>OU744736.1:26617611-27817611 GCA_916613615.1 Steromphala cineraria | reverse complement strand
TCAAAGCTTTTTAAGACTTCAAGAAGGAGTTTTTATTTCTCCTTCCGAGTACGCCTCCTTTCTAGTTGACCAAAATCCATGCCCTAGAGTCAAACAGTTGCAACACAAGATATCTTCCTTATTTGCGGCCAGTAAAAGACGCCTTCGATACCTTTCTTTGTACATGTAGGCATCATTACGGGCGTGACATATAAAATATCATGCCATTGTGTCTATTTTTTTTAACAGTGCGAGGGAAAATATTTGAAAAATAAAACAAAGACTGTTTTTTGACAAAGATAGTACCGTTTTATATCTGTAAAATTTTTGCTTTATGATAAATTTTATTTCACTAATCAACCTTAATAACTAATAAGAAAGTAAAAAGCGATGTTTTGTCAAATGTAAAGTTATCTCCCCTGAATGTTATTGATGCTTATTTTTTAGCAGTCTAAGTAAACCTAGCCTCACTATTATCCGTTACACAGTATAGCAGTGTAACGGATGATAGTGAGGCTAGGTTTACTTAGACTGATTCTTTAGTAATCTAATTAACTGAAGATAGGAATCACAGAGAATATTTGGCTATTCTTTTTTTTTCTGATTTGTTATTACAGAAAACATGGTACAATCAAATAAGTCAATCATTGTTGATAATATCACAAAATTAAACAGAAGAAAAAAGGTAAGATAGGATAGAAAGAAGCGGAGGGAAAAAGGTGGAAGGGTGCAGAATAAGAAGGGACTCACAGTTCATTTTCTTTTTGGTACAAACGCGACCGTTTTCTTTGAAAATTGGGGTTATCCTTCCAGAAAATATATTTTTCTAACTTAAAATGGAAATTTATGAAGTTAAACATGTTTGGTTTTATTACATGAATAGAATAAATGTTCAAGAGTTTCTATGTCTTTACCACATAAGGTACACAGATTATCCCGACAAATACCTATTTAAACTTTGATGATATTTTAAAGCTTTTAAAATCTTTTATAACTTATTCTTTAGTAATCTAAATAACTGGAGATAGGAATCACAGAGAAAACTTGGCTATTTTGCTTGTGAGGTCCTAAACTTATAATGCGATAAAAACTTTATTTTCAAGAAGGTAATTTGAGTTAATCAACAATAAAATACTTAATTCGACGTCCAAAGTACAGTACCCTCTGCAAAAGTGCCATAGCTTTTAACGAATCCGCTTTCGATGACGTAATCAGAGTGTGTAGGATTTACATCGCGTCTCAGTTACCGCAATTGCGTCCGATGGGCATCAAGTACCTGATTCGCAGTAAAAAGAAAAGAAAATCTAGTCGTGCGTGACAAAGACGTCTTTCAAGCATATGTTTTGATACATTTGATTCACTTTCATGTCGGCTGCCTTTTTAGTTATTTTGATAATTTTTCTCCTATTTAATGAATTTTAGTCCGATTTCTCTAGGTTGGTCGCAAAATATAACGAATAAAGTTAAAATGCTTAAAAAATAAAAATATTGAACTTCACTACATTTTGAATATGGGTCTTTAACAACACAATTATTTTAGAACATTTCTACATTTAATAATTTTGTAACTTCAATTCCGTACCATACATTCAGGCCAGAACACTTTATTGAAATCAGCATCTATTGTGAACTTGTACATACATAGAGTAATGTTCATTAGTATATGAAATAGTGAATACTTGTGAATTTCAATACAGCGTGTCCCCTTTTACGAGGATTAAAAATTGCTTTTATCTGACAGCAGTATTTTTCTTACTCTGTTGAAAGTATGGTGGTGTTTCCTTTGCTCATCACCAAATCTATTACACATATTGATATCATATGATATAAAATAGATAGGACAGTATTTTAAACCTATTCTATATGGCTACAAACGCTGCCCAACTGAAGTATGTTGTTCGTTTATGACACATATTCTTGCGATTTAAAAATTTCCGGGATTTCTTGTTATTCATCATCAGCAAATTAATTCAAAAATCGTTAGCGTAAGCAGAAGCTTGTAAACTCGTAGTTACGTAGATTCAATCATAGGCTTATAAATGTAGATCAATCAATATGGCTTGGTTAATCATGAACAATCAATTAATATTGTTTGGTAGATCATGTACAATCGATTAATATTGTTTGGTCAGTCATGTACAATCAATTAATATTGTTTGGTAAATCATGTACAATCGATTTATTTTGTTTGGTCAATCATGTACATTTGTACAATCGATTAATATTGTTTGGTCAGTCATGTACCATCGATTAAAATTGTTGGTCCGTCATGTATACAATCAATAAATATTGTTTGGTCAGTCATGTATGATCAATCGATATTACAAAAATATTTATAATATATATATAAATGATTGATGTTAACTTTATTATGGCGTGCGATCAAGCCTTATATTGTGCTACGTGCTTATATTTTATGGGCGCTTCGGCGAATAAAATCCTTTCCTACTCAATTCTTAACAGGTTTATGTTCGCGAAATTCTACATTACTTAAAAATGGAGTCAAGGCTCTCACAATCATCTGACTAAAGTTTAGTACCTCGACTTATAGCAAAGGGTGTGTACTAAAGAGGACATGCTTACTTGTAACTTGCAAAATATAACATATGTCGTTTTCGATCATGGTAGTTAAAATATTCTGCTAAACCTAACTTCTCATTCTTTATTATCTGATGTTTTAATGTTTTGTAACAAATATAACATTTGAAAAAATTCTTACAAAATCAGGGTCACATTTGTTAATCTATATAATCAGTGTCATTTGAACGAGAAGGATTGACTTTTGCCATTTTAGAGTCAATAGACATTCAATAGTGACAATGGGAAGGTTTGAAGTCCGTATTGTGATCGAAAACCGGACAATGAAGCGCGTCAATCAGCTAAACGTAGTTTTGGAAAGTTAGTCAGAATGACAGTTTCTAGTTGATCATGTTTGTTAGGCTATATAAGTAGTATTCATGTGAAATGGTTATGTAAAATTGGCTTCCATGAATATTTATGACAGTTAAAAGATTTCTATATTCAGAAATCTTATTATTAGCATTTGGTGATGATTATGTGATATGTTTGGATCCATATAATTTATAATGCCACCGACGTTCGTTTCCAAGCAACACAATACGTGTTTGATTTGTGTTATAGTCGCAGAGTGGCTCTATGAAAGAGACACAGAGTATGTTGAAAGGATCACATATGTCAAATTTTGAAATCGATGTTATTACATCGGAAACCACTAACTGTTATTGAAAATAACAAGTTAAAGGTCAATAAGTACATGAGAGCGACAATACGGCCATTCAAATTCGGGTTTTGGATCGAAAACCGGACAATGTGGCTCGAGTGGCGCGCGAAATTTCGCCAAATGTAATTTTTAAACCTTGTCATAAGCTGACAGAAAGATATATTCGATAGTGTTTATTAGGTATTGTCACTATTAGGTAGATGATTTGGAGGCATATATATAATTTCGAATATTAAACGTATTTGAGATGTTTTCTTGATATTTCCATAAAATCAAGCATTTTAGAGATATTATGCATAAATGGATATATTTGCAAGTCCAGTGATGAGATATGAATTTCAATCAGCATATTAGATATTTTGTAGCTTATCAAACCCCAATAAAATATTAAGAAAGATACTCTGTGTCACTTTAAGACTGGGCTGACTTAACAAGTCTTTATTTTTCATTTGCGATATTGTAACATCAAAAAATTTATATAAAATTTAGATGTGAAATCGAAAAAATCAAAACTTCAATATCGACATTTCTAGAATCACAATTTGACTTTGTGAAGTTTATATAGGAAAAAACACTGACGTTTTTACTTTACGTTTTTCACACAATAATAAAACCAAATTTCTTTATGTTCATTTCTTGGAAGTGCAGGGATTTCTCTGCTCGGAAGCTGTCAATCTTCAAACAAAAACAATTCAGCACTCTGCAATTTAGAGAGGCACCAGATAGTACACCAACAACGTTCCTGAAATTATGAAAATAGTTGTTTTAATTCTTCTTTCAAAAGGAAACCGTAAACCCACAGACGAAAAAATGACTTTCGAGCAATTTTTTAACAATTGCAAAACTACTGTACAGGAACTCGATGACAACAAATGAAAGTTTCTAAATTATGGTTTGTTAATAGTTTATGAAATATTTGTCGATTTCAAGTCAGATTTTTAATTTGGTGTTGAGGGCAGATAAATGAAACTTATCATTTATTTCGAATCAGTGTTCATGCCTAAACCGATCTGAACAAGCAGCTGACATCGATCCCCCGCAAATGACACAATATGTAAAGATTTTACTTATAGCAGATTCATATGTCACACAAAAATCAACACAATTTCTTAAGATATGAAGGAAACTGTTCTTATCAAACTACTTAATGATACCATGTTCACTGTTTGGCATAATTCGAGTAAACTGACAAAATTAGAATCAAACTAATTAAAAAGATATCAGTTAGTTTTCTTATAACGTTGTCATTTGTAGTCCAATAATCAATGTCTTAAAATAAACATAACAAAATTGTTCTTTATTTATTTAGGATCTCAATGATCAATTTCATCTATGTTAAAATGAAACAGAACATATGATCACAAAATGACTCACTAATATCTTCTTTCAAATTCAACACTGTTTGCCAATAGTCGCTAACTTGTACATCAACATTTTCAAACTTGTTAAAGAGGGACATTTCCAATAGAATAATGCATCAATATAAACTGAACGCCAAAAGAAATGTCCCTCACCCCTTCTTGAATTTGAATATCATAAAACGTTACGTGTTCAGAGGAATTTGCTTTGTTGTGTTGTAACACCCCATCAGTTTAGTGTTTTGTGCTAAAACAGCAGACCTGTAACTTTAATGGAAACTAAGTTATCGCCAATTCTTCATGGGTGGGGTCAATTGTTCTATTTCCGATCATGTACAAAAACAACAAAACTGTAGAATAATCGTTAATTTAATGACAAATTGTATGTGATCAGTATCTGGTATGTCCGCCGTTGGCATTCAAACATGCCTGAACTCTTCGTCTCACAGAAAACGTCAATCGTCTAATGAAAGCAGGTGGTATATCTGCCTCCATTCGGCATGATTGGTGTCGACGTTGACGGATCCATCAATCGATGTAATCCCAGAGGTGCTCGATGGGATTCATATCGGGCGAACTGCCAGGCCAAGGCAAAACGTGGACGTTGTTGACATTGAGATACTGTAACGTCACTCTGGCTACATGAGGACGAGCATTGTCCGGTTGAAAAAGGGTGTTTGGATCACGTTGTAAGAATGGGATGAGCGCTGGCTGTAGGACCCTGTCAATGTATCTCTGATTTCCGTCAATGACAATGAGGTCGGTGGTTGCGTTGCCGCGTATCCCACCCCAGACCATGACGCTGCCTCCACCGAAAGGGATAACTTCCTGTACGCAGCAGCGTGCCTCCCTCTCACCCCGGTTACGGTAGACCCTCCTTCTGCTGTTTGCTACTTGCATCTAGAACAGACTTTCGTCGGAAAATAACACTCTCTGCCAGTTCTGATTCTGCCAACGTCGAACATTTCTAGCCCAAGCAACTCTGTTTTGTTGCTGTCGGCGCGTCAACAGCATTGCTCGCATCGGCCGGTGTGACTTCAGTCCATGTTGTTGAAGCCTTCTTCTCTCAGTCTGGGGACTGATTCGGTGTCCAAGTGCAGTAGAAGCTGTCGTTGTGGCGGCTTGAAAGAGGTTCCTGATATGCAGTTGAAGCAGGTACCGGTCTTCATTTGGGGTTGTCACTGGCGGCCTGCCGCTTCTAGCTCGGTCTCGAGTCGATCCAGTCTGTTGTAGACGTCCACGCAGCCTAAGAATGGTGAGACGATGACATCCGAATGCGGCAGCAACTTCTCCATCAGTGGACCCATTCTGCAGCATTCCAATCGCTCTTACCCGCTCTTCTGTTGTTAATCTCGGCATTGTAATCGAATTATGGTGTGAAATAATAAATACAGGGGCCTTTTATACCCGTTACCAACTGATTTCACGTGCATATCATGCGTGGTAAAAATTCTATGGCTATAGGTTTTGGTGACATGATCCTTCTGATGAAAACCAAAATGTTTAAGAAGTTCACTATTTAGAAAGTTTTAAAAACACATCTAGTCCGTTAACATGTGCCAAAGCTTCCTAAAACAGTCGATGCACATTTTCACAAAAAAAGGTTTACTTAGAATGTTTTGGTTGCGTTTAGAAATGAATAGAAAAAAAATCTCAATATTTCGTCATTTATCAGACAAAATAACGAATAAATATTTCTAAAAACGTAACTTATTTCCCATTTTTATGAATGGGCATTCATTGTCAAAGAAAATAATAAATTTTATGTTTACCTGTTAAATATAAAATAATTTAGCAGGAGGTATTATTTCAAGTTCACGGTCTAAGGGAGACCACTCTGCCTCCTTTCTATCCATGTCACGTGACCATACCCTATATAAATCTCCTTCATTGGAAGAGCGCCCCTTTTCAAACCATTTCATCAAACAAGTCACATCGATGTGAGCACTACATTCACAAACGAAGATGCCACGTGGTCAAAAGACTGGCCAAAAAAGGTCAGTTGTCACGCGAGCGGCTGGTAGGAAGCGACGTCCCCCGCCCTCCGGTCCGAATTCAAATAGCAGAAAGAAAGCACGACCAACACTCTCGCAGACTGGGCCGGAAGAAGTCGGCGTGGACCCCCCGATTCTTCCTATGGCCGAAGCGCCTAGGATGGGTGAGTACCCCCCCTCCTCAGGTGTTTTACATCCAATCATTCAATTTTCTGACACAAATGTAGTGCATAGTGTTGATGACATTCCTAATCAAACGAACGAGCAAGTGCGCGACGGGTTTTCATGTCACAACGATTCAAATACAGTGTCTGAAAATACGTTAAACTTTAACTCCCTCAATCACTCAAACACAGTCTATTTAGAGCAGGGGCCGGCTGGCGACGTCATTAGTCATGCAGAAGATAATTTAGGGTCTTTAGTTTCCCAGGGCATTCGGAACAAAATTCATAAAGGAGAATACGTTGATTTGTCACTTTTGATAAAAGGGTCTAATGTTCAAGCCGGTGACAGCGGTCTATCACTAGGTCTAACTGCTCAAGGTTCCATTGAGTTGGTAAGAAAAACATCTAACAAGATCGAAAACATAAATGACTGGACCACAGCATTTCTTATCTTCGCAAGCATCTATCTCGAAAAATTTCCAGATAAACACCAGCAATTACTGAAATACATGGGTGTCGTTAGATTGGCATCACAAAGAGCAAGGGGATATGGCTGGCGTTCATATGATGAGCACTTCAGGGCTAGAATGGCAAGGTTTCCTTTTTCTTCATGGGGCAAGATTGACCATGATCTTTGGCTCGTTAATGTCATGCCACAACCATATCCTCAATCACGGCCAAATTCTCGCAATTTCAACTCGGCTGCTCCATCAAAGCGCTTCAACAGAAATACCAGAGCCCCATGTTGGGATTTTAACCTACGTTCATGCAGTAGACCAATGTGTAGATTCTCCCATTCTTGTTTGACCTGCCAGAAAGATCATCCTTCAAAATCATGTTATCGCGAGAAGAAAATACAAGTTTAAATTCTAAAATTGAACCACTTCCCCTGAAAGGTTTCTCACCTATTAGATTGGATGTGCTTAAAGAAAAACTTGTTGGTTACCCAGATAATTCAGATGCAATTTTACTGTGGGAGGGATTTAAGAATGGCTTTCGATTAGGGTATGATGGCCCTTTAGAGCAAACTTTTTCTAAAAACTTACTGAGTTGTAAACAATATCCTCAAATTGTTCAAGAAAAACTTGACAAGGAAGTAAACAAAGGCAGAATGGCTGGACCTTTTAAAGAACCCCCCCTACCAAATATCAAGATATCCCCTATAGGGTTAGTCCCTAAAAAGGAACCAGGGGAATTCAGGCTCATTCAACATTTGTCATTCCCTAAAGGAGCATCTGTAAATGACTATATAGATGACAACATTGCATCAGTTAATTATACATTATTTGATGAGGCAATATCCATGATTCAGGAATTAGGGCGGGGCGCTTTATTAGCCAAAGCAGACATCAAGAGTGCTTTCCGTTTGATACCAATTAATTATCAGGATTTTCCTTTGCTTGGCATTCATTTCAAGGAACTTTATTATGTAGATCTTTGTTTACCTATGGGTTGTAAAGTTAGTTGTGCCATTTTTGAAAAATTTTCTACATTTCTAGAATGGGCTTCAAGAGTGCACATGCAGAAAGGTGAAATTCTACATTATTTAGATGACTTCTTGTTTGGAGGTAAAAGGGGCGATGATGCTTGTCGCCATGCATTATCATCTTTTCTGAATGTCTCCCGAGCATTAGGGGTACCAATAGCATCAGATAAGACTGTTAAACCAACTACCAACATAGTCTTTCTGGGTATACAGATTGATACTATCAAATGGCAGACAACAATACCCCAGACAAAAGTAGCACAGTGTGTAGCACAAATTGAGAGCTTTGTTGCTAGAAAGAAAGTAACACTTAAAGAAATACAGTCACTTCTTGGATTATTAAACTTTATTTGTAAAGTTATTCCAATAGGTCGCCCATTTTCTCGTCGATTGATAAACATCACCAAGGGTATTAAACAACCTCATCACAGAGTAAGAATAACCAGATCAGTGAAGCAAGACTTGCTTATGTGGTTGTCATTTTTGAGAAATCACAATGGGATAACACTATTTCCTGACAAATTTTGGGATCACAGTGACAGGATGCAGTTGTTTACTGATAGTGCTGGAGGCATGGGCAGAGGCTTTGGCTTGTACTTTAATGGCCGATGGGCTTATGATAGATGGCCAACAGAATGGCATGCCCATGGACTCACCCGCGACATAACATTTTTGGAATTTTTCCCCATACTTGTTGCGGTTAACTTATGGGGGGATTTTCTTAGGAATAAGAAAATTGTGTTTAATTCTGACAATTCAGCAGTTGTGATAATCCTTAACAAACTTACTTCTTCTTCTCCTAGAGTCATGGTACTGGTTAGATTATTTGTATTGCAGTGTCTTAAATTCAATCTTACTTTTAAAGGTGTTCATATCCCTGGTAAATCTAACATGATTGCTGACTGTTTATCTCGTTTCAAGTTGCAGCGGTTCAAAACACTGGTACCTACAGCAGACAAATACCCAACGAGAATCCCGGCACACCTTTGGAGGAGATGGAAGCAGAAGCTTTTAGATTGTTAGACAATTCCATCTCGGCCGGTTCAAAAAGGGCTTATGACAATGCTATTCATTCATTTGAATCTTTCCGAAGCAGTCATGGTATTCAGGTTTGTTGGCCTGCACCTGTTCAGCAGATTTTACAGTACATAGGATATATGGCACTTGAGGGTAAAGCACCATCAACTGTAGCTCAACACCTTTCGGCAATTAGTCGTAGTCACAAAATCCTATCTTTGCAAGACCCAACAGACAACTTTTTGATTAAGAAAATGGTGTCCGGCATGAGGAATTTGCATAATCGCCCAGACAGTCGGTCGCCAATTACAATTCCATTACTTCATCGACTACTACAAGCGGTCAAATATGTATGTTACTCCCAATTTGAAGTCAGATTGTTTTCTGCCATGTTCTCTCTAGCCTTTTTTGCATTCCTTAGGGTAAGTGAGCTAGTGCAATCTCCAGGCAACCCCAATTTAGGGCTAAAGTGTTCGGATGTTGCAGTCTGCAACAGCGCTATCAAGCTGAAACTTTGCTTCTCAAAAACTGACCAGAAGGGAAATGGAACCATCCTTATTGTCAAACCTCATCATGATCTCAGCATATGCCCGGTCCAAGCAGTCTCGTCATTCATCAAAGTTCAGCCTAAATCCAAACATGACAGTTTTTTCTTCAAACATTTTGATGGAAGACCGGTCACAAGGAGCCAGTTTGCTGCAGTTTTAACTAGAGCCCTTAATTTTGTAGGTTTACCTGGTCTCAACATTAAAACACACTCTTTTAGAATAGGGGCAGCAACAACGGCAGCAATTATGGGGGTCCCATATGAACAAATAAAACTCTGGGGCCGCTGGAAATCTGACGCGTTTAAGCGTTATATTCGCATTGGTAATTTCAACTAATTTTATGTCATTAATGCTGTTAGTGTGAACATAAGTCTAATATTTTGAGTCAGTTTCAGATGTGTGGGTGATGGGTTCATCCTATGTATACTGGGCGAAGAAAGCAAGCAGACCCCTGGGTTTCGGAGTTGACCTTGGACTGAATGACCTTGGAGCCAACCTTAGGTGGATCGGAAGAAAAGGGATGAAGTGGACCCAATTCGCCATCACCGTCAAGAGGTGTCTTCGTTCATCGCCACCGCCGCAGATCATGGTTGTCCACCTGGGTTCGAACGATCTGGTGCATACACATGGGAATGATCTTAGTCAGGTAATGAGACAAGACTTTCTTAATATATCAGCACTTTTGCCAAATACAAAGTTTGTCTGGTCTGAAATGCTCCCTAGGGTGATCTGGGATGGAGCAAGTAGTGGCGCAGCTATTGAGCGGAAGCGTAAAAGGCTTAATCGTCGAATGATGGCCCTGGTGTATCAACATGGGGGTGAAGCAATTAGGTATGACATTGTTTCAAGTGACTCTGGTCTCTACAGAGATGATGGTATTCATCTTTCAGACATTGGCAATGCAATATTCCTGAATACTTTGCAAGAATGCCTTCATGCTCTTCTTGCTTAACCTACTTTCATTTGGGGGAATCATGTAGGTACACGATTCATGGCGGCATTCTCACCCCAAATGCTTAATCTTTTATTTCTTTAAGGGGAGGAATCTGTCGCTGAGACCACCCGCGCAGATTAATTTATTTGGTTTTAAGGGGTTAAAGGAATACTAGCTAACTGGGTACGGGATACAAGCAGTTTCTTAGCCGATGTGGCGGCCCTCGCTACTTTACTGCTGTATACGCGGGTGTTGGCCGAGAGTGTGGAGTGTCGATGTCGGCGGCCCTCGCGCTCCACCTCTCATGTCATATCTGGTTGCACTGAGCGCATGTCAGTCTGGTAGGCCGCAATGGTGTGGCCTACTTATTACTTGCTTATATACAGGTGAAGGGAGGGGGCTTATCTATGGTTCCCCTAGTAGGTCTCTCTCTGGTTAAGTCTTAGGGTCAGCTACATGGGGAGGGTGCCGCCACAAGTTCTTTTCACTTTAATAAACTGCGCCCTTTTATTGCCAAACTTGTTTTCTAGTTTTTTATTTCACACTGTTTATTTTCTACTACTCTCCATGATAATAAATTTTATGTTTACCTGTTAAATATAAAATAATTTAGCAGGAGGTATTATTTCAAGTTCACGGTCTAAGGGAGACCACTCTGCCTCCTTTCTATCCATGTCACGTGACCATACCCTATATAAATCTCCTTCATTGGAAGAGCGCCCCTTTTCAAACCATTTCATCAAACAAGTCACATCCCACCCACCCTCCCAATATTTCCCATGTTGCATTCTTGTTTTTTCCGGTTTTTGGCTTTGGTTTCAATTTTTCAGCATCCATCCTGAGGATCATTAACACAGCCCAGGATGGCTGCATTGCTTCACAGGACCAGTGATTGTGTTTAAAGACTTCACTCTAGAGGATATAGAGGACAATCTGCCAGGTGCAAGTATTGACTGCTTGTTAGTAGGATTTCGCTAAGGTAATGTGTTTCTGTGCAACCAATGCAGTGGTATGTTTGGACACTTTCAAATTACAATTGCATTCTTTATTTTAACTGGGAAGTCAACTAAGGTCTTTAAGACTTGCAAAAATGTCCTTTCCCTATTGCTGCTGGTGCAGTTACTGTATTTTGGCGGCATTCTCACCCCAAATGCTTAATCTTTTATTTCTTTAAGGGGAGGAATCTGTCGCTGAGACCACCCGCGCAGATTAATTTATTTGGTTTTAAGGGGTTAAAGGAATACTAGCTAACTGGGTACGGGATACAAGCAGTTTCTTAGCCGATGTGGCGGCCCTCGCTACTTTACTGCTGTATACGCGGGTGTTGGCCGAGAGTGTGGAGTGTCGATGTCGGCGGCCCTCGCGCTCCACCTCTCATGTCATATCTGGTTGCACTGAGCGCATGTCAGTCTGGTAGGCCGCAATGGTGTGGCCTACTTATTACTTGCTTATATACAGGTGAAGGGAGGGGGCTTATCTATGGTTCCCCTAGTAGGTCTCTCTCTGGTTAAGTCTTAGGGTCAGCTACATGGGGAGGGTGCCGCCACAAGTTCTTTTCACTTTAATAAACTGCGCCCTTTTATTGCCAAACTTGTTTTCTAGTTTTTTATTTCACACTGTTTATTTTCTACTACTCTCCATGATAAAGTCAGTTAGGTTAATTTTAACAATTTTCACTTCAAATATTGCATGATAGGAAATAGGACAATTGACCCCACTCATGAAGAACTGGCGATAACTTATTTATCAATAAAGTTACAGGTCTGGTGTTTTAGGACAAAGCATTAAACTGATAGAGTGTTTCAAAACAACAAAGCAAATTCCTCTGAACACGTAACTTTTTATGATTTTCAAATTCAAAGAGGTGTAACATTTCTTTTGGCGTTCAGTTTATAAAGATAATAAAAGCAAAAATGATAGTGTTTGAATTTGGAAAAGTTTTCTAGCACAGTCATCCCTATTTATCAAAAAGTGCAAAAATTCATAAAAAAATAGGTTAAACATTCACACTTATATATAATTATGTCAATATGAACCTCAATACTAAGTGTGATCACTCTTTGAGACATAGTTTTGGACCAGACAGGACTCATTTTCAATTTTCCAAAGCAAATCCTTTTTTGCTAATATACTTAAAAAAACAAGCATAATTTAAAAAAAGTTAATCATGACACTCGTTTATGTCAGTCTGTTTCTCAATACCAACATTTGAGTTAAAAAAATGACCCACATAATTTGTTTGTAACAAAGTCATTTCTGTTCTCCAAAATATGAGAGATTTTGAAATGTATGTCACTATGACACACCGCCATATGATTATGAATCTTCATGACAAAATGTTATGATCAGTTTAGAAGTTGTGAGCCGGAGACGACTTGAAACCGTTTTCTTAAAAGTTCACCACTTTTCCTCCAAAATCGTAATACTTCATGTAGATGGTATTAATATTGTTACTCATGACACATTACTACATGATTCTACATTTCCACTATGAATTTAAATCGAAACGGTTGATTAGTACAAATTTAAGTTATGAGCCGGTGTAGCAACCTCAAAACTCTCCCCTTGTAAAAACACTCTAGAGTGTTCTGGGGCTGGCCCCAAAAGACTCTAGAGCGTTTTGGGGCTAGCCCCAAAACACTCCCCCTGTCAGTCCCAGAATACTCCCCTCAGCCCCAAAACACTCACCTTCCGCCCCAGAACACTCCCCCTTTTAAGACAAAGAACTCCAGGCATATTTTGCAATGTCTCTTGTTCCATATGTAAGTGTAAGTGGTTCCCATGTGTAATTCTGACTCTGCTATCTTGATTAATTTGTATATATTTATCATTGTATGCTCTTGTACCACCGTTAGTGGAGATATGAAATTAAATGAATCTGAATCTGGCATGTTCGCGGTGGTCATTTGAATCTTCACAATGTTATTTCATATATGTTTAGTTAGTTGATGTATTTATTAAGTTTATGTTCATCCTTTTCATTTTCAGTGATCTAAACTATGAATGTTATCAGCATGAAGTTATTTGATGTTTGGTAGATATGTATGTTTTAAGGTTGTAAGTTCTGTATTCACTCCTTATCATATCGTTAATATTGTAAAAGGACGCTAATATGTTCTTCTGAATGGAGCTGGTATCAAGGTGCAATACTCATCACATGGAACGGGATTGTTTTGGGGCTGGTATCTACATGTGACTAGGTGCAATAGACAACATATGGAAGGGGATTGTTTTGGGGCATCGGCTGGAACTTGCAAACAATGATCTACTGTTCTGTGTTACTAATTATCCGATACCTTTATCACATTCACTTTCAAGTCATTGTTCTGCTTTAATTTACCGTTTTCGTAATCAGACACATAGGGTATTACTATGTTCGTTCGGGGGAGTGTTTTGGGGCTCCTACACCGGACACAAAGTGTAACGGACGGACGGACGGATGGTGGCCATTTTAATACACCCCCCCCCCCCCCCTCTTCGTTGTTGTGGGGAATAATTAATTTAGATTAACGGGTGTCTTCAACTTCATAATATCCTGACAGTTACATTAAGCATGGAACCGTCGATCCAAATTTATCTACATTTTGTCCGGACTATGTGTTCAGGGGAGGTAACTCTGACAGGACTAATGTCGATTTGATGCACGTACTATGATTGTGATAAATTTACCCAAATGTGTCACTTCGCTTAGTATTGCAATTACATTTTTGAATGTATCTTTGAAAGGAGAATTCTATAGAAACTTAACAGACCACAATGTCAGTGTAATATTTTTAGATTGAACCGAAGTTACAAAAGAAACTATAAGAGTAGGAACACACAGAGTTAACTTGTAAATTGTTTAAGAATTTGAGAAATGGATGTTTTGAAATCATACAATATTTGAACTTACGTTAACGTGATGTTTGAAGCACGTATAGTTTTCCTGATATACATGTTGGATGTAATAAGCTCTCGGTAATGGTTATTTGGAAAGATTTTATGAACGCTTCAGGAAACAGAAGTATGCTTACTATCAAATCCAGGTAATTTGTTTACATCTACCGAGTCACAACCCACATGTAATGTGTATTCAAACTTTAAGTAACATATAAGTATATTCATATGATACCCTTACGACATTCAAAGCTTATTACTACAAAATGTACGGTTAAAAGGAAGAATTCCTTATTATACAATAAAATATAGACATAATGCACAGTAAGATTGTGTTGAAAGCTTGATTCACACGAGTTACATATACATTTGCTTAACACGCGATCTACGCTAGCTATGATACTGCTACGGGACTGCGGCGGGACCTGGTGGAGAGGAATCCTCCTAACAGAACAAGTTCGATTCTCGATAGAATTACATCTTATAACTTTACTCCTCGTAACTAGGCCGATACAATTCGCACATTGTCTCTAGTGGCAAAGTTTCGTTAAATACCGACTGAGACATTAATTACTCATATAAAATATAAAAAAGGTTTTCGAACTGATAAGATCGTATGCAGTTTTTAATACACGGTGCGAGTATTTTGCGAAAATCGGATGGAGTAATGCTTCATCCTCTGAAGAAAAACATTTCCCGCACTTTCGTGTAAAATGGACAAAGTGTGAACAAATGAAAATTGCTCAAAACTGCTACTGTTCATATAAAACCCTATGTCTCATGTCTCTTCCGGCGACATTGAGACCGTAAGCATGTTAACCATGGCTTATTTTAGACAGATGTCCATTTGATACCCTTGTATTCATGTTATACCATCCTCAATTGTGACTATTGTCTGTTTGAGATTTGCCTCTGTGATATCTGTTGTCTATTGAAGACCAGTATCTGTCTGAGAAAAGTTTCTATTTCAGACCTCTGTCTATGTTAGAATATTTGCTTTCTGAGACTAGTATCTATTTGAGACCAATGTATAAATTTGAGACCAGTGTATATACTTGAGACCTGTGTATATATTTGAGACATGTGTATACATTTGAGACGAGTGTCTACTTTAGAAAGTTTCTATTTGAAGCAAGAGTCTATATGGTACTCTGTCTATTTGAGGTCATTTTCCATTTAAGACCTGTGTAGATTAGAGTTTTTTTTATTTGAGACCATTGTCTATTTCAGACCCATGTATAATTTAGACTATTGTATGTGTTTATAACAGTTTTTTTTTATTTGAGACCATTGTCTAATTGAGACTATTTTGTGTGCATTTGAGACATGTGTTTAAAAGAGATTGTTATCTTTTTCAGACTATTTTCTATTTGGGACAGACCAGTGTATGTCTTTCTCCATTTGAGATTGGAGGCCAGTGTGTATTTGAAACCATCGTCTAGTTGAGAAAGGGATGTCTATTTAGAACACATATCTTTTGAGACAAGTTTAATTGATTTTTATCACTTTATTTATTTTCTGAGGTACCATACATTGTAACATATATTATCTACATGTAAATAAACATTTTCAAAATTATCATGATTGGTTTGCATGTATATATTTTCATCTGTCTATAGCAAATTGAATAATTAACAGTTATCACAATTTGTTTACACGGTATACAATTTCACACATTAGAACAATAGAAAGTAGTTTATGTAAAAAGACTGTGGCATGAAGACCAAAATGACATGAATGTTTCGTATCTGCATTCGGTGTAGAGTATCTGTTTACTTACGTTATACGTTTCGTGTAGAACTGATTTTAGGCCCTCTATGTGAGGTTTTGAGTTTTGGCATTTACGTGTGTAAATGAAATGTTTTGTAACAGTAAAAATCAACTTTAGAACGTCATTTCGTTTTTCTTTGTAACAGAAAAATATATGTGTAACATTTGGATTCAAACTGACATCAGTTTTACTTTTGATCCAGTCAAATAAGCGATGCCACAGACTCTTTACATGTACACAGTCATATAACATATGTTTTATAGTTTCATTTTGGCATTTACAAAAGGTACACGATGGGGAATCTTGTAATTTAAAGATGACAGCACTTTTATTTGTTGTTAGTATTCTATGAATGATTTGGTATTGAAACCATCGTAACTTGTAGCTAATTGTTTGATTGATAGCATGATAAACAAATTCTAGGTTGGGTTATAAATTCAAATTAGATTCAATAAAAACTTAAAATGAAATTAATTATTTAATCTGACGCAACGCCTGTATAAAAGTCACTTTAAAAAATGATAATATATTGAATTTAAAGTGCGAAAAGTGATAAAAGATCGCGATAAAAGTATATATAGAAACCAATCTCCACTTTGAATAAAACCTGACATACATGAATTTGCATGAATATACTTATAAGTAACAAGTCTTGTGTTAACGCATGATAAAAAAAGATGTACACAGGGAAGCAATATAATTTCAATCAAAGCTCGCTCTTATAGAAGATATCTAACCAACCTTATGAATGACATATTTTTCGCCGTTTTATCGCTATCAACATGTAAAGACCAGCACCATCACACTCCTAGTGAATGATACCATAGCACAAAAGATATCGTACACCATGATTAAATTCATTTTAATGTCTATTGCAGGGCTTAAACTTTGTTTACATTTTGAGCCCATAGGGAAAGAGAGAGGGAGAGGGTGATTCAAAGTATTCGGTGCTAAGGGCAAAAAACGCATGCTCGCATTCAATCACTAAGTTATCTCGGGGGGGGGGGGGGGGGGGGGGGGGGGGGGGGGGGGGATTCAGGGATCTAGACTTGTGACAATAATGTAGACTTACGCGGTCTATACAACATTTTGATTCAGGGGCTGTAAAACAATATGTGAGTGGATGAACATAGGTTAAGAAGGAGGGTTCCCTGCCCTCACTGACACATTATTGAAAGATTTGTGATTGCATTTTTCGTAAGTGACTTTAGATAAAGTATGTCTCAGTTCACCAAGCATTGAAAATGGGTACCTGGTAAAAGTTGTATTGGAGGTGACCCTTGAGCGACTATATCATTCCTGGTTAGACCAGGTTAATAGAACATTGATACAGCGCTTATAAAAACAAATTTGTTAATTAAAAGATAGTGGCTTTTTTACTTGTATTTTGTTTTGCTTTAATCTTGATAAGTTTTTCGAGGTACAACGTGTGAAAAATCGAGCTTTGATCCTCAAAATACCATGTTGCATCTTGATACCTTGAATATCCCAAGAATATTTTAGCATTTTCATATAAGCCAGGTGTTATAGTCATTTAAAACACATTACAAATCATATTCTTATTGAAAAATACATTTTGTTTGCATTAATTTTCATATTATGTTAAAACGATTTATGTCACTCGCTTTCATTTCAATTTCAAAGTTAAAAAGGGGTATTATATAGATATTTTGCATTTAATTTTTGTCAGCGAAACTGGGTCGGAGAAACAGAAAAGAAAATCTAGTCGCGATCGTGTGCGACAAAGACGGGAAGCGTATATACATGTATAGGAAACGCAATTGTGAGATGGTAACACTTGATTCGCCTTCATGTCGACTTGCCAGGACTGATTTGATATATTGTCTCCTTTTTAGTTAACTTTGCTCCAATTTTATCTAGGTTGGTCGCAAAACTTTGGAAAAAATACAATGAATACAATAAAAATACTTTTAAAAATATTGAACTTCCCTTCATTTTGAATATGGATATTTAAATCTTTTACTTTTTTATAAACAATGTTTTCGATACATAATTTAGATTAAATTATAATTAGATTATCTACTCATTTATAAAATAGGACGTCACTTTTTTTAAAGATACAATAAGTTTTCTTTAATGATTATGAAAGCTGTAAATGAAATATTGACTTTATTTCGCCGGAGGCATATACATTAATTTACCACTAGCCGTGCCTCCGGCGAAATAAAGTTATTTATGTAATAAATAAGTAAATTTGTAGGAATCTTGTGGAATTTTGACATGATATGTAGACTTAGGTAAGAAAACTTTTAAAGTCTATAAATGTAAAGGTACTTTTGAAAAAGAAAGGAAATTTAAAAAGTCAGCTGCATAATCAAGATTTATTTTCACGAAATAGGCGTTATTTCTAAAGTTACAAAATGCAAAGGCCATGCCATTCCCTAACCGTGAAATGTCTGGCACGGCATTTTCAACGAACAAAGTCTCATTTCTGGAAAGATCTACAAATGTACGACAAGAGATGAAATGGATATCAACGTTATTCACGCGATGGTTCCTAAGAATATTTCGCAGTTTTTGAAGAGTACTTCACTTACTTGACTAATCAGGATTACGTGGCAAAATGTCACTGTGACCTTATCATTATTACTTCCTTAATGTTCCGATTGGCTAATTGCTCACCACCTAATCAAGGGAATGCTCTGAACGAAGGCTGATAGATTAGGATGGATAATTTAAATCATCCTCTGTCAACCTAAAATCGTTGTGGAAAATTCCCGGAGAAGTGATCTGCTGAAATATTTTTTTATTTTGGATACACTTACAGCTGTACAGGGGGGGGGGGGGGGGGTCAGGGGGTTCGGAGTAGAAGTTGATTATCCATAAAGATTTGTTCTCCTTCTAATTCTATATCATGGTTGTATGATAAATAACAAATTTGAGTAAGTTTTACACATGAATGAAAAGTACCTAGATATTTGAAAGTGCGCATGTAAACGTGACAATCTGAATTAATTTAGATCAACAGGTTTTCATATTGCATTACATTGTACTAACAAATATGAACTGTTGATCTAAAGTTTATTTAGATAAAGTAACTTTTTCAGAAGTAAACCATAACTTACAATTCATCATATTCTTGCAATAAGATACATTAATAACATTTCTAAAATGCTTCTTTAACCAGGTGTTTTAGTCATTTAAAAGTCATTTATAATTATTTACATATTGAAAAATAAAAGAATTTTCCTTGCATTATTTCTTTCATGTTAGAACGATTTATGTAAAGCACATTCATATCAAAGCAAAACAGAGCTTTTTAGATAAAATCTACGTGTATTTTTAGGACTTCTGTATTCAAAATGCACATAAATTTATATTCATACATATTTCCTTACTGGTAGGCAAATGGTGATCTTATATGTTATAACAGCATTCACAATAACAGCCTCAATTTGTTGCTTATTGATTAAGACTCGAATTGTCAAATATTTATGTAAAATTCAGAAAAAAAGATTAATCAGAGGGTTTCAGATTTCAAAATACGATTTTCCAAATGTTGTCAATTTTGGGTCAATCACTATGAAAATCCAGTTACAATGATCATAGAGTATGTGATTCTCATGTACACTATCGATCATACAGTATGTGATTCCCATGTACACTAACGATCATATAGTATGTGATTCTCATGTACACTTACGATCATACAGTATGGGATTCTAATGTACGCTAACGATCATACAGTATGTTATTCTCATGTACACTAACGATCATACATTATGTTATTCTCATGTTCATTAACGACCATACAGTATGTGATTCTCTTGTACATTAACGATCATACATTATGTTATTCTCATGTTCATTAACGACCATACATTATGTTATTTTCATGTACAATAACGATCATACAGTATGTGATTCTCATGTACACTAACGACTATATATTATGGGATTCTCATGTACACTAACGATCATACAGTATGTGATTCTCATGTACATTAACGATCATACAGTATGTGATTCTCATGTACACTAACGATCATACAGTATGTGATTCTCATGTACACTAACGATCATACAGTATGCGATTCTAATGTACGCTAACGATCATATAGTATGTGATTCTAATGTACACTAACGATCATACATTATGTGATTCTCATGTACACTAACGATCATACAGTATGTGATTCTCATGTACACTAACGATCACACTGTACAGAATGTGATTCTCATGTACATTAACGACCATACAATATGTGTTTCTAATGTACACTAACGATCATACAGTATGTGATTCTCATGTACACTAACGATCATACATTATGTGATTCTCATGTACACTAACGATCATACATTATGTTATTCTCATGTACACTAACGATCATACAGAGTGTGATTCTCATGTACATTAACGATCATACAGTATGTGATTCTCATGTACACTATCGATCATACAGTATGAGATTCCCATGTACACTAACGATCATACATTATGTGATTCTCATGTACACTAACGATCATACAGTATGTGATTCCCATGTACACTAACGATCATACAGTATTGAGATTCTCATGTACACTAACGACCATACAGTATGCGATTCTCATGTACACCAACGACCATACAGTATGCGATTCTCATGTTCATTAACGATCATATGATACGTTATGTGATTCTCAGGTACACTAACGATATACTGTCACTTATTGGCAAAACTCAAACAAATAATTACAAATGGAATGTAGGTCTACAAACGCTGAACACGCCTCTGTGACAGTATCTTAACTAACAGAAAAACTCTTGTCGTTAGTATAATTCATTTTTGTTGAATTTGGTCCCGTTTACTGATAATACCATTTTCATGTTTTTATATGTTATTGGTTCGTCTGAACAATAAAATATTGTTATTCGCGTGACAGGACGAGATAAAAGCTTTCCTGCTATCTTCCGCTAGAGGGATATCACTTAAGCTTACTCGGTAGAGTGTCTGATTTTCAACTCGGAGTTCCTGGGTTCGAATCTCGCTTGGGATGATAACGCAATTATAACTTCGTGACAATTACTCACTTATTTTGAGATTAGATGATGCTATCTGTGAATGTTCAGCCAGCTTATCAGTAATTTCTATTGGACATTTTATAACTAAGCTGCGACAGTTTGTCAATTGCATAACAAATCAACAAACTCCGTACGTACGGTTTCCTTCCTTAGTCGATTTCTTCCGAATGCCTCATGTCATGATGATTATCAATGATAGATATAAACATATTGTGATGCATTTCCTTTCATAACTTTCCATAGTTTTCAACAAGTATGTTGTGACACATTATATTTTGGAATTCGATGAATTAAATTGACAACAGTTTGATCGACATGAAATAGAACATTTTGGAAATTGTGATTTCAAACCGGATTTACGTGAACTTCTGTCAATAAAATTCAACACAAATCAACTAATGAAATTGAAATACGCCTTTGCGATACTGAGAAAATACATTCGGTTGAGGCAACATAGATTTTAGAATTAAAAAAATTAATATTGCATTCTCTTTTCGGCCCAATGTACACAATCTATTCAACAATTGTTAACACTTAATTTCCCATTGCTAAATTTTAGTTTTGCAACGACCCCCTGAAGGCTGAACCAGCGGAATTTATGTTAGCATTTTATCAATTTTAAATATTTCTTATCTTTATGTACATCCTTTTACTGTATAAGATACTAATGACGTTTTTCTAAACATTCATGAAATAGATTGTTTGTTTCAAGGTTTTCGCAAAATAGCATTTAATAGATGCACAAAAATTACTGTCACTGAATATGAAAAATGTTATATATATACATCAAAGAAGTATAAAATCTTACCAAAACATAGATGAAATATAAATAAATACGTTTTTTCATGTTTACACTTATGCACAGGTCGCTGTTTTCGTACGACAGTTGAAGTCAATTTATTGAGAGCAATTTAGTATCAGGATTGAATAGGCTCTTAACTGACGATCTGATTTAATTTAAGCATTTAAGCATAAGTAACGTTGAGAGTGATTTCTCATCGTAGTTTTGCGTAAATATTTTTCAAAAATACATGCGATGCAGGTGTGCATAAAATCTTAATAAATTTAAATCGACAGTTCCATATTTGTCAGTGTTGTATGACTTGATATAAAAAACTGTTGAGCTAAATTTAATTTGGTGTGAATTCAGATTTTAAAACTGTCTGATCTGATCTGAAATTTACAAAGAACGCGAAAGGCAACTTTTTATCCAAGATATAG
Organism: Steromphala cineraria; assembly: GCA_916613615.1. NCBI lineage: Eukaryota > Metazoa > Mollusca > Gastropoda > Trochida > Trochidae > Steromphala > Steromphala cineraria. The sequence goes on along the minus strand of OU744736.1, from coordinate 27,794,993 downwards.
TGGGATAAACTTTTATAGATTCAAACATTGAAATCTAAATAATATGCTCCTATCTGATTTAATAATGTCATGCATTTCAATGAATCAAACCGGTCTACATTTCAATGATTAAACAAGCAGGTTACTATTACTTTCTCCACACAGTTATATCATGTTTGAATTTTTTAAAGTTAAACTTGTAGAAGTGGCAAAGCCAGTTAGGCCTAAAAAAGTAATTTGGTTCTGGTTTCCGTCCGCGTCAGTTTCAAAATGATTACAAAAGATGAAAAAGATTGAACTGCAGGCTCTTAAATGTTATTCGTTTCTGTCCGTGAGTACCTCCAAAAACGCACTGAAAAAGTTATTCAAAGGTTATATTTATTTCTTGTTTTTTTTTCATGTTCAATAATTAAAATATTTTTTTTTGCCTGAATGTAAAAACCAGAATTTTTTTTTTAATTCTCTGGCCTTATACAATGTTTAATCTAATCAGACTTTGCCATTTAAGGGAGTTTTGAAAACAAAACTTAAAAAATAGATTAAATGCAAAATCTATTAACATCAAAAACTGTTTTGACCCTTAGGCCTTAGCTCGACATTAATGAGTTCTAGTCACTAATAAAAATGTACTTCACAGTAGAGATCATGGAATTTATCTAACAACCATTTTAAGCTCTATTATGAACATCTTGTCTTACAGTTTGTATCTAAACACTTATAAAAAGAAACTTCTAGCATTCTATGATGGTTTCATCACTGTACAATGCTACAATTATCAAAAATTTCCTACCGCCGCTAGTGGCTTAAATATTGCTCAAGCGGCGTTAAGCATTAACTCGCTCACTCATTAAAATATTCCTCCAAATTATACCAGTCACGTTACCTTTTCATATCCAATAAGGAGGGAGCAAATCGCTTAATATGTGAAGTCGGATTTGTTGTTAGTAGCCAGAATCTTAGTGTTTACAAGTTACTCAAGCATTTGGAGATTTACCACTTGGATCTAAGGGGAAATTGAACAAAGAGAAACTTTATGCAAGATGTGTTTGTTAAATACTGATGCCCCTAGATATCAGTTACTTGTAAATGCTTATTTTTGTGTCAATACGACCAAGGTTAAACTTTTCGAAAAATGCTTCCCGCTACAAGGTCAAGGTCACGAGGTCAAACAGTCTGACCTCATCTAAAAGGTTTCATCATGATAGATGCACATGTGAAATATCAAAGGTATTTCTCTATCCAATCACAAGTAATAGCCAAGGTTTAAGTTTCGAAAAAATCTTGCCGAGCCAAGGTCAAGGTCACGAGGTAAAAAGTTTTGACCTCATCTGAAAGGTCATATCATGATAGATGCACATGTACAAAATCAAATGTTTACCACCAAGAAATCAAAAGTTATGAGCAAGAGGTAAGTTTTTTTTGTGACAAACAGACAGATTTACAGACAGATGAGTGACAGGTCAAACCCAATATACCCCCAGAATCTCCGATTCGGGGGCATAAAAGCCTACATTATATTTCAATAAGTCAAGAACTGGCACACCGTTGGAAACCAAAAAATCGTAAGAAAACAATGTATTTCATATGATATTTTATTCATAGTATTCACAATATCTCAACATGTATCAAAAAGTACAAAAATAGGTTTAATATTGTTGTTAAAACCGCAAATCGGCACTGCCATTTTATGGGCGCTTCCTAAACGGTTTTATTGCGGATCTGACAAGCACCATAAGGAGAGTATATGCACAAACTTTATACAGAGACATCGACAGTTTTAATAAATTATATAACAACATTGAACATTTTTGGCGAATTTAAAATCTATATTCGTTTTGGAATTGTCAGGGAAAATCCCTCATGAAACAAATTGCCATTTAATAATTTGCTAAATTTCTAATTGCCATTTGTCAATTTACTAAATTGCTACTCTATTCAAATAAACTTGATCTGTTTCCTGCATTATACAGATTATATCATATCATCTTTCTAATAAAGAACAAGAGATCTATATGGAAAGTATTCAACAAAATATTGTCTCCATAAATTGCCGTATGAAATCAACCGTTCGCCGTATAACGTCTGTATGATGGTTGAGTGTTTTGAACAAATGAGTTGCTGCCGTTTAGAGTTTGGTGGTTTGGTCCCAGTGTAATACACCATGACGTCATCAGTGACGTCATAGGCGACCAAGCATCAGACACCTTACTCTTATCACAGTTCAATAAATGCCTGCTTCTGATTGGCTGGGTTTTCCTTTTGGAAACACAGAGACCAATCCGCGAGCGTTTCTCCTAGGGAGGAGATCACGTGATCACAATAACCAATGCCCGCCGAGGTTACAAATATGGGGGACAGAACTGGTAGACAAGTCTTTTAGAGTGCTCTGTCTTCTTGATGATTCCTTTCTTGTAGTATTGCCTTATGGAACGACTCAGTTTGTCATAGTTCATTGCAGGTCGATTTTTCCTCCGCCCCCATTCCTTGGCAACTCTTCCCGAATCTTCGATTTTGAAAATACCCCTTGTACGATCGATCCATTTAATACACCCACTGAATGTCTCGGGCTTCATCAAAAGTTCCCTCAAAAACTGCCACAAATGAATTGTCTGTTTGTGTTCCGTTGGTCTGGGTGTTGTGACAGCACGCTTTTTGTCAGCTGTAAATAAAAATAACATAATAAGAGACTTTGAACAATAAAATATAACCATAACACGTTAAAGCAATACTGAGTAAATTATTCAGATATCAAACTGCTTATTGTTGTTTTGTTTTTTTTATAAAAATATTTGCAGTTTCAGTCTGATTTTTCGACCACATGTACATTAAATCAATTCTTTGCAACCATTTGATACTTCATTTGAATAATACCAATATCAGAAATTAAAATGTCAGAAAGAATGTATCAGAGAATTATGTAATAAACCGACAAGAGCTCTATGTGTAAAAGGTGCTAAATAAACGTCAGACCACCAAAATTGCCTAAAATGAAAAAACCTCCCTAAACTCTAAAATTTCAAGCTAACCGCCTGTTTCGTCTGACTCAGAGTCACTCGCTATCTGGGTCACAGAGGAAAGTGGTCGTCAGAATATATACACTAACGAGGTCATTTACTTTATAGCGAGATTTGTGTGCATCTTTGTCTCAGAAAATGATGTGGATATATTCTCATGCATTGTGGATATGTTTTGATAAGCAGCAATATGGTATAGGATTGTCTTCACTTCGAAGAAAAGTTTGCAAGTATCAAATCCCGAGTGATAAGAATTTTGCTTACTCCTGTGTAATGTGTGTCGTATTCGTGTGAGAGTTGGATACGTTTTAACACTTACGTATTGAGTACTCCTCCACGGGGCTGGATACAGGAGAGGATACTACAGTCGAGGGGATACTATCCAAACTGGATCCGCTTGGGGATGAGGGTGTCAAACTGTAAGTGTCAAATGATGTCGAGTCGACCATTGTTGTGTCATGATACGGGCTTCCGCTCTGTTCATACTCAATCTTGAAAACTGAAAATGAAAATTTATAATGAATATGTGTAATTGATGCTACGAACGTTTTATCCATAATAAATCTTGTAAACGGAAAATAATAAATATGTTTAATGCTTGATATTAACGTTTTGTTCATATTCTATCTTGAAAAAAATAAAATAAAAATGGAAGTGACAAATTAATAATGCAAATAAATGATATCAACGTTAGCGATTTACGATTGTTGATATCTACATTACTGAATCACGTATTTACAATAATGCAACGGCACATATTAGTAATTAATATACATGTACATATATACATTTTTAGTATGCCTATTTCACGGCTTCAAAATATATCATCATTGTTATATTCATTGTTAACTCGCTGCATTGAATGTTGTATATCCGAGTAGCAAATGTATATTCCTAATTTGATAAATTGTTTATTAAGTACTTGTTATTGTAAAATTATTGATAAATCTATATACTCATATAATATGTTAATCTAGTTATCTGATCAGCCAAACCAAAACATGATCACCTGTATTCTATTGAATAGGATCATAAATATTTTATATATGGTTATCAGCAATAGAGCTTTATAATATTTCACTTAATGGTTAAAAATAAAGTATTTATGTCAAACTATATTATTTCGTAAAACGCAATTCATATTATTGTTTAAAATTATTCAAAATACGGAAATACATTAATTCCAGTTAAGAGCATATCATTTACTGATACACATGGTTGCTCACTGTAGTACGTGATAAAATCGACTGAGCCATTACTATTTAATAACCTGCGGAGTAATTGTTATTTGTTTACAACAGCGGCAAATGTCTGCGGTAGAAGCGAAGCCTGATTGGCTAAGAATCATCCAATGAATGGAGAGGTCACAAGGGTGACCTGATAAAGGTCAAGGCTGTGTCAGGAACAGGTAGCCATTGCTATTACACATTTAAGTGGTGGAATGTAAACAAAGGTGAACTTCTGAGAAAGAGGATCGGCCTGGGGGAAACAATCTAAATAACGATGTCGTAAATATTTGGAGGGACAGTTTAAATTGGATTTATTAGATGAAGTCTTTTTGAAAAACAAAACTTTAAAGGCGAAAAGACCAAAATAAAACCAATATGTACGCTCAAACGCATGTATATGATAAAATGTTTTATCTTAAGAAAGTGAAAAATTGTTTTGACATTATTTTTTTAATAAAAATATTAAAAGTTAACCTCATTGAATAAACACTTATCAAAGAAATAAAAAGTGTCGAAGTACATAGATAACATATAAATAAAAAATATTTTTCATGTTTACACTCATGTACATTTCATGTTGATATCCAGCTGCGAGTTGCGAAATATACAGGATATTAACATACTTTTAGAATCCATTAACACGTTACCACCCAATGCCCCTGGCGTTTACCATTGTCAGCTGATTGCAGTGGGGTGGTACGGAATGATATTTACCAGATAACGACATCATTCTAAACAATATTTAGAATAAAAGGCGGAAAGACTCCTTTATTTTTCTATCTCTATGCATAACGGTCACGAATGACTGATTTTGATATACATTTTATATATATAATTATATGATTTAATGTTCTTTTTATTGACACGATCTTAAGCTATCATAGTTGATAAATTGCTGGTATTTTTATTTTTAAGATTTATTACTATTAATTATATAATCTAGGTGTAATCATCTAATAACTCAGTTATCTATTATTCATTTACTTAAATATTTTCCTAATGATAAATAAAATCATATTTATTTTATGCAGTCATTAGTAACTGTCTTGTAATTACCTGTTATTTTTAATTTATTTTAGTAAATTTAAAAATGTTATACTAATATATTTCTCAAAATCTTAGAAATAATTTTGAAAATCAAATTTTTTTAAATGATGAATTTCTTGATAAAAGAGATACTTACAATTTTTCCAAATCTCGAGCTGCGAGAAAAGATGAGACCCGTGTTCTGTTCTCAACAGGAAGTCGACCTCAGAAAGGAGACAGAGACACTTCCCGTTCATGTGGAACATCTCCAGCTCCACCTGGGGAATATCGTACTTTTTACACGTGTGGCGGATCCACTTGGATACGTCTTCAGTGGTCCATTGGGTTGGATCTGAAAAAATTATACAATTTGTTAGAAACGTTAAGTATTTATTCGTGTTCATTTGATTTTCATTTCATATGATCTATGAGTGCAATAATACAGTGCCCGCCGCTAATGGCTGAAATATTGCCCAAGCGGGGTTAAACTCTAACTCACTCACTCACTCAATAATACAGTGCAAATATTACCCCGCTCATGATAGGAGAAAATTTCAAATTTAATCTCGATATCAAATATATGTAGTCTCTATAAAGAAAAGAAATTTATGTAAATGACAATCCATAAATGTCGTTAACATACGCACTAATTTTGATAATGCACAGAATCTGACATTCAACTAAAACATCAAAACAAATATAAAGAACAGGTATTCAAACGACAAAACCAAAATGCAATACCTTTACTGATGTTCATCATCTGACATTCTTCTAATATTTCTTTTGTTGCGAGATGGTACAGAACGTCATTGACATCGGCGTTTAGGGATTCCTCTTCTATCCAAGACATCTCAGGCGGTTTCTGGTCAGCTGTGACGTCATAGAAGGTCGTGTCAGCGCACGTGTAAAGGTCAAGGTTGGTTAAATGAGAGGGGCTATTGCCAGAGATAACTTGCTGGTCTGGAACTTCTGTGATTGTTGTGCAACCCGCGCTCGGTAGATATGCTGGTTGAAAGTCGTCCACTATAACATCGCTGACGTTGGGTTTAACGTCATATACGTTACTTAGTGACGGGTCTTGGTAGAGGTTCAATGTTTGTGGTACCTTTAAAAATGATTTATTCATTTATAACTTCATATTGACTCAATTAATTTTCTAACCAATAAATGTTGATCATAAATGTTGTAAACATCATATGGGGGAAAAAAAATATAAAAAAAAAATTAAAAAAAAAAATGTTGATCAGAAAGATTGGAAATAAAATGGTCAAAATGAAGACAGTAAGTGTATTTTCTCTTTTGGAATGTATTAAGGTCTTTTTAAAGTGATCATAATTATCAAGATAATTGGTAAATGTTACAATTTTGTGGCAACAAATTTTTATCAAACTATAAATCAACAAAAATATTGTTTATTTTAAAAACGGCTAAAAGTTATAATTCAAAAGTAAGCAACTCATTTAATTAAAAAGATTTATAAATAAAATAACATTTTATTTAAATATTTATTTTTCTAAGTTAATAATTAGTATAAGTAAATACCTGCTGGTCAGTTTGCATCATAACCTCCTCAAGTGTTGTCTTTCCTTCACACAAGTTCCTGTAAACCTCGATAACTTCAAAATCTGCAAAACAAACAAAAAAGTTTCAACATGGATAAATAAAAACCTAGAAAACGAAGACAGCATAAGATCCACTCATATTAACATTAGCAAACGCAAAAAGTACAACACCAGTCTGCAAAATAAATTATACCAAATATATTAAGGGTAGTGTAATATATGTCAACCAAATATTTCAGATATCAAAACTAGAAAAACTTAACGGTAAATATCTGCAAAGTGGGAACACGAAAGTAGAGTCAAAAGAAAAACCAAAGTAAAATGCATTGCAAGAACATTACACGAAATATGAAGCAATATATAGTTATAACTATATGAGATATGAAATAACTCTAAGTCCTCCGAGATAATATAAACAACCTACCACAAGGCATTTGGATAGGCAGTGTTCACTCCGCTAGTGAAAGAGTAGAATGAATCAAACATGCGCGGTAAGAGATATAACACAGGTACGAATGCTTCTTGGAAATGTTTTGTTGGCGAGGGAGAATAGTGTAAACGTCAGCCAATCAGATTTCAGGAGAGTGACCTAGATGTGCCATATTTGGAGAGTTATTATTAGTCTATTCGGGGAAATACCCCTGCTTGTCAGCGATTGGTCGTGACGTTATTTGTTGACTTATTTAGCCACAAATAACTTCTCAAGGCACGCCGGTGTTGGGCCGGGCAGCAAGTGCGTTGAATGGGGTGAAATTTGAAGCTTCGTATAAGACTTATTTACTATGCACTTGCTTTCTGCCTTATCTCTCGCAAATACGCAGAGTTTTCGCTTTGACGTAATGTGTCAAGAGCTTAAATCGATAAACTGCTAAAGCAAATAAACAACTTCTAACCTTTGAATTGAAGTTTCATATTTTCGCTTAAATAATCGCTAATTGAGGTTAATGTTTTTAACAGTTAAGTTAAATGATTTACGAAGTTTTTTAAACGAAATTTCAATTGAAATGAATTGAAAGAGTTGTAAAAGGCACATTTTGAAAGGCATTTGTATATCTTTGAATGAAAAATATATGAGAGGCGAATAAAGGAAAACAGAAATACCTTGGACATGAACTGTTTGAGACGACGTTTCAATTGAAATGAATTCTAAACGTTGTAAAAGGCCCAATTTGAAAGGCATTTGTGAATAAATTGTATAACGTATAAATTATTGATGAATAAAGGAAAACAGAAATACAAAAGTGTTTTGGCAATTTGTAAACTGATGGATAAATGATTCAGGGTAAATGAAATTAGAACTTAAATGATTCAAATGTTAGTAGTTGGTAAACATGTAGCATGCTTATAATGTCAACATTGACACATATTATTTGTTCAACTGTTAAAGGTTTAAGTAGATTGCAGAGTAATCACCTTGTTAAAATTAGAAGATCAAATCGGAAAGAAATCAAAAGCAAATAAATGATTATCATCGAAAGTATAAGTGAATGGATTAAATAACAATGATTAATGTAGCTATATAGTTTAATAGACTTGTTATGAAATATCTAGCCGAAGTTAAACAAGAAACAACAATATTCTCATGATGTAATTGCTTCTATTGATATACAATTAGAATTATGCAGTATGATATAAACCACTAATTATAAGAAAGGAAGATTTGGTTACATTCAGAGCTAAATCGTGTATACATTTTCAACAGCTGTTTCTCGTGGTTAAATCAATGAACATAATCATATTCCATGATTAATAACCGTAAAATGTGACCATTTATAAGTGGCACGCGCCCTGCACGATTTTATAACACATTTACTGTCACTCAAATGTCCATTGTTTCAAGACTCAGTGGGCGGTACGATCTATGGCGATGACACCTATTCGCCATGAGAGACAATGGTAATAATATATGAATTACGTCAATGTTACAATTAACAATATGTTACATTATTGTATGAACATGTAAATGATCACGTATGATATAATTGCATATTACTTAACTATATGAGTGGCATTCTATAAATTTAATGAAGAAACATATCACAGATATGACTATGTAATCCTTATAAAGTTTTCAAGTATGAAACGAATATAGTTAGCCATAGTGTCCTTTGATATAATGATAGTTTGGTGTAACATCCAAAACCTCAACTGTTTTATTTTATTATGAAATTTAATGTTTTGCTGAACTTGCTAATTTATTTTATCTGATTACGTGATAAAACCACATTTAAGATGTTCAAACCTTCATTGCAAATTAAAATCATGATAGTTATTTAATGAAAAGTACATGTATTTATTTTAATCCTACCATTTGACGAACAAGGTATGGTAAACTTAAAACCAACGTTATGCCTTGGAATTCAATATCTGATGCAATATTTGATTTTATACCTGAACCAAAGTAACCTCTATTCCCAGTACAATGTTTTTTCATTTTTTACATAAACCGTAAAATCTTGTTACAGTTGTATTTAAAAAACTAAAACAGTTCAGGAGTGGATTGATATTATTTTGATTGGAAATTCGCTGCTCGTTTAAATGTGAAATTACCGGTGAGTTTTGTCACTTGTGATGTTTGTATCGCTTAAATGGTGTTTGATGGTACCAATATTTTTATGATTAAGTTAATATTAGAGGCTTCAACATCTTTATGGTGATAATCACTGTTTACTTTAAGAGAAAGGTAGGTGTAAGTTTGTCAATTCGTATACGTTTTTGTTTTGTACAATTGCACAATGATAAGAATAAGAATAAGAATAAGAATAAGAATAAGAATAAGAATAAGAATAAGAATAAGAATAAGAATAAGAATAAGAATAAGAATAAGAATTAGAATAAGAATAAGAATAAGAATTTTTTTTTAAATTGATAGTTTTACCTACAAGGGAAAATTTTGTTATTTAATCTAAGTGAAAAACAATATCTTAGAATTTTATGTTGTCAAATCATTATCAAGCACAATTAGGTAAAAAAAATGCGTTTAGGGTATGCATATGTAGTTTTAATTTTCGGGACAGCAGTATATAAAATCGCATTTTAATTTGCCACATTCATCTCAGCAACTTATTATTTCATAAACATACCTGTAAGCATGTGTAAAACTTTGTTCCACAGTTTCACAGTTCCACAGAAGAGATTTGAATATCGGAAATAATGTAAAATGGACCCGGATAAATAACCCAACTCGTAACTTTTCAATTTAAAACCACGAGAGGTTTCCAATTTAAGCACATACATATTTAGATATGACGTCGTGCAAAGATTAACACATACTTTTTCACCGAATTTTTTCATGGAATAGGTGAGATATATTAAGTGACTTTGTTCATCTAGCCTTAAAACTTACCAAGTTGATCTTATAATGTTATACCTCAGAAGCAAATTCAATCCAAATTCAATATAATTTTAAGCTGTCGAGATATGATATTCCCGTTTTACATTGCTCTGCCTTGATACATCCCAAATGTTGTTTACTAATACGAATAAACAACTGTAAAAGTCGGTAGATTGTATCAAATAGAAAATAATTGACATTTCAATGGTGATATATGATATATGTAAATGTGCGTCTTAGAAAACCCAAGTACAACACAATTTGAAATGTTATTGGTTCTTGAATATATGAATACACAAAAATATATGATAGGAATGTTAAATAAATATTGTTTAACATATTATGATTATTAAGTAAGGAATAACGTCAAATTATGATAATAATTAATATTAAAAACTACTATACATGTACGTAGACATACTGTCTTGGTATCCATATGATATCAAATGAAAACGAAATAGAGGTAATAATTAGTAACTAAAACTGACAATATTGTTCAATGAACATATTTAAAAGTTCACCTGTTCCTTATCTGAAATATATCGCAACGTTCACATACAAATATCTAAAAAAATATTTATTAAGTGATTATGATATTCATGACTTTATCAATGAGTTAATAATTGCCACATTGTTCACTAAAAAAGCATCCTCTTATGTCTGGCAATAAACATACCATTTGTTTATGTTTCGTTAGATACTTATCATGTAATTACTTATCATTTGCAACAAATTAAACTGATAATCATTTAAAATATATTATAATTAATAACACTGAAATTATATGATAAGTATGACGTATAAGAATGACAATGGCGTTTCAACCACAATTCAAACGTATTTCAATAATGGATTACATTATATAATTACGAAGGAGAGAAATGTACACTATAAGGTACAAGATAGTGACAAAGACGACTGGAACAGATTAACATAGTGTTTTCAGAAACCAGCAAACAAATTTTCAATTTCAAACGAAATGTGTCTGGAAAAAAAAGTTTTTTAAATTCGTTAACTTGGCGATGGAGAAGAGTCAAAAATGATCTTTTGTTTCTTTTATGGTGTCAGTAATGAGACGAATAAAATCAAAGAAGATTATATATGTAAATAACATTTAAAGGTAAATTCTCCCATTTTGACCTATATCTTGTTGACAACTTCTTTGCCAAACATTCTGATCCTCAAACAGTATAACATGGATTTCAGTATATTTGGACAGAAAAAAATGAGAATTCTTTTTCAAAACATGCTTTTCCTTTTAAGAAGAGTCAAAACTCTTTTCTCTGAAGCTTATTTATTTGCTTTGCTTTTTTAAAAATGTGGTAACGATTCTTTTATTTCTAAGTTTACCTACATACGATGTAGTTAATTAGCATTACATTGCCAATTCGGATATCAGTAAACATCTTAATTTAATAGTTTCAAAATTTACAGCTCATAATCATCCATATTTTTGGTTTAATGGTTATGTTGATTTGAACATGAGAATTATTATTTGGAACCAATTCAAATCATAATTTATTGCTGGAAAATATTTTTTCAAATCTACGATCATTCAACACCCACGATCTGAAAATACTCATGAAATTTGTTTCGTTGCTTTTTGCAAAGTTGCCGATAATTTAAGTGGACAATAAACTTTTAAAGGAGAATTTGAAAGTATTATTGCACCATATTTTTCGAATAAAAATCAGACGCTAGTTGCTAGACCGGTCTCATGTCAATCTTCAACAGGATTTTGGAACAGTGAAAGAAAAAATGAATTTATATTATCCTTTACAGTTTATTTACCTTTAAGTTATTGAGTTGAAAACTGAGCACGTTATTTTATAAAAAAAACATGAATACATGTAACCAATCAAATTTGTTGGAACAGCTTTCGAGTATCATATTCCATTTCAACTGATATACCGCCCACGAAAGTTTCCATTTGCATGTTTCATCTCAATTGAGAAACATAACATGTATGCATTTTTTCGAGTAACTTTCCATCTCGAAAACCGAATGAGAACCAAGTAAGTTTATATAAAAAACACTATTAATTGACATACATGTAAAACTATTAAAATCCGCGTACACTATAACTTAAAAATCATCCTAAGGTAAATTTTACTTTTTTTTTTACCTTTGAAAATTGTAACACATATTGAAAGAAATTTACCTTCAAAAATGCCATAGTATTCAAGAGTACCACGAGTGCCAAGAGGTAAATAAGGACATGAACAAATGCTAATATCTTACCTTTCTCATGGAGCGTTTACATAGTTTATCCAGCGGTTATTCCATACCGATTTTGATTAGCTTTATGAACCTGCATCCGTTAAGTATCAATAACAAGCGGACCTAACACGACGACTAACAGGGATTACCAAATCCGGGTAATGTTACTAACAGAAGCTAAAAAGTCTCTTTTTGCAATCAAAAGCAGGATGGGTTATCAATAGAAGGAAATATTTTAATTGTGATGGGTTCAATCCTCCACGCCCTTCATTTAGAGGGTCAGCCCTATCGGGGTATTTATTTCGCAAACGAAATTCAAGGGGATATCTTAGTTTATTCACATTATGTTATTAGTACATGATTATTGCAAAATCGAATTGAAACATGTTACTGGGGAGTAACATTGTTTTTGATATATATTTGACAACGTGATAAAGAAGATGTTGAAAGCGAATTACGTTTTCATCAAATATACCCTGATAGCACTGTATCTTTAACTTCACAAAACAAAATGTGTTATTCTTTATACTTTTAAAGAGCTTTGTGGATAAATCACTGTATTCATTGAATTGAAATATCAGAGGAGAAGTTACACGTTGTTTAAGGTGAAAACAATGATCGAACAATAAGTATGTTAAAGGGGCAGTAGCACGTTTTTGATAACTTTATATTTTCAAATTTTCAAATATTTTCACTGATAATCGTATGTTAATGATAAATGTATTAGTTTGATAGTGTCAAAAATATCATAACACAAACCAATTATCCATAGTACGAAAACAAAGTATGAAGATTCATATAAAATCCATTGGCAGCCATTTTATGTGAACACCTTTTATTCATTTTGTGTTAGAAAAATGAATCGCATGGCTAAACTTTACATTATTTATTTGAATGATTACTGCTCCAATTAGTTTAAATGCATTGTCTGCCAATTGGAACCATTAATTTTCATTTTCCTGACATCACGTTAAATCCACCCTAAAAACATGCTACTGCCCCTTTAAGAGATCCCAAACTCAAATAAAAAAGCACTGCTAATGATTTTCTTTAAAATCCGTGGTATATGATAATTCCTTCTATGACCTCATATTATCGGATTGAACAGTAAGATTACTGAGATTTGCATGAGATTTAGAATCAAATATAGAATAACTAACAATAATTCTTCAAAAATCATTAAAACATAAAATTACAAAAACTTGTTTCTGCCCCTTTCTCTTCGAAATCCTTATTTGGTAATTCCATACGACTCTTATAGCATTAAAAAGCGTTTGATTAACTAGTTCGAACCAGTTCTAATTATATTTCACATATATCATATCATACTGTAGTTTTCCATTTAACGTGATATCTTCTTAACAATATATCATGTAATGAAAACTAAAACAAAATTTTAGCACATTTAAAAAAAATGATTAACACAAACATTGAAACAAATATGCAAATAGGTAAAATCATATTCAAAGTAACACTTGGATTGTGTGTATTTATTTGATATACAATATAACATGCATTAATACACGTAATCATGTTCTCATGGTTTGAAGTGATCATTATCTGCTTATGAAGCCTAACTACGTATGTACCATTACGCAATACTTTGGAATAATGAAGTCTGTCTGAAATATGTGTTCTTGAACGCATTAAAGGGGCAGAAGCACGTTTTTTGAAAATTTTATATTTTCAATTTTTCACTGATAACTATAAGTTAATGCTAAATGTATTACTTTGATAGTATCATAAATCTCATAACACAAACCAATCATCCGTAGTCAGAGAACAAAGTATGAGGATTCACATAAAATCCATTGGCAGCCATTTTTGTGTGAACACCTTTAATTCATTTTGTGTAAGAAAAGGAATCGCATGGCTTAACTTTACATTGTATATTTGATTTATTACTGCTCCATTTAGTTTTTATACATTGTCTAAAGATTGGAACCATTTATTTTCATTTTCCTGACATCACCTTATATTCACTCTAAAAACGTGCTATTGCCCCTTTAAAGGGGCAGTAGCACGTTTTTTACAAATTTTATATTTTCAATTTTTCACTAATAATTGTACGTTAATGCTAAATGTATTATATTGATAGTGTCAATAATCTTATCACATAAACAAATCGTCCATAGTCAGAGAATGAATTCTAAAGATTCACAATTATGTCGATCGGCAGCCATTTTTGTGTGAACACCGTTAATTCATTTTTGTAAGAAAACATAATCGCATGGCTGAAGATTACATTATATATTTGATTTATTACTGCTTGATTTAGTTTAAAGACATTGTCTTTCAATTGAAACCATTTATTTTCATTTTCCTGACTTGACCCTATATTCTCACTAAAACGTGTTACTGCCCCTTTAAAGCATAAATTCAACAGGGTAGATCCATGATGATCAAACTGCATGCATGTAGCTGTGTGAATTTAGCAATGCCATTGCTGAGGCAAACAACTTTTCCATTTAGGATGATGTAATACTTCCGGGTTATTGAAATCAGGTTAAGGTCGTTGCCACTCCTGTGGCCTCGTTCCAACAACCAATCAAACTCGAGTTCTTCGGGATACAATTCCGGTATACGATAACTAAGCTGATATACCGTTATATTTGTAAAAAATTAGTTTTTTTTCTTAGAATTGTTGTTTTAGATTGATCATAATACATAGAAATCTAAATTTTCTAACTTTATTTATTTTTGTTTATTTAATTTCAAACACTTTTCTCGGTGCTTTGCTGATTTCATTGATTCTAAACAAAAGTGTTTATCAATAGCGTTTTAATTTGTTAGTTAAGTTGTTTTGATGATACGAATGTGATGTCCCTTCCACTACCCATATATCACAACATTCAAAAACAGCAAAACAGAGATAGGTGATATCATTTAAAATTATAATATAAATGTATATGTTGATACAAAGGTCCAAATGGTTGTTATTTTGATGCTGAAACAATTTTCGGTTTGTAAAAACTTAAATTCAAATGTGCAACGAATTTGTTATAGGTGATACCATATTTGTGTAAAGATAGCATCTGTATTCCGTCTGCTGCCTCAGATTCCAAAAGTTTGTACAAATTTTGATGTTTTTGCTGCATTGTACGAGAAGAAATTTAAGAATGTTAACAATAGTCCATTTACTCTTATTCCACGTAAACAAGTCTCGTCAAACTTAAGGGTGTAAATTCTTCATGCCACGTAATGCATCATGAAGTCATGTCAAATATTTTACACGTCATGCGTCACTGCTTGACCCTCAATACACACAGACTTGAGTTGTTCCAAGCTCCTTAAGTTTCCTTAAGTGCCCTGTAAGTGCTTAATTTTGTCAGTTGACATTATGACCCTTACGTGTTAAGTTCAAATAAATACTTATCAGTATTTCCTCCCTGTTTATCTACAGAATTCTACACTGATTTTTTGTGTGTGGTAAATCCAATATTCTCATTTTGTTGACGCCAAAATGTAGCGATACGAGGTATTGGGACATTTGTCCCAGAATTGGAATCGACATTCCGTTGTTAAGTGTTAACTCTTTTATTCAATGGCCGAAGGATTCAATATAGAATATTCTATATTCTTATACATTTACAGTTTACCAATTTGCAAAAATAAAGTTAAGGCAAGACGTAATTATTTATATGTTATTACGACTAATACGTACATGAATACATAAAACAATTTTGAGTTAAAACATTTGAATATAAGATGTAATTTAGACACTTCAAATTTCAAGGCATTTCAAATCTAACGACAAAACCTCAGTGAAATATAATTGTCTTCATACTTGCAATGCAGATCACATGACATTTTCATATTTCATTTTTGTTACAAAAATATAAACGTGGTATGTACGTAATACATGTAAATACTGGTTCGTTGCAATTGTTACATTTATTGTAATACACAGAAGTTTATCAAAGTTTTCCAAACACCAACACACAATTTCTTCATTATTATGATATTTAATAAGTAAACTTACACACATTAGTTTTAAAACATTCACTTACAGTTTGAATGAATATGATATGTTATTTATTGCAAGTAATATAATAAATAAACTAAAAATCCCCCAATGACAAGAAAGGCATATTCGTATTATGAAGTGCAGCGAAAATATCTCTCAATTTCAAAACAAATACATCACCAGAATGTTCGTTTACAGAAACACTTATGAAACTTCTGGGTTTATGTTAACTTAAACTTTTTTTAAATGATTTACCATCAGAATAATGAGTTAAGCTCGTGCAAGGCTCCAAGTCGCCTACCACGTCATTAGGATAAAACATGCAATTTTAAAAAGGTCCTTGTCACCAAAATGGATTGTTAAAACAGCATGATGTCAAGTTGGCGATCCCCTTGTCCTTCACGTGGAGAAAGCTAACATGAAATCTATTAGAAGTGACTAGAAAAGACGTTATTTTGCAGTCATGTTTACAGATTTGTTCCGCAACCTTATGACCTTCAACGATGGTATGAATGAATGGTTTTATGATAGTTAGACACGTAAGAAGGACTTATGTAACTGTACAAACCATTTAGTGTGTGGCCTCTACCTGTATACTGAGTATGACATCCTAGGTCTATATGTAAAGTTCACATGTTATATTTCTTTTAAACTTAAGGATGATATTACCATGAATACGTTAGAATTAGATAGTATGACGTGACAATTTAACCAAAATCTCAATATCTGAACAGGAATCTAACTATTACATTCGAAAGGTAACCGTTCTCATTTTTGCTATTTCTGTAAATGGTCAACAATTATGTAACATCTGTTTCTATCTTGTTACACGTATGTTGTTATTCCTCTTTCATTCTGTACATACCCGGTATATTTTTTATCTAAACTAAAATCCAAAAGAAACGTCCCCGCTATATTTGATTCTCGATTCTCGATAGAAAAAAAATATAACAAAACGATATTTTTGTACCTTAACCATTGCATTTTGTTTGTTTAAGCGATGTGTTTCTTCAGATAGTGCCTTGGCATATATAATAATGGTGTCATTTTTAAATTATCTTTCGCGATTTTTGATGTGTGTGAAAAATCAAAAGGGGACGTTTCTTTTGGATTTTAGTTTATCTACTAGAATGTGTTTATTAGCGCCTACTTTATTTACACGAGCCCAATCAAGTCAACGACAATGACAAATGAACGTCAAACATACAACATTTCATTGTCACTAGGTGATTGGCATCATTGATATAGATGCAAAAATAATATATATCTGACAAATGTTTTTATATACTGAACATGATATTCTCAATACGCTTGAAGTCGAACCGTTTCAATCCGTACAGGTTATTTTATGGCTTTGGATAAATCTTTAAAATACAATTAAGTAGTTAACTGCCAACATTGACACAATCGTTGACACAATCTATAAGGGTTAGATCAAACGACGCCTTGATGAAGTTCTGCATATGACTCTTACAATCCCATAGTGTCATTTGAATGTGATATCAGGATAGTCAACCATTTGTAGACGACAATCTGGCGTTGGCAAAGGCATTTGATAAAGAGATCAAATCAGTAAGGCCAAGTTTAATGTCTGGTCTGAACAACGCTATCCAGCGAAGTCATACTTGCTTACAGTAGTTAATTCGATATTGAAGATGTCGTCTCTGACACAAAATGAGAAAGGACAAGATGTTATGGATCATACAAAATCTTATATAAACATGACGGCTTGTTGTCAATCGTTATTCTTAGAATAGAAAATGGTATTTGTTTGCATACTTTGCAAAGGGTTTTATTAGTAAGAATATGATAATCTATTGTTTCCAGAATGGTAAAATATGAAATATGCTTTAATGTGAAGTAAATATATATGTAACTTACTTTATGATTACCATATTATTCTGCGATATTTAGAATTCTGTTCGATCACGCATATATCCTGTGTAGGAGTAAGCAAGAACCAAAGAGCAAATTTGAACAGAGTTGGACTAAATAGATTTAGAAATATTTACAATTTAAAAAAACTCATGGATGGTTATTTTTTGTATTGTTTACATTCAATCTTTTAAATGAAGTCATTTTAACATGTTTGAGAAGCAAACAGAACGGTTATGATAGTGGTTCAGTATTTGAATTTCAGTTATAAATCTTTTATAAACAAATGTCGTGCGGCACTCTATTTCATTGCCTTATAATTCTCAAACTGAATCACAATCATTCGCTACTACTCTGTACCGCTGCAAAACTCGTCTAAAGCGTGATTGATTAACAATGAATTGGTAAAACCACAACCCAAGGTTGAAAACGATGTAAAACCGCTATCGGTTGCAACCGATCGGTCTTTTACAATTACGTAATTTGTTTTCCAATAACAACTGTTCATCAACGTTTTGATAAATAAATCATTACAACTCCGTCGTTATTTGTTAATCCATATTACTGTTAATAAACTACATTTCATGCTCTCTAAATTTCCCATGATAAGTAATAGTTACCGACTGAGACCGAGGTGTTCAAGTTAGATGAACACTCGCGCACGTGAATCATGAACGCCGAGGCCGTTAGGCCGAGGTGTTCATGAATCACGTGCGCGAGGGTTCATCTAACTTGAACCCGAGGTCGAGGTCGGTAACTATTTTACACACTAGCTCAATGCTATATTAATTCATTTTCAACATTACATCAGTTTTCATAATACTGAAATGCATAACTTTATCATATATAATGAAAAGGTGTAACATTGACTCTAATTGGAGAAACAATGTCTATTTCAAGTACATGCAGCTGACATTGGCATGGGCCTCTCGTGCTGCACGTGCAATCCGTGCGGGACCGTAAAAGCTGCCACAATAGATTAATATGAAAACAAATAACAACAAACTTAATTTAATATGAATATAAATATTTGGTACAAATGATTTTTAAAAATAGATTATAAAATATATAAATAATCATTCACGGTGATGTTTATTCTAATTAATAAATTTAATCATGAGGTCATGAAAAACATCATGTATTTTCAACCGGCCTCCGTGGTCTAATGGATAAGTCACTGGGCTTGAAATCAAGAGGTCACACGTTCGAACCCATGCTTGGAGTGCAAAATTTGTAAATGTCTTGTATTGGTAAATTGCAATTTTAGTGAGTATATTTCATATGCAAACTTTGAACTTGAAAACATTTCAGAAATCAAATTATCATCGTTTCACTATCAGGTGTTCATGACAATCCCGGGTGTTCATCATGAACACCCGCTTTGTCTGATGAACACCTCGGCACGCACATTTCACAGACAATATGAGTTGGTATGAAAAATGAATACTCGAACAAAACAAAGGAGCTAGTGTGTAACGTTAACAGACCATGATAAAACTATTCGTAAGAGACTATGAGAAAGACTATTCATTAACCGATATTTGTCAGTTAGGAGATTGCAACATAGGCAACGTAGTACGTTTACGCCCGGTGTTTAGAAGGGGATTCCCCGTTTATCCGACCTTCACCTTCAAAGAGTGGCATGTTATTGAGCGATGCAAGGGAAATTTCCGCTGTTTCGATTAGACTGCATGCTAGTCTTTTGTGACATTTGTATAAGAACGATAATCATCATTTTATGCTATGCATCGTATTATAGGCCCTGCGACATTCAACGAGAAAACGACACTGAGAATGTTCAGATAGAAGTTGAAGTTGGATGTTGACATTAATAATTTATTGGTATTGCAGGTTCGCCTGGAACAGAAGCTAGCGTGTTTTCGTCTTTCGTGTTTGGAAGCAAATAATATCCGAGGCATTATTTGATAAACAAGTAAAAAGAAAGCCATTTATCCAAGTGATTTAATTGTAAATTTCGTTGATGAAAGAAATCCAGTTATATAACCAAATAAGATAAAACTTCTAAAGTGTAAGTTATTCTGATAATACGAACAATCAATAATTATCATTAGATGTATTGAAAATGAAAAAGAAAACACTGAATAAAAGAAATATTCTTATATTTTTTTGATGGATTTAAAAATTCCAAACGTAATTCATTTATTTATTTAAAAACTTCTTCTTGTGATATCTTCCTTTAAAAGATGAATTAAGATACTTAACGATAATTAAAAGTTCACGATAACGGTAGATCTTACATTTACGCTCTACTCTAACAAAATAACTCGTAGAGCTACAAGGTGCATCATTTTCTTTATATGTATTACAATGACGTTATAGTGACATGTAAGCACTTCTTCCATATGCGTATATGTTGCATTACACCAAGGGATATTTATCGTTTGCATCATGCAGTACCAGAACTTAGGTGTCATATGTCATATAAACACGTCATGTTCGATAAATCGATGCAACATCCAATTGCGAATTACGTGTCATTTGTCATGAAATTTCGCCTTAGCCTCATGCAACTTGCTGATTTAAAGTGGAAAATATACATGCGCTATTACGCAGTCCTCAACTCCGACTGTCAACAAACTGTTTACATATATGTAGGTCACGGTTTATTTACGATGTCGTGGATGCTCGTACAAACAGCAGTCTTATACCTATTGTGTTATAAAAAGTACAGTCAGATCTCCGTTAATAATGTAGCTTTTGAAATTACGTATTCAGAAAGAGAAAAGCTCGTCAATGAGCCTACATAGGTTTATATTTTGACACGTGGATTGTAATTTTTAAGTTTAAAAAGGGTTTTCAGTGTTTTAGCCGAAGGTGATAACATAATTAAATGTTTGAAAAGTATTTATATATCGAAGATTATTTATGAGGGTAGAATGGATGGATAACTAACAATTAACACAGTCTTGGCAATTGTACTGTTTTGTGATAATAACCTTATATCAGACGGCATATTAACAATTCTTGATCAACGAAATGCAACAATCATGAATACGTGATCTGGCGCCTTTATAACCACGATATGTTATTGATTGTCCAAAACTATAGACTGATAATGTTGTTTAAAGTTTGCACTCTTTTGCAACAGTCAGACCTTCAAATAGGAAAAAAGGCAAAGTAAGTCTTTAAGAAAACTTGAAAACTTGATCGAAAGTTGAAAACTCATTTCGATTCCTTGCTAAGGATTTTAAATTCTGGACTTTATCGTTTAGTTTCAGAGTTTATTAAGTTTTGATAGTCTTTTTAACTTACAGTGGATGCTCTTTGAACGAGAAGAATGTAACCATTGAAAGTTTGAAATTATTGAAGTATTATTTAATGAAAAGCCACAGTTCATTCGAATTTAGAATGTTAACTTCTTGAAAGAGATTGGGTGTAAGAAAATATTTGCTTAATAATGTCGTTTTAATTCAAGTCATTGCTTAAATCTTGATATTATTGATGACGTTGATAAAGGCTGTAATGATGACGAAATTGCATTATCATGTTTTAGTCCTTAATTATCTATATGTTTGTATTTAAAAGGAGACAACCGTAAACGGATATCATATATTCATTCTACATTATAGTAATGCAATAGTCAAATTTGGATTTTTATTATTATATAAGATTTTTGAATTTAATCAAAGCAAGGATTAATCATTTTAAATAAACTTTCTTCAAAAGCCAAAGTGAATGTCAAAAATACATGAATCGAAAGGATGATGCTGATAATGATGCTGCTGCTGCTGCTGCTGCTGCTGCTGCTGCTGCTGCTGATGATGATGATGATGATGATGATGGTGATGATGATAATGATGATGATGATGATAATGATGATGATGATGATGATGATGATGATGATGATGATGATGATGGTGATGATGATGATGATGATGACGATAAACGAATACAAAAAATATTATCACATAAACAAAACTTTCATCATTCAACTAATGATAATTCTACATAGATATCATTTCCTTGAATTAAATGTCACACTTGCGTGAAATGTGATATACATGTACGCTTATTTCCTTGAAATATGATATGCTTTTAACATGTTACACCCAATCCCCTGTCCAATTTGGAGATCCATGCAGATGGACGACGACCACAAACATTTGCAATCAAAATTGATGTAAATTTACTCAAGCAGTGCAAAGCAATTGTGACAGTTAAAAACAAATTTTTGAAAAAAAATAATTTCGGGCTCTTACTTCCTTGTTTGGAACACACAGAAACATTGTACTGAGTAAAGGTTACCATATGTTACCGTCTCTCAGCTTGTTATAATATGCAGAGGTGATAGAAAAACAAGTACCCCTTGGGTAACAATACCTGTCCGGTGCAGATGTTACCACAATGGTCTAACACTACGTATGAATAAATATTGAAATATCATTTTTAAAATGAATTCATTTTTAACATTTATGGCATTTTAGATTATTAGATGTTGTTTGTGATATACATGATGGTACGCCGATGATTTGGATTAACATTTGATTTAAACACCATTAAACATTATATTGATTATATTAATCACTTAATCATAAAATTAATTTTTAAATTCGTAAAAGTCTAATTTTTTTATCTCTCAACGGTAAATATTCAGATAGTTAGATTTTTCATAGCAATGTGCCTACGTCAATCAGATGTTAAAAACTATCAAAGTTAAGTTATACAGAAAAAGAAAAACGTGGCTTTCTGTTTGTTCTTAATCCTTGATATGATTATCGATTTAGATATCTTGTTCAGATTTGGCATATTTGATGTTCATATGAAACTTTTAAACAATAGAGTACTAATGAGAAGATTAGGCTATTCTCCTAGACATTCGTGCTTGAATCACTTAATCCGATCGAAAACAAAATACCTTTCACCACACCTTAACAATCGAAAACAGTGTTCTTGATAGGACGTTAGAGCATGTCAAGAATGGATTATATACTTGTGTGCAAAACAAAGTTATAAATTAAACATTTTTATCCTGATATTACAGTTTCATCAAGTTTTATCTCGCTGTTAACGCATACATGTTATCAACTGAATCGTAATTATAACTTTTATCATAATAGTCTTGAAATAGTACATTGGATATTATTCTTTTCTTACATTACGCTTACCACTGAATATGTTCTTTTATATCTTAGTCTACGTAAATATATAGATCAATATATGCGTCTATCATAAATGCATATGCTACAGTAAATCATTTATCACATTTACAATGTTTGTTAAAAGAATAAATAAAACGGACTAAAAACAATCCAACAATGATACATGTTGTTTTGCCTCAATTATTAAGGGACAGTAGCATATATTTGGGCAAACAAAAGGACGAGAAATAAGATATCAGCATTGATATCAGGCAGTGTTCTTAAAGGGGCAGTAGCACGTTTTTTGATAATTTTATTTTCTAAATTTTTCACTGATAATTGTAAGTTAATGCTAAATGTATTATTTTGACAGTGTCAGAAACCTCATTACACAAGCCAATCATCCATAGTCAGAGGACAGAATCAGAAGATTCACATAAAATCCATTGGCGGCCATTTTGTGTGAACACCTTTAATTCATTTTGTGCAAGAAAAAGCAATCGCATGCCTAAACCTTACGTGATATACTTGAATTATTACTGCTTCATTTAGTTTAAATACATTGTCTTTCAATTGGAACCATTAATTTTCATTTTCCTGACATCACCTTATATTCCCCCTAAAAACGTGCTACTGCCCCTTTAATCAATAGAACAGTTCTAAAACGAACGTAACATACCCAGTTAAGCTACGGAACTCGCAGGTACATTTCCCTTTCACAAACGAATCAAGTGGTCACACAAATATGGCCACAAGTAGTTTACGCTTGATATTTTCTTGTACAATTACATTTTTTTGCTACAACGACGGTTATCAGGTAAGCTATATGTAAAGGGTTATTGACAATCTGTACATGTACATTTGGTATCCTCTTATACTTATTGGGGGTTGGGGGGGAGTGAGTACTTAAATCTAAAAAGATTGCAAATGCCCCTTTAACATTAAACGTAAAGGTAAACAAGTACACCTGACCCCTGTATGTAGTGTGAATTTCAACGTTGCTATGAACATTGTTTTCAATACAGATAAGATGTTTTGTTCCTTTAATCTCACCTTTTGCCTTCCCATTAAGTGTTTCGATCTTGTGTTTTAAGCGGATCGTTGTGATATACATTTTATAAAAACATTGATATACAGATTTAATCTGTATTTCAATATTGAACATAGAACATGTAGCCAGCTACCTTGATAATCAGTGGATCATTATCTGGGGGATTACCCTGTGTTATCGTTTCTAGTAGTCCTGATTTAATTTGCCTTTATTGTTTCATTAATCGTATTTATTTGATTCACCTTGTTAAGCTTAATACGTCATTTTTGAACGATATCTTTATAGTTTGATACATTTTCATATCAAGTGGACCGAGATGCATTAAATAGATTATATATTACACATAATTTGTTATCATGTGCAATATGATCAAGGGCCGGAGTTCCCCCCAAAGCCTCTCAAGATTCTTGTGCAAGACACGTAGAAGATGAAAACATTCCGTTTGGTTACTTTCCACTTCCATTCAGGCTCAAGACGGCATGTTTCATTACTTTGTGCATTAGGAGAACGTTGTCATGTTGCAAGTTTCCATATATATCTTTTACTAATCTGTATACCAAAGCACAGTAAGACCTTTTTCCAGGTTACATTAAAATATTTCATGACTAATACGCTTTAGCTAATTATATCAATCAAGTATCCAACTGCATTCAAATTTATTGCTACTATTCATGTATTCTATAACCTTAAAATGAGCAAAGGGTATTTGGTCAATTCGAAATCAAACGCCCCTGTGACACTCATACAAGCAAAGACGTATTTCGTGATCGGCGGACGAATTCTTGACAATAACGCAAACTATTTATTATTTCTAAACGTGTCTCTTACTCACAGTGGAAATCCCCTGCCGAGACCAACGATAAACTAACTGTCAGCATAACAAGCCAAGCCCATGAACCAACCTGCTTGGCAGTTGAGATCAAGTTGTATTTTTAGCTGAAAGGGATCGGCTTCAAAAGACAACCTTGCGGTACACCACAATATATTACTTTTAAGTCTGCCGCGCAGCCGATTGATTCATTATATAACCCAATAATACCGAAACAAGCGAGTGTTGAAAAGAAAAATTAAAACTTTAGGATAATTTGCAAAGCGTCTTTCAATATTTAGTAAAATCGTTTAATCAATGATGAATGCATATGTACGATTCATTATCAAAAAGCTTTTACCTTAATCCTTACATATCTCAACATATTCAGGATTCTATTATATCGTAAACTTGAAAAAAGTTAAATTTTCGAGGCTTTCAGTCTCTAACGCTCGGTTATTGGTACTTAATTTTTGAAATCTATATTGATATCCGCATGGACACGCTTGACCGATTTTGAATGACACGGAAATGTCGTGGTTTCGTCGTGTGGGTGGATGGTCTGATCTGTTTAGACTGGTACAATGATATTCATGGACAAGCTTTTGTCATTCTGTAAGATAAGTTATATTTGTCTAACACCCACTTTATGTCACCGAATGTAGGCTACATCTACGTCAAGGTGTAAATCTTGTTTCTTGAAATATGATGCTCACCAAACAATTACAAGTATATCGATTTCATGGGCGTTACATAGGTATAGAGCTTAATAAATGCGCCGGATATGGGGTGATATTTCGCTGCACTTCGTAGGAATGATTACAGACTTAGTGTAACAACAGTACGATCGTACTTTAATGAGATTGAAATAATGACTAAGGAACAAAATATTCAATTGAGAACTACTTACAATACGACCATAATTTCACTTGACTTCGTTACGGCGATTATAGGCTCATAATTCAGCGTAGCCTGTCATGATCGTACGTTATAGAGATTGAAATACTGCCTAAGGAATGTATAAGTAAGTAGAGACAAGCAATAAGAGATAAAGACTATAGCTATAGTTTAACGTTTGTCGGACGAAAGAAATTTGAACAACCAACTCTCATAAATAAAAAGGAACTCTTCAGAGAGACACACAATATGTGCAAACGTTCCACTGTGTGAGTCATTTATGCTGTTAAACATGAAGAAAACAGAAGTTCATGTAAAACAATAAAAGGAAAATTAATATAGGATTTTAATATTTGAGGTATTCTTACTGATAACTTCGTAAGGTATCTGGGATTTCCTTTAATATTGAATTCATTTGAAAAACAGAAATAGAGTTTCCTTTTTTACCCTAAATAAGCTTCTCTTTATGTTATCAGTGATATACAATGTAGGTCGTTTTTCTTATTTCATTTCCTCAAATTTCCTTCAAATAAATATTATCATATTTCTAGTGATTATATTTAGAGGGTCAAGTAAGTCGTCTATATTCAACCGAATTATATGCCTAGTCTTAGAAGATATTATCGAGTATCAACCGAAAACTTTTGACGGTCATTTTAGTGTGAAAATATTTTTTATCATTTGATGTTAGAAAACCGATTAGTGTTACCATAATAAAAGCATCACAAGTTCACAACCACTATTGATTTAAAACATTGTATTTTCATTAGTGACACATATGTCCATTTTTGCTAGGTCCCCTTGTTTGCATACATACGTTCTATTAACCTTATAAGAAATGCCACCTGACCAAAATCAAAACATTGTTTTCCTCTGAAATTTTGCGGGGGAAACATTTAAACCTTCTTTCCTCATCCTAATTAAAAAACCGCAGAAATCTTTATTAACTATTGTTAATAAGTTTGTTACATTGATATCATTTTTTGAAAATGAAAACTGATTTAAAGTCTATATGTCTTAATTAACAATTATCGCTCTCTGGTCATGAATTGTAAAGACTAGTGACAGTTGTAATTTCATAACAATAACGAAAACATAACAAAATATAATAACAAAAAAATCTAAAAAAACTCTGTCTTCAAAGTCTACAGTCTACAAAGTCTACATTTTATTTTCAAGGACAACACGTCATCATATCATCTCTTAACTTCCGGTATTTCCGTCATTATTTAATCGTTATTAATGTCCTTGACCTTCAAGAACAGTCCTCGCGTCACGGTTGAGTAATCATTTTTCATCACCTCCAAGGGGATTTCCAGAATACAGTTAGGATTTCTAGGAAAGAGTGTGACGAAAGCGAACCGAGGTGAAAGGTCAGGAACAGAGGGTCAAATGATGAAATAACAATGAATCTATTGTCTCGCTACTCCCATGTTTTTTTGGGAAAATGTAATTCACATTATATTATATCACACTGTGTTTAATTTTTTCATAGCTATTTTGAAGGTTTTAAAGGGACATTCACCTGAATATCTTTTCTGGAAACAAAATTTGACACCTCACTTATAAAATATCAATACTTACCTGATAATAAAATAATTTTGTATTCATATCATTCTTTTTCTTTTAGTCAGAAACTTAATCTCTTAAAAAGCATTAGATGTGAGATACACATCCAATTCCGGAGGGCCTCCTTTCTTAATTAAGTCATAAAGACAATATTAAAAATATGAAGCTGTCTATCTAGATTTAGTTAGATTGCGTTTTTGAAAGACGTTTTCACAGAAAGAGTGTTGATCCTAACTAAATGAATAGATATGTAATTTAACACCTAGACTAAGAGTTAGTCTCAGAAGTATTTTTTTTCAATTTTGTATGTTTATACAATTCAAGAGCTATAACAAAACGGCACCAGAAGATGCTTTAACTTCAAGAGCTGATCAATCTAGACTTGCTATACATTTTAAGACTTGGTTCGTCGTCAATCGAATATTTTTGCTCTACGGTCTTGATGTCAGACTATTTAACACCCTCCAGACTGTTGTTAATAATATATTGCCGTTAAAAGGCACACCGTTATTATTATCAAATATTAGTTTGCATTTATACAAAAGTAAATAACATAAATCATTACGTAATTTCAAAATATTTCGCCCAATTATGATGGTAATGTTTTGATAAATACTGGTTTTGTAACATGGTACATGTTTTCAATTACAATATTATTAAAGTCATACATGTATATATTCGCCGAAGCCAAAGTCACACGTACAATTTACAAGAAACTAGTTATGTAACCAATCAAACATTATCAACTCGTAATTGTCATTCTTACTTGATTAGTTTCCAAAATTACGGACAGACAGACAGATAATCTATGGGAGTCTCACCAATAGTACAAGCACGGTATAAATATAAATATATATATAATGAGTGTTAAAAGAATAACAATGATGGTTTCCTCCTACATTTTTCAACTTTTTCCTCAGGGATATATATATATACTTAAAAATATAAAGGATGTTGAGCCAATCTTTACAAATTTATGAGAGACTATAAACGAGTAAAAATAAAAAACTATAATAAATGACATATTATACACATATTTACATCATATAGTTAAAAGAGTACAAAAGGGCTTGTCGCCGTTTTATAATAAGAAAGCAGGTTTTAGCTGTATAGTAAGACACTTGTGGATTGGACATTTAACATTTCATTATATCAACATCATTAAAATGAGTTAATGATTTAGATGAGTACAATTATATCTTCCAGTTTCAACTCGTACAGGAGCGACACCACATCTAAAAAGTGATCATGAACGTCTATAAGAACGAGGCATATTGCACATAGCATATAATTCAGGATGTTATGCATCTTTAAAGGTATCATAAATTCTTAGCTTATTACCTCCATGGCTCTTTGAACTATTTACATTAGAAATAGATGCTTTCCAAATATGATTAAATCGATCAAATATATTACGAAAAACTCCCGAAAAACGTATGGTATATAATAATTAACATTTATGTTATTAAAACGTTTGATTGATTAATGCGCGTCATTGTCAAATTGTCGATCATAATCGCGACTTTAAACCTTATTACTTTCCAACGTCGATAAGCTTTTAAATGATATTTTCTATCAAAAGTGATCAACTGACACGTATGGCAAAGTTTGACATATTTGACCGCGACCAAATAAGGGAGTGGTTCCTAGACCCTTTATGGCCCAGTCCTATTTTAGTAAAGTGATAGCCTTATGAATTATTATCACGGTGTGTGTGTTAATCATTACCAGATAATAGACGAATGGTTTGAGAGATATGTAAACTAACACCAAGATTGTAGTGAGAAATATTTTGACCTTAAGAGCATTATTTTAAGAGACTGAATAATATTCTACGAGGCTTTGCAAGTGGAAACTTATTATTAACATAAACGAAATTTTTTTTTTTTTTAAATTAACGATGATACAATCCCTTTACGTTAATCATATGAATAAATGATGAGGTTAATCCATGAAACGTCAGTTCCAACTTCTAACAATGATATGCAGTAATTTGATTATATTTGTTTGTAGTTGTCATATAGTTTTATTCTGGAAAGTCATTCAGCTAAATAGCAAAGTCAATATATATACTTTTTATCAACTCACAGTTTCTTGCATGTATCAGGAAGATAATCTATAAAATCATTATGTGGTTAAAGGCGTAAGCATTATTCAAATGATGGACAGTTTCCTGTCTAAAAATCCGTGATATCGCCACCCTCGCGAAATGAATATTAATGAACGTTTTCCGCCTTTTTTCATAAAGGTATACACATGTTAACATGATAGATAATGTTTGCCTAAAACATTACTTAGGAACACACCATTATATTGTCTCATCACAGGCACTGCCTACGTAAAATGTAGTCGTGCGTTACCTTTTGCGGGGGCTTTCTTGCCCGACTAAGTATCATTACGCTTTTGATATAGTATATCCCGCTGTTTTTTAATTACATGATATGGGCCGTATTGAAAAGAGTTCGTAATGGTCTTACTTTCTAAAAGTCGCTAGGAGCTAATTTTACATTGCTACATGTACTTGTCCTTGTTTATGGGAAAAACTCACTCGATGACTTTCATCTTAATAGTTTAAGGTCATTATAAAATAAATCGTTGTCAAAAAGTGACACGTGACACGTTAAAAATACTATTTTTCGCAAATACACAATCATATACAAAAGAAATTGTTGGTGATTTCTCAGTAATCATATCAAGTGTACCAACTTTCTGTGTCTTAGAGTTGTGTTAAGTTATTATCAATGCATTGTTGACGTACTGTGAACGTGCTGTCAATGTGCTTTCAAACTATTCTCAGAGTTCTTTAAATGTATCATTGTTATATTGTCAACGTACTGTAAGCGTGCTTTTAACGTAATCCCAGAGTTATGTCGACATATAATCAAGCTTAAGGTTACTGTTTACATTTTATCAACACACTTTTAGATTTGTTAACGTACAATAAACCTACTGTTAACGTATTGCTAACATACATGTATTATCGACGTATTGTGAACATCCTCTAAACGCACTATCAGAGTTCTGCAAACGAAGGCACAACGTGTTATCGTTGCGCTGTCAATCTACACTGTTTTCAATCATGATAGTAAATGCAAAACACATCTTAACACCTTTCGTAGAATCAAGTCCTTCAACCAACTAAATTTTATCTTACCGACACTTAAAGGAATTTGAACATTTGAAAGTTTGAAAATGAATAAAAATTTTAATTATAAACATTTTGTTTTAAGAATCCTTTTCCAAAAGCACATTTGTAATGCCTTTGTTAATTGTGTACACGATGCAGTGTCCACTATTCTCAAATGATAAAGCACTGTTTGGATCTAAAAAATATAATTTAATAACTTTTCCCTAAGAGTAATATTGGTTAACCTGACGAGAAATTCAAGAAATCATTCCTAACGCTCATTTATGAAATTAATCATGTACATCATTAGATTATTATGTTGTTTTAGGAACCTTCATCTAATTGAAAGTTTATCCTGATTATTCTACGATGTTTTGTTTAGTACCACGTTGTCGATGTCTTGTTATTGATTTAAGTATATGTTTGAATTTGTATATAAACTAAAATCCAAAAGAAACGTCCTCTCTATATTTGATTCTCGATTCTCGATAGAAAAAAAAATATAACAAAACGATATTTTTGTACCTTAACCACTGCATTTTGTGCGTTTAAGCGATGTGTTTCTTCAAATAGTGCCTTGGCATATATAAGAATGGTGTCCCTCATAATTATTTTTCGTGATTTTGATGTGTGTGAAAAAACAAAAGGGGACGTTTCTTTTGGATTTTAGTATACATGAACAAAAATGAATAAAGTTATATAACAAAATATTGTAACAACACATCATGAATCATATCAAATTATCAAAGATTTTATTGAAAGGTTTTATTGATAACCTGTAACTCGTAAAAACAAACCCTTTAAAGGGGCAGTAGCACGTTTTTAGTGGGAATATAAGGTGATGT
Source organism: Steromphala cineraria (assembly GCA_916613615.1). Lineage (NCBI taxonomy): Eukaryota > Metazoa > Mollusca > Gastropoda > Trochida > Trochidae > Steromphala > Steromphala cineraria. The sequence goes on along the minus strand of OU744736.1, from coordinate 27,763,391 downwards.
CAGGGAAATGAAAATAAATGGTTCCAATTGAAAGACAATGTATATAAACTAAATGGAGCAGTAATAATTCAAACATATAATGTAAAGTTTAGCTGTGCGATTCCTTTTTCTTTCGAAAATGAATAAAAGGTGTTCACACAAAAATGGCTGCCAATGCATTTTATGTGAATCTTCATACTTTGTCCTCTCACTATGGATGATTGGCTTGTGTAATGAGATTTTTGACACTATCAAAGTAATACATTTAGCATTAAGGTCCAATTATCAGTGAAAAATTGAAAATATAAAATTGTCAAAAAACGTGCTACTGCCCCTTTAAATACTCTTTGCAAACTTACTTTTCACAAAGAATACTTCAAAGTTGTTTTTTCGAACGAAATAAAATGACTTTGCCTTTTTCATTCTTTACATACTGCTGTAACATTAACTTGTATTGTTGCTACCTGATAGGTTCAAGTAACCGTGTAACTGTTGCTTACAAAGGCAATAGACAGTAAAGTTGACATGACATGATAGGGAATCAGGACCTGCTGTATTTAGATGACATGCTTTAGTTTTATGAATATATTCGTGACGAGAAACCGGACTCGCCTTTATGCTGAACACCCACGCTAATTTACCCAAGCACGACCATTATGTGGGGTAAAAATGGTCAACATACTACCAAGGACGAGGGGTTATATATTTCATTGTCAGCAAATGACATGAGCTTCAATAATGCAGGCTATCATATTAGGTAGGTAGGTGGAATTTAAGGGCGACGTTGGGCCAACAAATGACCTATATGCGCCTGGCATTAAAAAGGATTAAAAGATTAGAAAATAATTATACACGAGGTTAATAGAGATTCATATGCAGTCATATTTGCCCGTATTGCATACGTAATCTAAAAGGGTTCTTTGAATGTCACCATACAACAGATTTTCTCCAAGAATATACCTCAGATCGAAGGTACTTGATCTTGATGACACCACCTCTATAAGTTCTTGACGGTGGATATTATGTCCCTCGCACTCAATTAAAAAATGAAAAACAGTTTCTGGGCTATTGCCAGTACAATCCTGACACATAGGAGATTTATTCTTGTCTAAAATGTGTTGTATGCATTTAAGCCACAGTGGCCGAGTCTTAATCAAGTTATCATATTGTCACTGAAGAAAATGTTCTCCTTTTATATACATTTGAAAATAATTTACTATATGTAGGTTGAAGTGAAAAGAGATTTTGAAGGAAAAAAAAAGACGTGCCTAGTTATTCTTAACCTAGACTTGGAGCGCTGATAGTAAATAGAAAGTTTTCAAATTGTTCCTAATTAGACCCTTAAAGGGGCAGTAGCACGTTTTTAGAGGGGATATAAGGTGAAATTAACGGTTCCAATTGAAAGACAATGTATTTGAACTAAATGAAGCAGTAATAATTCAAATATATATCAAAAAGGTTAGCCATGCGATTATCTTATAAAGAATTAATTAAAGGTGTTCACACAAAATGGTCGCTAATGGATTATATGTGAATCTTCATACTTTGTCCTCTGACTATGGATGATTGGTTGTGTAATGAGATTTTTGACACTGTCAAAATAATACATTTAGCATTAACTTACAATTATGCGTGAAATATTCAAAATATATATGAAATTATCAAAAAACGTGATACTGCCACTTTAAAAGGGACACTATCAATTTTTCAGAAACATTTTTTATTAACCCCAGTTATCCCCGGTCGTAGAAAAAAATCAAGTATCAAGAATAATCTGGATGCCATTTTTGTGTGAACATTATTTTATCATATGAGAAAGGAAATGGATCAAGGAGCCTGGTAAAACATTGTTCACTTGTTTTAGAGTGAGTTGGTTGGAATTTCAGCAATATTTCAGCTATTCAACACGTGGATGATGTCATTCAGAGTAGACAGATCAGAGATACCAACAGGATGAGGGAAAAAAGGAAAGAAAGGCACAGTAAAAGAAATCAAGCAGACTTTAGAACAACTCCAATTTGGTTTGGCTTCCATTACGACGACCTATCGATTTAAAACAATGTCTTGCAATTAGTAACATTATGTTATTTTTGCTGAGATCCTCCTTTACCTAATAGAACGTGTTACTTCCCCTTTAACTACTGTGATATCTAACACATCTTATGCATTAAACATATTTTATATACATGAAGAAGAGGACGAGGAACAAGTTCTCCAACTTAGAATACCTTCTCCTGTAAATGTACTTGGATGATTTACAATTGTTACAAAGATGACAGAGCATGAACATGAAGACAGATAGGACATTAGAACTACAATTTTTTTGGTGATATTTTACAAGAATCTCTTCGTCTTGTTTTGCATCGAAACTCAGGATGAAATACAGATAAACTAAATATTTTTTTAAAATGTTTTTATTCCTTGAAGCATAGGCATGATATACATACCATAATGAGTATATGTATTACAGAACATTCTACACAATACATAATACAGTATACAATGTCAAGTAACTCTTTTGGTTGAAGAATTTCTCAAAAAGTATTTGATATGATATGTGGTATGGCAATGAGCAACAAAGAATACTGGAGTAAATAAGAGCTGAAGGTGAAAATACACAAACAAAACTATAATTTGTTAAATAAGGTATGGAGGGAGGACCAGAATGTGTAGAATCGGTCTGGCATAGCATTTGAGAATGCTGTATATTTTGTTGCATTATAATATTGAATTACTTCTCTTTGGAAAATATCAAATGTTGGCTTTGTATCTTTAAAGCTTATTTTATATAAAGTGTTATTAACAGACATACCACATTCAGTGGATTGTTGTTTTTTACCTTGGAAGCCAAATATTATATTCTCATGAGTGAATCTAACACTTGATGTAGTTTTAGCAGCTGAATTACATAAAGCACACAGTGGAGACTCCTTTATTTTCATGTGGTACAATTTGTGTTTAGTTGCCAGAATGTTATGTACAACTTTATAATGAAAGATAAACTAAATAATGATTTTAGAAACTTTAATAAAGGCTTTACCTTATCACGTTAATCTTGGAAATGGGTTTTCCAGAAGCAAAATTAGGTATCACAGTAAACTCAACTGTTCGTAGAAATATGACCTACTGCAGACCATTGTGACGTCGGGAAGATTTATCTCTGTGACCATTGGTCTAAATGACCAATGACCCCTTGACCGGGGAATTCCTCGGCAGGTCAAGAATGTGAAGTAAACAGACCAGGAAGTGACCTCAATAGTAGATTGTAGATATCGTTTTTATGGGCACCTGCCGATAAGAGGAAAGCTTGTCAGCACAGCCGAACTTTAAGTGTGAAGCTTGATAGTGGCCTCTTAACATAGACATTTCTAGCAAGTTAATATACTCAGTTTTTGAAATTAAGAGCTAGGATTAATTCAAGGACGCAATACAAACTTTAGACATCATTAATACTGACAGTAACATGTCTGCAAGATTCTTGCCATACCCAGTGTGCTTCCCGTACTTCCAAGTGTACCAAAACGTCTTCACATATCTTCACAACTACTATTCCTTAAAATTATTTTTTATGATTCTTTATTTTAACTTAAAGTATTACTCATGAATTTCAACTGCAGGTAAACCACATTCCTGGGACAAATTGTATAATAATAAAATATAAAAGACATTTAAGTATCATTATTTTTACTACGTTATATCAACTATTCTTATGTGTTATTTTTGTCCTAATCCGTTACTATTGCAACTGATATTAGCATTTATTTTCAAATGCAGCTACTTTTTAACCACTACTGTTCGTGTTGTTCGTACTTCTACCACATACCGATTGCAGCTGATCCTACCGCGATTGCTTCTTCTACTGCAGTTTATTTTATCATTACTATCACTGTTGCTAAAACTGCTTCTGCTTTTGGAATAAATTTTTTACACATGTATACTACTATTACTAAAATAACTGTGATGCTCATTGATATTGAACCCTTAAAAGTATCGTTTACATTACATGCAGTAGTTCAAGATTTTACAGTTTGACAGAATATAGAGCGCATAGAATAGAATAGAAACACAACGTGACAACGCACTACTGCTACTACTACTACTACTACTACTACTACTACTACTACTACTACTGCTAGATTTTACAGTTTGACAGAAGATAGAGCGCATTTCATAGAATAGAAATACAACGTGAAATGACATCATACATCGGAGTTACGAACATGAAGCCTCATACTATGGCATAGAAATGTCCTAACCGATACAAATTTTTACGAACTATTTGTAAATATTCCATTATTTGATATCAAATAAATTTATATATCTCAACTTTGTTATGAAATTAGCGTGATAAAGCAGATTTGTCGTCTCGCATTGCTATATAAATTAAAACTGGCGGAGGGAAACCGATAGAGAGGTGTCTTTATGGTTTGCGGTTAATCACGCACCAGCAACAAATGTTTGGAACTTAAAAAAGCCATGTAAATGGAAAGTAATAATATGCCAACTTCACTGGTATACATAGGTATATTTCTATATTCATTAAAAACAAGTAAATATGATAATTTTTAGCATTTTAGGGATAAGCATGCAAGTTAAACTAAGTGATTTTGTCTCAAATCAATTAAAATGGTAATGAACCTTTGTTTAAAGCTACGAAGCTACATACTCTGTATCACGTTAACATAGAATTGTGATTGGTTTTTACACTTACGTATGTAGGAGGTTTTTCATATTTCAAAAATTCCTGAGGAAAATCACTTGGCTGAATGAGAACAGAGGATGGCGTCATGTAGAACCGTTTAACTTGTGAGGCTCTGTTGCTGCTTATTAAATATCTATTCAGAATAATTTGATGAAAATATGATATTCCAAGAAGTTGCTGTATTACGTATAGCGTTCACTGCATTGTGATTATGCGCCTGATAAAGGGTTTGTCCATGTTGAGGGGTTATCAAGTCGACCTTGTACATGTATGCAAGATCATTACATGATTCAATAACATCAAAGGTTATGAACTTGATACCGATTAAATCTATACATTATAAATCCATAAAAGAAGAATATCATTCCTGCATTTAATTGTATACCAGTAATTGAACATATTAAACAATACCGAATTAGCTTTTGTTTTTCTGTATGTTGTTGTAAAGTCTCATTTATAGTGTTAAATAAGAAACAGTTATATCACTTTATAATATGATGGCTTCCAGAAAACAAGAACCATAAATTATTTTACGAAAGAGAATTCGAACATTGTCGACCATTGTTACAATCAGAACAAGACAAACTGAATTGGGACAAATTTGGGACTTTGGAACCCTCACCGTCAGTGTCAGGAAAAACTAACCAGCACTGGGTGTCCAAAAACTTCACCCACTCGGCCTAGGGCACCTCGAGGTTTTATGACATGGTTAGTTTGTTGGTTTGGTGTTGGTCTCTTATCAGGATTCTCAAAGTATCTGATTCAGGTCTCACTCGTCAGCACTTAATGTCAAAAGAGCTCAACAACTCGGCCACCAAGACTATGTGAGATTCATGGGTCTTGATGGAATAATCCAATATGAAATCCATGACAAAGTTTTGTCTGTTAGATCATAACATGTATGGCATTAAATACAAAATATTTCAGACCAAATGCCCTAATGTTCAATCTCTAGAACTTAAATTCGTTAAAATGGAAAATTATATTACATATATGTAAGCAGTCTTTGATTAAATAAAACCTTGCCTTTGTTTACAGAGGTCTTTGAATACGGCCTCTGTTCTTTGATTCTAAGTTGAAAGGTTCTCAGATGAAACTCTCCCCTCGTTTGCACGGGATGTGGGAGACCATGCCAGTCGGGCCTTATTAAGACTAAAAATAAATAAAATAATTCTATAAATCGATTACCAAATCTCAAATTGAAAAGGAGCCTCTGACAAATGGCGAGTTCATTGACTTGTTTTTCAAGGGCTATGTTATAGGGGCAGTTTAAACAAAAAATATTTTCAAATAGTCACTGATAATTACACGTTAATGCAAAATGTATTATTTCAATAATGTCAAAAATATCATAACACAAACCAATCAGCCATAGTCAGAGGACAAATTATAAAGATTCACATAAAGTCCATTGGCGGCCATTTTGTGTGAAAACTTTTAACTCATTCTATGTAGGTAAGGTTAGGTTAGGCTTGTGACTTAATGTTACTGGGTACGAGAGCTTGGCGTGGGAGGGAAGGTTATCGTTAATTTAGATAAATCCTAATTCAAGCTGGGACGTTTATACTTAATTATGGGAGAAGGCTGTTAATGACGTCATCTTGTAGGTTCGGTCTTTGAATTATTATTTTTAAATGTAAAAAAGGTTTGGTGCCTGCAACTGCAGACACCGATTTCAACAAAGGATATGGCGCCAAATCTTGGGCTTTTAAGGTACAGTCCTATCGGGGTATTTTTATGAAAACGAAATCCAATAGTACTTCCTTGTTTATACTAATATGATTTTTACATGATAATTTCACATTTATATTCAAATATGTTATTATGTTTATTATGTTTATGTTATTGAGTTTATATGTCAAATACGCAAGTTATCGGTGACTGTATATAAAAATCCATGTTTTCACTTGGTGTAATAACAAGTTCAATCACACATACATGTATGACGTCATCGTTGACGTCATGAATCAATCGAATGACATCACAAGAACACCGCGGCGGCCTGGATTCTCCGTTCATAAAAAACATCATTCATGAACTTCTGATTGTTTTGGGAAAGAAAATTAAAAGGACAATTTGCATCTCGTCAAATACCATGCATATTCCAGGCTTAAGCGCCTATCGTAAAAAAACCAATTCTACTTCGCTCAGTTGAGGAGATAATTATGATTTTCGACAAAAAAAAATGTAACCTTATATTCATCGTAATGAATAGATAATTTATACAAAAGTATAATACATATATCCTTTAAAGGAATAGTTGTGTGTCATAACTCTGTAGAAACTCAAGCTTTTGTAAATAAATTTTTAAGATAAACTAAACTTTACTGTTAATATCGAAAAAATGCCACCGAAAATATCTATTCATTAACTTTCTCAATGTTGAATTCTCTAAAATTCTTATAAAATAATTCAAAAGTTTTGTTTGTAAAGTACTCTACGAAAGTTCGATGACAAGTGTAACAAACGTTAAGTAAAGTTGCTTTTGAGCTAAGGTGGTTTAGCTGTGTCATCACACTTCTTTTGTTGCCGGATCGATAAACAGGATAAGTGTATTTTTAAACTGTCATTTATCATTTTATTCAACTTGTAAAACGATTGCATTACACATGCAATGGGTACCATATATCTGTAATTTAATACGTAAGGACGTCATTATAATTGTCTACTAGGCATGGGATGGTACCCTGAATCGGTTACAGGATATCTCAGACAAATGACATAACCTGTATGCAATAAACATGTCGGAGAAATGTAAATCAAGAAACTTAATAAGTGTCCATATTTTTATTCTGTTTTTTTATTTCCTTTTTATTCAGTTTAAATTTTCTTCATCTTTTGTTTCTTTACGCTTTGGTTTCTCTGTCAGTTGCATCCGATCGTTAATCTTGGCTTAGTTTCGCTACTGTATACAACTCGGAAACTAAATTAGGGGAGACCAGGACAAAGCGCCCTGACATATATTTGTGTAATTCATCTTGCAGCATTCTCTATTTCTTATCAAGTAGACAATCGTATATGGCAAATTCGTGTTTAACCTCACGTACATGTAACTGAGTAATTTCGATGAAAGGAGCTCTTAGTTTGGGGGGGGGGGGAGCAAGAACTTCCTAGAACTTAAGTTATGAAAGTTATGACAATTTAACAGAAAATAGAAAATAAATGAAAGACACGAAGAAATGGAATGTTTTCAAGGACAAACTCAACATTTTTACAAACATCTGACCTCTTTCTGGCTCAAACAGTATATTGTTAATTGTTTAGGAATAAGATAAAATATATAATATCAACTCATGTTAAATAACACAGAAAACATATCCTCTAATTGTTACTTTTCGTCATTATTTTAGGAAACGGAACAGTTATGGTCATGTCATATTGTATTCGTGTATGTAATTAGCTGAATTTTAAAAGGCAACCTTCATGCCTAAGGACCGAAACTGCTCGTTCATTAGTTACTAGCTATGCAGGCGCTTGTCTAGAAAGGCAAAAAGTCTTGACTCTGATCGAACGTCATAAATATATAATATAATATAAATAAACTGACGTCCAAGAGAAATTTTACTACCATTCTGATTATAGAATGGAAAACCGATAGAACTTTTAAAACAAAGTACTCCTTATCGATAAATCATTTCAGTAAACAGCCACCTAATCAAAATGAAGGGGAAAACTCCGATTTAGCGCTGGATCATTTGAGAGTAGAAAGGGGTCTAATTTTGGTTCTTCAGGCCTCCATTGAAATGTTGTTTTCGCAATAATATCATAAAGGTAATGAAATGTGCTTCTTTTGTGCCAGGTATGAGCAGCCCGAGTGTTAGTCTGTCATCCAGACCCGAAAGCAAAAATATTTATTGATGACCAATCAAGTCTAAAAAAGTATAGCAAGTCTAGATCGCTCAGCTTTCTGAAGTTAAAGCATCTTCGGGGCTCCATTTTGTTATAATACATGATTTGTTTAAATATATTTTCAATATTGAAAAAAATACTTCTGAGACTAAATGTTAGTACACTACGTCTACTCGAGTGTTATCACTGCAAAATATGCCGTGTGTGAGGGAAAAGGCCAAAATTTGAATTACGTCTCATGTCATCAGTTTCAATCTTCACATTAAATCTGCATCCAAGCTTTTCTATCAATTGCAATGTATGGATAAAGTCCTTCATGTCAGATTGACACTTCTTTGAGTCTTACAAATGGTAACCAGCCTTGAGAGCTCAACAATCGCAGTTAAATCTTATTATAGTATGCCGATTCTGACGTTATGAATTCGAATGAAATTGCCATGTGTCGACGATAAATGACTAATGGCTATCAAATGAGCAGCCGTAAGCTCTGATTACAAGTACAAAAGTTCAATTCCATATAGTGCACGAGAACATAATGGCATATCGACCTATGGTGTTTGCTATCCTTGACGTCACTAAGAGACAACGTTGGCGGTGGTCTAAAGTTATAGATATCGGCCCACTTTTTTTCATGTTTCAGGGTTGTCAGCAACCCTCACAACCTCTCTGCATAGCCGGATTAAATCACCATAAGAAATGAAGGAACACTGTCTATTCTTGTAACAAGTTTAAGGGTAGTTTTTGAAAAGTTTTGTTGATTGTCAGTGGGGATTTGCGATAATATTCCTTTACCGTTAAGCGGTTTTAAGTTTATTTCACATTCATTATGAATTCCGCTCCGGCGGAAAGGTCAAATGACTATCACATTTTTGCAAAGTTTGCAAAAATGCCTGAATATTGCTTAATTAAAAGTTTTGAACATAATTTCATGTTTAAACTATGTTGTTGACAACTTAACTGAAAATATCGATATAAGATTGTTTTCAGAATTTCAGTTTTAAAAGTGTAAAGTTTCTTTTGGACGTCCGTTCATATCCCGTTTCATGTTCGTGAAGTTTTAATTCTTGTTAACTGTTGAAAAGACAATAATTTATCCATAGATGGTCATTGATTAAGCCTTCAAAATTTGACAAAATTGTCACACAAAAGAAAAGGTTCTGAAAGCAATATACGACAATAAAGTGGCAAATAAGCTTTTGAATAGGCTTAATCTTGACTTTTTTAATTCGGGAATTAAGGGAATTCAATTCATGCCAATAAAAGGCAAATACTGGTTTCATTTTCTTTGATTCAAATGTTCATTGAATTAGGTCATTGATACAGACAATAAAGGCAGGACGTTATATCTCAAGCATAATCAAAGTAGATTCAAGAATGTGTAATGTTTATTTGTACATTTCAGTGGATGTCTCAAACGGCACAATCTTAAGTTTCCTTGACGTCATAACTGAACTCCGCACTCAACACCATTTCCGCTATCAAACTGCCGGCTTGACACCGATCACTTGAATATCCAAGTGATTGCTCAGTGGTAGCTCGATACACGTTGTAGGTATGCGTTGTTAGTATGCAGACTATGTGACAGAAAGACAGATGGAGAGACGAAGGCTGGAGAAAGAGAGGGGGGAGTAAGTTATACAATGGAGAGAAAGACTTAGCTAGATAAGAGAAGAGACAATCACATAGACACAGAGACAAAGACAGAGAGACAGACACACATACACAGAAAGATAGAAAGACAGAGACAGAGACAGAGACACAGAAACACAGAGACAGAGAAAGGGAGACAGAGACACAGAGACAAATATACACAGAGACACATATACACAGAGACACAGACACAGAGACGTCGTATGCTATTGACTATAAAGCATGCGTTCAAATCGATGTAGAGTAGCATATATACATATATTTTTATACTAACAATGATGACGTCATATTGTACACGACAACGTTTAATGTTAGGCCCGTTATTTGAAATGGAGGTCCGAGCCAGCAATATTTATAATACCTACTTCTGACCTCATAGTTTTCAATATATATTTTGCCAGAGAGGAGTCCAATATCATGATACTTTAATTTATGAGCAATTTATGGCAGCGTTGAAAAACATAACATCTGTTCAGCATTGTTGTTCGTCAATGCGAAAAGTGTTCCACAAATAGCAAGGCTTTTAATTACTAATAATATTTGTCAAATTATCATCCATGCCATCTAAACAGCAGCGTTATCTAAGATTAGGGTGAACAATAATCATTCTGGTTAACAATTAACCTAGGGCGCTGTTGATGATAAGAAATGGTATGAAATGGAATGATATGGTATGGAATCACACACGATAGATGCCTGCTGTTTCGATAAATTGCAATGAGTCTAACTCTTAATTGATCCTAGTGTCAGTAAAGCTTTAGGACAATTAGGCAAATAGAGATAAATAACATTAGGTTTCGCTCATGTAGATAGGATGCACTGTATATAGTAAAAGCTTAATTGCATTGACAGGGTCATTAATACACCGGCATGATATATGACACCATCATCTGCTGTTTATTCCCCAGGTGAAATATATCACGTTAGATATACAAGGTAGGTAACATGTGGCGTGCTTGATGATTTTGACAGTTAGAGATGTTGTTGGTCAACAGAAAACACTATTTACATTGGCAGAATTGGTTGATGCCTCTGTTGTTGTCATACAACAAACAAAACTCTTGTAAATGTTAGCATGGATTATTTTACAAAAGATTTGAGTTTAGAATACATATTTATAATCAAGTCATGTAATTTTGACATTAATCAATATAATATTTCAGCTATCAAAAAGGCATAGCGAATGGTTGAAGTCCATGTAGGTGAACATATGATTATCTTGATATTACAATCTATCTACAAATTAAAGGTCATTTAATGTTTCTTTTTGAAGGGTATAAATATTATTACTTGTCAAAAAAGGTAACATCCATTACATGACATAAACCAAATAGAATAAAGGAAAGCGTATGTAAGCAGCCAGTGACAGATACAGACACATACACACACCAATACACACACCAACACACATACAGAGAGAGAGAGAGAGAGAGAGAGAGAGAGAGAGAGAGAGAGAGAGAGAGAGAGAGAGAGAGAGAGAGAGAGAGAGAGAGAGAGAGAGAGAGAGAGAGAGAGAGAGAGAGAGAGAGAGAGAAAGAGAGACACAGAGACAGAGAGAGAGACAGTGACAGACACAGACAGACAGACAGACAGACAGACATAGACAGACATAGACAGGCAGAGAGAGACAGAGAGAGAGAGACAGAGAGACAGACACAGAGAGACAGACAGAGAGACACAGAGAGAGAGACAGAGACAGAGACAGAGAGACAGACACATACAGACAGACAGACAGACAGAGCTCGAGACAGACATAGACAGACATAGACAGGCAGAGAGAGACAGACAGAGAGAAAGAGAGAGACAGGCAGAGAGAGACAGACACAGAGAGACAGACAGAGACAGAGAGACAGACAGAGAGACAGACAGACAGACAGAGACATAGACAGGCAGAGAGAGACAGACAGAGAGAGACAGAGAGACAGACAGAGACAGACAGACACAGACAGAGACAGACAGAGACAGACAGAGACAGACAGACAGAGACCGAGACGAGACCGAGGCAGAGGCAGAGGCAGAGCCTGAGACACAGAGATAAGACTGAGATTTATTTTAATTATCAAAGCAGAAGGGGAGGTCCAGAGAGGGAGAGACTGATCGAACATAAATTGATTGATACAAAAATATAGCCATTATGTTGAATACAAATCATGACAAAGGCATGTGGAGTTTGGTATCATCAGACATGATGTAATACTAATTTTCTTTTACCTTTTTCAGTGTACCTAATGAACCGGAAGGAAAAGGGTTATCTCAAACTGTAGACAGGATGTCAACAACGACATATCAGGTATGCATAAGGATAATCCTAATTTTCACCATATATATCACAGTGTTGCTAACATGTGCAGGCTAAGTTAACAAATTATGCAATCATATCAGGTTTCAGGATGTGCTGAACTAGGTAGCAAGGAGCAGGCACATATACAGACACATCGAATATGCATACAGATTATCAAAAAAATAGACAAGTAAGTAGACAGAGACATACAGAGTCAAATAAAAGGTTAGAGATTCGTCCGTCAAAGTCCTTCATTGTCAATTGCTCGTCATTTAGAAAGAATATATTTCTGTGCATCAATTGATAGGTGAAGGCAGTTCAAATGTCCTCATATTCTCGAACAATGCCATTTTGAGAGCGAAACACATTCTATCTTGCTAATCAGGAAACAGTGTTGATCTTATTAATTTTGATTCAAAACTTATTGAGTTTCCCTGCCTCATACGTGCAATTTCTCCATACACATATTTAGTCAGAGGGTCATATGACTCTAATTACAAACAAAAACTAAAACTACAAGGTAACAGAATATAACAGATTTCATACGTGTTAAAACATGAATTTACTCCATGGAGAGAAGTTTTAAAATTTCATTTGGAAAAACAAACATTTACAATAACAAAAACAACACGAGACCAGCAGGTGTGACGAACAAAATGCAGATATCAAAACCTCACAAATTACCAGGTGTCTTTAAATACATAAAAATCAGCCACCCTATAAAATATGAACTTGATATCTAACCGCAAGTGAAAGGCTTTTTTAGAGGGTGGATAGAGATATCAAATAGAATAATGACGTTTATTCTGATCCAGTCTCCATATCATAATCGGCTTAATTGCCTTTTCACAGGTGAAGTGAGCTGTAAATAGGGTAGTATAACTGACTCGCACGTGCTAGAGGCAACAGGTGTATGAGCTTGAGCGAGCCTCTCGTCAGATTTATTAAACAAATAAGCAGATAATATATCAACCTGTCGCATCCCATTGGCGACATATTGAGCCCACGGTAGTCTGGCAGAGATAATTATTGTCTAACACTATTGTCGGTATCATTATGTTTTAATGTGGTTGTGTCTTAATGCCAAATAAGGCGACAATATACTTCTTTGTTGTTACCCTGTAAAAGTACTATTATTTTAATGTTGGGGCCTACATGTATGTTGTTTATCAACATTATGATTTATGTGTCTCAATGTGAAATAAAATAGGAGATAAAATATTCCCTTGCTTCATCCCAACACATTGATCGTTCGGCATCCTGGCAGACATGATAGTTTTGTTAAATACTGATATCATTATATTCTTTTATTTTTGTGTTTAAACGTGAAGTGAAAAAGAGATCAAACGCCCTTGTTATGTTCGTATAGTGACAATATGAAAAAAAGACTAAAGACTATTTTCTTGTTAGGCCCTACATTCTATGTCTATAATCTTTCCTTATATATTCCCCAAAAAGAACGCATAGTAATTTTGAGATTGTTTTGATGATGGAAAACATATAAAAGGATACTTATATACCGTATTTCCTATAATAAGCGCCCGGGCGCTTATTTTTTCAGCACCCCTTTACCCCCCGGCGCTTATTAGAGGCCGGGCGCTTATTGGAGACCCGGCGCTTATTTCTTTCAAAGAGAACTGAACTTTGTTTTAAGCCGTCTTTTACCATGAATACCTGTAAAATGTTTACTGAGGAGCATTTATGTAATGATAAGGACCCGGCGATATAAGAGACCCGGCGCTTATAAGAGGCCCGGCGCTTATTTTCTCAACTACCTATGACCCCCCGGCGCTTATTAGAGGTCCGGCCCTTATTGGAGACCCGGCGCTTATTAGAGGAAATACGGTACATTTTCTCCCAAAGCGTCATTGTTAATTAAATAAAATTTTCAGCTTCGGTGCTAAAAACTGTCATTTAAAACTTTGTGTTTATTTGAGAAACATTTGACGACGATTTTGGAAAAACGTCATTCAGTAAACATCTAAAGCGAAATTCACTTGAGAGTAAGCCTTATATATCATGTGGTGACGTTAACAAACCAAAGGCACACATTGTTTCAAATTTTACTTATCATTTTCAAATGGAATAAAGGTTATAATTATGCACTGACAAAGTTTCGATAATGAAAACGTCGTTCTACAGCAAATTGAAACCGACGATTCATGATTCGCAGTAGTCTTGCATCAGAATGTTCATTATCACACACATTGTACCATTATAGTTGGTTCCTGAAGGCCACTTCCGACCAAACGAGCTAAAGAAGAGTGCACAAAAGAGTTGCCACCGAAAACCAAATCCTCTTCATCCGGGTCACAGACTTGTGTCATTCTCTTGCCACAGCTATACAAATCATTAAAATCACTGATTTGAGTAAAAAAGTCGATCATACTCTACCGTTTGCATACAGTGTATATTCGATCACGAAGGCCACTTATTGCCCCAGTTTTCGGAAGTTCCAAAGAACGAAATCGTATAAAAAATGGCGTTGTATAATCAGTATCTAAAAAATTAAGAAAATTTAGGAAAGTTAAGTTCAATAATGAATCACAAATTCGTCATTACTAATAAGTTGAACATGACGTGTCTTAGGATTGTGATCCGTAGGAAAAAAGAATTATTTGCCAATATTTGATGCCACCAGTCACAAGATTCCGGGAGTGTTTCAAGTATGATAATTGGAATCACTTACATAGCTTCAGACGGCTCATTATTTAAAAAACCAAACAGCTGTTAATGAGTTCAAGCCAAATAGAACATGAAGGTGTGATGTGTACGTCAACGTCACTATACGCTCAAGACACACTGACGACGGGTCATTGCATTGCAGGAAGATTGGGGACAAATTGCAGTATTGGGACACCATCATGTCTTACCACAGGGATGCCACGCATGTAGATTTACACTTTGTTACCATTGAAATTGTGTGACATTTTTACTTTACAGGTGAAGCAATTCTATTACGTCCGTGTCATAACGTGAAATAATAATGGTCGTAGTAATTCGCCTTGTTAAATCCCGACAGAGCGACATAATCATGACGTCAAGCTACTGTTTATATGCAATTGCTTGTAAAGATATGTTCTTACATCAAACCGATAAGCTAAAATTATTGTATTACTCAATCACGTGACAGATAGAACGTTTAGAGAAGATGACCTTCCCCACTCATAGTTTTTGTCCGTGGTAAAAGCTAGATATTCCTATACGCAAGCATAAAATGGGGATACTTCAGGTATGATTACGGAGTCACCAAGTGTCTATTGTACGCAGAAGATGGTGATATAGGGAGATTTTACGCTGGCTGGTTTTTTATACATTCACAGGTTAAACCATATTCAGATCATGTTACACTTCCACGCACCACATACATGTATGTGAGATATAGGAGGTATCACCTCGTAATTAAAACCCGTTTAATCACATTTTTATTGAGATTTAATGAAATGTGGGAAAAAGAAGACATGGATGCGAAAATCGAGAATAGTAATTTGAAAACAATAACAAGATTAAGATGCAGAGACGAGAACATAACTTCCATTTATAATTCACCGAACACTAGACAAACAATATTTTCAGATTGTGAACATATGTAGCAATTACATATTTAGAATAACAATATCTTCAATATAATTCTTCTTCTTTTTATTCGTTCGAGAGAATTAGACCACACCTTGCCAACAGCTTATCCACTCACCCACCATACCTCGCTCTTGACGTTGGTTCTGTCGTTTCCGGTGGTGATATCGGACTGTACGTGTAAGTTCGAATCCCGCAAGCATTTGTACCATCGGAGAAATCATGACCTGAAATATAACAAATACATGGTCAAACCTCTGATGTAAACTGAACGCCAAAAGAAATGTTACACCTCTTTGAATTTGAATATCATAAAACGTTACGTGTTCCGAGGAATTAGCTTTGTTGTGTTGTAACACTCTATCAGTTTAGTGCTTTGTCCTAAATTAGCAGACATGTAACTTTAATGGTAAATATGTTATCGCCAGTTCTTCATGGGTGGGGTCAATTGTCCTATTTCCGATCATGTACAAAAACAACAAAATCATTGAAAAATCGTTAATTTAATGACAAATTGTATGTGGTCAGTATCTGGTATGTCCGTCGTTGGCATTCAAACATGTCTGAACTCTTTCTCTCACAGAACAAGTCAATCGTCTGATGAAAGCAGGTGGTATCTGCCTCCATTCGGCCATCAGTGCAACAATAAGTTGTTGACGTGTGTGTGGTTGGTGTCGACATTTTATGATACAGCTTAATTAGTGAGAATAATAAGTGCGATAACTTTTGACAGTTATCATATAACAATAGTAACAACATATTTTCCGTAATGACTCTCAAAACTAAGGTTAAATCATTTTGCTATGCTATAATTTAATTTAATTTTGTGTAGTTGTCAGTTTACTGGCTCTGCATGGTTTATATCTAAGGCCGAACGTATTTATGTTTTGTATTTCTAAGCTACCTCAGTCCTTCTGCAAGTTAGCGGGTGGTCGAAAAGAAAAAAAAAATTATTTTTTTTTAAAGTGGTGTGTATTTATAGATATATGGCCATGTCATGATAAGGACAGTGTAAAATCAAAAGCAAAACATCTTCCTACGCAGAGCCTAAAAGGCCAGTTGCCAAACTGTCATTTTATGCCTTGCTGCATAGCCTTGAGTTTTCTGTGCTTGCTCTCTAGTCTGTAGGGGCACTGTAGCAGCACAGAAAAGTAAAGTCTCTGCAGCAAGGCATAAAACTGACAGTTTGGAAACTGGCCTTTTAGGCTCTGCGTAGGAAGATGAAAGCAAAATAGAAAAGGGTATTCCTGGTTGTGATAATGTAGAGATTTAGTGGATGTCAGAGCGGGGTGATTTGAATATGGCGGAGGACAAATGATAAATAAAAACACTTATTTATTTTACGTCGGGAGGGTATATAGGGCCGAAGGGTGAAGAGAAACATAGTAATAAATACGGTTGGCCTAAAACTAACGTAACTTAATTGACAAACAGGATATTACACAGGAGCTTGTTTTGTCTCCTATGGATATGAAACAGACACTATCACACGGACATCAAAACTCGGGTAATGATGGCTATCAAAATGAAATACAACATCGGTAGTCACGAAACGTAACGATTTGTTTGAATGCCTATTTCACAGCTGAAGTTGAAAGATACCACCTTGCCAAAATAAGCACAGTGATTGTATATTTCATTTTGCAACAGCTGATGTGGTCCTATTTCAAGGGATTTCTGATTCGTGTTAACTGAAATGTATGACACTAGCCATCACTCAACACAGCCCAAACCAGAAGGAAAGTAATCGAGCTAAATGAAATTTACAACATGTATTGTTCCAAAACCATAATCTCTTAATCAAACGCACGAGCGATTATAAATGAATTTGATATAAAAAAGCTAATAAAAAGTGATTGCAAAACAATGCCATCGGGTGCGATGGTAACGGACAAGGAAACATAATGTACACACCTGAAGTTAGATATAGGGGGAGATAATTAACTCTAGTCAGCTGTTGCACTTGTAATTGGCGTAGTGTCATTGAGAATGGTTGCTGTAATGTATAAAGTATTACAATTAAGCCTAAGGTGTTATTTATGCAAAATAGGTGATTATGTTGTCGATGAGCGTTGAATGTAATTTTAAGGGATATGACTGCCATTGCAATGAGAGACACAGGGAGCGAGAGAGAGAGAGCGAGAGAGGGACAAAGACAGAGACAGAGACAAAGACAGAGAGACAGAGAGACAGAGACAGAGAGAGACAGACATACAGAGACAGAGACAGAAACAGAGACAGAGACAGAGAGAGAATCAGAGACAGAGAGAGAGACATAGAGACAGAGACAGAAATAGACAGACACAGACAAAGACAGAGAGACAGACAGAGACAGAGACAGAGACAGAGACAGAGACAGAGACAGAGACAGACAGACAGACAGAGACAGAGACTGAGACAGAGACAGAGACAGAGACAGAGACAGTGACAGAGACATAGAGACAGAGACAGAGACAGAGAGACAAAGATAGACAGACACAGACAAAGACAGACAGACAGACAGAAACAGAGACAGAGACAGAGACAGAGACAGAGACAGACAGACAGACAGACAGACAGACAGACAGACAGACAGAGACAGAGACAGAGACAGAGACATAGAGACAGAGACAGACAGAATCAGAGACAGAATCAGAGACAGAGAGACAGAGAGACAGAGAGACAGAGAGACAGAGAGACAGAGACAGAGACAGAGACAGACAGAGACAGAAAAAGAGACAGAGAGAGCGACAGCAGCAACTGAGAAAAGCTAATGGTATGAGATAAACAAATTATTTGTCACAGAGTGGAAAGATATTGTACTTATCATATGATGTTAATCTTGTAATTACGACAAATAATATCATTGTGCGTCCGCTCGGGAGAACAACGTCAGCAGAGACTTATTAACATCAGGGGAAGCAATAAAAGCTCTCGAACATTACTTTTAAGAAGTGATAACATATCATTGTCACTCTAGTCAGTGAAGCTAACATATTCTTTCTACAATGATTTAATTCCATATACATGTAGAATCATGCAGCATTTTACATACATTCATTTATTTTGATGTGTCCATTGCAAACTAATCTAAGTATACGTGGTTGTCATGCAAACATACATTCAAAATTTAATTCAATTACCTAATAAAACCTTTTTAAGATATTCAAAGAAAAAGACATCTAAAAGAATTGATTCTTTAACGCATAATCTACACATATAGTATAAATGATAAAATTATCTATTTGTTATATCGACTTTTGTTTCAATAACACTATCCATGATTTATTCTATAATTTCCTTGTTTGTCAATTGTTAAATCAACAGTGAGCTACATGTAGGAGCCAACATCATGAAATCTCTCCGAACGCAAACAAATTCTAATTTCCCTTGATGTATAAAAGATATAAAATAACATATTTGCATGAACAAACCTTTGGGATGCAGTGTCACCATGCCATATTTTCATTATGTATATTTCATGACGGTATTGAACAGGGGTACTGTTTCTTACTGCTTCCGCGTTCTAGGTTAAAACAAATATTGACTTGGTTTTTCGGGTAACGCTCTTGTCAGTCTATTTGCTATAAGTGCGTTGGACGTGGATACCCTTTAACAATGTGTCATTCAAACTGTTGATGAATTTGCATATTGAACAAAAGGTTCTCTGTCTAAGCTTGAGTTTGTTATTACGGTCAGGATGGTGAGGACAAACGTTTTCAAGGCCATAAATGAGTTGATTATCGGGTAACTATAACGTATCAGATTCAGATTGATAGATTTGATGTTAAGGCATTATTAAAGGGGCAGTAGCACGTTTTTAGGGGGAATATAAGTTGATGTCAGGAAATTGAAAATAAATGATTCCAATTGAAAGGTAAAGTTATAAAACTAAACGACGCAATAATATATCCAATATAAAGTGTAAAGTTAAACCATGCGATTCCCTTTTCTTATAAAAATGAATAAAAGGTGTTCACACAAAAATGGCGGCCCATGGACTTTATGTCAATCTTTATATTTCGTTCTTTTACTATGGATGATTGGTTTGAATTATGAGATTTTTGACGCTATTAAAGTAGTCGATTATCATTTACTTAAAATTATCAGTGAACAATTTTTAAAAAAAATTCTCAAAAAACGTGCTGCTGCCCCTTTAAAAGACACTTGAGCACATTCTAAATGACATAGTTTTTGAAATAGTTTGTTCATGCAAAAGTATTTTATTCAGGGGTAGAACATTTACATCAACCAAATTATTCGTAATGGAAGAATAAGATGTCCCCTTTCATTGTCGGGAACTGCATAAGCCATGTTAGTGTGAACACCTTTTGTATCGATTCAATAGCTTATCTGTTCGTTTAGGCATGCAATTGCTTATTATTGTTTTCCATTGCGTGCTGATCCCTATTGATCTAAAAACCTTTTGCAGTGCTGTTAAGACGGGGACAACTAACGCCGGTAATGGCTAAAATAGTGCCCAAGCGGCGTACAAAAATAACTCACTCAAGTTTAAGGAGGCAGTAGCACGTTTTAAAGGGGCAGTAGCACGTTTTTTGATAATTCTATATTTTAAATTTTCCACTGATAATTGTACGTTGATGCTAAATGTAATATTTCGATGGTGTCAAAAATTTCGTGACACCAGCCAATCATCCATAGTCAGAGGATAAAGTATGAAGATTGATATAAAACCCATTGGCAGCCATTTTTTGTGAACACCTTTAATTCATTTTTTGTGAGAAAAGGGAATAGCATGGCTAAACTTTACATTATATGTTTGAATTATAACTGCTCCATTATGTTAAATACAATTCCTTTCAATTGGAAGCATTCATTTTAATTTTTCTGACATCACCTTGTATTCCCCCTATAAACGTGCTACTGCCCCTTTTAACAACTCTTTCAATTATCTCATACCATTCAAAAGAATTGACGGGACTGAAAAAGATTGAATACTATATGATTATTATATATTTATATGTTCTGAACGAGTTACTACTGTGTGGGTGTTATATTGTTGGTTATGAACATTACCGGTTCCCCTTTTCAAAAAATGCATGTTCATTGTAACTTTCGAATCCATAACCTAAAAGTTAGACACCTACTGCATGACAGAGACGAATACAAGTGAAGTCATTTATAGGTACTTCGATACTTTCAGTATCATGTTTTCCAAATTTGTCACCAAACATATGCAAATGATAGGAGATTCTATCAACACAAATAGTTAATTTCATAAAATAAGCTGGCTTCTTTCATGGAATTTCCAAAAAATGAAAATGGCGGATCCAGAAAAAAAAGAGTTAAATTTTCAAATATAGTGATGAGATTCGTATTTCTGATTCGTATTATTACATTATAAAGGCATACGAGAAATAACTTCCCATATGGGCACTAGGTTAAATTTCCTGTGGATATACTCATTTCGATAGTTGTATTTGTGATACTCTCCAAAAAGAGAATCCTGTATTCGTCTTAACCTAAATAAATTTAGATCAACAGGTTATATTTTGTCATACAACAGTATGATCTAATAAAAAACCTGTTGATTAAAATTTATTTAGATTGTTGTATGACATAATATATAACCTGTTGATCTAAATTTATTTAGATTGTTGTATGACATAATATAAAACCTGGTGATCTACATTTATTCATATTTGCATTTGACTAAAGTTATCTTGTTCAAAAGACGTAAATAGACATATTTTTAAGCAAGCAAATTCATACGTGTATCTGTTTAACAATATGAGTTCACACTTATAAACTACAACATTTCACCCAAACCATCAGAACTAACTACAATTATTGGTGTTACAGCTATTGCGATGTCGTCATATCGTAGTCTATTAACGTAGTTAATACATGTAGGTAAAAATAAGTAATAAATTAGCACAGCAAATAAAAGTGAACTATATATACATGATCCTATAGTGATAACATTAATATGTATGACCATATGTTTCAATTAACATCCTCTGTATATACTGAGCTTTTTCAACAATTTCAAACGAATTTTTAAAATTAAACTTCTTATTTGAATTTGAATTCATTATATTTATTTTATTTCTACATTGCCCTGACGCGACCCATTTTCCAGATTTGTTCAACATTTAAAATATCAAAAAACCAATGATTTATTTTACAATAACCTTTAAGAAACTTTAAGATATTAGCATTGGATATTAAAAAGGTTTTGGGACATATTTGCTGCAATAACTACCTCGGCAAGAGTTTTTATGTAAAGCATACATGAAACTTGTAACTACTAGTAACTTTTTGACAAGAGTACACAACTTTTTTTTAACAAAAGAATTAAACTCATTTTATAAACATCTGCTTTAAATGTTTATTAACAACAGAGTTCCTTTTACACAATTCCTGATACACCTTCATTGATACAATCGCCAATCGTGATGCAGCCCAGTTTCCAAGAAATTATTCAAAAGGTCCGGTTTCTATGACGTTTCACAACCTGATTGGTCATCATCACAGACTAATTTCAATAGTCATAACCTGAAATATAAAAGCACATTTAAAGCTTGAAAGGGTGTGCTGTACTGAGAAAATGCTTGTGAACTTTAACCTTAAGAGTAAGTAAAATTCAAGGCTTACAAAACAACATGAATGCCTTAACCAAATCTCCGATTAAATAAACTGAATCTTTGTAAATTGATTAATAACAACTATATTTTGCTTCAAGCTATTTCGGAACAACAGTGTTCTAGGGAAAAAACGTTATATGAATGAAACTATATACAAATTATTAAGTATGATTACTATCCGGTATTTTGAGGATTCGTGGTAAAAGGTAATTTGTAGTCTTATATTGTCAAATTTAGATGTAGATTGGAGCCAGAAACAATTGCAACAACATCTTGGTTTCATAACAAGTTCAAAAGTGTAACCATGGTGGTTACCTTCTGACGTTATCACTCTTATGACGTCATTTATCTATACAAAATTCACATGGTATCATATCGCGAGGCCAAGGTTTGATCAGTTCATAGCATGATCATACTTGAATTATTCTACTCGACAAACGTTTAGATTTTGTAGCATAGGTTGACGTTGTAAAACTGAATCATGCTTGCCGAACTCTTATCGCCATAGTGTCTTACATGTACATTTGACATAAAAGGATCTTAATTAACATGCGCATTATGCAATTTAACTGGCAAATGTTAAGAAAAGCCCATAGACATCTTTGAAAAAGAGCGTCTGAATGTCAATAAGACCACTTCGTATCGGCGATAGTGATTCATTAATAGTGTAGAATAGATCATGTTAAGCTTTCTTTACATCATGGTTAGTAGCAGCCCCGTCTAAGGACGGGGCTGTTATCAGGTTTTGTGCAGTTTCCGCCGCCGTCGCCGCCGCGTCCGCCGCGCACATACTAATGGCTATAACTTTTTTCTACTAAGCTTTCCAGAACTTGTATTCATAATTTATTGCTTATACCTCGGGGGAACGATTTTGACATGTTCACTTTCAAGGTCAAAGGTCAAGGTCACGAGCTATAAAATCACTAAAAAATTCCTTGTAAACGCGATAACTTGAAAAGTTTTTGTGCTATGAAGCTCTAACTTGGTATGTATCATCCTTGGAAGAGTAAAAACTTTTGAAAAGGTTTTCGCTACAATCTGTTCAAGGTCAAGGTCACAGCAAGGTCACGACTTTAGCATGGTTTTGCGAAAATGCTTTATTTTAACTATGAACACTTTTAATCAATAGATGATTGTTATACTCAATGAAAAGTGTTCATTGATCGTGTAACCTTGAAGGTCAAAGGTCAAGGTCATGAGATTTGTGTTATTTAAATGTGCAAATAATTTGGATATAACTTTATCCCATTAAGCTTTTCAGAACTCATAACATGTATAAATGTTTACACCTCTGGGGACTTAGAATGACATGTTCACTTTCAATGTCAAAGGTCAAGGTCACGAAATATAAAATCACTAAAAAATTCCTTGTAAACGCGATAACTTGAACAGTTTTTGTGCTATGAAGCTCTAACTTGGTATGTATCATCCTTGGAAGAGTAAAAACTTTTGAAAAGATTTTCGCTACAATCTGTTCAAGGTCAAGGTCACAGCAAGGTCACGACTTTAGCATGGTTTTGCGGAAATGCTTTATTTTAACTATGAACACTTTTAATCAATAGATGATTGTTATACTCAATGAAAAGTGTTCATTGATCGTGTAACCTTGAAGGTCAAAGGTCAAGGTCATGAGATTTGTGTTATTTAAATGTGCAACTAATTTGGATATAACTTTATCCCATTAAGCTTTTCAGAACTCATAAACATGTGTAATTGTTTACACCTCTGGGGACTTAAAATGACATGTTCACTTTCAAGGTCAAAGGTCAAGGTCATGAGCTATAAAATCACAAAAAAATTCCTTGTAAACGCGTTAACTTGAAAAGTTTTGTGCTATGAAGTTTAAATTTTGGATATATTATCTCTTGAGAAGTACAACATTTTGGAAAGGTTTTGGGTACGAACTGTCAAAGGTCAAGGTCACAGCAAGGTCAACAAATATTGAGAAAATGGATTATTTTAACTTTAAATACTTTAATTCGATACATTAATGTTATTTTCAATGAAATGAGTTCATTGATTGCGTGACCTTGAGTGTCAAACGTCAAGGTCACAAGAAAATGCCCAATATGCTGAGGCTTGTAGAAGGCGGAACAGGGTAAGGCGAAACCCCAAGTTTCGGGGCTGCTCTGTTTTTGTGGTGTCCCGCAAACACTAATCTAGTTGGTTACTGAATTTATGCTAAAATATGTAGTTTTGAGTCACTCCTTCTTTGGTAAGGTGTGCTAAAATATAACATTACATCCAGAACGTCTAATCCTTTGTCCAGTTGTGTATTTCGTACCTGAGAAAAAAATATGAAATATCAAGCGGCGGAAAACTGCTTGTCTTCTTCTAAATGTGAACTCATAATCCTATCATAAATTTGAAACGGGGAATGTTTTTACAACAAAAAACACATTACGTTCGTTGACTTAAACTTCACGTCTGTTTAAAATCAATTTGCAGATGAAATTATTTGTTCAGAGTCCTTATTACTGAGAATGTTTACCAAATAATATACAAATATATCGCATTAATGTCGAAAATATGTTAAATCAATAAATAAATCGTTTAAGTGTGACCAAATGGCTGTTTTGGGTAATTGTTTCTGGCATTCCATATATCTGTACTTTTAATATCTATTGTAGAAATGAACACCGAACATATAAATCCAGAATAATTATCCTTAAAATATTCTAACAAGATGTCAGAAATGATGCAAATGGTACAATGAGGATGAATGGTCTTTTTTTAGTATATGAACATTTCCCTCCTAACCGTGGGCAATTAGCAAGACAATGCGATAAATGTCTTAGTGCGATATGTCGACACTGGAGCACATCATTTTCCGTTTCTTTGCCCCATGAAACGCCCTTATGTTATTTGAAATTAAATTTCTCTTACTAACTACAAACGATGTCTTTTATTTGTATTGTTTAACATAAGTGAGCTTAATTTTACTTCCAGCAAGTTTTTTGTCATAACATTCATTGTGCTAGTTCCATTTTGTAAAATGTAAAGCTTTCTGTGTCTTAAATCCTCGAATTTTATGTTATTTTATTGTCGGCATTGTAGTGTGTGCCTTAAGCTGGGATCATCTTACTTAACCATTTACATGTATCTATTTTTTACAATTGTTTATTTAAAAAAAGGTCTTGCATTTTACATTTTGACATGGCTGATAAGAGCTAAAGCAAGGCCAAGACCGCTTTAAGCTTATCTAATAGTTTTTAAGTCAAATGTTATGGCATAGGATTTAAACAATGACTAAGCATTCGGCTTTGTTTGTTCTGCATCGAAGGTTTGCATGGCAGGTTAACTTAAGTCTAGCGCAACCAGGAAGTCTATAAAAACGTCGTGATGGACACCGGTTCTAGGAAACCTACTATATACAATTACAGCGAGAGTTCTCCGGGAGAGAAAAGTGCTTACATGGGAGTGATATATGTATGGTCATGGATATATATATATATATATATATATATATATTGTGTTATTCAAACTGACATCACTTTGTTGCCTTGACACAAGTATAGCTGAAAGGTTTCAGTAACTTTCAGATAGGAAGTACACAATGATATATGCTACCCCCTTTGTATTTCCATTTAAGCAAGCTTTACATTTCATAAAACCTTAATACGTTTAATCAAGCAGTGTACTATAGTGTTTGTTACAAACTAATTGTTTTTTTATGGAATGGCACAAGGACTTGTTTTACATTCATGACATTTTCTTTCAGCATGGGCATTAACAAAGGTTAATTAAACATCTAAAGAGTTATACTGTTAAGAATAACCGATTAATTTAGTTAGTTTCCTTCGATTTCCCTGATAAATGTCATAATCTACATGGACGTAATAACATATTGAAACAGCTAAAACGATTACTTCTTCTTAAAACACTCCCTTTATATATTTGGTAAACCTTTTCATTTACGTTGTTGCATCCACACAAACTTCTTGTCGACAAATAAATTTTATCAATGAGATGCTGTGTTTGCGAATGATATATTTATATTGTATATATTATTGATATATGAGTCATTTTGACATGGCTGATAAGAGCTAAGCAAGACCAGGGACCGATTTAAGCTTATCTCAAGTTTTAAATCAAATGTTATTTAATCTTTTTCATGGTATTGAGCAAACCCTTTTCTGGAACTTTTAACCTTACAATTTTTCAACCAATGATTTATGTTTTATTCTTGATTAAATTAAATCATACGTGTGTTTACTAACAGTGTCATTGTTAAAAGTATCATTTCCACGAGAATGTTAGCGTCAGTGAAACATCAAGTCCTTTCCTTGATAAGCCTTACCACAGTTGAGCAGTTCGATACATTTTTCGGAAAACTTTGACAAAATTTTCGTGAATTCATTTTCACACATATAACTAATCTACGTGTTTATATACAAATGTACACATTACTTACATAATTCAACCAATATCCATGTAAATTGTTTTATGAATAATTACATCGAGTTCATTATGTATATTTTAAAGTTTGTATGTGACAAACCCTCCCTACCATACTATTAATTGAATATCAATCAATCCTCTATTTAATGTACAAATCTATTGAAATGAAATGGGACTTATAACCAGAAAATCAGATTCAGATATGACTAGAATGTGTTTTACCAAAAAATGAAAATATGTACAAAACATCAAAAATGGGTATTATGAACATACATGTAATATCAGGTTCAAATATGTCTAAAATATAAGGTTTTTTGTGTGAAAAGTAACCTTTGGTGCATGTACATGTACATAGATTCCCAGAGAAGGCTGAATATCTTTTCAGGAGGAAAACAAAAGAGAGACCGTAAATATAGATGATATGTTGAGTACTTAGGAATGTGTCACAAGCGGAACACGACACTTCAATGTTTAGTTCAAAAGTACTAGACTTGCTTTCGTTCTTTTTTATGTTAAAATGACGCTGGAGGTCATGTCGTAAATTTCGAAGGTATTGATCTACTGCTCAACGACTTTGTGATTGTGGCAGTATAGGGGGGGGGGGGGGCATTTCGTATGATCACCCGGGTGTGGTTTGGGGAGAGGGTTGAGGTTGACTGAAATTATTCTGTACCTGATTTCTTACCAGCGTTTCACTGCATTAGTTGCATTAAAAATATAAACCATGGGTCCTAGCTATGCCATCTACATATGTAATGTCTTTGAAATAGGTTTAAAATATATAAATCAAGGGGGGGGGGGGGCAGTCCCCCCCCCCTTGATTTATATATTTTAAACCTATTTTATTCATAAACAAGAGGCTGAGGAACAAGTTCTTCAACTTTGTATACCTTCTCCTTTGAATGTACATGGATGATTTACAATGTTTTGCAAAGATGACAGAGCATGAAACTCAAGACAGATAAGAATTAAAACTACAAAAAAAACAATAAAATTGATGTTTTACAGGAATCGACCTTAGGTGTCAGATGAGTGATATCAGTGACAATTATAATGAGATGTTGTGAGTAACTTGATATTATAGTGATGTTCTTGTGACTGCGTTCCAGGAATTGTGTTGTGTACGTACATGATATTTTAATGCGTGGAAGAATTGAATTACATTGTCTGTCAGACTGATAGAAACATATTATCAGTCCTTTAAAGTATTAAGCTGGTTCGGTTGTTGAGGAGAGATAGAAGTGTTAACTCATTTATCGTTTAGCTTTTTCGGTCGTCCCGTACTTTAGATAATCACTGGATCAGTGGATTCAAATGGGACGGTTTATAATGAGAAACATAAATCAGAATAAAATGAAAAGTCAGTTTTTTAAGCGTTGTTGATTTGTACAATTTAGTCAATATTGATAAACACAAATTATTGTTTTCTCCTCCTTATTATCAGCTATAAGACATCTCTTCTCCAGACACTGTACTGTCAATATTGACAAGGCTTTATGTTTCCAAAATATTCAGATGAAAAAATTGTTTTGAGAATATTCACTTCCGCAGAAATAATTAAATATATCCCGTTCCGTAACCACAGGCGCCAGTTTTCGTATCACCCGCACGGTTAAAACCAGGAAGTAACAGGGCGAACGGGGAATCCCCTAACCCGCGCTGCAGGCAAAAGACGTGTTTCAGGCTTTTGCGTTAAGTTAGTGCATGAGAATGAAAGGTGCTGCTTGTTTTCTCTCAATAAACTGGGCTTTGCAAATAATAATTAGAAATAGAGCAAATGTGTCGTTGAAATGCAAACTTTCTTCACAGAAAAAATCTCTGGTTTTGTTTGATTGTCAAATAGTTAAAACGAATTCAAACATACAATCTTGAAACAAGTACGTTTCATACGACAAGTGAGACAGATAGGCTTTGTTTAGGTCGAGTGAAGTTATAAACTTATATGTGTGTAAATTTGATATAAATCTGGGCACAAATATTTCATTGTGTAGGAACAAGTTCAAGAAAACTTTGCCTTTGCAGTAAATGATGAACATGAATGTGAGCGAAAGCGGCTTTGTGGGAAGTAATAGCATAAAAAAATAACTTTAAAAAACACAGAAATAATTTTTGAAATTCCTGCAATATCTTTAAAAAACGGTGAAGTAAAAGTTCATTCTAAATGGTTTCTCGTACAAGTATATGAATGCAAACAGAAAACTTAACTGTTATGATATGTTGCATCACTGTTGTAAAAAGGTTTCCTTTATCGGGCAATAAAGTAATATTATTACTATATGTAAAGAAATAAGCAATTTAGAAAGCATATCATAAACATCCTATGCTGTATACAATTAAGGCTCTAATAAAAGCTTCTGAGCTACTTAAAGTAAGAGACTAGTGGTCAGATCTGTTGATAGAATGAAATAGCTGATACATCTAATGATATGGAATAGTTGAGACTTCTGATGATTTGAAAAAGTGGATTATTCTGATAGTCAGAAATAGATAAGACTTCTGATGATTTGAAAAAGTGGATTATTTTGATAGTCAGAAATAGATAAGACTTCTGATGATTTGAAAAAGTGGATTATTCTGATAGTCAGAAATAGATAAGACTTCTCATGATTTGAAAAAGTGGATTATTCTGATTGTATGATATAGTTGAGACTTCTGATGATTTGAAAAAGTGGATTATTCTGATAGTCAGAAATAGATAAGACTTCTGATGATTTGAAAAAGTGGATTATTCTGATTGTATAATATAGTTGAGAATTCTGATGATTTGAAAAAGTGGATTATTCTGATAGTCAGAAATAGATAAGACTTCTGATGATTTGAAAAAGTGGATTATTCTGATTGTATAATATAGTTGAGAATTCTGATGATTTGAAAAAGTGGATTATTCTGATAGTCAGAAATAGATAAGACTTCTCACGATTTAAAAAAGTGGATTATTCTGATAGTAAGAAATAGTTGAGACTTCTGATGATTTGAATAAGTGGATTATTCTGATGGTTTGAAATAGTGGACTTTTCAGATAGTTAGAAATAGTTGATACTTCTAATGGCATGACATAGTGGATTATTCTGATAGTAAGGAATAGTGGAGTACTCTGATGGTATGAAAAGTGGATACATCTGATGGTACGAAAATATGGATGCTTCTAAAAGTATGAAAGAATGGAGACTTCTGATGGTATGCGAGAATGGATACATTTCATGGTATGAACGAGTGGATACTTGTGATGGTATAAAATAGCTGGAAATTCTTATGTTTTGAAATTGTTGATTCTCCTTCTTTAACTTGACTTGAAATGATTTTTTACTATCCGTTCACTTTAAATACTTAAGAATAATAATATCGGTTACAACAATATCTTATTTAAACATGAATTAATGCAATAATCCAAAGGCATTCATTGTTTGAATTCAACGACTCAATTAAGGAGGATTATTTGAATATTTGTTTACGAAAAAAGAGCCTAATTTTATTGTTGAATAGTTAACTCGGAGACTTTCATCGCTCGGTATCAAGCACGGGTTTTATGTGCATGTACATTTCATTATCACGTTTAAAAAAGAAGCATACATGTATATCGGGTTTTGGGGCACAGGAATTTCGTGCAGATGTAAACACGGATTGACAAGGAAGTCTTCAGTTGGATAATTTAAGGGCTGTCAAATCAGCAACTCTTATTCAGGAACAGGCGTATAAACATGTCACGTTATCGCATGCCTTTTTAACGAACACTGGAGAAACCTCTAGAATGTTAAGAGTTACATGGTGCTTGATCGCAAATAGTAATTTGTAGACATAATTTACAACTTGTATTATCGATTACAACGATAGTTGCTTTAGAAAGACATAAACTTTTCTATATTATCTGATGTTACATAGCTGGTTTCAGGTAAAGGATTTAATTGTTTACTAATGGAGGCCGTGTATATAAATTAGAGGCTTATAATTATTCACCACATACTAAAACAAAAATTAACCCTTTTTGGGGGTTTGTATTTCAAAGGATTCGTTGAACTAGAGATAAGGATTTTGAGAAGTTTTCAATGTTATGAATATAATGAGTTCAGTTACAAAGAATATGCCAATAAGACATACATTAATTAAAACGTAAGACAACTGAAAAAGGCATTTATACTCTCATTAATATATTTTCCTCAAAGCAAACATTTTTTATTTTTAATCAAAATAGACAGTCAGTTGACTTCACATAAGACAACAAAATTTACCGAATGCCCTAACTTATTTGAGTATCAACCCTTTTTCAATACTTGATTCAAATAACTCTGTATTTAGGATGCAAATCAATGTGAATAGACGAAAAAATGTTTCTATGGTCAATCGTCAAAAATACAAATGGAAATGCAGATGAAACCGTATTAATGCGTTTATGATAATTTACCTTCGATAGATAAAATCATATTTTTAAATATTAAATATTAACTTATATATAATATAAAATTTAACTTATAAGTTGTCAATATTAAAATCATATGTACACATACATTATAAAATAAAGTTTCAAAAATGCACATAAAAATAAACAGGTCAACAAAAATGAGATAATTAAAAACTTGTAAACCTCTGTCAATGTCATCAATATTCATTTAATCTGAGGTCACGTGTGCATCCGGTATTGAGTGAAGGGAAGTCCTTGATCATGAACTGAGGTGTGAATAACACGTGCAGCACGGTGAAATGTACAAGCCAACCCAAACAAATTGGCTCTCCGCCAGTAATAAGCACGAGAAACTCGTGCAAAGTTAACGCTGTGGTATAAAGCCAGTTAAATAACACTTCCGCGTTGCAAAGTCACTTGTCAAACCCACCGTTGTGGCAATGCCTCTCTCTAATTGCATTTTTATCCTGGAATTTATCGTTAATTCAGATTAGCTTTAATTAACTGTCATTATAATTGTGCAGTTAAAAGTTCATTGCTGAAGGCCTTTGAATTACATGTTCGTGTTTGCATATTATTTCATGTGTACATTAAGTTTAACCCTATTATAGGCATCATTTTCACCCAAAACTTACCAATATTTTTGTACATTTTATCATTCAATTAACATCTAATCCACTTTTGATTTTAATTGTTTACAATTAAATTGAATCTTTAAAACTAATATCATTGTATTAATAACAACATGCACCATTGAAACCATTTTCGTCTATTTTAAGATTTCGAATGTAAATTGAAAGAAATTCCCAAATATTTATAACACATATATTCTAGTGTCCTGTGGATTTTCGTTCACACCTGTCTGGTTTAAAAAGACAGCGTACGAGTTACAGAGTCATGTTAAATCATGTCAATGCAGTTACACAAAAGAGAGGCAGGTCCCCTTCAGTAAAATTGAAATTATTGTACTACAGTTTTAAAGAACTTGAGCAATGGAAATTAAACCATTTTATACACAACTTTATGTGTATGATATATTTTTATTTTAGCCTTTCATCAGCGTTTTATCAAATTATCAGCATGTTTTATGCATAACAAGTAAAATAGCTTCTCGTGCATATATTATATTTCATACCACGCCTTTATTTTGATTGTTAGATCTTTTAAAATATTTGTGATAAGACGTTGCATTTACGACGCAAACTTAAAGAAGTTAAATATAATGTACTACAGTAGGTGACGAAATGAAGGATAGATGTATACATGTATTTTCATCCAATTATTCTTAATTTTAACAAAAAAAAGTCGAATATCTGTTACCTGATCGTTTTACTTACATTCCAAAGCTGGCACATATTTAAAGGGGCAGTAGCATGCTTTTTGATAATTTTATATTTGATTTTTTTCACTAATAATTGTAAGTTAATGTTAAATGTATTATCTTGACAGTGTCAGAAATCTCATTACACAAGACAATCATCCATAGTCAGAGGACAAAGTATGAAGATTCATATAAAATCCATTGGCAGTCGTTTTATGTGAACACCTTTAATTCATTTTGTGTAAAAAAAGAAATCGCAAGGCTAGACATTACGTTATTTGTTTTAATTATTACTGCTCCATTTAGTTTAAATAAATTGTCTTTCAATTGGAACCATTAATTTTCATTTTCCTTACTTCATCTTATATATCCCCTCAAAACGTGCTACTGCCCCTTTAAACAAACAAATTATTAATGTAAATGTAAAACAGTCCTACATGTTTGCGTAATTCTGTAGTTTCATGAACACAATTCTCAGATCTGTTTCTGTCTCTGGTTATTGTTATTAATTTTATTTTGTAGGAACAATATTTTATTGTATTTTAATAATTATATAGCTTTATCATCTGTGTATCAAGTCCTTCACTGCCTAGAACATTGTGATAATCTACTCATGTACAATGTAGCTAATGGTGATAAACCTCACTTCTTAAAGGGGCAGTAGCACGTTTTTAGGGGGAATATAAGGTGATGTCAGGAAAATAAAAATAAATGGTTCCAGTTGAAAGACAATGTAATGAAACTTGATTGAGCAGTAATAATTCAAACATATAACATAAGGTTTAGGAATGCGATTCATTTTTCTAACACAAAATGAATTAAAGATGTTCACAAAAAATGGCCGCCAATGGATTTTATGTGAATCTTCATACTTTGTCCTCTGACTATGGATGATTGGCTTGTGTAATGAGATTGTTGACACTTTCAATATAATACATTTAACATTAATTTACAATTATCAGTGAAATATTTGAAATATAAAATTATCAAAAAACGTTTTACTGCCCCTTTAAATCCAAGTCATTAACAACGAATACAAACCAGGAAGTTGTGTATTTGAGCATGCAAAAGTCATTACTATTACTCAACACCGGACGATTTCTTTATTATATGCCCGCACAAACTCTGAAATTGAAATCACAGTAAGAAAGGGAACTCAATGTGTGGCAAACTTTTAAGGACATTCAACATATTTAAGAATATTCAATTTAAATATATTTATATCTGTAAGACCCCCACTGTTATATTTAAACACACTTGAAAAACAAACATTTGGAATGCTTTTGAAAAGAGATCTACATGTATGCTCTAAGATTTACCATGTTCTTTCTTTCCTTCAGGCTAAACTAAAGATGAAAGATGAATATTCTTAGTATGATAAGCCTTCTCTGCATGTAGAAATAAGTATTTGAATTGTGGTAATGTAAAGAAACAAATGGTGTACAATGTACGTGCTATTAGTCCTGAAATTATTATAATGTTTGCTCATGCACGTATCTTGAAAAAATAATGTATCTTATGAAATCTTATGTCAAATCTTCTTAACAGCTCCGTGACCAATTGCAATCACCACAATTCTCAACTTTACTACATGTATGGGCCACTGGTCCTTAAAACATCTCTGTCTCTTTCTCTGTCTGTGTCTCTCTTTCTCTCTCTGTGTGTCTCTCTCTGTGTCTCTCTCTCTGTGTCTCTCTCTCTCTGTGTCTCTCTCTCTGTGTCTCTCTCTCTCTGTGTCTCTCTCTCTGTGTCTCTCTCTCTGTGTCTCTCTCTCTGTCTCTCTGTCTCTGTCTCTGTCTCTGTCTCTGTCTCTGTCTCTGTCTCTGTCTCTGTCTCTGTCTCTCTCTCTGTCTCTCTCTCTGTCTCTCTCTCTGTCTCTGTCTCTCTCTCTGTCTCTCTCTCTGTCTCTCTCTCTGTCTCTCTCTCTGTCTCTCTCTCTCTCTGTCTCTCTCTCTCTGTCTCTCTCTGTCTCTCTCTATCTCTCTGTCTCTCTGTCTCTCTCTGTCTCTCTCTGTCTCTCTGTCTCTCTGTCTCTCTCTCTCTCTCTCTCTCTCTCTCTCTCTCTCTCTCTCTCTCTCTCTCTCTCTCTCTCTCTCTCTCTGTGTTTCTCTGTCTGTGTGTTTCTGTCTCTGTGTCAGTCTGTCTCACTTTTTGTCTGTCTGTCTATGTGTATTGAAAAGTATGTGCTTACAAAATTACAATTAAGCATTGCACCTTTGAAGTCCTTTCATGTCATTGTCATTTACAATAGAATGTTCCGTTATAAAGATAAGGGGGGGGGGGAATAAATAAGATTATTTTCAACCCTACCTTAGATTATGTTACAAAATAAAAATAGAAACAAAGTTATATAGGGCCAATAAAGAAAAAAACTTAACATTAGATATTAATTGATACGTTTGTATGTTATAAAACATGCTTTTACATGCATAGGGATTTTTCTATATCAATTACTATACATATAAACATATGATATGTCAGTTAACAGTTTCTGGACGTTAATTATGGATTATTTAAAATCTGTTAAGTAATAAAGTCAGGACAACCATTAGGTTTAACAATATAATCAATGTTAGACTACATGTAACTGTTTCTGTAGCCTCAATGGTTATTATCAAAAAGCTATAAAATCAAGTCAAGTCAACTTTAGATTCTAGCAGAACAACCACAACTTCTTTTCCTTTGCATCCATTCTATCAACAAAACAAACAGTTTTTTTGAAAATTAAGGATTACTTGATAACTACTATAATGACTAAGGATATCTTAGGGCTCGTATGAAAGGTTTGATAATCTTGATTTGCCTTTCCATCATTAGCATCATAGCAATATTACACTTAACATTATCAACAACAGTTTCTATATTGTTAAGTATGTATTATTTAAAAACTATATTTTTAATGAAGTCTATGGACATTTCCTAAGCATTTGACATTTAAGTTTTTTTATTAAGATTTTTTTTATGTCAAATACATGGCATTTTGGAATCACGATATTTGAGCATGCATGATTCGCTTTTCAACGATGCTCCAATGCAATGGTATATTCTCATTTGATAGTATTTTGCCGTGAAGTATATTATAAAATGACTTCAGGACTCAATCATACATCGAAAAATCTTAATCAGTTGTCTTAGCACAGGTATAAATAGGTTAAACAATATAATCAATGGTATGATCAATTAACTGTTTCTAAAACGTAAGTAACTACTATATACAATTACTAACATAGAGTCAGAACAATTTTAGCCTAAAACGAGACCTTTTTGTGTTCTAAAATTTCTTAGCAAAGGTATAAATGTGTATTTGACAGGATTAGTCAATTACTGCTATAATTGGAGTCAGAATAACTTTTGGTTTAAACAAGACATTTACAACTCCTTCTCTTATCTTCCAAACTCTTAGGAAAGATGTAAATAAGTCAACAATGTAATATATTGCATCATCAAATGCTATTCTGAAGCACTAAAGGATTACAATGTAGTCAATTACTGCTATAAACTAGAGTCAGGATATCTTTCGGTACAAACGAGTCATTTACAAATCCTTATCTCGACTTTTCCATCTCTCAGCAAAGGTGTAAATAGGTGTAACAATATAATCAATTGTCTTATCAATTCAGAACACCTAGGTTAAGGTCATTTTCTTCTCGAAACGGGTCGACCCTCGGTAACAATTTGTCACCCTATTCATAGCAAAGTTCACCAAGATAGACCATGGTTGTTAGGTCATTAGGTGCAGTGTTTGTCTAGCCCTTATCTCTATGAGTGACTACTGTGGTGAGCCTAGAGACTACTTAAATTCCTATATTGCAATCAACAGGTAATGTTTACCTGACTAGATAACATGTTTACCTGATGACGTAAATGTTTGTACTGTACGACTTTGTAAAATCTTAAAGTTCATACACATGTTCATGCACATTGACAGCTATGCTTTAATTATTGTTAAACCATTAAAACTATAGCATAGGATATTAAATGTTGAACATTGCAGGAAATAAAATGTGTTTTGCAAACTTGCTTAAATTGAAACTTATATCCAGGTATTTAATCATAAATAAAACTCAAAATCATAGGATGAAATGTATTCAATAAGAAGCATCTGCAAGTTTGTGTTTTACAAACGTTATAAAAAACGAAAGTTATTGAAAGTTATGATTTAATAATATATATAACTATAAAAGAATTGGATACTATACTTTGGATATTTTAGGATAGCAATGAGTAGAGAAAAATTAGGAAATCCTTATTCATCCTCTCAAACCTAAGATATTGGGTCAGACTAATTATATATCTATCTTCAAAATGATTGACATGATTACCAAAATTATCTCTTCCCAAAATGACATTTGTATGTGCTTCATTTGTATAACTTCATCAGATATATAAACTTTTTTTTACCAAATTTCTTATGTCAACATTCCTTTCACTTTAGTCATGTTATGAACATGTGATATATGTCAAATTACAACTAGATTTATCAGAAGATATATACACGTTATAACCACACCTTAAAATGTTAAATCTGGAAATGGGAAATCCATGACGACCCTCACCACAAATACCACATAGCATTACTCGACATAAATTGTTTTAATATACTTTGATACCTTTACCAATAAGTCACATCAGTACAAATTGGAACCTGTGGCTTCTAAACACTGAAGATATAGAATGTACATTTTAAAAACTTTTCGTAGTGTTCACGATTGCGTGATTAACGGCATGAAAATTACACGTCTTGAGTAATCGCAAAAAACAACAACATTAGTTTATGCAAAATATGTTTTTTTCAGAGGTAACCCAATAATATTCTTTTGGCTAAGAACATCCATAGCCTGGACTGAGGGGGATTTAAGAAATTGCCCCTGACCCTTTAACTTCCTGGTTAAACTGAATGATTTATTATTATTCAACAACAATGAGCCACACCTTCTTCAACATAACACTTGACGTTATGCCTTTGAGAGCGAAATGCATTCCTGGTGCACTGATCTTGCATAACGCATTATTGATTTCTGAGTATCACTTTCATTCATCAAGATGTATTGCTGTTTCCTGGCCTTAAACTCACTCTCTGAAAACTAGAAAGTTTTTTTTTACTTAAAGGAGAAGTAGAATATTTTAGGGGTAAAATCGGGAGATATCAGGAAAATGAAAATAAATGGTTCAAATTGAAAGACGATGAATTTAAACTTAATGAAGCAGTTAAAAATCAAATATAAAATTTAAATTTCAGCCAGGCGATTTCGTTTTCATACACATTATAAATTAAAAGTGTTCACACAAAAATGGCCGTAAATGGACTTTAATATGTGAACACAATTTGTTTCTCTGGCTATGGATGATTGGTTTGTGTAATTAAATGCAAGACCCCTTTCAAAATAATACATTTAGCATTATCATTCAATTATCAGTGAAAATTTTAAAACATACAATTTTCAAAAAGCGTGCTACTGTCCCTTTAAATAAAAAAAATTACGCAACCAACATAAGTAAAGTTTGTCATGATACTTTATTACTATGATATTGTATGACAAAATGAAATGGGCCTCAAAGAAAAGTTCATTTCTGGCTTGATGAAAAGATTTCTCATAAAGCTTGTATGTAAGCGTATGTAAGGTTTAAATATTTTGACCATGAGTAAGAGGTTGACTATGCGCCTCTTTAAAGGAGTACCATTTCTCTGGCTTGTAAGCTAAAGTATATACTTGATATCAAACTGTCTTACTGAATTAATTGTAATTGTATCCATTCATTTCCTTAAAATCTTAAATATACAATCAGCAAAAATAAAACCAAATAATCATAAATTTTTGTACTTAAAAATATGTCAGTCAATGACCCATTGTGTAATCAAAATGTGCAATAAAGATATTCATGGAACCCCATTCAAGTACTTCGTTGAATTGGTTTGTGTTTATATTTTTTCGAGGTTTACAAGGTGTGTAGTGTATATAGTGGTCACACGTTGTAAATCTTGAAGCCGGAAGACAGTTATATTTCATTCATAACTACTGCACCCAGACGTTAATGTATTTCATTCACAAATCTTTATCCGGAATAATCTTCAGTTCACCTGAACTTAATCGTTAACGAGATTATGTATATGAAAGTAGCTTGGAAACATCTGAACATTTGATTGATTTGAGAATCTGATTTGAAAGCAAACATAGAGTTTCAAAAAGGTGTTGTTTACAACTAGAACATTACAATCTAACATAAGGTATTAAGAACATTCGTTGGCACTTTAAATGAGGCCAATTATTTTTTCTGATTAAAAGACTTGCCAAAAAGCAGTCCTGTTATCCCGTCTGCTCAAACCACTCACACTACAAAATCTTCTCAATACTTTAATCCCTTGTTAGGGCGAGTCCATTATGCCAGACAGGTAACACACTGTGTTGTTTTGGCAACCTGTAGGGGCACTGGGATATAGGGGTAATGGGCGGTAGGGGTTTTGGGATATACTCGTCGTAGCGCTTGTGCACGTGAATCAGTAAATTACATAAATGAACCCAATTTATGCACTAAATTAGAAAGAAACTCATGAATCACTGCACGTTTGTAATTCCTTCTCAGGAACCCATTACCCGTCTGATCTGGTTTGGGTGATCTAAGAGGTTAGACGTTGATTTAAGTGTCTGAAATATTCCATTTCCTCTTAAAGGGACAGTCCTATCAGGGTATTTCCAAGGTGGCATTTCGATTTATTCAAATAGGTTATTAGTATATGATTATGACACAGCCCATGTAATTGATACATTTTATTTGGTTTAAAGGGGCAGTAGCACGTTTTTTGATAATTTTATATTTTGAATTTTTCACTGATAATTGTAAGTTAATGCTAAATGTATTAATTTGACAGTGTCAAAAACCACATTACACAAGCCAATCATCCATAGTCAGAGGAGAAAGTATGGAGATTCACATAAAATTCATTGGCGGCCATTTCGTGTGAACACCTTTAATTCATTTTTTGTAAGAAAAATGAATCGCATGGCTAAACTTTATGTTTGAATTATTACTGTTCAATTTAGTTTCAATACAGTCTTTCAACTGGAACCATTTATTTTCATTTTCCTGACATCATCTTTTATTCCCCCTCAGTACGTGCTACTGCCCCTTTAAACTACTGTAGCAAGACCATGCAGTACAGTCGTTTTGAATTTTGTTTCCACACAAAAATATCTGATAGCCCTGTCCATTTAAGTGCCTACATGTACACGGGTGAACCATACCTCTTACGTTTTATAAGGAATGACGTGAACAGACTTGGTGATTCAAATATAGGCCTCTAAGAAGGAATTATCAAAAAAAAATTGCAAATTGTCTTCAGACACACATCTATAATAATTCAGGTTTTCATGAATTGACTTTATAAAGATTTGAAATGAGCTTCGTGGAATTCTATTCACTGATTATTGTAAGCATGTTATCTCTGTTCCATTAACAAATATAATTACCTTTAAGGCCACATGACTCAAATGACTTAGATATGCTTCAATTTAGTAAATAGAACAAGATGTTCTATGATTAGCCAATGAATAAGCTTTAAAGGCATTGAAATCTCGCAAGTCCGGAAATAAATAAATATTATCATTTGCTAGACAACCCTTTTAATGTATAACAAGGTTTCTTAAACGAACGTTTGAAAACTCTTTCCGCAGCTACAGTTTGATAATAAGATTTTTCCTTTTTTTTAGAATATATTTTGCAGAAGTTTTGCTCTGCTACAGTGCATTTAAGCGTGTTTCAACCAGTTAAGCATACATGTCATGTAATGTAAGGAAGGTTAAAACCGTAATACTTCTTAAAATCTACACTTTCTGCAGGTTTGAACAGACTGTGCTGTTGAAAAACGCCCTAAAGTGCAACATGTTAGGACATATATCACCATTGAGTGCGTCCACATATATGTCACTGAACGAGATTTAGTGGTTTTAAAACGCTTTGTATATATACGGGTAGTACACATTGAGAATACCTTCCTCTATAGATGCTAACACTTC
Organism: Steromphala cineraria; assembly: GCA_916613615.1. Classification (NCBI taxonomy): domain Eukaryota; kingdom Metazoa; phylum Mollusca; class Gastropoda; order Trochida; family Trochidae; genus Steromphala; species Steromphala cineraria. The sequence goes on along the minus strand of OU744736.1, from coordinate 27,722,637 downwards.
TGGTTTCAATCAAACCTACACTCAATATACCCCACATCAATGCGTATTCAGTCGACATGGACACTTAGTTTTACCAAGGAGGAAGTAGGTTTTCGTGTCAGTGAAACATCGCTATCACGATTTTTGTAACACATCTGCCCATGAATAGTCGGTCCCTTAACAATGTCCTATATCGCTGCAAGAATGTTCAGACGGTTCAGAAAGTTCATTCTAATGACGAAATTGATCTTGTAGAAGTTGACACGAAGAGTTTCCAGAAGTCGATCGCCTGATTTATAGATACGTAATATGATTGGCTTGTAAGAATAGATTTTTCTTGGCTAGTATAAAACAATTTACCATTCACATTGAACACTATATATTGCAAAATGATTCAAATATGTAGCGGGTGGTCGTTATCTGTACACGAATCATGAATAAATAACGCTTTTGTGTGAGAGTGTTCATACAAACCTTTGACAAAGTATAACTTTCGTTGACTGTGAATGTATTTGTATGGTAATCATCATTTTCAACATTCTCTCCCCACAGAGGCAACTCAGTCATACCTGAATTAGCCTCTGTTCTATTACGGCTAATGCACGGGACAGAAAGGTAGAAATCTGATTGGAAGCAATCGAAGTTAGTTGTGCAATCAGCGACGCCGTTTCAAAAGTGGTCATTCGCAAAACCTCGTCCATCTCCGTGTGGTTCGTCAAAGCTTTCGTTGAAATTTCACATCCAGCGGAGGTAATTTTTCCTATTACAAACCATCGCTTTTTGCCTTCTAATTAGTTATTTTTTGGTTGATTAGTACAATAAAATCTATCATAAAACAAATAATAATTTACACAATTATAAAACAGTTTCTATCTATCTAAAACCCTATCCATATCAGATTTTCAAATAGTTTCCCTCTCACACTGTTAATGAAAAATAAACATAAAGACATGATATTGTTCTTTGTCACTATACGACCGTTAAGAACTCCCCAAGTCATGGATATCCAAAAGGTGTTTTCATTGGCTGCAAATGAAGGAGATAGTTTAAGTTACAACTTTTTGCCGCTAGGGCAATCTGCCGGAACCCCAGGATCTAGGCGTAATAGAACAGAGGCTAATTCAGGTATGACTGAGTTGCCTCTGTGGGTAGAGAATGCATTTTCAAATAAAAGAGTTCTCCTGAGGTTACAAAAAGTGTTTGCATATGGGAGCAACAAACTAATCAGTTATTACCCAATGTATGATTTAACCAAAAATCCATCATAGCACCCCATTTATATCAGCCACATTTTGTTGACAATAACGTTTACTTGTTCAATTAGATGAATTAGATGTCGACGGTTATTGCAAAAGTAGAAAACAGTCATCAATGAGCATAAAGGCTTGTCGCAAAATGTTCACTATTAACCGAAAAGATGCTGAGGAGTATTTGAGGCCGTTGTTTTCACAATAAATTTCTGCCATGGAATATAATTTGTAATCTGGTAACAAAAGATGAAGAAATTATGAACATCTTTTTGCTGCAATGTTCTTGTCAAGCACATTTTAATCATACGTTTGTGAAAAGGGTTTAATGAAATTGATCTATGATTGAATTATATATAATTTGGTGGAGTAACCAGAATCATTGAAGAATTAAGTTTATTGAAGATTGTATTTCATAAACCTCCCCTCTACCGATAAACCCATATATAAAACAAACATAAATTATTTACATCAGCGGTACCTTTTTTTACTAGCCTTTATTTAAAATATAAAACAGTATTTTGTATGGCCAAAAGCCGAACTCACAAGTCGAATAAACTTTGTTAATAGTGACATGACCTATGACCTATGACTATAAACTCTGATGTGTGTCATTTTGGCTGATTTAGTTTTTATTTCCATTGACTAATCAACGCAAGCCCTTTTCCGGGTTTCAATCAAAATTGCAACTTCATATCTTTTATTCAAACTGTAGCATTACTAAGTCGATAAAATTATCAACAGCGGGTACTTTGGATAAATGACAGCAATGATGCGCAATTGTTTTCTCTTTAAAGGGGCAGTAGCACGTTTTTTTATATTTTTTTATTTTAAAATGTTCACAGATAAATGTAAATTGATGCTAAATGTATTATTTTGACAGAGTAAAAAATCTCATAACACAAGCCAATAATTCATAGTCAGAAGACAAAGTATGAAGATTCACATAATATCCATTGGCGGCCATTTTGTGAAAACACCTTTAATTTATTTTGTGTAAGAAAAAGGAATTGCATGGCTAAACTTTACATTATATATTTGAATTATTACTGCCCCATTTAGTTTAACTACATTATCTTTCAATTGGAACCATTAATTTTCATTTTCCTGACATCACCTTATATTCCCCCTAAAAACGTGCTACTGCCCCTTTAAAGCTATTAAGAGACATTCAGACAATATAAACAATAGCAACAACTTTGTCGGCAATTTTGTCTGCAGGAGAGAACTGTTCTACACGCAGTCAGGTTTTGGGTGCAATGCTACACTGAATTTCTGTGCAGTACCATCCATGGTTCGTAAGTTCCAGCCGATGCTCGCAGGTTTCACCCCAATGCATAGCCACAATGGCGTTGCTGGCTTTCTCCCTGCAATAATACTAGCAACCGTTTATTAAAATACTCTTGAAAGCGGCGTTAAACCCCAAATCACCTCACCTCACCCATAGCGTTAAAGACATCATGTGAAATGTTATAAATGGAGTTGCTACATGTGCCAATAGTCTTTTATCCAGACTCTAAAGTCTAGAAGATGTTGGCAAGAGATACCTCAGTTTTAGCCAGAAATTAGGAATTGTTCAGGGCTTTTGTTACAAATATTCAATCTAATTTCAGTGAAAAAATTTTCAGGGACTGTATGTGGGTATACATGAAGCAACAGTGATCAATTAACCAAGATCTGTCATTAGCGGTTTTAAGTGATTTTTAAATTTTCCTTTTTAGTTTTCTTGTCAATTTCTCCTTAAATAGGTTTCCGTATATATGAGTTAAGTTACCTTTTTAACTAACATTAAATCATTCTAATACCTACAATTAAATGCAGTAAAAAATATTTTCTTTTTGTCATATTACATGTATATGAAAAAAGGTGAATATTTGACTAAAAGTGGAAAACATCAAAAGAAAACGACATAAAATTACCAGGATCGTTCAGGTGAAAATATAATTAACTGTTTTTACTTGAACCATTTCACATTAATATGGAACGAAACGCTATTGAATCGTCAATACGAGTTCACCTTTCCATTGCAGATCCTAAAATCTTATTTTAGAAACACAACAAATTTGAATATAAAAGGTATACATGTATGTATTGAATTAAGCTTGTCTCTCGTATTTTTTCAATCAAACAACTCAATATCAATCTTTGAATCCTAAGTTAACAAATACACAGGGATAAAGTTAGAACATTTTAGGCAAATGCAAGGCTTTTAAGTACAGAAAGCAATGCATTTTAAAGGACTTCTTGATGTTATCAAGTTCATTAATATTCATGCGTAAAAATGGAAATAGTCAATTGGACGGAGTTACTTTATCTCTTTCAAAGCACTTGCCGATAAACCACTTAGCTTTCTTTAACTGATAACATTTTGTAATGTCACATACAATTTGCTATCAAAGGTCTTCTAGTGCACTGTATAGTCTTGTTCAAGATTTTTCTAATACGTTTTGGAGCACACAATAAATACACGAACACAATGTTCTTTAACAACGATTCCTGAAGATCATATTTATAATGCATTGGTGTCATGATCTCATTGACCTTCTCATAATTTATAGTTTCTTTATATCCAGGTGTTTTTGAAAATACGTTTATTAGAAATTGTACCGCTCTTTTAAGTGAGTTTATTAATTTATGATTCATAACCACAAAATGAGAAAGTTATTGGGCTATCATTTCGAGTTATTAACAAACAATGTGATTTGATAATCACCAGCAAATTATATTATATCTGTCAATGAATTTATGAGGTTTGTTTATCGACAAAAGACTTTAAAGGGGCAGTAGCACGTTTTTAGGGGGAATATAAGGTGATGTCAGGAAAATGAAAATTAATGGTTCCAATTGAAAGGCAATTTATTGTAACTAAATGGAGCAGTAATACTTCAAATATATAACGTAAAGTTTAGCCATGCGATTCCTTTTCCTTACACAAAATGAATTAAAGGTGTTCACAAAAAATGGCCGCCAATGCATTTTATGTGAATCTTCATACTTTGTCCTCTTACTATGGGTGATTGGCCTGTGTAATGAGATTTTTGACACTGTCAAAATAATAGATTTAGCATTAACCCACAATTATCAGTGAAAAATTTAAAATATAAAATTACCAAAAAACGTGCTACTGTCCCTTTAAACATTTGCCGTTTGTTCTTATGACCTCGACTGACGCACGTTTTCGGAAATTTCTTTTCTCCAAATTATATAAAAGTATAAAACAGAAATGTTGGAAAATCCCTTTTGTTCCTTTCGAACTTAAAGGGCAGTAGCACGTTTTTCGATAATTTTATATTTCAAATATTTCACTGATAATTGTAAGTTAATGCTAAATGTATTATATTGACAGTGTCAACAATCTCATTACATAAGCCAATTATCCATGGTCAGAGGACAAATATTGATTCACATAAAATCCATTGACAGCCATTTTTTGTGGACACGTTTAATTCATTTTCTGTAAGAAAAATGAATCGCATGGCTAGACTTTATGTTATATGTTTGAATTATTACTGTTCAATTTAGTTTCAATACATAGTCTTTCAACTGGAACCATTTATTTTCATTTTCCTGACATCATCTTATATTCCCCCTAAAAACGTGCTACTGCCCCTTTAAGCTGTGAGGGGGTGCTCAGAATTTGATGGTTATCAACTGTATACAGCGTTCGTGATAAAACCATTCCAGTTCCTGTATCATTGAAAACACTATTTTTGCACACACAGTCGTATGACTAAGTCTAAAGTGTTTAAGACATACAAGAAATTGTCCAGGCGTAATGGGCGAGTTGACTAGCTGTTGGTATGTTCATTTTAGAATCAAAACTCTCCCTTGTAGGAAATCGAAGGTATCGAACAGATTAAGTATGCTTTCCTGTCATCGTCAAAATCTTTTCAAACAATTGTTTGAGAATCACCAAATAGTGACATCACTATTTAATGAATTCATAGACATGATCACATCATACTATTATGACACTAAATGAAATTCAAGGGGTAGTGCAGTGTTAAATATATATATTTAAAACTTTGAAACAAGTGATTTTGAGTGATTAACAAAGTGACAACCATTAACGTTTGATGTCGAACATGTCAACAGTTGATGTCGAACATGTCAACAGTCGTTGATTAAAAAGAAAAACATTTCATGTTTGTAACTTGTTGATATATCTTATATTTGTAGACACACTCTGATGAGATCGTACCTATGTTAAACTGTCGACGAAACTTGATAGCCTGAAGAGTTTGTGACAAAAAATTAGTTCCGTCTCCATTTGAACATCACAATGGTTCTTGCAATTCTGAAGACAGCAACAGACAAAACGGAGATTCGACATTGTCGAACAACACATTTTTATTCAAAAATTAATTCAGAATGTTTAGTTGAAACAAACAGGTAAGTTGTCCAAATTCGTTATGAGCAATGCATCAAAATAAACCTTAGCCTACTTTATAAACCCACCTGAATTAATATCGGTCGCTCACCTAGTAACTACTTCCACAATGGTCTAGCTAGCATGTCTGCAGCGCACAATAGATCATTTGAATGCCCTGGAAATATTCCCGGGAAGCCTCGCCGGCTCTTAGGAAATTAATCTTCGTACCACCTCCCGCAAGCATTTAGCATTCGTGTATGAATTACATTTCGTAGCGATCGATACCTCAGGTATTTGAATAGTAGGCGTTGATACTTCTTGCACAGTTGAAATATTAGCAACTACTAAGCCTTTTGTAACCAGGTGCACTGTCATTTAACTAGATCATGATCAACTCTTGATATCAAACTCGGTTACGGGTTAAAGATCAGTCCTAATTGAAATTTGCTGCAAGGAAATTACAAAATGATTGAAATGATTAAATTCGATTTAAAGGAATTATTGTTTCGTTTGACTGAAAATTCGTCTTATTATCTCTAACGGTAATTTAAAAACATTGTTTTGAATAAAATGTTTATTCATTAAGCGAACAAGGCTAACAAAACTTTCATAGGAAGAATGGACTTCGTGAATTAAAATTTGTAATGAGATCATATCCCCTTGCAATTTATATGGTGCTAATATTTCTTTATATAACTAGCGGCGATATGATTCATAAATTATGTTATGCAATAATAAAACTTACTATTGAAAGGTTTTCCCCTTCTATTCCCAATGGAATTTACATGTCTCTTACTAAGTCATATAGTAAACTGTGTAAGTAATGTTAATAATAAAATCGTTGTGCAAAATACTACCCATGATCAACGGGTAAATAACTAACTAATAAAACCTATCGCGAGCGATGCGTTCAAATTGATATAATCATTGTACATACCGGGGTACCCAAGTACCCTTTAAACAAAGTCACTAACCCAGGGTGACGCTACAATTTTCTTAACTTTATTGGGCAGGGAATCAACCCCTAAAAATCAGATTATCTTGCAGTGTGAAGGTCGACCATTTATCTAGGGAGATGCGCCCGTTGTTGCTGAATTTGACAAATAGCGATCAACTGAGCATTGCACCTTGTGGGACCATGTTTTAGGACGTGCCACCAAAATGTTGACAAAGAGTAAACAAATATATATAATAGTATAAGATACACATTAATAAAGAAAACATATATCTATCAGAAAAATTACCTAAAGCATATGTTGATATGTGATTGATTTTTTTCTACGTATGATTGATGACAAAATAATTTGGTTGTGATTTCGTTCTGAAAAGTTAAAGACATATGGCTCTTTTAAATATTGAAATTAAAGATATGTGAAGGGCATTTTAAAATATTGAATTATCAAGATAATGAGTTTTATGAATAATAAACTTCTTTATTTTAGACAGTAGCGACGTCTTGTTGTAGATCATTTCACCCTTTTAAAATAGGATCTACATGTATATCGAAAGGTCGCTACTGTCTTCATTTAAGTAGTTGTGTAAAACTTGTTTTCTTGATTGATAGATTAATTGGTATAACAATATAAAACGTGATACCTGTGCATAACGTGACCATAAATTCCATGGTAATAAAAACTAAAAAACAACACTTGTTTACACCTCTAGTTGGCAAGATCCTCAAATTGAACAATGACAAACGTAGCTGACACTTATTGCTTCCTAAAAACAAAATCAAACGGTGTCCAAATAAAGCATTTAAATTTCAAACAAAACAAATAAAGATGATAAAATGGCAAACCAATGCATGTTCATTTAACTATTTTATTAGTTGTTCTTAGTTCATTGACTGTTTACAAAGCAAGTACAACATGCATTATGGTAAAGATATAAAAGGAAAAACAAATTATAAAAAAATCAACTCTTTCATAGCAAAAACCCTTCAATGTGAAACATCTATTAACCTTATTTCGACACTATGACTAAGATGTGGTTTCCCTTTTCTTCTTTACAAATATTCCAATACAGACTCGGTGAATCATACCGTTGCGCAAGATAGAAACATAATATGCGCCATTGGGTTTTGTGGGGATCTTAGTTCTTGGGCCTTGAATAATTCGTTACGCGTGACTGATTTCAAGTTGTATGCAATATCTGAACAGACCTTTTAACCTTCTAGACAGACCTATACCAGACCAGACCTTAACAGACCTTATATATTATTGACTATCATACAGATAGACTTACTTTATTTTAAGAAATAACCTTTTTTGAAATATTGACGTTTTTTTTAAACAGTTGTATTTTAACAAAATGAAACCCAGAAGATGCTTTAACTTCAGCCTCAAGCTGAGTGATATAGACTTGCTATATTTTAGTAGTTTTGGTTGGTTGAATAATTTGGCTTTAGGGTCTGGATGACAGACATTCATACAGACAGATACTCAGTAATTTACTAATTTGATATATACAGCTGCGTACCTTAAGTTTGTTCACTTACCTGTGTATTTTAGTGCAAATATCTTTTTTTAATGTCTTTGAGGCATTCTAGCATTGCGAAAAAGAAACGGATAACGTTGAAATTTCACTACATAAGTTAAGATTCAGATTGCGTTAACATATTGGTATGTCATACCTTACAAATAACCGTCACAAATTTAACAGGGCATTCACGTGACCAGAGTCAAAATTTCGAAACACTATTTTTATTTTCCTCTACAAAATCCCTAATAAGCAATCAATTGTTTTAGATCCAAGCAATAGATGTTCCTAAGGGAACGTAATTGTGTGATTTTCTTCTGGCAAACTTTATATGGAATATCTTAATAGAAATTAAAGAAAAAGTGAATTTCACAAATATAACCCAATCTGTCTATTTAACCATGCCAAATATTGAAATTCAGCATCAGTGACGGGATGATCCCGAAATATTGATTGGGAATGATTATTTTACACCAGAACAATTGGTGATCTTTTGTAAGTCCTCCTTGAGTTATTTTATGGACGTCAAAACGAAACCCATTTACATGATATTTGCGCTAAGACACACAAGCAAGTGAACAAACTTAAGTATTCACTTGTCTTACTTTGAGGACCTTCTTGCAATTGTTTCTACTGATAAAGAGTCCGTTTTACACTTTACATATTGCTTTCAAAATCACGTTTATGCATTGGGGGAAATGTGTTTCATAAACCTTGACGGGAAATCATCACATACCTGAAACTTAAACGTTTCAGAAAACCATTTTTACTAATAAAACTATTTGTATGCATTAACATGTTGGTCTTATATCCAATTTACAATGAGCATTTCATATGATATTTCATACAAAATATATCTACTAACTCCATTTATTGGGCATATGGCTTATGGCTTATAGCTTTGAAAACGTATGTACATTATCCCTGAATCAATATGCCTCGTTTTTCGACATTCAATTTAACGGTTCAAAATACGTTATAAATATATTTATTCTATATAAATCTCAGTCATATTCTCTATACAAAGCAAGATTTAGATTACGATTTCTAAGCATAAATTCTGATAAATTCGGGTTTTCAATATTGACTGTGTATTGAATAAGAGCCCTTCATATTGTCTAGGTCCTCATTGCGCAAGTCCTGAGTTGACTGCCTTAACAGAACAGCCTATGGAAATAAAATTACATAGATGGAGGAAAACTACTTATTCAAAATACGTCATAGACTAGATTTTAGCCATTTGGTAATTAGTAAAGGTTTGAGAACTTGGATAACTATCATGATTATGTCGTCTAGAGTAAAATTCCGTAAAGCAAACGAGGAACCATTTCACACTTTAGATACCTCAAAATACTCTTGAGAGCCACTCCGTGATTTTCATCACATATTATTTTGCTTTTGTACTAAAGGAAATAGCATAATTCATTACATAAATTCTAAATATATCGCATATTCATTCCTTAAATGATAATTATATATGATGAATACCTATCTTCAATTAAAATCTTCAACAGACGTATATATTGCTAAAGCAAAATTCACACGTTCAGTTTACATGAAATCTTGTATATATGATGAATACCTATGTTCAAATAAAATCTTAAACAGTCGTATATATTGCAAAAGCATAATTTACACGGTCAGTTTACATGAAATAATGTATATATGATGAATACCTATGTTCAAATAAAATCTTCAACAGCCGTATATATTGCAAAAGCATAATTCACACGGTCAGTTTACATTTAATTTTATATAACCTATCAAACATTATCAACTCGTAACTGTAAATCCGGCTGCTTCAGAGAAATTTCAAATTAGGTTTGACTCCTTGTCGTACGGCATTGTCCAGTTTTCGATCATCTCACGACTTCAAACCTTCCTGTTGTCACTTTACTACATGGAAAAGTTAAAAATTATACTTTCTTCCAACAGTTCAGATCAGATGACACTATTACAAAAGATTCGCATGTATGACTCGATCAACTCAAGGAATGGCTCTTAAAGATATTCAGTTGATATATCACAATGGCTTATAACAACGTTGAAAAAGTATTTCGGACCACCCAATAGATTGAGTAACAGAAATGAGACAACAGTCTAAATTTGATACTTGAGTGTTTTTGTGTTTGTATTCTCCCCGGGAAGTGCTATATACTCTTAGACGAATTGTGTTATTAAGCAAGCAATTTACTTGATACATGAGATATTAAAAAAATAACTATCATCAATATTCCCAGATGGAGCCACAAACACTAGCAATCTAAATAAATTTAGATCAACAGGTTTTATATTAGGTCATACTGTTGACCTAATATAAAACCTGTTGTTCTAAATTTATTTAGATTGCAGACACTATAGCCACTTGCAAAAATATTCACTTGTCGACCAACCAAGTCTACTGCAGTATAGCAAGTCTAGATCACTCAGCTTTAGGAAAAGCATCTTCTGGGCTCCATTTTTTTTAAATACATGAATTGTTTAAAAATATTGTCAATATTGAAAAACATACTTCTGAAACTTATGTTAATCTACTTTCTCATTGAAGCCGAAATGTATTGCTTGTATTGCAAATCCCCATTGTATAACAATTTTATTGATTCTCTGATTAACGTTCCTCAATATTGTTGAAGTGTTTTCTCTGTTATAGTTTTCCTACTTTCCATCTTATGAAGGAGTAAGCATTGACTCAGGAAAGTCGTGATAAAGAAGTTCATTTCCAGGTAATCAGTCTGTTTTTTTTTATAAAGACTCAATAATAAAAATGGTATGAATATGTTTTCGGATCGAATACAAAACAGACACCAAACGCACATTTGTATTATTATTATTATATATATATATATTCATACATAAATACATTTTCATGTCAAATGTTTCAAATATGCCTGTAAGGTTTGTTTACAAAGGCGATGCACAAACATGTCATAAACATTCCTTCACACTGATCAGTCATGAAGAAATAGCCAGAAGTCGTAAAATAAATTTAGCCATAATTCTCGCATTAAATTTGCCATCACGTGATAACATGACTGCATACATTTCATAACTGTACACAAAACAAACCAATATATACACTTATTCTCTCGTACGATATTAAATAAAAAATCAGGCCACAGATGTAATGATCCGTAACGGCATTTTCAACCAATCAGAAATGTCAAAACGTTTCCTTGTTTACGCTAGTGAGTAACATGGTGCAGCCGAGCGGAACAATCTTGTATGCAGGGGGTCACGTACATGTAGGTGTACATGTGTACATGTACATGTAAATGTCTACATCTCAGCAAGGCTAACAGTTAACAATGCCTGCAGTGTTGAAATACGACCAAACGGTTCGTTGACTCACACATCATAAGCGTCATCTCTTCAGGATATCGAATTTTCTAAGAATTGAGGATTGTGTGGTGAAATTATAAAGCGTTGTGGTCTGATAAACAGCTGCAGGTTATGTGCTGTTGATGAAAAATGATATCATGTTTAAGTTATATTTGCATTTGGTAAAAAGGTGTTGAAACTTGAAAGAGTAACCTGTGACTTGACGTGGATATTAGCGTATCGGGTTTGTATGGGGCTTTAACAGACTGGGTAATGATGATTATAGTGATTAGTGATGATGATGATGATGATGATGATGATGATAAAAATGATGATGATGATGATGATGATGATGATGATAAAAATGATGATTTGGATGATAGTGATGATATTAACGACGACGAAGACAATTATTATGGTGATGACGACGACGATGATGATGATGATGATAATTATGATATCGGTGGTGATAATGATGATGATTTGGATTATGATGATTAGGGCTACACCAATTACGTGTTGATGTAGTTAAAACTCTGAAAATAAAGATGACTCTATTGGGTTATTTCAACTTATTTCTAGCACTTTTTGATGAAATTAGATAGGATAGTAGTATTACACCATTTTACAAGTCATGTGGTTCTTTATTGGCCACATCTCAAATAGCCTACAGTTAATTAATACAGTTAACAATAAGACTTTCATGTAATAGAATGATAAAAAAAATCAACGATTATTGTTTTAAAACAAGCTGTCTTTTGTTTACGTATGCACGTATAGAAAGCAAATATCATTCTATTTTGATGAACAAAAGAAGTCAGTAACTTCGATGGAGTAACGCAAATTCAATAATAATTTTCCTCAACCCAAATGACAAAACTGCTCACGTAAAAATGAACTCATGCAGTTTTCGCTCAATGCGTCAATTGATATATTTTACGACTACGGATAATACAGGTGAGTAACAAGATGACTCTGTGAAATTAAAAATACTAAAAAGTATATTGAAAAAATATATGATAAACTATTAATATATATATAAAGGAGTAGATTTAAAAAAAATAAAAACCGTTCTCCAGTGCCTTAAAGGATTCATATTCAAAATTAAATGAATTTTAATATTTTAAAAAATAATTTTACTGTATTAGTTGTCTTTTTTGCAATATTTTGCGACCATCCCAGAGAAAAGCCGTTTACGCATTTAGATTTTCTTTTCATTTTCTTCGAACTTATGGTAACTTAGAGGTGGGATAAATCCTACACACATAATGATGACGTCACAGAAAGCGGGATCGTTTTATCCTCTGCAAATTTGTAGAGGGTAATGCACTTCTGCCGTCGAAATAATTGTTATATTGTTGATAAAAACATGAAAATATGATATCAAATGTTTCTACTGAGTAATTTATCTTTTTTTCAATAGCTTTACATGTATATCATGACGAAGCATCTTTAAACGGTTCTCGTTCTTTTCTTAATGAGATTCAAACCGGAGCTTACTGCATGTTGCGTGCGTACCATACCACCCGTAAAACCTGGCGTTATTATACATAAACATATTGTAAAAACTGAATTGCACTCGTAGACATGATAGATTTTTGTGATAACGACCATTCTCTATATTATTTTCAAAATCATAATGATATTGCGAAAAAGCAACCGCGCGAACTCTTCAATGATAATAGTTCAACCTCAGGGTGAGTTATACGTTCACTAATGCCTACATAAAGAAAATATTCCGTGTAGGCGTTTTTCTTTGTAGGCATTGATAACCTAACCTTCTCCATTAGGTAGTCTCTTTACTTCTTATTGATAAGTAGATGTAGATAATGGTGTTGCTGGTTTGGCAGGTAAGTATTTGAACAAAAAGCCTTATTTTAAAATCTTAAAATAACCTAATTCGAATGTGCAAGAAAGTTTGGACAACACCATGAAGAGCTATTATCTACATGTAAGCAATCGAAAACAATTGGACTTTGGAGTTTTAATCAAACAAGAAAGTTCAGATTTATGAACAACGAAAAATGGAATCGAACCCGGGACCTGTCTATGTCATCAAGCAGCGCCTTTATCAGTTGAGCTACCGAGGATCCATGCCGCTTGATGTACCCTTGTTGTATCTTGTTGGATTTTTTATTTTTGCTATAAATATATACCAATATTACAATAAAATAGTTTACATGTCAGGATTTAAGTTTTTAGTTCTTAAACCCTTAGCAGGGGGTTATGTAAGTTGTCTAAATGTTAATTTTTATCAAGACATTGTTAATCCCGCAAAATACATCACTGAAACGTTTATGGATTAAGTGTATTTAAACAAATTTAGTTGAATCATTGTAAGAAAACAGTTTTTGATGTAAGGAGTCAAGTTCTTTCTAAAAAATCCTAATCAGGGGGTATTGTAAGAAGTTTAAATGTTTATTCTTATCAAGATATGTTAAATCAGCGAGATATATCACTAAAATGTTTATTAATTAATTGTATATAAACAAATTTAGTTGAAACCATTGCAGGAGTCTTCCGCGGGAGTGGCAGTCAAATAATAACCCGATTACCTCGGGTTATGGAAATAGCCTCTGCTCGGGCTAAGCCCTCGCGAGGTTATTTTCCATAACCCCTCGGTACCGGGTTATTATTTACTATCTAGCTATCAATAAACTTGTTAGATTGTGCAAAGAGGAGCTTACGAAAAACAACAGATACTTGTATTGTAAGGCTTAATCAGAGGATCAAGCTTGTTGGTTTAAAGATAAGTTTCATTTTGTTAGCTAAGTGCATGGTGTACATTCTATGCGTTTTGGCGATTGTCATGAGTAAAATAAAGCTTGGATCAACTTTTTTGTGACTTTATCGACCTCCGCCTCTGTTCTCTTGCAGTACATGTAGTCATCACGTATCTTGTTTTTGAGTCAGTGTCATATCAGGGTACCAATATCTAGTCAGTACAACTGCCAACAAAATAGTACTTAGTAGTTCAAGGGAGCTAACTCTATGTCAAAGTCCTTGCTTATAATTACCGATATGAAGAAACAGTAAAATCCTCATCTGCTTTAACTGATTGTTCACGCGTTTACACACGAGTTCATACTAAATTTAAGTATGATATTCTTTGCCATTTAGCTTTTTTGCATCCTAACTATAAATCTGTTCTACAACATTGCATCAACATTTTATCACGAGGAAAAACACCCAAGGAATGCAATTTATGTAGTTACCATACTAGCGATTATGATTTCCATATACTGTTACATTGTGACCATCTAAATACTAATTTAAACGAAATCCATTTGTTGGTGTTTATGATAGATCTTCTTGAGGTTTACGTATGTGTGGCTTTTGAACTACAAGATGAAATTGATATGCTTGCATTTTTGTTTTGCGGTGAAACTGAGTTTAATAGATATATTTAACATAGTATTTGGTAATTCCTTATTCTACAATTCTCTTTACGTGTACACGATTTAAAACATCACTTATTACAATCTTACCTTAAATAATGATATCTCAGTATGTATTGGCATTGTATAGATGATAATGTATTTGGTATTACCTCTATTATAACGCTTCGTTAATATGTTAATAATATTTCTGACCTGGTGTACTGTATATATATCATAATTTCACCATTGTTTTTTGTAAGTAAAAATACTGTATAAATGTTATGATCTCGGGTTCAAAATAAAGAATCTCTCTCTCTCTCTCTCTCTCTCTCTCTCTCTCTCTCTCTCTCTCTCTCTCTCTCTCTCTCTCTCTCTCTCTCTCTCTCTCTCTCTCTCTCTCTCTCTCTCTCATGACTTAAAGTTCTCTTGCATTAGTCATCCTTTATCTTGTTTTTGTGTCAGTGTCGTGTCATAGGTTACCAATATCCTTTACCAGTCAGCACAATTGTCAACCAATATTACTTAGTAGTACAAGGGAGCTAACTCTATGTCAAAGTCCTTGCTTAACGATATGAAGAAACAGTAAAATCCTGATCTGCATTCAGCCGATTGTTCACACGTTTGTCAAAGCTTACCGACAAACCACTTATTCGTTTTCAAATGATATCCACTTGAGGAGACAGAACATGACATGTTCTTAAGTCACATTGACTTTATGGAGGTTGAGGATATATATCGGAGAAAAATATTGACATCTTTATGGTTATTTTGTGGACATTCGAACCTACAAATCGAGATAATTAAGATAAGTAACATGAACATTAATTTTTCAAAGGTTTTACCTCATTGATGAAATGTTTCAGGACGCTTACTAGGCAGTTTTTAGAAACGCTCTTTTACTTACTTAAGTATATTTGCTCACAAGTGCAAAAGTATTTGAAATCATGTAGACACACTTCCATACGTTATAATATTCACATCTTGACTTCATTTGCATGACTTCAGTAGGTTATACGTAAATACATGTAGTTTACTATGCAAATGTAATTGAGTCATGTAGACAGGCTTATAATTTTAACTTATATGTGTAAAAGTGGTTATTGTGGCTGATAGAAATCATTACTGCATCACTTGTATTTTAAGTAGACGTCCACAGGCCATTGTACCTTTCACTTTAGGGTAGATACACAAACAATTTCAAAGCTACGCAAATATGAAATGATCCCTTGTAATAAAACACCATCGTTCTTCAAAGAGAATCAAACATTGAATACTTTGGACTCGGCAAGTGTAACATTTTCTCGCAAACTTATAAAATTTCAACGAGAAAATGATTTGATTGGCTATATCACAAGTCGGGCGGCGCGGGCAAATCTATCTTCTGAGTAAAGGGTACAGATAAGTGAAGTTAGCGTAACGTTCGTACCCTGAGACAGGATGGTGAAAGCTAACTTTAACTCAGCAATAGAGCTTTGTTTTCAGTAAATGAATGATCATGGAGACTCATTTATGTGTAGGATATGGTCCGAAAAGTCTCCATTAGTTTGGCACGAGGGACTTGTCTTAGGCCGTTAGGCCGTGGACGAGTCCCTCGTGCCAAACTAATGGAGAATTTGAGGACCATATCTAACTTAAAGCAAAGTCACTGGCAACTATTGGAGTTCGAGTGTTTAAAGGGTTTGAAAACTGATGTCCCTATCGCTCAAACTCAACTCTCCGTGTTAAAATATTGGAGGGCTATCTTGCTTTATTAGCCTTAACTGCACGTGCATCATCGCATTTCACGATTACACCTGACAGGTAAACATGGTTAGCGAAGACGATGAACTTTTCAATACACAGAACAGTTTTCAATGTAGTGTATGATATCGGTATGTACTATGTTATATACACTTTGCTCTGCGAGTTGACGACAAACACCGGAACCTGCTGGTCGACCCCAACTCACAGTTTACGATCGTCTCAGAATGAAACAGTTGAAGGTAATTTATTAAAAATATTTCGTACATAGATTTGATTAATTGAAACAACTTTACAATAATCACCAACGTAAAACTTCATTTAATGTTTAATAAGTTTATCAATCTTACGTGATAAGAGTAGTTTTGACAGAACTTTAGTTGATCAATATTCAAAGATATAAAAATAGTTATCATATCTTAAATGAAAGCTATAAAGTTGAATTTTCCTTTGTAGTTTGATTACATGTGTCTTTGGATGAAATATTAACGCATTGTTGAATTACTATTGTACTATCGATAGCTGATTATTTTTTAGTTGAATTGAACTAAAAGAATTGACTTTAAAGTCTAGATTCCTGAAGTTCACAAAGAATTTTCGAAACAGAGGACAATTCACTAAGAAGGCAATAACAATCCGGAAACAGAACAACCAGAGAGGAGTCTACAGCTCAAGGAAAAGTACATGTTACTCAGGTAAATTTATTTCATGGTTCAGTTTTACCGTAGTCCTATATTATGAGGTCCTGCTCTACCTCTGGAAAAATAACTTTCAATCACAATTTAAATGTTGAAGACGATATGTTTGTTTTGGAAATCATAGTTCCTTTAAAGTTATATTCTTAAAAATACCGTTTCTTTACAGGCCGGTTTCTGAAATGTGACAATTCAGTATGTAAGAAGGATGTATAGAGAAAGTCTTCAGAGATGGAGGACCGTGTCAGCGAAGTACTAGATGCCCCTGTACACCCCCCACTAACACAACAGATGACGTACCTGACGTCGTCATGCAATTCCACGATGCAAAGGAATATTTAACTTGATTTGGACGATTGATGGAACCATTGTGAAAATAAATGTTCGACTTGGGTTTTGTTCTTCTCTTCGTCTCAGATGAATATGGTATGAAATTAATCTTTTGAAATGAAATTAAACAACGGTTGCGTTTTGGCGTCTTGACACGACAACTACGACACACAATACTATTGGAGGTTGAACATTAGTTAAAAACTAATGGAGGGTAAACAGACAATACATAACTTATTGGAGACAGCCATAAAATCATATCCTGATGCAAAAAAACTAATGTTTACACAACTTTGTTTTAATCAGAGATATTAGTTTATGCCAAACATAGTATCTCAAGAGTAAAATATCGCATTCTACATCCGTCATCGTAGCAAAATGATTCAAGTAAGAAGCGAAAATTGTTTTGATGCATATTTGTGTTAACACCTTTAAATAGTTTGAGGTATGGAAAGGGGACTCGTGAATCATAACCCAGCATCGGACGTTCGTTATAGACTTGCTTTATTTGTAAAACAACATTTTCTTTCAGTTGCTAACATTTGATTGTAATTTCCTAAGAAGATTTTCTTAAATAACAATAAAAATCGTGCTACTGTCCCTTTAAAAACAAAACGTCATGAGTCCAAAGATGATATCTATTAGGATCAAGCTTCTCCGGAAGTCCACTTCCGGGAACACTGTACGGGATGAAGCCATAATCCTTGATCAGATTCACAAGCGTCTGTCCTTTGCTAGTTGTAGAAACATGATACCATTCCATCAGTATTGCTTTAATATCGATCTCTTCCAAGAGCTTCTTACCCCCATTTAGTGCAAAATATTCAAAGGACTCAACATCAATCTTCATAATTGCTGTTTTGAATGTTATAAGTGGAAGTAGATCATCCATCATTATCGTCTGTACTCTGTAGGTTGCCTCACAAACAGATTCTCCTTCTTGATGATGTTTGAAAATAATTTTAGAAAGTTCATACGTGACTGTATTACTGGTGTCAAAGACAACTGTTCTATGGTCCTCGTACAAAGCATTCACCACCATAACAACCTGCTTGGTTAACTCGTTCTTAACGACTGTTTTGCACACCTTTAACATGTTGTCTATAACTGCATCAACGGCAACAACCTGTCGACCGAGACTTGCAGCAAGAAATGCAAAGGAACCAATGTTACAGCCGAGGTCAATGACACCAGCCTCAGGAAATTTCTTCAGCACTCCAAGAAAGACTTCAACAATCCGCTTTTCCCAGACTCCCTTGTTCAACAGCGCTCCTGATACAGTACGAATATCATCTCTGTTTTTAATGTTATGGACATAGACTGGCATCGGACCTCTTTCTGTAGTCATAGCAGCACACAGATATTGAGGAGTCCATTTGCAGAAGTTTGGAATATGCCTCAAGGATCCGTTTTGGTATATGTAAACCTTTGGCACATCTGTTTCTTGTGGTTCCGGATTCTTTGGAATCTCAGAAGTTTCTGAAGACTCGTTTTCTCTATTGTTAAAACGATTTTCTCCTTGCTGAGCGTCTTTAGCTTTGTCTTTATCTCCCACTTGATATTTTATGAACGCTTCGTTATGATTCATGAAGTGTACATTGACACCATTTGACCTCTCATTGTTTCCAAAATCTTGATGGTTTGCGATAGCTTCTTTGGAATTGCTTTCCCTTCTTATTTTAGGATATAAACGAGTAGAATATAAGACTCCCTGGATGTAAATTGTTCCTACAATGCTACCCACCAGTACAATGACGTAAGACAGGAAACTCCCTCTCATACGCATCATGTTATTCTTTTCTGAAACAAAAATAGATATAATGTCACACTTCAATCCTAAACCAGTTATTTAGAAGTTTTTGCACACGTTTGTACAAAATTCAAAATAGTGTTTCCGTGTGATGAAAATGATAGACATGCCGTTTGAATATGTAACATGGAGAGAAGTCTGCGTTTCATACTTGTTGTGTCTGTAAATGTAAACAATGTGATTACGCTGACAGAAGACAACAGACACTGTTGATTTTCTTCCAACTCGGGACGGAAATATGGTCAATTAATTCTTTTTTCCTATGCATATAGTCCTCTTTAAGATATGAATTCGTTTTTCTTTAATAATAAGTTTTGAAATTTAATTGTAGGATAGGTAAGATATAAGACTATGTTATAGCATAATACAATTAATCATTTAATTAAAACTGTGTTCTACAAGAGAATAACCTAATTGATGATCGAACGATATCCTAGGATTTTGAACAATAATAATTACCAATTGCTTACATCGTAAGGAAATGTCACCACAATGTTATGACACCATACACGGGATGACGTTATAATGCTATGACATCACTGTATTGGCAGTCGAAGAGAGTTCAGTGTCTAAAGATGAACATTTGTATTGATATGTTATGAAAATGATTTTTGATGACGATTAGAATCTCGGTTATTCTCATTTTGCAAGTTCCATCCCACTTTCGTTGTTTATAAATCTTAACTTTCTTGTTTATTAAAAAATCCAAATGTTACAAGTCCAATTGTTTGCGTTTGTTTACAACTTCATAAACGACCAATGTGAATAAGAGATACCCAATCTACACATGTGGTAAAGATTAGTATTATGAACAACGACAGTGGGATTCGAATCCGGGACCTCTATGTTGTCAAACTGCGCTTTTTCCACTTGTGCTACAAAGAATCCATGCAAGTTGATGGACGATTTCATGCGTTATGTCTGTGTTTTTATTTCCCCCTATAGATATATAAATAAATTTTGATAGAAAATAGATTTTGATTTAAGATATTAAGTTGTTACTTTTAAAACCTCGAACAGGGGTGTATTTTAAGTAACCTTTATTTTTAGTTTGTTCATGACAAATTTCACCTGCAAAGTGCACCATTCAAACGTTTATAGCTTATATGTTTCTAACATAAACTCGATGACATCACGAGAGGAGTGTTCCACGGGAGTGTAAACCAATTAATAACTCGATTGCCTCGTGTTATGACAATAAACTAAGCTCGGGCTACGCCTCCGCGAGTTTATTTGCCAATACCCCTCGGTACCGGTGTCATTATTTGGCTTTCTCTCCCGTAGAACACTTCAAAAGTGATTTCTGCCAATTGTTCATATACAATCAAATTATATGCGTTTTAATGAACCCTTTTAAGGGCGCTACTTGACGACAAAGACGTTCCTTGTTCGGATATCATTTTCGTAGTACACACTGAACTCTTAAATTTCTTGCTTGATAAAAAATCGGCTAGGATGGTTATGAGAGAACCAACCTGCGGCATACATTGTAAGACCTTTAACAAAAAAAGGACCATCACTCCCCAAAAGATGTGAAAGATCTTTTGTTGTCACTTGTTAGGGTTTTTATAGAATATTAGAATTTTAAAACATCACGTGAAACACCATGACATGAGCATTCACCAAGTTGAATAAAAACGCGGTAAGTCCATGTTTACTCCAAAGATTCAAAAACATGTTTATTTAAGTAATAATTTATGTAAATTTAGTTTTTAAAGGGTTTTATCATGATCAATTATCATTATAAGTTTATGTCACGTCTTTGTCTCCACAGAGCCAATCCTTACACTTCTGAATCTAATAATGCATAATAGATGAAAATATCAGGTATCATGCAAATACCATTGACGGAATATTTGGGAAACACTTTTCTAAATTTGAGTAATTCGTTTTAGAGTTATCGAAATGCATAATTTGATCGAAACATATGTATGATTGTTTTCGTAGTATCATTCTATAACCAAAATACCGTGATACTTACTCTAATCTAATAAGTCACTAAAATACCTACAGTTTCAGTGGTAAGCCGTTCCGGATATGAAGTTCAACACATATATACATGCCATGTGGCGTTTTCTATTGCTATAAAAGTCAATACAATGTGTTATCAATCGACGCTCCAGAGTTAATGAATAACCTTTAAACCTGGCACAGGTTTGAACACAATTGATATACACGTTTCACAGCTGCGCAACATAAATTTGTTTATACTATGTAATAGTTTTATATAAAAATTACCATTTAAGGATATTGGCAATAAAATAAGAATTGAATACATTTCTGTCAAAATAAATTCGACAATGACAGTAATAACTAAATACTTCAAGTTCATTTAACGTAGTTTTGTTAATTTATTTCAAAATGATTCTATAAGATACATTGATGGTATATTTAAACGCAACACATATTTTGAAATGACGTAGATAGAAAACTTACAATCTACTTCCTTTAAATAGAAGACATCACTTTAGGTACATTCTCCAAAGAAAATATTACTTTAGGTACACTCTCCAAAGAAAATATTACTTTAGGTACACTCCCCAAAGAAGATATTACTTTAGGTACACTCTCCAAAGAAGATGTAACTTAAGATACACTCTCCAAAGAAGATATTACTTAAGGTACACTCTCCAAAGAAGATATTACTTTAGGAACACTCTCCAAAGAAGATATTACTTTAGGTACACTCTCCAAAGAAAATATTACTTTAGGTACACTCTCCAAAGAAGATATTACTTTAGGAACACTCTCCAAAGAAATTATTACTTTAGGTACACTCTCCAAAGAAAATATTACTTTGGGTACACTCTCCAAAGAAGATATTACTTTAGGTACACTCTCCAAAGAAGATATTACTTTAGGTACACTCTCCAAAGAAGATATTACTTTAGGAACACTCTCCAAAGAAGATATTACTTAAGGTACACTCTCCAAAGAAAATATTACTTTAGGTACACTCTCCAAAGAAAATATTACTTTAGGTACACTCTCCAAAGAAGATATTACTTTAGGTACACTCTCCAAAGAAGATATTACTTTAGGTACACTCTCAAAAGAAGATATTACTTAAGGTACACTCTCCAAAAAAAATATTACTTTAGGTACACTCTCCAAAGAAGATATTACTTTAGGTACACTCTCAAAAGAAGATATTACTTTAGGTACACTCTCCAAAGAAGATATCACTTTAGGTACACTCTCAAAAGAAGATATCACTTTAGGTACACTCTCCAAAGAAATTATTACTTAAGATACACTTTCCAAAGAAAATATTACTTTAGGTACACTCTCCAAAGAAGATATCACTTTAGGTACGCTCTCAAAAGAAGATATCACTTTAGGTTCACTCTCCAAAGACAATATTACTTAAGATACACTCCCCAAAGAAGATATCACTTTTGGTACACTCTCCAAAGACAATATTACTTAAGATACACTCCCAAAAGAAGATATCACTTTAGGTACACTCTCCAAAGAAGATAACACTTTAGGTACGCTCTCCAAAGACAATATTACTTTAGGTAAACTCTCCAAAGAAAATATTACTTTAGGTACCCTCTCCAAAGACAATATTACTTTAGGTACACTCTCCAAAGAAGATAACTCTTTAGGTACACTCTCCAAAGAAAATATTACTTTAGGTACACTCTCCAAAGAAGATACTTCTTTAGGTACACTCTCCAAGGAAAATATTACTTTAGGTACACTCTCCAAAGAAAATATTACTTTAGGTACACTCTCAAAAGAAGATATTACTTACGATTCATTCTCCAAAGAAGATATCACTTTAGGTACACTCTCAAAAGAAGATATCACTTTAGGTACACCCTCCAAAGACAATATTACTTAAGATACACTCCCCAAAGAAGATATCACTTTAGGTACACTCTCCAAAGACAATATTACTTAAGATACACTCTCCAAAGAAGATATCACTTTAGGTACACTCTCCAAAGAAGATATTACTTTAGGTCAATCTCCAAAGACAATATTGCTTAAGGTACACTATCCAAAGAAAATATTACTTTAGGTACACTCTCCAAAGACAATATTACTTTAGGTACACTCTCCAAAGGAGATAACACTTTAGGTACACTCTCCAAAGAAAATATTACTTTAGGTACACTCTCCAAAGAAGATACTACTTTAGGTACACTCTCCAAAGAAAATATTACTTTAGGTACACTCTCCAAAGAAGATAACACTTTAGGTACACTCTCCAAAGAAAATACAACTTTAGGTACACTCTCCAAAGAAAATATTACTTTAGGTACACTCTCCAAAGAAGATATTACTCTAGGTACACTCTCCAAAGAAGATAACACTTTAGGTACACTCTCCAATGTAAATATTTCTTTAGGTACACTCTCCAAAGAAGATACTACTTTAGGTACACTCTCCAAAGAAAATATTACTTTAGGTACACTCTCCAAAGAAAATATAACTTTAGGTACACTCTCCAAAGAAGATAACACTTTAGGTACACTCTCCAAAGAAAATATTACTTTAGGTACACTCTCCAAAGAAGATACTACTTTAGGTACACTCTCCAAAGAAAATATTACTTTAGGTACACTCTCCAAAGAAAATATTACTTTAGGTACACTCCCCAAAGAAGATATTACTTAAGGTACACTCTCCAAAGAAAATATTACTTAAGATACATTCTCCAAAGAAGATATTACTTTAGGTACACTCCCCAAAGAAGATATCACTAAAGGTACACTCTCCAAAGAAGATTTCACTTTAGATACACTCTCAAAAGAAGATATTACTTTAGGTACACTTTTCAAAGAAGACATCACTTTAGGTACATTCTCCAAAGAAAATATTACTTTAGGTACACTCTCCAAAGAAAATATTACTTTAGGTACACTCTCCATAGAAGATAACACTTTAGGTACACTCTCCAAAGAAAATATAACTTTAGGTACACTCTCCAAAGAAAATATTACTTTAGGTACACTCTCAAAAGAAAATATTACTTTAGGTACACTCTCCAAAGAAAATATAACTTTAGGTACACTCTCCAAAGAAGATAACACTTTAGGTACACTCTCCAAAGAAAATATTACTTTAGGTACACTCTCCAAAGAAGATACTACTTTAGGTACACTCTCCAAAGAAAATATTACTTTAGGTACACTCTCCAAAGAAAATATTACTTTAGGTACACTCCCCAAAGAAGATATTACTTTAGGTACACTCTCCAAAGAAAATATTACTTAAGATACGTTCTCCAAAGAAGATATTACTTTAGGTACACTCCCCAAAGAAGATATCACTAAAGGTACACTCTCCAAAGAAGATTTCACTTTAGGTACACTCTCAAAAGAAGATATTACTTTAGGTACACTTTTCAAAGAAGACATCACTTTAGGTACATTCTCCAAAGAAAATATTACTTTAGGTACACTCTCCAAAGAAAATAACACTTTAGGTACACTCTCCAAAGAAAATATAACTTTAGGTACACTCTCCAAAGAAAATATTACTTTAGGTACACTCTCCAAAGAAGATATTACTTTAGGTACACTCTCCAAAGAAAATATAACTTTAGGTACACTCTCCAAAGAAAATATTACTTTAGGTACACTCTCCAAAGAAGATAACACTTTAGGTACACTCTCCAAAGACAATATAACTTTAGGTACACTCTCCAAAGAAAATATTACTTTAGGTACACTCTCCAAAGAAGATATTACTCTAGGTACACTCTCCAAAGAAGATAACACTTTAGGTACACTCTCCAATGTAAATATTTCTTTAGGTACACTCTCCAAAGAAGATACTACTTTAGGTACACTCTCCAAAGAAAATATTACATAAGGTACACTCTCCAAAGAAAATATAACTTTAGGTACACTCTCCAAAGAAGATAACACTTTAGGTACACTCTCCAAAGAAAATATTACTTTAGGTACACTCTCCAAAGAAGATACTACTTTAGGTACACTCTCCAAAGAAAATATTACTTTAGGTACACTCTCCAAAGAAAATATTACTTTAGGTACACTCCCCAAAGAAGATATTACTTTAGGTACACTCTCCAAAGAAAATATTACTTAAGATACATTCTCCAAAGAAGATATTACTTTAGGTACACTCCCCAAAGAAGATATCACTAAAGGTACACTCTCCAAAGAAGATTTCACTTTAGATACACTCTCAAAAGAAGATATTACTTTAGGTACACTTTTCAAAGAAGACATCACTTTAGGTACATTCTCCAAAGAAAATATTACTTTAGGTACACTCTCCAAAGAAAATATTACTTTAGGTACACTCTCCATAGAAGATAACACTTTAGGTACACTCTCCAAAGAAAATATAACTTTAGGTACACTCTCCAAAGAAAATAACACTTTAGGTACACTCTCAAAAGAAGATATTACTTTAGGTACACTCTCCAAAGAAAATATAACTTTAGGTACACTCTCCAAAGAAGATAACACTTTAGGTACACTCTCCAAAGAAAATATTACTTTAGGTACACTCTCCAAAGAAGATACTACTTTAGGTACACTCTCCAAAGAAAATATTACTTTAGGTACACTCTCCAAAGAAAATATTACTTTAGGTACACTCCCCAAAGAAGATATTACTTTAGGTACACTCTCCAAAGAAAATATTACTTAAGATACGTTCTCCAAAGAAGATATTACTTTAGGTACACTCCCCAAAGAAGATGTCACTAAAGGTACACTCTCCAAAGAAGATTTCACTTTAGATACACTCTCAAAAGAAGATATTACTTTAGGTACACTTTTCAAAGAAGACATCACTTTAGGTACATTCTCCAAAGAAAATATTACTTTAGGTACACTCTCCAAAGAAAATATTACTTTAGGTACACTCTCCATAGAAGATAACACTTTAGGTACACTCTCAAAAGAAGATATCACTTTAGGTTCACTCTCCAAAGACAATATTACTTAAGATACACTCCCCAAAGAAGATATCACTTTTGGTACACTCTCCAAAGACAATATTACTTAAGATACACTCCCAAAAGAAGATATCACTTTAGGTACACTCTCCAAAGAAGATAACACTTTAGGTACGCTCTCCAAAAACAATATTACTTTAGGTAAACTCTCCAAAGAAAATATTACTTTAGGTACACTCTCCAAAGACAATATTACTTTAGGTACACTCTCCAAAGAAGATAACTCTTTAGGTACACTCTCCAAAGAAAATATTACTTTAGGTACACTCTCCAAAGAAGATACTTCTTTAGGTACACTCTCCAAGGAAAATATTACTTTAGGTACACTCTCCAAAGAAAATATTACTTTAGGTACACTCTCAAAAGAAGATATTACTTACGATTCATTCTCCAAAGAAGATATCACTTTAGGTACACTCTCAAAAGAAGATATCACTTTAGGTACACCCTCCAAAGACAATATTACTTAAGATACACTCCCCAAAGAAGATATCACTTTAGGTACACTCTCCAAAGACAATATTACTTAAGATACACTCTCCAAAGAAGATATCACTTTAGGTACACTCTCCAAAGAAGATATTACTTTAGGTCAATCTCCAAAGACAATATTGCTTAAGGTACACTATCCAAAGAAAATATTACTTTAGGTACACTCTCCAAAGACAATATTACTTTAGGTACACTCTCCAAAGAAGATAACACTTTAGGTACACTCTCCAAAGAAAATATTACTTTAGGTACACTCTCCAAAGAAGATACTACTTTAGGTACACTCTCCAAAGAAAATATTACTTTAGGTACACTCTCCAAAGAAGATAACACTTTAGGTACACTCTCCAAAGAAAATATAACTTTAGGTACACTCTCCAAAGAAAATATTACTTTAGGTACACTCTCCAAAGAAGATATTACTCTAGGTACACTCTCCAAAGAAGATAACACTTTAGGTACACTCTCCAATGTAAATATTTCTTTAGGTACACTCTCCAAAGAAGATACTACTTTAGGTACACTCTCCAAAGAAAATATTACTTTAGGTACACTCTCCAAAGAAAATATAACTTTAGGTACACTCTCCAAAGAAGATAACACTTTAGGTACACTCTCCAAAGAAAATATTACTTTAGGTACACTCTCCAAAGAAGATACTACTTTAGGTACACTCTCCAAAGAAAATATTACTTTAGGTACACTCTCCAAAGAAAATATTACTTTAGGTACACTCCCCAAAGAAGATATTACTTAAGGTACACTCTCCAAAGAAAATATTACTTAAGATACATTCTCCAAAGAAGATATTACTTTAGGTACACTCCCCAAAGAAGATATCACTAAAGGTACACTCTCCAAAGAAGATTTCACTTTAGATACACTCTCAAAAGAAGATATTACTTTAGGTACACTTTTCAAAGAAGACATCACTTTAGGTACATTCTCCAAAGAAAATATTACTTTAGGTACACTCTCCAAAGAAAATATTACTTTAGGTACACTCTCCATAGAAGATAACACTTTAGGTACACTCTCCAAAGAAAATATTACTTTAGGTACACTCTCCAAAGAAAATATTACTTTAGGTACACTCTCAAAAGAAGATATTACTTTAGGTACACTCTCCAAAGAAAATATAACTTTAGGTACACTCTCCAAAGAAGATATCACTTTAGGTACACTCTCCAAAGAAAATATTACTTTAGGTACACTCTCCAAAGAAGATACTACTTTAGGTACACTCTCCAAAGAAAATATTACTTTAGGTACACTCTCCAAAGAAAATATTACTTTAGGTACACTCCCCAAAGAAGATATTACTTTAGGTACACTCTCCAAAGAAAATATTACTTAAGATACGTTCTCCAAAGAAGATATTACTTTAGGTACACTCCCCAAAGAAGATATCACTAAAGGTACACTCTCCAAAGAAGATTTCACTTTAGATACACTCTCAAAAGAAGATATTACTTTAGGTACACTTTTCAAAGAAGACATCACTTTAGGTACATTCTCCAAAGAAAATATTACTTTAGGTACACTCTCCAAAGAAAATAACACTTTAGGTACACTCTCCAAAGAAAATATAACTTTAGGTACACTCTCCAAAGAAAATATTACTTTAGGTACACTCTCAAAAGAAGATATTACTTTAGGTACACTCTCCAAAGAAAATATAACTTTAGGTACACTCTCCAAAGAAAATATTACTTTAGGTACACTCTCCAAAGAAGATAACACTTTAGGTACACTCTCCAAAGAAAATATAACTTTAGGTACACTCTCCAAAGAAAATATTACTTTAGGTACACTCTCCAAAGAAGATATTACTCTAGGTACACTCTCCAAAGAAGATAACACTTTAGGTACACTCTCCAATGTAAATATTTCTTTAGGTACACTCTCCAAATAAGATACTACTTTAGGTACACTCCCCAAAGAAGATATCACTAAAGGTACACTCTCCAAAGAAGATTTCACTTTAGATACACTCTCAAAAGAAGATATTACTTTAGGTACACTTTTCAAAGAAGACATCACTTTAGGTACATTCTCCAAAGAAAATATTACTTTAGGTACACTCTCCAAAGAAAATATTACTTTAGGTACACTCTCCATAGAAGATAACACTTTAGGTACACTCTCCAAAGAAAATATAACTTTAGGTACACTCTCCAAAGAAGATATCACTTTAGGTACACTCTCCAAAGACAATATTACTTAAGATACACTCTCCAAAGAAGATATCACTTTAGGTACACTCTCCAAAGAAGATATTACTTTAGGTCAATCTCCAAAGACAATATTGCTTAAGGTACACTATCCAAAGAAAATATTACTTTAGGTACACTCTCCAAAGACAATATTACTTTAGGTACACTCTCCAAAGAAGATAACACTTTAGGTACACTCTCCAAAGAAAATATTACTTTAGGTACACTCTCCAAAGAAGATACTACTTTAGGTACACTCTCCAAAGAAAATATTACTTTAGGTACACTCTCCAAAGAAGATAACACTTTAGGTACACTCTCCAAAGAAAATATTACTTTAGGTACACTCTCCAAAGAAAATATTACTTTAGGTACACTCTCCAAAGAAGATATTACTCTAGGTACACTCTCCAAAGAAGATAACACTTTAGGTACACTCTCCAATGTAAATATTTCTTTAGGTACACTCTCCAAAGAAGATACTACTTTAGGTACACTCTCCAAAGAAAATATTACTTTAGGTACACTCTCCAAAGAAAATATAACTTTAGGTACACTCTCCAAAGAAGATAACACTTTAGGTACACTCTCCAAAGAAAATATTACTTTAGGTACACTCTCCAAAGAAGATACTACTTTAGGTACACTCTCCAAAGAAAATATTACTTTAGGTACACTCTCCAAAGAAAATATTACTTTAGGTACACTCCCCAAAGAAGATATTACTTTAGGTACACTCTCCAAAGAAAATATTACTTAAGATACATTCTCCAAAGAAGATATTACTTTAGGTACACTCCCCAAAGAAGATATCACTAAAGGTACACTCTCCAAAGAAGATTTCACTTTAGATACACTCTCAAAAGAAGATATTACTTTAGGTACACTTTTCAAAGAAGACATCACTTTAGGTACATTCTCCAAAGAAAATATTACTTTAGGTACACTCTCCAAAGAAAATATTACTTTAGGTACACTCTCCAAAGAAGATAACACTTTAGGTACACTCTCCAAAGAAAATATAACTTTAGGTACACTCTCCAAAGAAAATATTACTTTAGGTACACTCTCCAAAGAAGATATTACTTTAGGTACACTCTCCAAAGAAAATATAACTTTAGGTACACTCTCCAAAGAAGATAACACTTTAGGTACACTCTCCAAAGAAAATATTACTTTAGGTACACTCTCCAAAGAAGATACTACTTTAGGTACACTCTCCAAAGAAAATATTACTTTAGGTACACTCTCCAAAGAAAATATTACTTTAGGTACACTCCCCAAAGAAGATATTACTTTAGGTACACTCTCCAAAGAAAATATTACTTAAGATACGTTCTCCAAAGAAGATATTACTTTAGGTACACTCCCCAAAGAAGATATCACTAAAGGTACACTCTCCAAAGAAGATTTCACTTTAGATACACTCTCAAAAGAAGATATTACTTTAGGTACACTTTTCAAAGAAGACATCACTTTAGGTACATTCTCCAAAGAAAATATTACTTTAGGTACACTCTCCAAAGAAAATAACACTTTAGGTACACTCTCCAAAGAAAATATAACTTTAGGTACACTCTCCAAAGAAAATATTACTTTAGGTACACTCTCCAAAGAAGATATTACTTTAGGTACACTCTCCAAAGAAAATATAACTTTAGGTACACTCTCCAAAGAAAATATTACTTTAGGTACACTCTCCAAAGAAGATAACACTTTAGGTACACTCTCCAAAGAAAATATAACTTTAGGTACACTCTCCAAAGAAAATATTACTTTAGGTACACTCTCCAAAGAAGATATTACTCTAGGTACACTCTCCAAAGAAGATAACACTTTAGGTACACTCTCCAATGTAAATATTTCTTTAGGTACACTCTCCAAATAAGATACTACTTTAGGTACACTCCCCAAAGAAGATATCACTAAAGGTACACTCTCCAAAGAAGATTTCACTTTAGATACACTCTCAAAAGAAGATATTACTTTAGGTACACTTTTCAAAGAAGACATCACTTTAGGTACATTCTCCAAAGAAAATATTACTTTAGGTACACTCTCCAAAGAAAATATTACTTTAGGTACACTCTCCATAGAAGATAACACTTTAGGTACACTCTCCAAAGAAAATATAACTTTAGGTACACTCTCCAAAGAAAATATTACTTTAGGTACATTCACAAAAGAAGATATTACTTTAGGTACACTCTCCAAAGAAAATATAACTTTAGGTACACTCTCCAAAGAAGATAACACTTTAGGTACACTCTCCAAAGAAAATATTACTTTAGGTACACTCTCCAAAGAAGATACTACTTTAGGTACACTCTCCAAAGAAAATATTACTTTAGGTACACTCTCAAAAGAAAATATTACTTTAGGTACACTCCCCAAAGAAGATATTACTTTAGGTACACTCTCCAAAGAAAATATTACTTAAGATACGTTCTCCAAAGAAGATATTACTTTAGGTACACTCCCCAAAGAAGATATCACTAAAGGTACACTCTCCAAAGAAGATTTCACTTTAGATACACTCTCAAAAGAAGATATTACTTTAGGTACACTTTTCAAAGAAGACATCACTTTAGGTACATTCTCCAAAGAAAATATTACTTTAGGTACACTCTCCAAAGAAAATATTACTTTAGGTACACTCTCCATAGAAGATAACACTTTAGGTACACTCTCCAAAGAAAATATAACTTTAGGTACACTCTCCAAAGAAAATATTACTTTAGGTACACTCTCAAAAGAAGATATTACTTTAGGTACACTCTCCAAAGAAAATATAACTTTAGGTACACTCTCCAAAGAAAATATTACTTTAGGTACACTCTCCAAAGAAGATAACACTTTAGGTACACTCTCCAAAGAAAATATAACTTTAGGTACACTCTCCAAAGAAAATATTACTTTAGGTACACTCTCCAAAGAAGATATTACTCTAGGTACACTCTCCAAAGAAGATAACACTTTAGGTACACTCTCCAATGTAAATATTTCTTTAGGTACACTCTCCAAAGAAGATACTACTTTAGGTACACTCTCCAAAGAAAATATTACTTTAGGTACACTCTCCAAAGAAAATATAACTTTAGGTACACTCTCCAAAGAAGATAACACTTTAGGTACACTCTCCAAAGAAAATATTACTTTAGGTACACTCTCAAAAGAAGATACTACTTTAGGTACACTCTCCAAAGAAAATATTACTTTAGGTACACTCTCCAAAGAAAATATTACTTTAGGTACACTCTCAAAAGAAGATATTACTTTAGGTACACTCTCCAAAGAAAATATTACTTAAGATACATTCTCCAAAGAAGATATTACTTTAGGTACACTCCCCAAAGAATGTATCACTTAAGGTACACTCTCCAAAGAAGATTTCACTTTAGATACACTCTCAAAAGAAGATATTACTTTAGGTACACTTTCAAAGAAGACATCACTTTAGGTACATTCTCTAAAGAAAATATTACTTTAGGTACACTCTCCAAAGAAAATATTACTTGAGGTACACTCTCCAAAGAAGATAACACTTTAGGTACACTCTCCAAAGAAAATATAACTTTAGGTACACTCTCCAAAGACAATATTACTTAAGATACACTCCCCAAAGAAGATATCACTTTAGGTACACTCTCCAAAGACAATATTACTTAAGATACGCTCTCCAAAGAAGATATCACTTTAGGTACACTCTCCAAAGAAGATATTACTTTAGGTACACTCTCCAAAGACAATATTACTTAAGGTACACTCTCCAAAGAAAATATTACTTTGGGTACACTCTCCAAAGACAATATTACTTTAGGTACACTCTCCAAAGAAGATAACACTTTAGGTACACTCTCCAAAGAAAATATTACTTTAGGTACACTCTCCTAAGAAGATACTCCTTTAGGTACACTCTCCAAAAAAAATATTACTTTAGGTACACTCTCCAAAGAAAATATTACTTTAGGTACACTCTCCAAAGAAAATATTACTTAAGATACGTTCTCCAAAGAAGATATTACTTTAGGTACACTCCCCAAAGAAGATATCACTAAAGGTACACTCTCCAAAGAAGATTTCACTTTAGATACACTCTCAAAAGAAGAAGTTACTTTAGGTACACTTTTCAAAGAAGACATCACTTTAGGTACATTCTCCAAAGAAAATATTACTTTAGGTACACTCTCCAAAGAAAATATTACTTTAGGTACACTCTCCATAGAAGATAACACTTTAGGTACACTCTCCAAAGAAAATATAACTTTAGGTACACTCTCCAAAGAAAATATTACTTTAGGTACACTCTCAAAAGAAGATATTACTTTAGGTACACTCTCCAAAGAAAATATAACTTTAGGTACACTCTCCAAAGAAAATATTACTTTAGGTACACTCTCCAAAGAAGATAACACTTTAGGTACACTCTCCAAAGAAAATATAACTTTAGGTACACTCTCCAAAGAAAATATTACTTTAGGTACACTCTCCAAAGAAGATATTACTCTAGGTGCACTCTCCAAAGAAGATAACACTTTAGGTACACTCTCCAATGTAAATATTTCTTTAGGTACACTCTCCAAAGAAGATACTACTTTAGGTACACTCTCCAAAGAAAATATTACTTTAGGTACACTCTCCAAAGAAAATATAACTTTAGGTACACTCTCCAAAGAAGATAACACTTTAGGTACACTCTCCAAAGAAAATATTACTTTAGGTACACTCTCAAAAGAAGATACTACTTTAGGTACACTCTCCAAAGAAAATATTACTTTAGGTACACTCTCCAAAGAAAATATTACTTTAGGTACACTCTCAAAAGAAGATATTACTTTAGGTACACTCTCCAAAGAAAATATTACTTAAGATACATTCTCCAAAGAAGATATTACTTTAGGTACACTCCCCAAAGAATGTATCACTTAAGGTACACTCTCCAAAGAAGATTTCACTTTAGATACACTCTCAAAAGAAGATATTACTTTAGGTACACTTTCAAAGAAGACATCACTTTAGGTACATTCTCTAAAGAAAATATTACTTTAGGTACACTCTCCAAAGAAAATATTACTTGAGGTACACTCTCCAAAGAAGATAACACTTTAGGTACACTCTCCAAAGAAAATATAACTTTAGGTACACTCTCCAAAGACAATATTACTTAAGATACACTCCCCAAAGAAGATATCACTTTAGGTACACTCTCCAAAGACAATATTACTTAAGATACGCTCTCCAAAGAAGATATCACTTTAGGTACACTCTCCAAAGAAGATATTACTTTAGGTACACTCTCCAAAGACAATATTACTTAAGGTACACTCTCCAAAGAAAATATTACTTTGGGTACACTCTCCAAAGACAATATTACTTTAGGTACACTCTCCAAAGAAGATAACACTTTAGGTACACTCTCCAAAGAAAATATTACTTTAGGTACACTCTCCTAAGAAGATACTCCTTTAGGTACACTCTCCAAAAAAAATATTACATTAGGTACACTCTCCAAAGAAAATATTACTTTAGGTACACTCTCCAAAGAAGATATTACTTTAGGTATACTCCCCAAAGAAGATATCACTTTAGGTACACTCTCCAAAGAAAATTTCACTTTAGATACACTCTCAAAAGAAGATATTACTTTAGGAACACTTTTCAAAGAAGACATCACTTGAGGTATATTCTCCAAAGAAAATATTACTTTAGGTACACTCTCCAAAGAAAATATTACTTTAGGTACACTCTCCAATGAAGATACTACTTTAGGTACACTCTCCAAAGAAAATATTACTTTAGGTACACTCTCCAAAGACAAAATTACTTAAGATACACTCCCCAAAGAAGATATCACTTTAGGTACACTCTCCAAAGAAGATTTCACTTTAGATACACTCTCAAAAGAAGATATTACTTTAGGTACACTCTCCAAAGAAGATAACACTTTAGGTACACTCTCCAAAGAAAATATTACTTTAGGTACACACTTTTCAAAGAAAATATTACTTTAGGTACACTCTCCAAAGAAGATATTACTTAGGTACACTCTACTACACTTTTCAGAAACTGATACACCAATTAATCAATAGTGTGAAACAAAATCTAATTAGATCTGGTAAATTGCTTTTATCTAAATTTTCAGTTTCTCTCAAGATTTATATGTTTTGAATTTACAAATCACATGAAAAGATGTTTCTCTATGAATGGAACTGGCATTGCATTATGATTCAAAACATGTTTTCTGTTTCAATTTTCCTTTTACCTTTATTTAAGAAAAGCAAATGTTTCAAAATCATATTTGTAACTGCAGTATCTTTTCAAAGTGTACCTAATCTGTATGTAAACTATTATATTTTGTTAAAAATAAAAAATAAAAGTAAGATCAAGTTTGATTGATATGATCATAATCCTATGTTTTCATTATTGCAGATTATGATGCGACAGCTTGTGGTCAATCTTTATTTGCACTTAAAAGGAGGCCACAGGCCTATAGTACATACATGTATATACAAGCAATTTTAGGCAGAAGAGAGTGTATTTTTTCTGAGAATAAAGGCATGGTACAGGAACATTGACAGATTTTCAACATGCCTTTTGCTAGAGCAGCTGATTAAAGATATGAATTTATAAATATTATAATTCGTAAAGTAATATTTTTTAATAAACTTATATCTTAAATCAAGGTAGGCTGGACAGACACAAAGAAAATGGTATTCATCTTCAATTACATTTAAATTACACATTTTACATAATCTATGTTCTCTTTCTAAGCCAACATATCTACCAGTTTCAATTAACAACTCATGCATCATGTGATGAGCAGCGAAATCTTGTAAGTGAAATTCTGAATTTCCTAACATTCAAAGTAGATAAATAGATTTCATTGCATATAGACTGTTTGAACTTTCTGTAATAGAAACATATATTTGATAAAGATACTTTATGAAGCCAATCTTGTTGATAAATATCTTGCAACCTTTGTTAAAAGGATATGAGAAACTGTGTGTGAGAGTGTATACATTGATCAAACCATACATTACCAAAACCGGTCTTTAACATCTGTGACCCAATTATTTTTTCCATTTTTGTCATACAACATCATCATATTATAACATTTTTTGGGTAATCTATGAGATGGCATTTCTAATATTTTCAACCAGTATTTTATAACTTTTACCTTTGAGTCAACATATAATGGAAATCTGCCACAATCACTGTATATCATTATGTTAGAAGTAGTAGATTTCACACCCAGGAATATTTTCATATTTGCAAATAAAGGTACTTTTTCTATGATATCAAATGCATAAGGCCCCCAAACCTCGGCACCGTAAAGGAGTATTGGACTAATCTTAGCATCAAATATCGTAAAGAAAGCTTTATAAGGCAAATCACCCAAAATATGTATATATCTCCTTATTCCTATTAATAGTTTCTTTGCTTGCGTCGATGCGTTCCTGGCATGCAAAGATCATGAAAGGTGGTTTGTGAAATAAACTCCTAGATATTAATATGATGTGGTTGTTTCAATAGTCTCGCCTTTATAATACCACTTTTCGTTTGCAGCAAGTTTACCTCCATTTGTAAACACAATTATCTTAGTTTTAGTTCTATTAATGGTAAGTTTCCAATCCTTACAGTATTTTTCCAATTCATTTATTTCTGCTTGTAATCCCCGTACCGTGCTTGAGAAAAGAATGATGTCGTCGGCAAACAATAGGAGAAATAGCTGTACTATATCTGGATGTAATTGGATATCATTAAAGCAGTTATTGTGAATCTGTATTGCTAATTCATTAATTAAAAAAGAAAATAGGAATGGGCTCAATATACAACCTTGTCTTACTCCTATCTGGCTTTCAAAAGTTTCATATATTTCATTGTTGTTTCTCACGCACATCTTTACGTTATCGTAAATACTTCTTAAAAGTTTACTCATTTTACTACTAAATGATTGATTATCAAGAAGAGTCCATAATTTTTCTCTGTGTACAGAATCGAAGGCTTTTGCAAAATCTACAAACAATACATAAAATTTTGAACCTTTTGTATTCAAGTATCTCTGAATAAGTGAGTATAGAATAAATATGTTGTCAGTCGTTGTGTATCCTTTCCTAAAACCAGCTTGACATTCTGTTATCTTATCAAAGGATTCTGCCCAGAATACCAAACGTTTATTTATAATTCCAGTGAATATTTTACTGAATACACTAAGAAGAGTAATGCGTCTATAATTTTCAGTTTGATTTTTATCACCCTGCTTATGGATAGGTATAATAATGCCAACCGACCATGAATGTGGAAACACACCTGCGACAGCAGTGGTGTGATTGTCCCTGCCCATTTTGTACTCTCCTGGAACTTGAAACACACAATACAACAGACTTGCCATCTGCAACATGGTCGATGATCTTATTAACTATGCCACATTGCGAGCAGTGTGAACGACTAATAAAGCAATCGAATCC
The DNA here is from genome assembly GCA_916613615.1 of Steromphala cineraria. Classification (NCBI taxonomy): domain Eukaryota; kingdom Metazoa; phylum Mollusca; class Gastropoda; order Trochida; family Trochidae; genus Steromphala; species Steromphala cineraria. The sequence continues at coordinate 27,685,163 of OU744736.1, read as the reverse complement.
AAATCGTGGCTACCTGGCTGTGACATATATAAGTAGTCTATGTGTGGGAATTTACAAGAAAACGTGGTTACTAATTTTATAACATTGATAAGTGTTCATGTGAAACAATTAAGGTATATTAAACATGCTAACATTCAGAAATAGAATTAATATTCATTATGGCATATTGTACTGAGTCCAGTTATACAAGGCCTCGTGATTTTTAAAAGGGGAACCAATGACGACATAAAACATTTAAAATGTTTCTTGTTTTCATTTATAATGGAACCCAAATTACATATGCAAATTAGACAGACTCATGTAACCTACGAAGGCTAAAGTATTATGATACAATCCCATATCATTTTATTGTAGAAACATTATGCAAATTTGTTCAACTTGCGTAAATGTTTTCCAAGGGTTGTTAAGCCACTCTCCTTGTTATATGTATAAAGTGCAAATTTGTTAAAGAGCCCTTAAAATGATTAAATAGAACATTGATATCACTGACGATGTCAACTTTCAAGGTAACCATAGCTGCTAAGAAACCGGAAGTCAGCTCGAAGCCATTTTGCGGATCGTAATGAGTCTGCAAACGTGTACACATTTTCAGAAAGCAATTGTTCAATACTTGGGTCGAGTTAGTAGAATGTTATGATGTTCTTTCATCTAATGTGTTAAGGATTCATTTTAGCTACTTTTATCACAATTATTAATTTAAAGGTTTCTGAAATAGAAATTCAGAGTGCGGTCCTTACATGTACCTTGACTACATGTACTTGACAAGCACCATATTGTTGACGGCTTGTGCAATATCGTTCAACATGATGTTTTTAACTCAAAAGACACATAATTAATATCCTTATTTTTCCACAAATTTGAAAAAGAAATAAACAACAAAGAATCCGGGGTATTTTGCGACATTTGAAGTCACTGACAGAGTACAGGGCTTCGTGTCAACTTCCGCTTAGACTGTAATTCGTTCTTGACTACTTTTTCGTTACTCTTATTTTTAGATCAACTATGCAAAATTTACGGTGGATGTCAGTTTTATTTGTTTATAAATTGTTATTTTCTTCTGAAAAGTTTTGTTCGGAAACATGGAATAAATACATATCTTTGTCTTGATAAGAATAGAGCCCGCACAAAGTCTAGCTCACATCAAGCGTAGCCTGTTACCTACATCGTGATTCGATCAGTTCGTTCACAAAACAAATTCTCACAAATATCGCCACAAGAGTTTTATGAGGCAAATATTGATAATAATGAACTATATAAACTAGTGTCCAAAAGAAACGCTACACATATTTTTTCCAAATATTTGTTTTTACTTTGTTATAATTTCGTTTGGAAACATGATTTTGTATATCAGGTATACCAAATATTATGTATTTGATCGAAAATACCGGGAACATGCCATCACTTCCGGTTAAATCGGGAATTTTGTGAAAAAGGAATTATTGACTGTAGCAAGTCTTGCATGGGCAAATAAATTGTATAAAACGGCTCGACCCACACGTTATTGTCATAGCAACAAAAAGAACACCAAAGAATGCCATGTTTGACAGTCAATGAAAGAGAGAGAGCCCTTGGAAATGACCTACAAGGCACCTCACACGCCGAGGTCGCCATACCATTTGGTTGTCCGCGCATAACAGGCCGCAGATTAATGTATCGATTACGTCAAACTGGTTAGACATCAGACATGCCCAAAATCGGCAGACCATCCTTGACCTCTGCCAGTGAAGACCACTACATCCGGTTATAACACCATCGGAACTGCGCCATCACAACAGCGTCAACAGTGGTTACAGCACTGGGAAACAGATTCAGTCGATAGACCGTGTACCGGATACTGCGACAACATGGTATCCGGCCACTCCATCCTACCGCGGATGGTTCCTGATAGCTGACAAACAAACTGATGGCCAGGCGAGTTAGCTGGTTGCAGAGTCGCGACTGGGCAGGACCCGATATGAACCCAATCGAACATTTATGGGATTAGCTCAATCGGAATGTCAGAAGTCGCCTTGTGCGTCAATCCAACATCCAGGATGTTAAACAATGCCCCCTCAACGAATGGCAACGGATCACCGCAGACGTCATCAAACGTTTGACGACGTCAGTCCGTAGACGTGTTTTTGCCTGTATAGACTCTTATGGTGTACATACCCGTTACTAACATCACTTTGTAACATGTATTGTGACATTTATCCACGCTTTCGCGATCAGTGTTTAAATGATTTTTCAAATATAGGACCCCACCCATCTTTACAGGCTTGTCCTTACGGTTGTTCTGACTTGATTAAAATGAAACTTTATACACATTGTGTGAAAAGGACACCCTTTAAAGTTAAACCAAAAATATATTTCTATATTGGTTTGTTTTTATTTTATGTCGATGCTAACACGCGGTAGCGTTTCTTTTGGACACTAGTTTATATATACATGTACATATATATATATGATTAATTAACAGGTTGCATACTTTGACATGTTGGAAACTTTATAAAATATTGAGTCAATGGATTTATTTTTCTATATTTTCAGCTCAATATATTTGTACTACTTTGTCGCTTGAACGGCCTTGACCCTTAATGTAGACAAAATAGCGTCATCCGACCCGACTGATGTTATGAATCGTTTTACGTTAAACTATTAACCGAAACATTCTTAAAAGCTATTTAATTCTATAGCGTGTGCAAGTATTGTTTCCATATAAAACATAGAATGATGAGGAAACAAATCTATAATTAATAATCACGAAACCATGGCCAGCTAATCTCTGCACACCGCGTGCGTCATTTGGTATCGTCATCTTAACGCTATGCAACACCTCTTCTCGGAGGAGCTATTGCTATAGCAGCGGGGTACATGAAATCTGTACACCGTGAGATAAGATAAAATGATTCTATTGTAGGCCAATCAAAAACGAGCATTTTATTGTAAGGTAAGAAAATACTTAATATACACACTCCAAAGAAGATATTACTTTATGTACACTCTTACAAGGATATTTTTAAGTTTCTAAATCTTTGTTATGCGGAATATCTGTAAGGGTGACTGCATTTTATCGTGTCAAGAATTGATTAGAAAATGAATACACCTAAGTGATTTTGGTATCAAATATTTATATCAACACGAGTTGATTAAAGTAATTAATATCCTAGACTTGTTGATATAGAGGGTGAGTTGTTTCATCCACTTCAAACTTTCACCAGTTTCCAATGAAACCCTTGGTCAACGCATTTTATCGTCATCTGCATTATGGCGCCATTGCAGTGTAAGATTATACGTTTGTGACTTCATAGTATCTGTTCTAAATGATGTAAAGCCTTGTGATGTCATCGACGTGTATAGAGATTATTATCCGAAGAGGTGTGTCATATGACTTTTACGAAACGAGTGTGAATTTACGTATCACCCGAGCAAGAGCGAGGGTTATACACACATTTGCACGAATTTCGTAAAAGTCATATGACACACTACCGAGGGTAAACATTTCTTTATTACTGATTCCATTCCATTTTTACATGTTATAAAATATCCAAGGAACGGGCCGCTCCCCTTGCGATGGTCGGCTACAGTGATGACGTCACAAACGATGGTGTTATGACACCAGAGGCGAAAGAATACAGGAACTCGCGCTTCAACAGTCGTTGCTAGACAAAAGTCAAATGTGCACTAGTGCTCATACTGAAAATATGTAGCTACTAAATTTTAACCATATGAGCAACCGTGATATTATTGAATTTTGACGATTACATGTTAGTAGATAACACTTGATCTTTAACCAAGGATTTCTAGCAACTTTTCAGTGACAATAAGGAATAGCTTGTAGTTGTGATTAAGTTAGATTCTAATTCATAAGGTCAAATAAGTTTGTACACAACAGCTGCGTAAAATATGAAAAGTAGTTTCCAATTCTCAAGTTGTACAGTAAACATATACATTCATATTTTAGATTATTTCCTTGCTGAACGGATTAATCTTCTGGTAATGATTTCCTAGTATGTCACAGCTGGCAAATGTAGGTATAATCATTGGTCACGACAAATACCTATTTTAACTTTACTATAGAACAATCTTATTAAAATATGATCTATTTACTACAATACGCATTTAATGAAATTGATAATAGAACTTTGAAAATATTTTTTTTCAAGAGTGAATTAAATACGTCATAATCTATTGATAGTACGGTAGGGTCAAATCATTGGGTTAAATAACATGTTATTAACCTTAAGAAGTTACCAAATGGCATTACAGAGTAAGCTATCGTGTTATTCTGCTTATGAAAAAAGACTTTGAAACACATGCCGCCTTCCGTGCGGAGGTGCGCACTCCTCCCAAGAGAGTTCAAATTTAGTAAATAAGTACAGTCATTTTTGTCTTACATGAAAATAATTAACAGTAAAAGTATCTTTTGAAGGGAGGTTACATTCAGTTAACAAGTTATATTTCAATGGGATACATATACTTTTCCGTGTATATACTACAGATAAGACATATAGAACCATACAGTATATTTTTTTATATGGTCGAACCTTTGAAATTATCTATTGTGCTTGCGTCAACATATGGTCGAGAATACTTCAGAGGAAAGCCAAGTAACGTTTACATATGTTGAAATTTTTTGAATGTTACAAACGTTTATACATCTAAATGTATCTTACCAATACCATTACCTCATTATCAAAAATCAAGATAATTATTGACGAAGTATGATTGACATGACTAGGCATGTATATTTAGTGTAAATTGATTATTATCAGATGCCAGAGATATCATTGCATTTTCTTAAGATGAAAATGATAATTATTGACAATTTTGTTGACAAAAGGGGTATATTTATACTATCTTGGAATATATTCCAAGAGCAAAATATTCAATTGACGACCAACCCAGTCTAGAAAGTATAGCAAATCTAGATAACTCAGCACTAGAAGTTAAAGCAACTTCTTGTCTCCTTTTTGTGTTGATACCTCTGAGACTTAAAGGGGAGTAGCACGTTTTTTGGGAGAATATAAGGTGATGTCAGAAAAATGGAAATAAATGGTTTCAATTGAAAGAGAAATGTATTAAGACTAAATGAAGCAGTAATAAATAAAATATATAATGTTAAGTACAGCCATGCGATTCCTTTTTCTTACACAAAATGAATTAAAGGTGTTCACACAAAAAAGAAAGCCAAGGGACTTTGTGAATCTTTATAATTTGTTCTCTGACTATGGATGATTGGTTTGTTTAATGAGAGTTTTGACACAATAAAAAAATACATTAAGCATTAACGTACAATTATCAGAGAATAACGTGCTACTGCGCATTTAATGTTACATTGCAAAGAATACATTTATTATTAACGCTTCTAATTGTTTTTGAGGGTTGTTGACAATCAACACTTACAAGATTTTGTTATACTGCCACTTTTGATAAATTTGTGTTTTCTTTTGCATTTTGAAGGTTCAAATTGGTGTAACTAGTCTTGTCTGCTTTAACGCAGATACAGACATTTGACCAGATTGCTTGAAAGAAAGAAATTACGCGAATCATAAGTTTTCATATAAACTCATATTTCTCATCATAACGTAACATGCTATTATCAACACCAAAATACGAAAATGTGATTGATGCCAAAATTTTAACGGAAGATATCATTGTCATAACGAAGTTACATGTATTTTAACTGTTCGATTATTTTTAGAATATGGGTGTGATCCCAATAGGCACGGTCGTTAATTCATCGTATCAATACAACGAGATAAAATCGATAGATCGCCGCTCAGGGATGTACGTATTCTTTACGTTACTATTTCAATAAAAAAATATCCTAACACGCTCATTTAGTATTATCAAAAAAAAAGTCAAGCAAACAATACAACAAGATTTTGAATGCCAAAAGACTTCTTGACAGTAAAGGATATATTTTCATCATTGTATAGAGTGATGAAAATGTTTCAATCACCCGCTACAGAACATTAATATTGCATATGGTTAAACATACAGATGGCAAAATAGGTCCCTGGAGATTTGTAATATTCCCAATTGGGTGTGAATTGAAATAATTCCCTCGTTCTCTTGATTTCTTGTGTCATCTTACCAATGGGGAAACGGGTTATGTAAATGTGCATTGAGCTTAATAACAGAACCATGCACAGTTTGAATAACGACAATGTGTATTATCACAGGGGATTTATGTAAGAAGTTTTTTTGCGAACCTATATGTATGTTTAGTTGTGTTATGAGATTGACATTTTCAAATCACTAATAGTGCGTTACAGAGAAGATAAGACGACTTAATCACTGGTAGTTTCTACATACTGCTTAAACCTGTAATGAACATAACTGGTGTAGAAGAGGTCTATTTGGAATTCTTGAGAGGTGAAAACAACCTTTGATAAAGCCAGGGTGTTATTGAATATTTTTCTCATTGGAATCTATTTGATATTCAATTGTGATACTTCAACATAACCCTCTGATTTAATAGGAGGACAAAGCCGAAACCTCTGAAAGTAATGTGGATACATCTCGACGGATTCATGGTAAGATGATGTGAGGATAAGGAACTTATCTTTTACGACGTTTCAAAGTTACCGATCCAAATTTTGAATTCACTTTGTGTTTCACATGAAGGAAGCGTTTTGCTAAAGAATATAAACTGAGGAGGATCAAGTAGAGGGAAAACAATAGAGATTGTTTTTGACCATTACGTGGACATTTCCTTCATCATGTCTCGGGGACGTGGTGTCATTTTAATGGTAACCATCGTCGCTTGGCGTTGCACTCAAGTGGAAACAAATTGTAAGATCAATCTTATTTCATATCTTCCCGAATTTGATGACATAGAGGTTTCGGATTATGGAATTTCTTCAATGACCCTTGGTGACCTTGCTATGTGCTACCGGAAGTGTGACATGGAAGCAAGATGTGTGTCTTACCAATACAACAAGAGAACCAAGAGTTGTTCTCTGTTTGCAGTGGGCTTCAATTCACCTTCTGGAACCTTGAAGACAACCTCTTCCAATTCTGGGGCTCAGTTATTTCTCATGAATGGAAGTAAGTAAAGATTGGTGACGCAATGTCAGTCCAAGAAAACCTTACCTCAATAATACTCGCTACACTTGCATTATTGGTTTACTTAGACTGATGCAATGTAACTGTATTTTCCGTTGAACTTATAACTTTAACACTAATTATCGAATTATAAGGGGCAGTAGCACCGTTTATTTAATTCTATTTCTCAAATCTTGTCTATAATATGTATCAGGTTATTGATAATGTATATATTGCGTCAACCATGTTATATTTCAACCACATGGTCGTAAATGAACTATCGTAGGACATGTAATAGGCTGAAAGTGCTGTTGGCAATTTGAGTGTGAACATATTTTCATATTTAGATAGGAAATCGAAATCCTTTACAGTAGCTTAACCGAACCTTTAAGGCTTTAGAACTGTAACTTAAGATTGTCCATCAATGGACAACACATATTTTGGGAGTTTTTTTGCAGGATCCCTTTGTTTACGGAAAAATGCTTCTGCCCCTGCTGATCTTGGAAAATAATATGCTATAGGTAATGTTTATGCGGCCAAAAGACAAAAATTTGCATTTATATGACATGCTCATGAAATACTATATATAACAGCTCAGAGGACAACTAAATTTGATATGTCGTGATGGGACGAGATCGCTGATCCTGATAAACAACCATCAGCATCCAGATTTGATTAACACATTAAAGAACTCCCTTTAACGGCATTTTGATAAGGTGCTTTTGGTGCCAAAATAATTCTACTTGAAAACATTTAAGAATTTTTATGAAATGTTCAAGTCTTTGTGCAAAGTATATCCTTTCGAATTTTTAGGACTTGGAGCATTCGGCATGAGATGTAACTCGAATTCGGACTGCAAGTTCACACTAGCACAGTGTGAGTCGAACACATGTAGATGTGGCCTTGCCTACAGCTATGATCCTCAAAGAAAGGAATGCAGAACACGTGAGTAAATATTTACCTTTCATACTCATGTCATACACTACAGAGATACTTGAATAAAGTTACAAAATGCTTAACGAAGCGAGCAAATCTATCTTGTTCAGAAACAAGTACACTGAAAGTAACGTCATGTCCTGATAACCTAACCATCGGTTTCGGTGACACAATTCATGTGCCCAGATAACCTGACCATCTGTTTCGGTGACACAAGCATCTGCCCTGATAACCTAGCCCTGCCCCGGTGACCTAACAATCTCAACAATTTGCCTCTGCCGCGCGGACATAAGCTTCTGCCCTGATAACCTTACTCTTTACACTGTTGGCCAACGACCACCTGTACTGATAACACAACCATCTGCCCTGATAACACAAACAACCATGTGCCTTGGTTATACAACCACCTGCCCTCATAATACAACTATTTGCTTTGGTTTAACAATCACCTGCCCTCATAATACAACCACCTGCCATCACAATACAACCACCTGCCCTCATAATACAACCACTTGTCCTCACAATACAACCATCTGCCTTGGTTAAACAACCACATGTCCTCATAATACAACCATCTGCCTTGGTTAAACAACCACCTGTCCTCATGATACATCCATCTACCTTGGTTATACAACCACCTACAGCTGTACCAAGGGATTAAACATAAACACGTGATGTCATACATATACTTCTTTTTGATGCAGCCCTGTAATATATTGTTTCTGAAAATGACGCCTTTTAAAGATCTTTCTTTAATTGCAGATTGCAGCCGATATGGTGACACTCTCTCCTATTTCCGGGACTGGGGACTCAATGGGTGCAATACCCGTTACATCTCGGCACCTAGTGCTGCATTCTGCCGAGACGCTTGCAAAAACGAAGCAGGGTTCACGTGCATCAATTCCGAGTATGAACGAGGCACAGGTACCTGCCACTTATGCAATACAGCTTGGTTTGGCTTGCCCGGAGGTAACCGGGTCCACTCTCCTGGATGGGATTTCTTTCACCGGAATTGCGCTTTGTAAATTAATACAAAATAGTAAAGTTCTGCAAAACTGCAATCTGAGTGATTTATGATTAGTGTCAAGTCGCCGATTGGCCGTGTTATATATTTTTTATGATATTCGATCTAATATTCTTTTAAAATATTAGGTTTTGCTTAACAACTGTGTTTTCATCTCATAAACACAAGACACTTTTATAGTGCGCTGCATTTAATTAAAATTATAGGCCTATTGAACTTTTGGGGTGTGGATGAGCATTTTGACGTTAGTGTTTCCCCTAAATATCCATGACGTTATGAATATCAATACCATGTAATTGATATCACTAAATTGTTTGGACATAGAGAGAATTCACTGTTATCTTAGCAGGAACAGAGCAATCCGTACCACTTTCCTTTTCTCTCATCAGCAAGCGAAAATAATCTGTGACGTCATTGGTATTCTTTGCAGCTTCATTTTGGTTTGTACCTTGCTGTTTCTATCAACGGTTTTGCATTTGCTACTCAATTAAGAATGTTGATACTGATATGGCCCCTTTTCTAAATCTTAAAACATGCTCAAAACGCTACCCACATAAGTACATTTAAGGAATTCTTTCCCAGCTGCTACTTAGTGCTACTTAGCAAATCGTGCCGTAACCATTTGCAATGTGGATGAGGTGCCGTGACCATGTGCGATGTGGATGAAGTGCCGTAACTATTTGCAATGTGGATGAGGTGCCGTGACAAATGTTTGATTTCTCCAATGGGATAATTGTTATTACTAATTGTTGAATTTTGTGTGTGAATAATGCTTGTTTTACTTGTCGATAAGAAAATACCTCTTCAGCACCCCATGGATGACTGAAACAAAAAAGACTAGTGTGTTTCATGAACGATGAGTCGTTTTTTAAAAAAGTAGCACAATCTGTTATGTGATGCCTCAGTGGACAAAGATCACATTAGTTGTGACAGTTCAACAGGTTTCACCGCAATCCATTACCAGTATAGTGTTTTAGTATAGGGCTTTCACCCTGCAAAAATTCTAGCAGCCGTGATGTTAGTAAAAATACTCTGAAAGCGGCGTTAATCACCTCACCTCAGTTTTTGACCAGACACAAAAGCAAAAAAGTTGTTTAACAATTCTGATGTTTAATCTCCATGTTTCTAAATCGTGATTATGCAAACCAGCTGTCCACTGTACCTTTGTTTGTAAAGTGCATGTAAAACATTATAAAAAGTCTTTTGAAAATAAATCTTGATTTGAAGTTTTGTAGACGAATTTTGTCATCTCTAAAAAAGTAAGAATGTTATATCTATAGGAGTTTGAACAGGCCGTTCAGACATAATACTGTTACTTTTTTTATTCTTCGGAGCACGGTCGATTAAGATGATAATAATAATAATAATGATAATGATAATGATATTGCATTTATATAGCTTAACATTCACTATAAGATGCTCTGCGCGGTTATGATGTTGTAAAATGACACTTGAAAAGATATGAGTTGAGGGCTGTCTTAAAGGATGCCAGTGACATGCTGGTCTTTATTTCAAGACAAGACTTGTCTTAACTTTTGTTGAGTTGTATATGCGCACTCATCTGAATAAACAAAGTTTGTGTTGTATTTTCAATAATCATCCTTTACCAGAGTACTACAATAACATCACGAAACTTCAGCTGTACACAAACTGTAAAATGATCTAAGAGATCCCTCGGGTATAACTCAAAAGCTCACATGAAGATCAGCGTGTTCCGTTGGTATTTGCAAGTAGATTACTGTGAGAGGTATATTCAACATTTAATGAGTTAACGCCTCAACTACAGGCAGACTCTCCAGACTCTCCTGGGATAAAAGACTTTTCAGTTCGCTAGGTATCTATTCAATACTGTCTGATCATGTATGACAAATATTTCCTTACCTGAGACGTGGTTATTTTTTTCGTTTCTTTATATCTTTTAGATACCATACCCACGTGGATCTATTCATTAATTATTCATGTTCGTGTACACAATCGATAGTAGATTGCCCTGGACAAGTACAGAAAAGCTATGATGAGACTGAGGGTTAGTCCCCTTTGGGAATGGAACCAGATGTATACGTATCATGGATTTGCTGGGTGGGTCACCTTTGAGAATTTAACCAGATGTATACGTATCACGAATTTGCTGAGGCTGGTCACCTTTGAGAATTGAACCAGATATATACGTATCATGAATGTGCTGGGTTGGTCACCTTTGAGAATTGAATCAGATGTATACGTATCATGAATTTGCTGGGGTTGGTCACCTTTGAGAATTGAACCAGATGAATACGCATCATGAATGTGCTTGGGCTGGTCACCCGTGAGAATTGAACCAGTTGTATACGTATCATGAATTTGCTGGGGTTGGTCTCCCGCGAGAATTGAACCAGATGCATACGTATCATAAATGTGCTGGGGTTGGTCACCTTTGAGAATTGAACCAGATGTATACGTATCATGAATGTGCTGGGGTTGGTCACCCGTGAGAATTGAACCAGATGTATACGTATCATAAATGTGCTGGTGTTGGTCTCCCGTGAGAATTGAAACAAATGTATACGTATCATGAATGTGCTGGGTTGGTCACCTTTGAGAATTAAACCAGATCTATACGTATCAAGCATTTGCTTGGGCTGGTCACCTTTGAGAATTGAACCAGATGTATACGTATCAGGAATGTGCTTCGGTTGGTCACCTTTGAGAATTGAACCAGATATATACGTATCGTGAATTTGCTGGGGTTGGTCAGCCGTGAGAATTGAACCAGATGTATACGTATCATGAATGTGCTTCGGTTGGTCACCTTTGAGAATTGAACCAGATGTATACTTATCAAAAATGTGCTTTGGTTGGTCACCTTTGAGAATTGAACCAGATGAATACGCATCATGAATGTGCTTGGGCTGGTCACCCGTGAGAATTGAACCAGTTGTATACGTATCATGAATTTGCTGGGGTTGGTCTCCCGCGAGAATTGAACCAGATGCATACGTATCATAAATGTGCTGGGGTTGGTCACCTTTGAGAATTGAACCAGATGTATACGTATCGTGAATTTGCTGGGGTTGGTCACCCGTGAGAATTGAACCAGTTGTATACGTATCATGAATTTGCTGGTGTTGGTCTCCCGTGAGAATTGAACCAGATGCATACGTATCATAAATGTGCTGGGGTTGGTCACCTTTGAGAATTGAACCAGATGTATACATATCATGAATGTGCTTTGGTTGGTCACCTTTGAGAATTGAACCAGATGTATACGTATCATGAATGTGCTTGGGTTGGTCACCCGTGAGAATTGAACCAGATGTATACGTATCATGAATGTGCTGGGGTTGGTCACCCGTGAGAATTGAACCAGATGTATACGTATCATAAATGTGCTGGTGTTGGTCACCTTTGAGAATTGAAACAAATGTATACGTATCATGAATGTGCTGGGTTGGTCACCTTTGAGAATTAAACCAGATCTATACGTATCAAGCATTTGCTTGGGCTGGTCACCTTTGAGAATTGAACCAGATGTATACGTATCAGGAATGTGCTTCGGTTGGTCACCTTTGAGAATTGAACCAGATATATACGTATCGTGAATTTGCTGGGGTTGGTCAGCCGTGAGAATTGAACCAGATGTATACGTATCATGAATGTGCTTCGGTTGGTCACCTTTGAGAATTGAACCAGATGTATACTTATCAAAAATGTGCTTTGGTTGCTCACCCGTGAGAATTGAACCAGATGTATACGTATCATGAATGTGGTTCGGTTGCTCACCCGTGAGAATTGAACCAGATGAATATCATATACTCTTCAAAAAGGAAACGCATGAGCATTTTTTTAGAATATAAAGCTACTAGTTATTCAAGAAAGCTTTGAGATATAACATAACTTCAATGGTAAGAAAGAGAATTTTGACAAGGCAAAACACGTCACCATCAGTTTTGATTCTCTTCATGTGTGATTCATTTTTCATTTCATTTGATTTCATTTTTGTGCCAAAGTAATTTTATTGCTTTGCTGTCATTTAAAGCCATTTTTGGTGGGCATTTTTCTTGCATTGAAAAAGGTAAACAAAAGTCTATTTTACAAAGTTTTCCCCCATCCTTAGGGACCGTATTGAGATCACCGGTTGTTGAAACATTATGAGAGTGACATGCACATAGAGGCTAGATAATTGTTTTGCCGAATATCATTTCTATCTCATCGTAGTAAAGTGAGGAAGTGATATTTTCATCAGTTGCGCAGCCACTAGTGGAAATGACACTTTATTACTCAACCGTGGTGAGATCACTCATTAGATAACAATGAGTTGATAACACACGTGTGTGTTACCATCTCGTGCAAAGAAACGGAACTACTTTCGAACGTCACATGACATTGTCCAATCACGTGACGGTGAAATTTTACATTCTGAACAAGATGTTGATTTACGTGAAAGAACATTATCTTAGCGGGTTTTAAAGAAAAATAATGCATTTTATTTTTGTTAAGCAGCACAAATCAATCATTCGCTTGAACACTTCACCTATCAACCTTCTGTACCGTCGCAAGCGGTGTTGCCTCCTCTGCCTACTGTAAAGCCCCTGTCACACTTCAGCGTATATTCCCTGCGAACGAGTTGCCTATGGCAATTTCTCTCATACGCAACAATATGTAGCCGAACGCAGAAAACGCAACTCATAAGCACCTTGATTGTGTTAGGGACCTGTCACACTTAAACGTATAGCATGTGCGTTTGGGTTGCGTATAGATTGTTTTCATATGCAACCAGTACGCTAAGAAATTTACAGTGTTTTACCTTACTTGTACCGAACACGGAGCGATTGATTTAGGAACGTTGCGTTTTCTTTGCGATGCGGGTGCGTTGGAGATGCATGTGATTTGCGTATTCCCACTTTATTGTTGCTGATGCTTGCATATGCAAAGCGCATGCATACCATACTCTAGACGCACACAACTTATGTATACCGCATGCCTTGCGCAAACAAAGCGAACATATTCCGAGCCCGTTGCGAGTTCACACAAATTTCCAATCCTTTCATTCTTTGTAGTAAGTTTTCGTAGGTAATATATATATATAAACTAGGGATCTCGCGGAATCGAAAAGCTTGTTACCAATTGCAAGACAATTTATCTTAATAAAACCAAGTTTATAAATAAAGTTAAGTTTACTGAAATCATTTCTCTTTCACATGTGATTAAAAGGAGTTCCCACTTAAATGGCGGTCCGCAGTTTTCGCCTGTTACTTGATCATTCCTGTACGAATACATACCCCTCGATTTCGGTATTGAAACTTTTAGAACTTATATATCAGAAAAAATAAACTCTTCTCCCCATTGAACCTTAGGTCTGATCTTTTCTGTTACATGCACCCACCCTCTCCGATTTGTTTACTCGATATGTCATGCTTTAAAGATGCTGTTTCATACTTGCAAACAGTTCGGGATGAAATTTAGCTATTGAGAAAAAAAATACATCACTTGGTGGAAAAATCTCTCGTCGAAATTTTGATATCATATTTAGATTGTTTAATCAACAATAACATACTTATTTCGACGCTCAAAGCACAGTACCCCTTGAAGAAAGGCCATAGCATTTAACGAACCCGCTTTCGGTGACGTAATCATTATGCGTGTAGGATTTACACCGTGTCGCAACTACCGTAATTGCGTTCGATGGGTATCAACTTTGACAGCAACGAATACCTAATTCGGAGGAAAATAAAATAAAATCTAGTTGAGCGCGACAAAGACGATTTTCAAGCGTACATTTAGAAACCGGAAGTTGTGAAATGGCAACACTTGATTCGCCTTTATGTCGACTGCCGTTTCGGTATTTTTTTGTAAATTATCTCCTATTTAATGAATTTGGGTCCGATTCTCTTTAAGGTTGATCGCTAAATTTTTCTAAAAATACAACGAATACATTACAAATACTTTTTAAAATATTGCAAGTATAATTATTACAGCATCTTTAACAATAGCATCTGTTTCATCCTGTCGCTATGGTCTGGACCTGCCTTATTCAATGATAACTTACATTTGTTAAACACTTATTAACATTTTTCCATTACCAGACACTTGACCAGAAAATTATACTGGAGCTAAGAAGTTCACATTGATAACATTAAAAACAAATCAAACAAATTAGCTTCTTTATGACTTGTTTAAATGGAAATGCAATGCTATTTACTTTTTATTCATCTCTTCTTATCTTTGATTTACTTAGTCTAGAATTTGTAGTACACATATTTCATTAATTATGTGTCTACAGTGTATATTCAACGTTTTATTACTTTTAATAAATGATTGATGGCAATTCTAAAAAGAATTGGTTAATTAATTTAATGTGTATTTCCATGCGGTTGTTATCGTAGTTGGATAGTTTCGAATCTTGATTCTTTTAAATACAATATAATAGTGCTATATGAAAGAAGGATACACTATCAAATAGTATACGGATGTATTATGCTCACCAACATTTTCGTTATGGTATCAACGTGCTCGGAATGTGCTCGCTTTCTTTGCGCCAGGCATGCGGTAGACATAAGTTGTGAGCGTCTAGAGTATGATGTGTATGCGCTCTGCATATTTAATCATCTGCCACAATAAAGTGGGGATAGGCAAGTCATATGCATCTCCAACGCAAAGAAAACGCAAAGTTCAAATCACTCGCACCATGCACTGTCGTTCGTCAGATACCAATTCTATACACTCGTTGCTTAAAAATGTTATCACATCACCATTCGTTTAGTATTCTTTATTTCTCCCTTCAAGAGAAGAGAAAAAAATTATATGGCTTTTGGCATCCTAACAAGCGTGTAAAATATGTTTTTTTATTGCAAGGATAAGTGACCAATGATGATGTAACCATCTATATGAAAGTATTGTGTAATGGCCTTAAGTATTGCATCATTCATACGTACTTTATATGATATGATCAACTAAACAATCATACGCTAACATTATTAACAAGTCAGATTCAAACAGATTGAAATTAATTTTACAAAATACTTAAACCTATAAGAGATCAGCAAAAAAGTCAAACAGTGATGAGCAATTAACAAAAGTCACCTCAATATAGTGTTATTCTAACAACTGACGTTACACTACATATTGACATTCTATTGACAATCCAAAACAACAATGAATTCGACGTTGTCATGGATGATTCAAATGGATCATCATAATATGCAACTCTTACTGATTTCATGTCAAAGGATTGGGAACATTGCTTTTGAGTTTGAGTTTAGACATGGATTCTGTGTTCTACTTGCCGATACCTTTCAACTAATCGTAAAGAACGTGCACGTGAATGTGTGAGTGGGAGTTATCAGAAAAAGTCTAGTACACCTTAAAATATGCATTTTTAATGGATGCAGATGAGATTGCAAAGCGAAATAACCATGTGATATATATGGAAAAAAAAATCTGTAAATAAAAGTTTCTAAAGTATTTTGGTAGCATATATTCTTTTGAAGATGTATCTGTGACACAGAGTCAACATTTCAAGGTGTTGGGTATCTTTTTAGGTGCGATACCGCAAACAGGTGAGGCGAAGCCGCGCTTGTTTGTCATATAGAATAGAGAACACACCAGCCAAACGCACCCTCGATGTGAAGAGGTACATGTAAGGTTATACAATATAACCATCGCACGTCAGGTTGTTTAAAATAGTTAACCTCTGATATATATATGTTTGTTCATGGTTATACATGTATATTATGTTATGTTATTGCATCAATTGAAACGATGCGTGTATAACAAATGGTATTTTAAGGACAACATACAAATCTTCCCAATACTAACACGTGACGAATGTGATTTCGTCTTTGATACATGGTGTTAATTGAGTAGTACAACATTTGAATTACTTCAAAATCATATAAAGTCAAAGTTTAGCATGGTATCATTAAAGAGCAACAATTGTGCTAATGTTTGATAACTTATGATTATGATAACATAAAAGCTTTAAATAATGAAATATAAATAATAAAAATAATGATTCTATAAGTTTGAACAGATGTCAGGAGCATATATGGGTATCATGTAAAATGATTAACAATATTTATTATTTTAGAGTGTAAGTATCAAAATTACTATCTGAATTTTGTGTTTTGTACCCATCCTCAGTGTGATATACGGTGCAATACGGGTTATGTCAAATAACATTTTCAGTTGTTGGGGTTTTGTAGAGTGGTTGATATACCAGACCTACTTTTTTCCAAACGCCCTTCGTTATTAAGAAGAAGTTTTTGTGTTTGGTTTGTTTTGTCGACGAGTTTATTATATTGGACAAAACCCTTGACAATGCAATAATGAATCAGTTATGTCTTGAGTGATATCGGTGTCAATAATTAATGAACATCATATTCAGCTTTAGCAAGTCCAGTGTTTGTTTTTTGTCTATGTCCATCAAACCGTCTACCATCCAAGAACATATTTCTTATGGCATCGGTGGCCATCTTAAAGAACAACCCCTGAGAGGTCCATAGTTTGTCCAATAATTGGACCTTCACTTTTCCTACCGCGTACCGTCTGGCTAGTTAAGCGGGACTACTTGGTAACGTGTATTTGTAACAAAGGATCGAATGTTTTTTTACTGTACTGTATATCACATCGACTGAATTGGTTTCAGATTGACTTGGAACATTGTTTCTAACGGATTGTCAGTTCAAGGCCTCAGATTGCATTGGATGCCGTGTGCAAGTGAAGTTTCAGCGTAGAGCCTTTTAAGATTTTTTATGTTAAATGATATATTGAGGATGAACAATCTTGAAACCTTCAACATGACTGAACGAAAGCTAATGATTTGTTGTATTGTACTAGTTACATGGGTCTGTACACGAGTGGAGACCATACTCCAATGTTCACCGAACTGTCTGACGCATCTCAGTTCGTTTAATGATAAAGCAGTATCAGATTATCATATTTCAAGTCTTGTCCTTGATGATCTCGTTAAGTGCTTTCTTGAATGTGATGAGGACACAAGATGCGTGTCTTATCAATACAACAATGGGAGCAGGAACTGTTCCTTGTTTGCTGTCGGGTTCAACTTACCTTCTGGAACCATGAATCCAGTTTCTGACGAACCAGGGGCTAAGGTGTACCTTATGAACGAACGTAAGTATAGCTTTAAGACGTTAAACATAAAGGTTTAATATTGATCTAGGAAAAACACAATTCAGCATTTGTCTATTTTAAGTCAGGTGCAATGATCTTGGTTAAAAACTATTTATAAAACTAATTCCTAATTGCATTACACCGAAGCAGCTTTTATGAGGGGCAAGATTCTTGATTTGTAAAGCAGGGGGAGGGGAGGGGTAAGCCCCCTCCCCCCTGTATCCCCCTGGTCCCTACGCTTTTCATTGCAACAACAAAGATACCTCTGTCTAGAAAAAGTCGGTGTAGCTACATAAACACATTTGTAAATAAATGTATGTCATTTAGCTAAGCAGCCAGTTAAAGGTTTCAATCATTTTCCTTAGCAAAACTTAGAACGCCAGTTTCCGAAATGTCAAATTTATATTCAGAAACTGGCATTTTAAGCTTTGCGGATGAAGATGGGTTTCGATACGTTCATAACGACATAACTCGAAATGTAGTCTTGTTTCATTTCAAATCCAAGGACTCGGAGCCTTCGGGATGGAGTGTGCTTCAATTGCAGACTGTAACATGACGGGAGCCCTGTGTCATTGGGACACATGTAAATGCCCAAGGATCTACAGCTATGACCCTGGAACCAAGGCCTGTGTACAGCGTGAGTGACTGTTTTTAATTAAAACTAGTTTTGTAGCACAGTATGTTCGTTACATCAAAATATTCATTCTCGTTTAAATAAAATGCTCTCCCTTTCACTCCAAAAATAGGTAGCTCAAATCAAAATCTTAATCTAGTCTCTCTTGTAAAATGGATCATGAGCTAGGAACTGAAAATTGACATATTGGTACCACTCAGAGGGACAAAACGTTTTTTTATGTTCTTATAATACTGCAAGTCTCTTCTTACAAAAAAAAGTATGATGGACATCTCAAACTGGTAACTCAAACTCAGAACGAGGCTAAACCAAAGATGGCTGCCAAAATACGAAAAATATCCTCAAATGTCAATTACAACCTTTAATTACGAATATATTTAACAATATAGATTTGGGTAGATATGCAAGTCACCCTTCTAATACCTTTGCGCATTAAAACAGATATAAAAGGTATTTGAAGGGTGACATGTGATGAAAAATTAGCCAGGTTTTGCGGAGAAATGTATAACTGAGAGGTACTTGTGTTTGTACGGAATGTCACCAATATGAAGCGATTATTTTGACCTTAACTCTGAAACGAGTCGAGATCGGCAATATGGCTGCATTTACTCTTATTTAGAAGTGTTGATATTCATTATCTACGTTTTATCTACATTTTATTTACGATATCAGGTTCCTGTGTCTGCGGAATGGGAATAGTGTTGATATTGGCACATCAGCTACTAATGATTTGTTCTACCTTTGTAGAATGCAGTCAATACGGGGACACCTTTTCGTATTTTGGACAATTCGGACTCCTCTTATGCGAAACTCGACAGATCAACGTCCCAGGTCCCCAGGCATGTATGGAAGGTTGCAGAGACGAGGGCGGCTTTGTTTGCGTCAATGCTGAGTATAACAATAGCACAAAGTCGTGCAAGCTTTGCGACACAGCATGGTTCGGTGTTCCTAGCGAGGAGAGGGGACCCGTCTCTGGGTCGTGGTTCTATCAACGTAACTGTGCCCTGTAGGCATGGGGTAGGCTTTGGATAGGCATGGTATAGGCATGGTGTAGGACTGCAGCTGAAGAAGTTACAAAACTAAATATGCTTCAAATTTGTGTAGCATGATCAATGGCGATATTCAGAGCCTTAAGATATAGTTATCTTCACAAGAACGGTACCGGTCTTAAAGTTTTCTTTGCAAAGATCAATATTTCAACAAAAATGTTTTAAAAGTGAGGTTTTTATAGTCTCCTTAGCAACATGAAAAAAGTTATTTTGTCACGTGTTTTTTGGCAGAATATATTTCTTGAGTGCTCGTGTCCTTTGGAAAGCCTAGGGTCTAGTCAACAGATCAAATAGTCGCTCGAGACCTCTTATTGATTGAGTACAAGGACAATATCTCTAGGGACGCTCTAAGTCATATTGTTACTATTTTGTTCAATATATATAAGCATTTGTTCTCCAAGGACTTTCTCTTTGTGTCATCTTCTGAACCTCGAGGGGTATTCTTTCATTTGTTGATGCTAGTTGTATATCATATTATGTTTGTGCCTATTCTTGAATTGCGTATATACTTTAGCATCTAGGAAAATATATTTTCGTGATTAAATGTTTAGTTTATATAGAAGTTTTGTTGAATCTTCATTGAAAACTATATTCTACGTTCCCGAGTGACTTGTCATCTTGTGTTAGAAGTTATATATTTAGGAATTGATCCACGTTATACCTGGTACCCATTTACACTGCTTGATACATCGTTCAGATGTAGTGCCTCCATTTGTACATATTGTTAATTTACGAGAAGGCACAGATAGTATTCATTCCTCGTTTGTTGTATTCATTTGCCCAATTTTAATCTGTTGGTTACACCTATATGTTATTAGGCACGATCTATATTTCATGTTATTCTATAGACATTTCCTGTTTTCTTTTGAAATGTAATATTATAATTTGATCCAAAAATTAGAAATATTATCTTTGTGATTGTTTACTTCAAAAGAATTAAAAAGCTTAGCATTTAAACATTGTTTACGGTTATTTTATTCAATTTTATGAATCTTTTAATATGGAATTGATTTCACAACATTTTACAGTATCTTTTAATATGGAATTGATTTCACAACATTTTACAGTATCTTTTAATATGGAATTGATTTCACAGCATTTTACAGTAACTCAAGTCTTGAATGACAATTTACGCCCACTAGCATTTTAAAGACGAAATTTCAAGAGTAAGACGATTCATTTACTGTTGGGAGAGATCCATGTCGTCGCATGCGACATTTTATACTTGGCTATCCTGTTAACGTTGACACGCCGGGATAATGATATAATATCTTTTTCTCAAAGCTTATATCAACAAGTCACCAAACTTATTTATTTAAGCCATCTCCGCGACTGGCGTTTTAAGCTTTGTGGAGGAAGATGGGATAAGTGATACATCAATGTAGTAATTAAGTACATTATCACAGCTTCAGAATACTCTTCACTGTTCGATATCTCGAAACGGGATTTTATGTACGCATCCATAATTCATAATCAACTAATTCATCAAATTTAAGTTGATATTGTACCCAAATCATTCACTTACGCTGGTTCCCTACGATTATATATTATCTATGACAGTTGCTCCATTAAACAAAAAGCATTATCTTCGTAAGCTTTATTTGAATAATTCAGCTTGTTTTCCACTAACATTTTCATTTACTATCTTAAAATTAAATAATCATAACGACTAACGACATCTAGGCACATTGCTCATGTAAGGACCAACTTTATTTTTCCATTCAACTTATTTTCTCTGCCTTGCAATCTAAATGAATTATATTATATTAGGTCATACTGCTGCATGTCATAAAAACCTGTTCATCTAAATAAATTACGATTGGCATCCTGGAAAAAAGAGCTTATTATTTGGATCGATTGAGGAAAAACATTTCACTAATGTTTATTAAAACGTAGAGGAGACCAGGGCAAAGCGGGCCGTCGGGACAAGCGCTTTGCCCCGAGTGATCTCAAATGTTTTTTATGCTCAACACATTATTGTCAGATATTAATTATTTTTCTTAAGCAAATTTCAAATTTTCATTCTATAATATCCCTGTATTTAAAAAAAGTGATATAACAATGAAGTATCAAATTTATATCATAGGATTTTTATTTCATTTAAAAACAAGATAATGTAGCATTAATTTTGATATTTATTATATATGTTGCTTTATCCCTAAACACTTAAAAAGATAGGCCGTATGGGCAAGTCCGGCAGACATCAGATGTTTGTAAACTGTGAACTGTGTCTTTCAAACCTACAAGTTCTTTATTTCTTTCATATTTGTATTGTTTTCTGATATTTAATGAGTTAAATTGTCAAGACTCTCATAGTTCTTAGTAATTCGTATATAATAACCATGTAAGTGTTTGGTTGAGAACTTCCAAAAGATAGGTCCACGACAAATAACAAGTTTTTTGTCGTTTTTGCATACTGAGCCTTGGTTTGTATTATTTGTTTATGTTTTTAAGGGGTGCCTGTGAGCTGCATGGCACTTAAAGAAACTTTTTCGATGGTAATGGCTTATTATAGGTGTTTGACATATCACATTTTCCCATGGGCGCTTTGCCCCAAACTACGGGGCAAAGTGCACCGCCTTTGTCGAAATACATTTTCGTTTATATTTCTTTATGCAGGCATGGTAGGTTAAAAAGCATTTGTCATACAATAGTTTATCTAACGAGAATTAGAGACATGCTGCAAGTTGCATTCTAAACATGTTGATGTGCCCAGAAAACACGCTTATATGTTAAGGGGGGAGCTTTGCCCTGGTCTCCCCTAACTACGGTATACACTTAAAAGATTAAGTTGGTGATAGCATTGTACACTTATATATATTTGTAGGAATTCTAGGCTGTTTGAGATCGAATATCCAAATCTAGTTTAATTTAGATCAACAGTTTTTCTATCAGGAAAACAGTATGACAAAATCTAAAATCTTTTGATCTAAATTTATTTTCATTGCTGATGATCCGTATTTCATGTAAAATTCCGGAGAATATTAAGCGCACGTAAAATGTTTGCAGCGCCTGGATACCTATTCGTGAGCCAATAATCTCTAATAAATAAATCCAATTAATTACTAAAACAGTCATGTATGTTTTCGCAGTACCGAGAAGCTTTTATGAAGTGATATCGCTGATATTTATCGGGGTAGGTATTCACTTTGAAATTAAACTCATTAAAAGAATCATGTGACATGACAGAAAACGTAAGCAAAGCACATATCTGTTATCAGATTAGCACTATGGGTTCTGATAAATATTAATAATAATGTGCATACGTATATGGCACCTTTTCCATGTCCACAGACATTCTGAAAGCGCTACATTATTAAAATAGGATAAGGATTAAACCGATAGAGAAACACTTAATTAAAGACCTCTTTAAGGATACGAAGATTTAAGAGTATTTCGGACATGGGATGATTGGAACTTCAACTCTTCTATTTTTGAGAATTCAATGTGACTTCGATTATCAACCTGAAGGTCCGAACTTTGCTATTCTCTACATTATATCAACCCTTGGACTTTTCATCTGCACTGACATTACCCGCCCCTGAAACCTGCAATACTTGCCAAATAAAAGGTATTTGCATGATAATGTTTGAAACGTGTGTTTATCACTGTGTATAACCGTACACAGGAACAAGCGAGGTGTACGGCGGAGAAATGTTGCTAGCGAGGAGCATGATCGCAAACGGGATCCCTTAAAAACCAATCATCGCCGTTTCATCAACTTTTTCAATGTTATTATCATGTAAATAGCTTTCCGAGACATAACTATTTAATGTCATATCCTGTTCATAGTCAGGGATAGCAAATATGTTACAAAAACAGCATTACTCGCAACTGTCATTGTTACTGTCCATTGGATACAGAATGACAAGTACATACATTTTACTAGGTATGTGTGCTAAAAAATTTATTATTTTGAAAGTTATGCAGTAAAACATTACCTTACTTTCGATTTCGGCTCCTCGCTAGCAACATTTATCGCCGTACACCTTGCTTGTTCCGGTGTACGGTTAAACACAGTGTTTACATTGTATATCTCGGCTTAATATATGTCCTCGTAGGCTGAGAACACGAAAGAATAATTCAATTCTAGAAAGATTTGTCTAGTGACTAGATCAGGAGGCCATACTTTCAATGTTACTAATCTCCATCCCCATCTCTGACATTACACTTCATTCATATGAAGAGATAATTAAAATGGGTACATATACAAACGTCGACTTCGTTCAGCATTGCCTTAAAACATCATTGCAATGATCATAACATTTTCTCAATAGAAATGAAAAAAAAAATTAATTTCTGTTCCTTACCTAATAAAACAAAGACAATTTGTTCTCAGTAGAAAATGTTTGATCAAGGTTTCCTGTTATCAAGATACACTAAAATTTGTATCGATTACACAATGTCAAGTAATCCTTCGATCTTTGTATTCGTTGGATTTTAAAGATAACGAATTGGCTACCATGTAATTCACACATTTATAACATAAGTTTATTGACAAAATTTAGCAGGAGGTAAAAAGGGATTGATACCGGGCTGTCGGTCCTGCTCAAAAATGCCCACCTCAACTTAGAATATTGATTTAGAGTTTTAAACCAAAAACATTCAAAGGTTACGTAAATACGATAATACTGCCCCGGTTTACACGTGATCCGAAATAATCCGCATTGTTAAATACCTGTTTAAGTTGCCGTGATTCATATCTCCTTTGTTTAATATATAGCCTACTACAGTCTGATTTTGAATTAATGCACGTCAGAGTTAAGCATGGTTTGAAATAAATCTTTGTTGTTGAATAATATATTTGAGTGCTCTATAATTGATAATTTCAAATGAATAAATCTAATTCACTTTTAGTTTAAGATGACCCTTTGTAAAAATATGCAAAAGTCTGAAGACAGATATCGATTTGTTCAGAATTCAAAAAATAAAAGTAGTTTAGAAAGAAATTGATGAAACAATTATTTTAACATTTTTATCTCAATTTATTCTTATCAAGCTTCGATTTTTAAAAATCCTCCATATTTATACCCAAATCCTGAAATTATTCCAAAATGCACGTTTCTTATCTCATTGCAAGCGTTGTGTCTACATATGAAAATATAATTACATTATATAAGACCTTTAAGAAAACTCCATCAGACCAGCACGTGGGATCTTAAAACACAAATAAATACATTACTAATACATTAAAATTAATTACAATTAATACATTAAATTACATAAGACGCTGTTGATTACAATTAAATGAAAATGAAATACAACATTCAAATAAAACACATTAATATTCAATTAACGCCGGTTCACTTGCTTACAATATTTCTTAATGCGACACAATTTTAAAATGATATCTACAAAATTGAAGTTCCCAATTGATTACTTGGGTTTATCACTGACTCTCTAGTCCTGTCAGAATTTCACACGACAGATAAAAACAAAATCCGAGAGCAAAATGTTTGTCTCGAAAGCTGAACGTGTTAAGTAAAACGATTTCGGACTATGTAAGAAAATTATTAACTCGTTTGCAAATCTTGATATGAATTATATTTTGAAGACCTCACATTGTTTAATCAGTGCATCATTTGCAAGCCACTTTTCCAAATTATTCAATTAACTTTGTTTTACATAATTTTACAATTATATGATATTCTTTTTAATTATAAAATTATAAATTGCATATTTTGACATTTATATTTTGACAATTATATGATATTCTTTTTAATTTTAAAATAATAAAATGCATATTTCTTGGCCCAGTAGTCTTACTTCATGTCAACGGTTATCAATGGAATGTTATGGGTTTAAGTTGTTTATTTGTTTATTGCTACATGTAGTTGGGAACCTAGCGTCCGAAATCAAATTAAATTTTATTATCGGATAGAGTCGTTTTTTTTGGAATATTTGATAAGTGCATACCTCTTTAGTAGAATAATATATCAGGTATCCACAAAATGCATTTGTATAAATGTAGTCAAGTTATTTCGTCAACATTGGGATTAATGACCACCCTTATAAATGCCTTAAAATACTTGTATCTCCTTCTAAATATCAACAATTACTCAATAGCCATTGTTTTCATTAAGGCTGTCATGGCCACGTACATGTACGATACATCTAGCGCTTAGGAGAAAGAGGTATTCCAAATAGATTAAAGGGGCAGTACATGTAAAGTCTAGCCATACGATTCCTTTTTCTTACACACAATGAATTAAAGGTGTTCACAAAAAATGGCCGCCAATGGATTTTATGAGAATCCTCATACCTTGCCCTCTGACTATTGATGATTGGCTTGTGTAATAAGATTTGTGACACTGTCTAAATATTACATTAAGCTTTAATTGCAATGTTTTGATAGCATTTTTTATATGTTATGTATGCATGGGGTAATAAATAAATATATGAATATATAATGTTTTCGTTTCCCTCAATGATTTGAATTAATCAAACTCAGTTTCAATTTCTTATCTGTACATGTATAATAATATTTTTGGATTTCTTTCCGAGGTTTGGATATGAAAAATCAATGAAACATTTGCTGCACCAATTACTATCCTGAAATAAGATGATATTTGATTTATAAGGATCTCATTCAAATCCAATGTTTTTTCCTTTAAGAACCCATCAACGAAGAGACCAATGTAAAACAGACAGATTTTCAAAGTCGAAAATTTTGCTGTGACAAGAGTATTCGATATCATCCTTCAGTGGCATTTTAGAAGTTGGTTTGATGAAGAAATACAAATATATGGATTTACAACTTCTTTCTAGCAAAGAGATGCGACGTTTCGGTGTAGGTACTAACACCGTTTTCAAGCAAATGTTGAAAATGCTGAATGCATTTGCTTGAAAACGGTGTTAGTACCTACACCTAAACGTCGCATTTCTTTGCAATAAAGAAGTTGTAAATCAATATATTTGTATTTCTTCAGTATTCGATATGTTGAGGTTATTATGGATGCTTTCTGTCATCGCCAGATGACTGAAGACTCAACAGCATTTAAGGAAGTCAATAATTAGTGTAACCCGAACGAACGAAAATGGTAGCTGCAAAATGTCCACTATTTTTCTGAAAAGAACCCTCAGTTGTCCGAGAGACCGCTTGTAATTTTCTGAATATTTATCGGATTGTATTTCAGATTAGTTGCAGAAAATTGGAAAGAATCAAATAAAATGTGTGTACCGGTATGTAAAATGTACATAATAATGCTAAGGTATTTGTTAACCCTTTATCTGCCTTAGGCCTTATCCTGAATAAGATCTGTCTGTCCGAAATCTTGATCTTGGTGAATCTAACACTACAATTTTCATTGATTAATATTCATTGTTTGAAATATTGAAATGTTCGATGGAAGAAAAAAAACTAATTTGAAGCTTGTCTTGAAAGGCTATCTGCGTTTGGAGAATTGGTGGAGTGTCATCCAAAATCTATTATGTTTATTGGCAAAGTACGTAGTTTCCTTGTAAACTTGTCCGTCAAGGATATAAACTAAAGGAAACATTCAATTTAGTGTGTTTACGGTTTCGCTATGCGCGGGAATATCGGATATGTCTCAGCAAGTATTATGCATTCGTTGCACAATCGTTGGTGAGAAATTGATTTTACCCAATCGCGTGTTCAATCTTGATAACGAACGAAAGTTACAACACAAACATGTTAATACTATAATATACAATTGCCCGGGAGTGACGACAAGGTATTAGATTTACGATTAAAGCGAGGTATAATCACCATGGGGTGTCTTGGGATTTATACCTCACCCTGAGTTTAGTTTTAGGTCTTTTGGAATTTTAAACCTTATTTATCGTGTGACTGTGTCATAGGTTATCAGTTAAAATAATCTTGCATATAGCATGTACGATCATGGGGAGATCGCGAGGTGGTATAGGCGGTTCTCAGATAAATAAAAATTGAAATATTGCATCATTATACATGCCATCTACATAACATCAAAATGTTTATGCCACAGATAATACGGAAAATTAAATTAGTAGTTTTAAACAAGACCTGAGAAATATAGATGTACAATAATGCCTAGTACTTGTCTTAAGAATAATACCGTAGCATAGTTGTTTTCATTGTATGTTCATTACATTAATCTTATAAAAAGATGATGTTTAACTAATTCATTGGATGATGAAGATTACTATACTTTAATGATTAACACAGATAGGATATTATCATTCTCTATAGAGAACAGACACACTAATGAAGTTGAGAGTTACAATCAAAGGAAATCAATTTCACGACAGTCACAATTAATCATTTTTCAAATGTTATTTTCCAACATACTAAATTTGAAATGTATTCATTCTAAAATGTTTCTACTTTAAAGAAGGCACACTGATTTAATAAAGATTGACTAATTACTAACGATTGTAATCTGATTCAATTTAAACCATTAACTCTTTGTGATGTTAAAGTTTTTGAAGACGGTTTCTTTTCAGCAGATGAATATGTATTTATATGTTATTGTATGTAGGGGAGAGCGGGGCATATTGGTGTAGTGTGGAGCACAGTGGTGAAGTGGTTAGCATGCTGGTCTCTCACGCCGGAGACCCGGGTTCGAATCCCGGTGGAGACACCAAAAATTTGTGACTTGGGTCTCGTCCTGTGTTGTGTCCCTTGGCAAGGCACTTCATCCACATTGCACTCAGTCCACCCAGCTGTTGAAATGGGTACCTGAAAATTGGATGTACTGACCTATATGGTCGTGATTAGCGCTTAGTAGCAGCTGTGAAAGTACACTCCTTCGGGGTAATAATGTAGCGCGTTGAGCATGTCTTAGGACGTGGAAAAGGCGCAATATAAGTATGCACATTATTATATTGGGACAGAATTTACTCTCTGCAACATATCTTTTATTCTAATTGAATCAAATAAACAATAAGGACATTTTCTGGTCAACAGTTTAATGATGAAAACCTTATCGACGTTAAAATATCACAAACATAAAAGCAACTAGGCTAAAGAGATTTAAAACATAATTTTTTTTTGTCCCAATGTACCCAAACTGTGGGTACATTGTGACAGACTTTGGCGTGCATTAGGACGCAAACAAATTTAGCACAAAATATAAATATACGATTCCATTTAGTGGTATTAGTCCTTACAACTACACCAAATAACGTACTTGATAACATAAGCAAAATGTTTGACAATTACTGCCAGCACTTGTGTATAATGATATAAATTGCATCCAGACCAGACACAATGTGTTAATTCTGACAAATGGTTAAATAAAAAATAGTCACTAAGTTAGGGTTAAAACACGAGAACGAGGTTATGCTTGGGATTTCAAAACATGAGGAAAGAAATTAAAGCTGAGCGGAAAGTAAGACCGAAAGCGAAGCTTGAGGTCTTACTTCCCGCGAGGTTTTCTTTCCGAAGGTTTTGAAAACCCAAGCATAACCGAGTTCGAGTGTTTTAACTAACTTAGATGCCGTTATTAACAACCCGTAATCATTTGTCCATATTGTAGTATTTGTAATCATATTTTCAGACTGATAATAAAAATTGAGAAAAAAACAACAAATATCAAGGATTCATGTTCGTCGGTTAATTTTAACATTTATTATTGGATTACATTACTTTATACTGTCGCTTCAATTCTGAATATAAAAGATTAAAATGAATTTCTTTCAAAAAAAGCATTGTGTTCAGACGACTTTTTGATATTGACATAGCACATAATGCACGTGCAAAGCATTCTTCGAGGTGTAAGGTTTTACAAATGACAATCGACAAGTCACGTGGTTGACACCGTATTTGGATCCTTTAAATTTATCAC
The DNA here is from genome assembly GCA_916613615.1 of Steromphala cineraria. Lineage (NCBI taxonomy): Eukaryota > Metazoa > Mollusca > Gastropoda > Trochida > Trochidae > Steromphala > Steromphala cineraria. Next base: position 27,655,592 of record OU744736.1, on the reverse strand, counting down.
AAATGAAAAGGTGTAACACTGTTAATATCCATTTTGAATGTTTGTATGCATTTAAAATTGGAATTAAAGTGCAATTGGATTTCCTAATGCTTTAGGGCCGATTTTTTGTACCGAAATCTGATCTTCAATCAATAGATTGTGTAACATAACCTTCACTTCTAACTGGCCCGTTAATGTAGTGGTTATAGTGCTAGCTTACGGTTCAGAGGGTTGAGGGTTCGAATCCCGCACATCGGAAGCATTGTAATTTTTTTCAAGATAATGTGGACTTAGGGGTTAGGTTACACATATGAATATAAAACCCTTTGACTTTGAAATATAAAAACCTTCCAACCCCCGAGTAGGTCTTAAAAATGAATATAAAACCTTTCCAACCCCCGAGTAGGTCTTACATGTGAATATAATGCCCTGACTTCCCAACGTGAAACCTCCTGGGACAATCCAAAACAATAGACGAAATCCCCGATAGGTTTCTATGATCAGTCAAATCTCAATTGCTTCAAAGATCAAACTGTTTAAAACAACTTCCCGGTCATTAAACTTTAAATGTATAACAATGTTATTACAATGATCAACGAAAAATACCTGTATGGGATGCACTGGGACATGTCCTAATGCACCCCAGTCAACATGTCCCAATGCACCCACACCTACCCTTGCAATGTCTTAGTCACTGCATGACATAACCATGTAACAAACTGAGTACCAATAAATAACTGTTTGATAAAGTATCACTCACGCATCTAAAGAAGAATACTGTATTTGATAACACAAAGGTTTGCTAATAAGAGTCTGAATTTTACAACGAGATGTAAAAACACATTTTAGTCACCAAACTTCTGAATGTGTCAACTGCGTCCAGCGATGCAACAAAAAGTGCCAGTATGTATGATGTGTCTTCCTTGAGATATCATGATAATGTGATTGCACATCTAAAAATAAATGTTTTGTGGGGTGTCCCATTGAACCCACTGTCCAAATTTGCCCCGCTCTCCCCTATAACAAAAGGTATAAATCAGCCATTTAATATTGTGTTTGCATATACATGTATGTAATTTAGCACTGGGTTACTTCCCTGTATTATAAATTATGTTTTATGATGTCGGATTTTAACATGTATCATTATTATTTATAACATCACTCATAGGTCACTTTTGGCCGGACGCTTTTAAAGTGTGTGACACTTATAAAATAATAATAAAATAATCTTCTTCTTCTTCTCTTCTTCTTCTGTAATGGATTTCAATTTTGTTTACAATTAATCTATAGAAAGAAGAATGTGTTAACCATTTTGGAACAAGAACTGTCACATGCGTGTTAAGCAATGATTGAATGAAAGAATAAATGTTAATTTTAGGTAAAGAGGCTTAAGACAATAATCGATAGTCAACTTTTTATTTCATGTAATGCGACATTCGTTGTAGATTACAATATCAAGAAAGTGACACATATGGTTTGATGAAGGAGAATGTATATGCATTAATGAGAGGATACCGTACCGTAACAAATGGTCTTATGAATTAGTTTAATATCTTTATGAAAATAACTGCAATATGGACTATTGTTACAATCAGTGAAATTATGTTTCACGAAAATGCGCTATTAATGTTATTTAAATAGGTTAATTTGAAATGACTGACCGTCATAAAGAGTATTTTTTTTAATGCATCTTTGTATAACCTGTTATTGAACACATTACATTTTCTAGCTCTATAATACATCAGAAATCCACGTTTATGAAAGGTGATAAGAACAGTGTCATGTTTTCTGGTAATACCAGAAAATTATTCCTTTTGAATTGGCTCGTAATGCAGAACCTGTAATTGTATTCTTGACACTGAATATCAAACAGGTTTGTCATCCGGTACTTCAGTCTTCAGTCTAACCTAAACAAATGGACAAATTTTATGGTATTACTTCAGGGTAGGCGTCTGAGGTTCGCTTCTGTTGCAGCCTCCAACTCTTGCTGATTAAAAGGCCATTTGGCCATCAGCGGCCCGCTCGAGAGAGGTTGATATATCCCCATGACCCTCCAAGGAATGTTAGAGCGAATATTTTCTTCCCAAATGTTAAAACTCAACGCATATAGTTTGATAATAAAAAGTGTGTTAAAACTCTTATATGCAATAAAAAGATGGTTTGAATATTATGGAAATATAATGTAATAAATGTAATATAACTTTGACTTTGACAGTTTGTAAAAAGTAACAAATCGTTTGATCAAAGGTAACCACAACGTGTTACACGTAATTATCCAGGATAATATTGAACAATCAGGCATAGAGATTCTTGCATGAGGTAGGATTGTCGACCTAGCTGCTAATTAAGGAGCTTGATAACCTGTCACATTGTCTTCACTTCAAAATGAGGTACAAAATTGTACTGATGCGCAAGCAGACACACGATTACTTACTCAGGGTATACATTGTATATCTTGTCTGAGTGTGGTCCTGTGTCAACAAAAACATCATTGTGTACTCCCAAACTTTGAACAGATATTTCATGTCCGCAAACTTAGAAACTTCGAGAAAAGAAACGCATAGATGATTTTCCAAATTTCTGTCGAGTGTTAAAAACAAATTAAACAATATAAAAGTTATATTTCCTTTTTATATGATGGTTTAAGGCTTTAGTACACAAAGTCGAAAATTGTATACCTCTTGTTTATTTGAGACTCATTTGAAGACTATTTTGAAAAAAAAAACATTATTTAGAACAAATCTAAAGCAGAATTCACGTAAGAGTAAACGCTAGATCATGTGGTACCTTTAACCACCAAAAGGCACCTATTGTTTAAAATGTTGTTATTAAATTTTAAATAGAACAAAGGTTACCATTATACATCGGCAACGTGTTGGAAATGAAAACGTCGTCGAGCGTGAAATTGAATCCGAAGTGTCATTATTCGCACTAGTCTGGCATCAGAATATTCACCATCGTCCCATTGCGAATTAATGGTTCGTTCCTAAAGGTCACTTCCGGTTAAAAGCGCTAAAGATGTGTGCATCAAAGAGTAGCCACGAAAACGCCAAATGTCTACATTAAGGTCACGACTTTTCTCAATTCTCTTTCCACAGGGATACAGATTATTCACAACATCAGTCCATCAAACTGTACACAAGCGTTTACATGAAGTGGATATTCGACCATGAAGGCCAGTTATCGCCCCTGTTTTTGGGGGCTTCAAAGAATCCAACCTTATTAAGTGGCGTTTTACAATCAAGACCTTGAACCTTTGAAACCATAGGAGACTTTGGTTTACTAAAACGTTTGAAAAAGTTTGAAAAAGTAACATTTTGCCCATAGTTTATGTCACAAGTCAACAGATTCGGTTGAGACAGTGTGATGGTGTGGGATGCAGTATTTAGCACACATTAATGTAGTTAATTGGTGGTTCTGAAGTATTTAAGAAGCAAATACCAATTTCGACAACATCCATGAACATCACTTGCATTAGATTATTTACTGACAAGGGAGTATTTCGAGTATGGTAACTTGAATTAACTTGCAGAACGTCAGTTGGCACAATAACATGCGCTTTTAAAGTAAAGAAGTTGTTTATGACTTCTCAAACACTACTTTTCAAGCCAAATAAAACATCAACAGTTTGAATTAAACAAACGTGTACGTCAACGTCATAATACGCCCAAGACATACAAACGACTAGCCATTGCATTGCAGAAAGGTTGAGGAAGATTGCACCATAGGGAATCCATCAATTTGTCAGTTCGTATTCAAAGGGATGTCAAGCAAGAATTCTTGAAAATGGCAGGAATTCATAACACTGACGTCGACGCCATTCTGTGTTTAACAGAATCGGACTTTTATACCAATGTAATTTTGTTACATTTGTGGTTTTTAAGGTGAAGTAAGAAATTCTTTATAAAATTACACATGCGTTTCTTTTTGGGACAGTATAGTAATAATCGTTTTGGCAGAGAATTGATAAAGAGCTGAATGTTTGGAATGCAAAATTAGTGTTACACGCTTAGCAAACTGACTTACTAGAAACTAACTGTGTATATGAAATGAAAAAGTGAAATGGATTAATTGATTAATGAATTAATGGTTTGTTAGTAAACATTTTTACTTGCAATGTTACACTTATCACCTAAACAATTGAGAGAACATTGTTTTCACTATTAGAGGAAGTATACGAACGGGTTGCACTTCTTAAGTATTCTTGAATGAATTGAAATTAAGATTAGAAAATTGTTTCTTCTACTTGAATAATGTATGTTACTGGAATGTTTGTCAAAGATCTATAAACGGCATATTTTTACGAAGATATTGTAGTACACTCGTTTGATTAGATAACAATGAAATAAACAGCTTATATATTTTGTTATGAGTTCAAACAAACCTTTACACGAACTTAATCACCATCATTCGGTCAAGTATGGCATTTGTAGAATGTTGTTTGCAGGTTTTGTTTTATCATAAAAACAGCTGTTGTTTGATTAATTTTCGTATGTAAAGTTTTGAAATTTCATCTTTCAATCAACATTTGCATTCTGCGTTTCCTATATGGTGAAATGCTCTCTATTCCTTTATAATAAGTTGTCCAAAAAATAAATGTCTTTCATTTTATTTTAAAGGCATTATTTTGAATTATTAGTTCTTAGAATAAGACTTATTTGTTATCCTTGTGAAGATTAATATCTTAGTAACCACCTTTTGTGGATTTGTATGGTGCCTTTAACTATAATTTTAATGCAAGATTTTAAAAGATTGTAATACTATCACGTTACTTGGTGATAGAAGAAAATAAATTATTTCACGTCGTGTTTCTTTGTAAACTCACAAACATATATATAAGACACTCCTCTTGTTATATGTGAAACTGGACGAGATAAACAACATTGCTTAAGAACACAACTGAACCAAATTGCGAATTTTGAAACCAGGAATGTTAAGGAAGATAACATGCCTGTTAAGAAATCGCCGTTTAGTGACTTATCAAGATGAGATAGGGAGTCAAGAATGGCTTTCGCGGCAATGATTAATGTTCAGGAAGTCAAAGCATGTCATCAAACTTTAGACTTCATAATCTTTGACTGTCTAAAATGTCGTGACCTTTCTTTTGTAACATTTCATTAGTTCACCTGACAGGCTGTACACTATAGGATTCATTTTTAGCTTACCGACATTTAATTACTCAATATGGATCTCAAAAGTTGTACTTTCATACATTGACATTAATTATAGTAAATGAATTGCATTTGAAATAGTTGAAACTGTAAAGGGTTTTAAACTCATAGATATGCTTGTATTGTATCTTATCTTAATATAAAACAAAAACACGTTGATACGGATTCTTGTAACGATAATACATGTTGTGTGCCTTAAATTTAAACCTTAACCTAAAAAACATTTTCACTTTAAAATTAAAGGCTCTATGTAATACAGCTGCGTATCTTAAGTTTGTTCACTTGCTTGTGTATCTTAGTGGAAAATATCATGTTAATTGGGTTTCATTTTGACGTCAATAACATAACTCCAGAAGCACCTACAAGGGACAACCAATTATCCATTAGTACAATAATCATTCCCAAACCATATTCCGGGATCGTAATGTCACTGGTACTGAATTTAGATATTTGGCATGATTAAATAGACAGATGGGGTCATATTTGTGAAACTCAGATTTTCTTTAATTTCGATTTAAATGTTCCATATAAACATTACAAGTAAGAAATCAGTACAATTACATGGCATTAATGCAAAAGAACAAATATGACTTAGGTCTATTACTAATGAAGGATTTTGTAGCGAAAAATACAAAATAGGGTTTTCGAAATTTTGACCCTTGGTCATTTCAATGCCCTGCCAAATTAGTTATGGTTATTTGTAAGGTATGACATACGAATATGTTAACGCAAACAAAATGTTAACTTATGTACTTAAATTTCAACATCATCTGTTTAGTTTTCGCATTGCTAGGATACCCCAAAGACATTCCAATTTACATGATATTTGCACTAAAAACGCTGGTAGGTGAACAAACTTAAGATACGCAGATGTACATTGATAATATAATGTGTTTCAGGGTGGGAACATATAAATCAGTCTGACTGAAAACTGAGTTGGAAATTTTGTTGATACTAATACCCGGCGATAATTCAAACATAAATGCATTGGTGCAGGGTATGCATTAAGTGCGCAGTCATGGTGCGCAAATGAAGGATCCACCCTATTGGCGGTCCTTTGCAAGATGTATGTTTCTCACAGGCTTAATTTACAAGTATCACTTGAACTATCTAAAATCTATCCAATGGTTAGGGACCTGTTTGTTATAGGCCCAAATTTACATAATGTTGCCACCATGTGATAAATAAAATATAATTGTAACTCTGAGACCAACAGAGGTATCATAGTAACACCTGGTATATAAGGAAGGACGACGAGAACAGGTGCGTCTTTCATCTTTTCCGTCCAAGTGTCTCACCTAGACAACTCACCTGAAGTCAACGATGAAGGCCTTAGTCCTTGCACTGCTTGTAGTGGGTGAGTTCATTTTATCAAAGCTGTCTCAATTTCAGTTTTATTTTAGACACATCCTTTTCTGCGTTGAAATGTTTGATTTGATGTTGTCAGGTTGAGAAATTATAGTCAGGTTGAGGTATAGGTTGAGTCACTTTGATAGTTATAATTAAATGTTTATCTGTGTTTATTTCCAACATTTATGGGTCTTACATTCTTTTTTTATACCATGTAATGGTGAATGAATATATGTTGATATCAATATGTTATTAAAGTTGGAATTGAGGAAGTGTTTCAAACTCATGTTTTGTATACAAAAGCAAAAGAGAGGTCGCCTCAAAAGGTATAAAGTTGTCAAAAACTAAACTAGATATTCCAGTTTCTTTTTACCTACCGCTATTGACTCATTGGACTCCTTACTAGTCAAAATAACAAAAGCAAAATATGACAATTCAAGCTGTGTCTCAAAGGTTACAGACTCGCTTTTGTCAAGCTATTCATTGTCGCCTCAATGTCGGATGATTGATAAAGTTAGGGACCGCACGGTGAATTTCTATTTCAGAAATCTTTAAAACATTATTATGATAAAAGTACCTATAATAATTACTTAACACATTTACTGACGTAGCGTCGTAACTCGACCCAAGTAGTGAATAAATGCTTTCTGAAAATCTTTACACGTTTGTAGACTCAATGCGATCCGCAAAGTGGCTTCAAACTCATTCCCGATTTCTTAACAGTAATGGTTACCTTAAAAAGTTGACATCGTCAGTGAAATTAAATTATTTTAAGAGCTCTTTTACATATTTTCTTTTTATGCAGTGAGAAAGGCTTAGAAACTATTCGATTACTTTTCGCAAGCTGGGATAATTCGCATAACGTTTCTAAAATGTCAAAATTATATGTAATTGTATTTAGTTTTCGTTGGTTAAATAAGTCAGTCTAATTTGCATATGTAATTAATTATAAATCAACAAAGAACATTTTTTTATCTCCTTATTGGTTCCCCTGTTGTTTCGACATGTTAATGATTACAACTTTTCATGATTCGTAAATACATATTAGTTATAACTTCAAGTAGTGTAAATGATGTGGAATACGATGCCAAGATAAGGTAACTTTGCTCCGGATTGAACTTTTCGCACGGCAATCCTCACACAAAATTTAGAATGGACCTGACACCATTAAACCACATTTCACAGTACGCCAGATTAGTAGTAAGATTCTTATAATAATCATAATTAAAGTATCATTTTAAGTAGTGTATATCCTTATATCCCTTGTTTACTGATCGTCTGGCATAGCTTCAGTAGTTTTTAATCGTTTTATATGCAAACTGTTAAGACTTGCTGAATTCTCAACCAATGGATCCTCGTTTTTCAATTAACTTCATGCTAAGTAGCAAAATCGTTTAGTTAATGTGACACATATTTGAGTAAGTAGAAGCACAAGGAGTGATCCAAATCGTAGTCAAGTTGTTTGCAATTGATGGTAAAATTTTACAAGATGTATTAAAAAATTCTGTTGATTTTACATGATATATTTTACCTTTATACTGATATGAAAACACATAAAAATAACTAAAAAAATAAATGCTGTAACGTGTAGATGAAGTGTTCATTGACTCAACTTTTCTTTGAATTATTTAACATTTCATGCAATTATACAACTAATGGAAGTTTTTTAAAGAAACAAATTGCAAATTTCATTTAAACATAATTTTGATGATATATATGAGATAGGCCCGTTTTGCGCTGAAGTTGATTGAGCATTTTTGTAGGATCCGAAAGGCATAAGTCACTTTCTCAAAATTGAAAAATCCATGTTACAGATACAAGATGCTATAATTATGTTACTTTATCTTGAAGTGTTTTAATTAGAATTTTCACAATGTCAAAAGGGTGATAAAACAATTTATATCATAGAAAATATTTGGTTTAAAAGTTCCTAAACCATAAAAAAAAACACTTTTCGGCATTATTGTATTCTGGTAAACTATTTTGCACTCTTGAGATAAAAAATTGACGACAAAAGATCTGTGTTTAATTTTTAGAAATGCAAGGAAATTAACTGTTTGAACAACTTCGTATGTAAAATTTGTGTAGGGACATCACATATTTTCAATAACTATTTTGAAATTTACCATCATTGATACTGTCATGAAATCCAACATTATGATCTCATTTCAGAATATTCATTTATTCAGGTCATTTAGTAAATGTTTAGATAGTGTAAGGCATTGATGCAATAATACGTTAAATTGGACCAATAACAAAAGCGTTACCTAAAACGTTACCTAAAACGTTACCTAAAACGTTACCTAAAACGTTACCTAAAACGTTACCTAAAGCGATACTGCTCATTGAGTATTCTCCACACTTCAAATTCTTGTGACAGAGATTTGTTTAATAAATGTTTTCTGTTCATACTTTTTATCCTTGTTGCATTCTCTTCCAACTTGAAAAATATATAACCATTAACATGACAATAGAAAGGAATAAATTCAGACTTTGAAATGTAAACGATATGCTTGATTTTGATTGGATCTTACAAGGTCATGTGATCGGTATACATTTCAATGAACCCTAAATCGCAGGTTATACAAAATAACTTTCAGTAAATGAAGTTTATACGATATCGTGCCGGAATTACATTTCTCGGGGATTCCCCTGATCTTACAGCCACATTCCAGCCTGACCTCAGTCTTGATGGTCATCACTGAGACTCACTTTTTGCAAATATTATTTTTCTGTTTATTAGCAACACTCGCCCAAATAATCTGTTTTTGATGTTTGAAGAATAAACATTTAGTTGTAGATAAATAAAGTTGTTCATGTTCATCTCACAGAAATTAGGATAGTGAGCAAAGTTAAACAATGTAATGTACATCATTTCAAAAGCATGAGTTGAGCTCCATTCTGAATGACCTGACTTGCGACAACACAGTTTCAAGGCACCCCATTCGTGGCGCGCTCTCTGCATGCCTTCATAGACAGTTTCGAGGCCCCCGATGATCAAAACGATGTTGCCGTGTTTGAAAACATGTACTCGTCATTGTCAATATCAGTGTCTAACATCGGCGGGCCTGCAATTGGCATTATTTCTCGAGGGACTTTAAATAACTTTATGTTTACATTCATTGTCAAACAAACAACCCAACTTTCCAAAGCATGTCGAGCTTTTAGAGCTGATACTCTACACTCGATACAGGACAGTATCAATACGCGAGTGCAAATTGTTAATTTTGGAATATTCAAATCAAACTTTACATATTTTTTATTTTGTTTCCTAAAACATTTTATTGTTATTAACATCATACCCATAAAGGATTATTTGTGGAATAAAAAAGTGCATCTTTTCCTTTTTTGTTATGAACTATTTTTGCATGCGCTTGAACCCGGTAGAGACCCGCCTGGGTCTAACTGATATCTAGGTCAGTGCGACAAGCAGCTTAGAAGTTACTACAGAATCGCATTTCGAATGATATAAAAACAACTTCTGGCTTTAAATACAAAGTGGGAATTTATAAGAAATAAATTTCATAATATAGTTGTCCACACGGTTATAACCTGTTTGAAACTCGTAATATAAACTTTAGCATAATTGGCTCGGCAAGCTCGCCAATTATACAAGTTTATATTACAAGTTTCAAACAGGTTATAACCGTGTGGACAACTATATTGTGAAATTCATTTCTTAAATACATCTAAAAAGAAGGTGGAAGTTGTTTGTTTAAATTCTAACGTTTAAAAATGAATGGGAATATTCCAAATACATTTAACATGCTCATTCAAAGATCAGAAAATTGTAAAGGATTTAACAAAGTCATGTCAATCACTAGATAAATGAAGTCAATTTTTGTTTGAGGTACAAGAATAATAAAAATAACATATATATTTGAATTTTGAAATGATTGTATCTATTATCATTGTAATCATTTATATGCCATAACAAAAACCTGATAGAATTAGCCTTTGATAACATCTGTAAAATTATTCGTTTTATTGTTAGTAACAACAACAAAATTTGGTTGCGTATCTTATTTGTATACCAAATAAGTAAAGAAGGAATAACGTATTTGATAATCTATAACCCTTGTATGACACTCTGCACATGTCTCTTTAATATCTTACATTATATAGATGATAACGCAAAACCACGCAAAACCCCACAAAACCAGGCAAAAAAAACATCGTATTATTGTATCTAGTTTGGCAAAACGGTATAGACCTATGTTACAGTTGTAAGTGTGGATATGAAAGGTATTAAGCGAGATTGACCGGTTAAAACTTGTTTTAAACCAATAAGATGCTTAAAAGAGTAGGTACATGAAAAACTAAAACGATGACAAATAGTATGCAAAAAGGGTTTTAAAATATAACGCACTAAATCTTTATGTCTATATCAAATGTTTTAAACTATAACAATCTTAAATCAGAAGATGTTTCAAGATCAATGTGTGTTCCTCTTTTATACTCCTACATATATAAACACTGTTTAATCATTTTGTACATCACGTCGGCTATTTATGGACGATATAGAATCAAAGATTGTTGAAGGAGTGTTGGCAAACTTCTGGAATAACCATTTATGCACATATTGATAGTAGATCGTTCTTCTATTGAAAGATATGGTTGAAATAATGACCGCTGACTGAGTGAATATCTGTGATAACCATCGAGCGATCAGCGAGATGGTTATCACAGATATTCACGAGGTCGAGGTTATTATTTCACATACACTACATGGTTATTGTTAAAACTGTTTTCCATTTTTAATGAAAATATCAATATTAGCCGAATATAATTTTGTTGATAATGAGTTCAGAAGTGACAATGGTGTCTAGCATGGTTAACTTCCACTCCTGAGGAATGGATCAATTTCATTTTAACACTGCGCGAATTTCACGTGCAGTTGGAGATAATACTGGCGAAATTGTCGGTAAAACAATTCTAAGCCGTTTACCAACTGTGCATTTTCATTCTTTTACCGAGCTATTAACCTTAAAATGTTACACTGAACTGAACTATAATTTAATTATTTTGATGCAAATTTTAAACGGACGTCAATGAAATTTTGTTTGGTGGCAAATGATGTAAAATGTAATAATCCGTCTCTAGTCAAAAACTGTGTGGCTGCACGGACGTCGTCTATTTCATCTTGTGATGCACGGACTTCTTGTACGCCAAGTTGCTAAGCAAATTCTCAAAATTCACGTGCAGCACACAACCTAAAGCACATGGTTTCAAGAAGGTTGGTACAATGGAGTGCTCTCCTCCCCTGTTGTCAAACAGATATATTTGCCGGTGTTTCGAGGTCTTTCCCGGAGGCAATTAAGGTGAGGTTGATCGCAAAGTATACTTTATTTGTTCTTTCATGTAATAGACTCGGAAATATGTTTAAATCATTACAAGGAATCAAATGAAGCGTGTACGCATTTTCTGCTTTAGAAATGCTTTTTAGTATTGTAATATGTATATAAAATGCAGACACATATGGGTATAAGCTAGATTTCTGACTTTGAGATCAGTTTGGTATGATATTATCTTCAATAAATTTCGTGTGAACGTTGAAACTATCAATCGTCCATTAAACAATAAGATTCTAAATTATTCAAAAGTCGATGCTAGAAATGACAGTTCCAAACTTAAGTTACTATTTCGGGGAAAGCGTGATGATATGAAATATGCATGTATGTAAATGGAAATGTGTTTTTGTCAGCACTTGAAATCAGACTGTTAGTAGCGTCAAACCTTTGAATGTTTCAGGAACTACGCATGGATGATAGCTGGACAGTTAAATGTTGGCTGATACTGAAGTCGGCTTTCTTGTGCATTGTTTCAAAAGGACCATTTCAAATGATTGTGACCTCCCGACAACTGACTTCCTATGAAGGATTTGGAACATTAATTGAAGAGAACACTAGCATAGATACTGAGGCCCAACGGGATTGTGTGTGGGAGTGTTTGATAAATGTAAATGTTTGCATGTTTCAAGGAAACCAAATAGAAAGAATTGAAAGCAGTATGAACATATAATATGAATATGACTTCAAAAGTTCTCTGTAATAAAGAGTATTTTTTCTGTGCTTTTTTTTCTTTTATTATCGTTCTTGCGGCCTTTGTTATTCTTTAGAATGACGTATTGAAATAAAGACATAATATATCTGAATGCACAGGTGAAATTCACAACAAATTCTAAAGAATATCAAAAGTCACAATTAGAGGCGAAGGGTAATTTAGACCCGTAAGCCGAGGGTAAGTTTTTTTCGAGGTGCGATACGGTGAAGAAGGCGAGGCGTAGCCGAGACATGTTCACCGTATCGAACCGAGAGGTCAGTTATCAAGAGGTTGGTTATCAGATAACCAACCTCGTGATAACCAACCTCCAGGTTGATCTGAGGTCAGTTATCTAAAAATAACTACCTCTGATATTGACCAGATAATCGCACCACGTGGTGTATTGGAACATAAACCCTTCTGAAAACTTTAGAAGCAGAAGGGCTTATCTCTGCAGTTGAGCCCTTCTGGCTGTAAGCTGTATGCAGATAAGCCCTTCTGGCTCTCAAGTTTTAGTCGTTTTTAGATAAGCCCTTTTGATACACTTCTATATTTCATTCATTAGCTAAGATAATGGCTTAGCAAATTTTTTATGTGGAAACTCAATTAGCACACCAAGATTATCCAAAAAAGGCAAATCACCAACATGGTGACATAAGTCCTTCTGGCTCTAAGCAGTCGATATGATGGATAATATACATTTGAAATTAACATTATAATTTCAATCAGAATGAAACAAAAACAATACGGAAGATAAATATAGCATTGAGAAAGAGATTTTTTGAACTGCGATAATGAACTTGAAATAAGGAAAATCAAGAATATAATGGAGGCATATCCAAAGGATCAGCTTTAGGTCAATGACTTTAACTATTCTAAACATATCATGGATTGAATGATTACAAACATGTTTTATACTGCATTTTGTAAACCTATCTGGCGCTACATATGATGACTTCTTCAGATGACCATTGAATTGAAATGGACATCCTTTAAATACCTCTGGAAAGTTATTGTTCATGTAAAGATAATCTATATTGATCAAAGTTAAGTTACTTCAAAATATTTGGTAAATAAATGCGCAGACACAGCATATTCAATGAGTCATTTGAACCAATTGGTCAGTCAAGCAACTTGGTGAATTTGTTTGAATCACTTGTTCTTGCGACAAAGCACTCATCCATATCTCAAGTTGCCAAGAAGAAATGCTACTAAACAGCTTCTGAACAACAGCTACTTTAACTGTGCCAGAGTACCTTTGTGGGATGTTAAATATAATTCAAGTTTCCAATGTATTACCACTTTGTAATCGTAATGCTTTAAAGGGGCAGTAGCACGTTTTATGGTGATGTAAGGAAAGTAAAAATAAATGGTTCTAATTGAGAGACAATGTATTTAAAGAGACGCTGTATAACCTTTTTTAAATAAATTTTTCATAAGATATTGGTCAAATTACTATATAACATAAATATTAGGCCAAAACAGCAACGATACACAGTTTCTCAATGAAACTTCAGCTGCGTAAACATTGCGTAACAATGGAAAATGGTAGGCGAAATCCGTAGTTCTGCGTTTTCCAAGCAATTAACAGTATGTCATATCATTGTGTTACTGTCAACTGCCCTAGAATATCTCCTGATGAAGTCTCCGTGGACAAATTTCCATCACATTGATCGTTCCACGCCAAATAGACCCTCTGTGTTATGTCAAAGAGAGAAATGTGACAATCTACATCGAACTCACGTGTTCCGATCACTACACCGATTTTTTGTTTCGAGCTCGCATTTTCACTGAATGAACAGTTTGGCATGCAAAGAAAAAATCCTTTTCTGATTAGTAAAATAGAAAACAAAGCACAACGTTTTTGGCTTATTTATGGCAATAATCCGTTTTGTGTAAAAATGTTGAATAAACAACGACATTGGTCTGCAGGTGTTATTTCTTTCTTTAGGTCGGATACTCACCTATTACACAATTACTTTACTGTCTATCGCATTTCCTGTCTGTTTCCTAATTAAAAGCTTTTAAATGATGACTATAGCAGGTAGGTTATATAATGCACAATTATCAACACCTGGCTATTTTATGACATCAGCTAATTCGGTATCATCAAATGGCAATTGTATTCCTTAACATCCTTTTTTTCTCCGATTGGTAAATTATAACCTGTTGAAATTAGGAGTATTTGTTTTTGCTCTATCTGAAATTATTTTGGGTAAGGTTCATTTAATAAATCTTCATCCTGTTGGGCCATGTATCGGGTATTGTTGTGAAAAATATCTTCTCTATGTACAAAAGTGAAAACATTTAATTTAAGATTGTCATTGAAAGTATATTTTCAATGCCCTATTTAAATAATGTTTTAAACACGACATCAGTCATCATCAAATACATGCCTTTCATTGAGAATTGTAACTTATCCATCACTAAATGAAATAAGTAAGAAAAAAGTAACTGAAGTCAAAGGCATTTTTTAAAAATTGGTTTAATTTTTTTTAAAATAGTATTATATAATAACATGCTCTCTTACTCTAATCTCTTCTGCTTCTACATCACCTGAGCTGTCGTTTGGTTCGTATCGGTAAGGCAAAGCATGGCCCCTGTCATTTGAAAGTAGCGATTCTGAACAAGATGACTGGGGTTATTTGGATTATGGGTACTGACAAATGTTATTGCACGTTTTGGCACCACCTTTTCTTTTGATTTTCTCAATTCTATAATGGTGTGGTTGGTTGCTTTTTCAATACCCTTGTCTATCATATTTGAAGGGAAATCCCGTTTTAACAGGGAATCTTTAAGTTCTTCTAACCTGTTTTGTCGTAACTCACCATCCTTTATTATTGGGGCAATCATTACGTGATTGACAACACATGATTGATTCCTTAACTGTCAATCTGAGCACACAACTATGTGTTGATTATATGATTTTATTGTTTTGTTCCTGTATAAATATATGCAACCTTCCATTTGTAATCATACTTGACAAGACCCACATAATGGTCGAAATGAATTCATCGTATTAAAGAAGATTGATTCAGTCCAAACCATCTGATGTTTACCCTTTCTTATATATTTATATATAAATTTGAAAAGTTTACTAGTATACAGTTTTACATAATCAAAAGATAAAAGATGACACGAAGCCAATCAAAACTCCAACATGTTTCAATGGTATCATCAGGGAGTCTAGCAAAATACAGTTATGACGTTATGATGTCACAATGAATTTGGCATAACAATGGTATGACGTCACAATCAGGCAAGCGGTAAGATGGACACAATAAGAATTTGATAGAATAAAAGATGCTATTAAGTTTATATATTTATATATATATATATATATATATATATCGGTATAAACATTTAGGCAATAAAAGTGGTAGTTAACCTATCGCCAGACGAGAGATAACCACGCCCCTTGAAATCAAGGGAGGTAACTCATGTCATGTCCGACAAACAAACGCACATTGTCATTGACGTGAGCGTTACAGACAATGTTATTCCGTGTGAAATAACTGCCTTATTTTGTAATGTTAAACGAATCGATGAATTGATAATGTTTCTATACTGTTTATTATCCTAAATTCAATAAATTTCAAACACAATTGACGAATATAAATTTCATGTGCAACAGAAAACGAATGCGGAAGTGCCGATTATGTGGTATGACGGACATAGGGGATCGCAAAGATCGCAAAGGAAATAGGTCATTTCTGAACATGTAAATATAGAATTACTCATATTATTTGGTGTACCAGCCCTTTGCCCGTTTGTAAATTAATTTAAAATATATAGTTCCCACGCCCCTGCGATTTCTCCCGTGAAAAATAACAAACAGTACAGTAGAGATCACAGGAACTCCTTAGCCCTTTCGTAAATAAAATGTAAACAAAACGTGGGTTCCTGTGAATTTTCGCTTCGAATATGTATAAACAGTACATATTGTGTTTTAATAAAAGAACAAAATATATATTGTAAGGAAATTGTCAAAATCCATAGTGTATAAGTTTATAGCCAATGTATACCAATTACCATTTGTATTCAGAAATAGTTTATATATAGACCAAACAGCTAAAAACGTCAGGAGCACGAAGGGACCTTCCATGATAATGATATTCACTAACAAGATAACTAAAAATATTTTCTTTAATATTTCATTATTGCCATTGCTATGGACTGGTGTAAATACTTTATACACTTTTCTTTCTTCTTATTCTTAAATGAATTTAAATTAAAGGAAATACCTCTTACAATGTTCAGTTTTTAATCTTCCTTTAATCTTATTTACAATTTAATTACATTTTTAAACTCAAATATTTTCTTTTATATCGGCTTTCTATTCACTAAGATCATGGATATATGCCAAATATTGAGATCAGATGTCAACATTATTGGAAATTGGTAAGGGGGTATATTGTAACTTTGTAAGCTATGAATCATAAAGATAAAATCAAAATTGCTATTCTCCTGTGTCAATAGATATGAGTTAATATCAAACTGCAATCATGTACTATAACAACTGGAAAATATATTTTGCTAAAGAATGATCAGGCATTTGGAAAGACAACTTTTACAATGACCATTTTTTCAGGCTTTTCATAACCTTTCTGCATATCAAATTGGCAAATTCCCATATATATATATATATATATATAACCATGAACAGCCAGCTGTTTCGGTCTTTCGGACCTCATCAGCATGGTGTGTGTGGAACATGGTTGAACTTTCAGCAATGCAACGTTATCAACGAAGCAAAGCAGTTAAAGAAAGTTCAACTCATTTGCATAGAGTGCTCAAACTGTATTTCTACAGTGGGCTAGCGCAAGGCCGTAGCAAATGAGTGTACCATGTTAGAGTGCTCAATCATACCAAAATTATGGTTTGAGAGCTTTCACATAACCATGAACAGCTATATATCAATAGTAAGCCTCAACATTTTAAAGGTCCATTTTTTTTATCAATTTTGCAAAATGGCCCTTTTCAAAGCAATTGTAAGAATGCCAATACTCTCCCAAATAATATCCAGAAATTTCAAATTTATAATTTATCTTTCCCTGTAAAAGATATGAACACTTGTCAATGAGAGGGATTAGCTGTGCAAATTCTAAAGAGTTATAAATGTCAATGGTCAGCATCATTATTGACTTGAATATTGTTTCAAGGCAATTTTATTTATAATAGTTGTGGAACATAAAACACTTTGAACATATTTCAACACTTATTAAATAATAAGCATTATGATGGTTAAACATTTATTATAATTTAAGTGAATAACTTGACAAACAATTGAGGTCTTGTTAAATTATTAAGAAATCCAAAATAATAATTAGCATATATCTATACTTTATAATTTGAAATAATAAGAGTTGACATGATTTGTTAAATATATTCAAACTGTTTGTCCATTTGTTACAAACAACATAAATGTAAAACAAAATATCAAACTATTGAAAGTAATATTATTATGATGATTACAAAATTTTATTTTTTTATTTTTAATGTTCTTTATTGTTGCATTCAGATTAATTTTCTATTTGATTAATTTTATATAAATCCTTGATAAAAAGTTATAAAAAATAAGCAATTGATTTAAATGTGAAATGTGTATGACCTAATTCATAATTTTCTTTGATATATTTAATCATTTTATTTTTTTTAGCGATACTTTCATGTGTGTCGGGGTATTGTTGTAAAAACAAATGCCATATGATAATTCAAAATGTCTGATAAATATATCAACGAAGGTTATCAAACGGTAAAT
The DNA here is from genome assembly GCA_916613615.1 of Steromphala cineraria. Taxonomy (NCBI): domain Eukaryota; kingdom Metazoa; phylum Mollusca; class Gastropoda; order Trochida; family Trochidae; genus Steromphala; species Steromphala cineraria. The sequence continues at coordinate 27,637,289 of OU744736.1, read as the reverse complement.
AACCAAATACAGTTGCTTGAAATCAGTTAGGTAATATGTCTTTTTATTATTGTTTATGCCGTCAATGCATTCAAACCACGAAATAAGAGAGGGGGAAATAAATCTACAAAATGCCCAAAAATGAATTAACAGCAACAATTATAAATACTTAGGATACCTTAATTTTGTTCATATTTTATTCAAATGTATATGTTTTATAATAATAGGAAATTAATTCCTGGTCCGTCACCGCTTCGAATTTTCCCGTTTTGACGTCAATTTGCACTATGTGACACAACCTCTTCCGAAGATGACACATGTTATAATATTTGTCTGCGTATCGAGACGGTACTCAAGAAACCAGCAGCACACTTTTCGAGTTCATAAGGCATATCCTGACTTCGGATGCAGAGGAAATCAAACAAGGAAGTAAAACACGTTTCATTGTTTTTACGGACAAAATGGCGTCGGCAACGCGGCCAATGGCGCAGTGAATATATAACGCTCTATGATTGGTCGGAAAATTAATTTGATTGACAGCTGGCGATAGGTTCATTGGATTATGTTTAACTGTTAACTTCGATAAACCAAAATACATTGGCATTGTTCATATTGTTTGAAATCAATATATGTTTTCATTGTAGGCATAGTGGCATTATCGTCTGTCTCTGTAATGGGAGAGGACTGCACTGATACTTCGTCGTGCACTAATCAGGTCTGCGTTGGACCAGATGGTACCAAGACTTGTTTTGGTAACGTAAACATTTGTCCTTCATTTCAAACAGACTAAGTGGTAACCCAATATTTGAATAGCAATTGGAGGGTCATTAAACTCATAGAATAATATAAAACTGGGTTCGTCTTCATTCAATTATAATGGAATAAATGAATTGAAAATACATTGAAGGTATTCAACGGGGTTTAGCATAGATGTACTTAGCATCAAAGCTCTATGTGTCGGCAAATGGATGACGTTACGGTAGCAAAACGCATGAAAATAAATAGATATTTGATCACCTAAATTCAAAAAAGAAAAACCCCATGCAGAATTCCTTCGGGTTAGAATTGAAAGTCAAATTCATATCATGTTTATGCATTTCTGTTGCGTTTGTACAATAACATGTTACCGTCGTATGACATGTTGTTGGGATGATATTCAATATGCTGTGATACTTTCATCAGGCAGTAGACAGACCTAAGCGTAACTGCTTTGGTATCACATCATGTCATATGATTCCTACTAATATTGGTACAAGTCGAGATTTAATGTGCCTGTTTGTCCCTAAGGGGTGGCTGATAAGATTCTCTTCACCACGTAGGTTTGACGTAGACTCTATGGATTAAGAATATAAGCGAGTATAATGATATATCAATTTTCATCATACGAGTTAAAAAATGTATACCCAATGAGCGAAGATTATCCCCATTATCGTATGAATTCATTTCGTTTACGCTGCGTGTTTCACTCATCTGACTAATATTGTTGCTTTTCGTTTTACGTTTAAGCTGAAATGGAATTTGTTTGAACCGGCCTACGAATAAGTTATTACAGTATTGAATATGCGAGATAGACTAGGGTGTCTCCAAAAAGAATAACCAAATGTATTTTCAATGTAGAAGGGGGAAATGTTGATTTCTGATATATTTGGTGTGAGCAGAAATTAGAAATAATGCAAACATATTCAGAATCACGAATAGATAGTTGTGTTGTAGGGATAATGAATGTAAATGGCTAAATAAAAATAAACGATGAACGGTTGGTGATATTTCTGTTACATCTATGGAATACAAAAAGTTACATTGATAAATCATCTGCTAAATAAAGCATGATTCAAAATATTCATGAAATTATTTTTTTCAGACGACCCATGTAAAGCTACACCATGTGGTGTAAACGGGGATTGTAGTTATGATGCCACATCAGCAACTCCAACTCATGTTTGCACTTGCAAAAACGGACACGGAGGAGCAATGTGTGCCGATGGTAAGGGGCATAAATCGATATCGAATGTAGTTTTAGTCGAAGAGCTCTATTTGCATTGATTTCAACATAATTATTGCTTTAGAAAATTAAGATGTTTTTATTATTGTCCATGTTCACTATTCACGGCATATTTGATGGTATTGGTATTCTGATCAATATTTTAAACCAGGGTGGAGTACATTTAGTGACACTGTCCCAAGTTGGCGGTATATATTAGCTTATTTTTAAGTTGTATGCAAATATTTACGCGACAGCATATTTCCTCCTTCCATACACCATATCAATTTTTAAAGTAACTACCTTTTGTGTACACTTTACAATTGTACATTCATGCTAGGTTTGATTATTTTGCATGTGTTTGGTAGATATCAATATTTTTTTTTATTCCAGCCCCTTTGTGTACGTCGTCGACAGATTGCACAAAAGACTCTACTAAACCAAAATGCAAAATAGAAGCAGGAAAACAGTCTGTGTGTGTTGCAGGAGGTAAGTTGTACAACCAAACACACACTCATTTATTATACGAATACAACACGCAGACATAGGAAAACCTCACGCTCACAAACAAAACAATGAGTCACATACTTGCAAACGAACACGCACACGCATACTTGCAATAAAAGTATCTGTCTGTCTGTCTTACACGCAAAAGCACACGCAAACGCACACACACTCACACAAACAAACTGCCATTTCATGTAAGTCCATTTACACCACAAAGGTACAAACAAAACCCTTTTAGAAACCAGGAAATTTTGTCTTTTACAAATACTTATTTTTTTCAAACATACATTAATTTATATCAATTGTTGTGTTCTAGTTATATAGTACGTTGTTTCCATAGACTCGCGTGTCATTTAAGCATTGCATTTATAGTTTTATGAAATGCACATTTTGTCGACTTTCCGGTAAATGACAGTGTCTATCATTCAAAAATTGTCAATTTTATTCATTGCGATTAATGTTATGACTCTTTTACATAACATATATTTGTAGATACAAGTGTAGATACAAGCTTGTTCCTAAATCGAGACGATTACAAATCTAGCCCAACCGATTGATAATGACATAAGCCGAATCCATGCGAATAAAATGACTTGTGCAAAACAATAGTGACATGTAAGTCTGTGGGAATAACTTCAAATATGACATAATAACTGAACGCTGCTGTACCTTGCAAGTATCTATATACATGTATATATTCCTTTTTTGGACTAACTGTATACAAAGAGAAAATGTTTAAGTTACCTCCCGATTATACCAACCAAAGCAAAAGTGTAATTCGTGCTCGTTACTGCCAAACAATATTAATGCGTACTATATTCAATAAGAGCGTATGAAAATGTAACAAGTGGCCTAAAAGGAAACAATGAAGGACTTAAATAAAATGTGCCACGTCAGATTGGCATAATCGTAACACAATCCTAGTCAGGTGTTAGCGTGCCATACATATGCCGAGGTTGTATTCAATGATTAATGATTCAGCCCAATCCCGCTCGTTCAAATTCAACCAAATTTCACATGCAGGTACATGAAGCCCTGGAATCGCGACAATAAGCTTTTTGGCTAAATCATTGAAGGTCCAGTTCGATTCCAAAATCGAAATTTTAACATTGATTTTGATTGCGAAATGCAATTAGAGCCCTTAAACTTTTTTAAAAGATGAAGACAAATAATGAAAAAAAGTCGTGACGAAGTCGTAGGTGACGTGGTTTGGCCGCCATTTTGCTGTTAGTGTATATTTTACTTTTTCCGACCCCACCCGCCTTTGACAATCTTCTCTTTTGAAAATACTTGCACCCAAGATACTGAATGTAGCTGAAGCATTGTAATTTTCAATTTGTCCATTTAAAAGTCCCAACATTAATACTTTTCTTGCTGTGACCATTCAAAGTTGACCAAAATCTAAAAATCGCAAACTTCAAGGGCAGATAACTTAAATAGAAACCATAGAAATTTATGCCTTTTGCATTAGCAAGGTCTTCAAGAAAAAAGAATAAAATCGCTCACGAACAGTCACTTCTGGTCAGGAGGAAAGGTCAAACTTTGCATTATGGAAATGTGGTGTTTCAATGGGTATCTTTAAAACAACGTAGCGAATCAACGACGCACGATAACACATGAAAGCTTAAAATCTATAGATTTCTTAAAAAATGAACAATAAATTCAGATTTTTATTTACATTGAGTTTCGGACCTTTGAATACTGTTAACTCTTCTTTTGTTTTGAATGCATGCGATATAGGAATGTTTGAAAAATTCGTTACTACAACTACAGACGGCAAATCCTTGTTCTATGTATCAATAGAAAGCCAAAGAAATATAGAATCGTTTAAGAATAAACAAATAATTCAGATAATTCATTTACATTGAGTTATGGACCTTTGAATATGGTCAACTCTACTTTCGTTTTGAATGCATATGATATTGTATGTTTGAGAAATCAACATATCATTCGGCAATGTTTTATATGTCACCTAATAGCTGAAAGACTGTTAAACCTGAGAAACTTCACGAAGGACTCGTCTATGTCCATCAACATTGAAATAGAAAGCTTACAATATTTTGGTAAAATACTCAATTGGCACACTTTTTAAATGTCCACACTCCCCTTACTAAAAAAGCTATCTTACAATTGATTACACTTGCACACGCGCTATTTTGAGTACAACATTTGCTATGTTACACTATATCATAATAAGATTGATAGTTAGGGAGCTGGAAAGACAAACATCGAGTTTGGGTCTAAAAATATGAATTTGTCAATGTTTCATTAAAGCTTTAAAAATCGTTACCCCTTTACTATTCAAGTTATCTTAACAAACTATACATCAATGGATGCGCTTTTTGAAGACACAAATAGTTAGAGCCTTATTATAAAAATATTAATGGTAAATGTGTTACGTTCATAAGTTACTTGTAGGCATCGCCAGCTGACAAGCAATAAGCTAAATTAAATTTCTTGAGATAAAGTTTGATATTTTCGACAGATGTCGCATCGCTTACCGTTTTTTATCACGTTTTCATGCGCATAGACAAATGTTATATGAAGATTAAGACAATTCTCTCCTCTACACGATGGTGAAAACATTTTTGAAATATCTATAATGGTTTGGGGGGAATAGAGGGTGTGATGTAGGTACCGTCGGTCATTTTGATGTACACAAAGGATATTTGTGACAGATGTCGCATCGTTCACCGTTTCTTTACTTTTTCATAAACAAATAATATATGCAAATAATGTCACTTCTCTCCTCTACACGATGGTGAAAATAATTTTGAAATATCTCTTATGGTTCGGATAGTATGAACGCGGCACGGTGATCGCCGTCGGTCAATTTGAGGAAAAGATATATATAAAATTTACACTGATAGATTTGATCCATTTCAACAATAGTAATTTGTGTGCATTTAACAATTAATATTTCAGAACTCAAATTGCAAAACGGCGTTGCCTTTGCCTTGAAATTATCTTTCCAATGAGCCTGTCAACGTGTTCATAGCTTGTATATAGTAAGGATGCTTCATGGAGAACAGTTTTACTACGCTTCTTAATTCATATCCCTTATATGGCGTTCCTTATAAGGCAGTTTTGTGTATCATTACGCGTGTGAATCGCCTCTTAGATAGCGCCCCTTTTATCATGAAAGCTATTCTACTGTATCATGTTTCCCCAATTAATGTGTAGTTAATAGAATATCAAGTCAGTACAGTTAGCTTGAGATAGTGCTGCTTATTGTTTTAGATATATTGCTTATCAAGGTTTGTTTACTTTTATAGTAAACGAATTTGAGAGGCTCCTTGCATCCCTTTTCTAATTTGCTTCAAATCAATAACTTAATAATTACATTGCAAAAAACTTAGTTAATTATTTATCTTGCATATAGTTTCCAACATCTCAACTGGTGTTTAGTATTTCCATGCTAAGATTCCTCTATTTTAAACTGTAAGAATAATATTTACGCTATCCCCCCTGAAGATGTCCGTCAATGAACTCATTCAGGGATTAGATTGTTTACACCTTTAAAAGATAGCAGAGCAGGATGCATGCTTTTCTCACAAAACACAGGCATCGGCATATTGCAGCACACATTGCTAGGCTTTGAAGTTGCAACAAGTGTACGATTTAAGTTTGTTTGTTTTTATAAATTACTGCAATTATTGTCACTGAAGCTTTGACTTCAACCATTACCTACACCATACAGCGCTGAATCATTTTGTCGTCGCTTGCGACTATATTTTATCTTCAGTTTAAATTGACTATTCCATTGAGCAGTTTATAATATTATCTAAACAACAAACCCATTATGACATATAGAAGAAAAAGTCAAAAACAAAATTGAGGCCCCTTAGATCAGTCACCTCACAATTCTTCGATAAACGTATATATCGACCATTTAGAGAGCCGCTCAGTGAGTGTCAGGTAACGTCATACATGTCAATCTGTGTCATCTGAACGAGAAGTATTGAATGTTACAGCAAAATATCATTTAAAGCTAATCGACGTCGCATAGTGACAACAGTGAGCTAAGAACATGTGATTTTGATCGAAACCCGCAATAACGTGCGTCAATCAGATACACGTAATTTTGGAAACTTATCTAAAACAATCAGAATGACAATTATGAGTCAATGATATTTGAAAGGTTATTTGACGTGTTAATTTTGCTTTCTGTATGAATTTTGCTTTCGCCAATATGTTTAACTGTTTTTAGATTTCCATAGAAAACAGCATTTATCTTAAAAATGACATTTGGGAATTGAATATGTGAGAAATTTGATTTATATTATCATGAATTATGCTATCTATGTTTTTATCAAAGCAAAAAAATATGTCATGAAAATCCCGGAATGGCTTTTTAAGTAAAAGTTCTTGTTTTAGCTCCAGCAAAAGATTGTACCTCATGTCAAGCTCCTAAAATCTGTGACAAAACTGGAGGAATGCCTGTGTGTAAAGGTAGTTCTGGCTTTTTATTGCAACATTTCTTTGGAATCATTTACTTGTTATTGTTGTTTCATTCATAAACCGTTTGCTTTGCTTTCAATATTCATATATAAAATTCATTAGCATTGTCATCAGTATAGTTGTTACAACATTTTTGGAATGTATAATGAAGTTATCTTTTCATTGGATTATAATATTATTCATAACAATTAAGGAGAACAAAATGATTATCCTTTTCATTCATCACATGACCTAACTGCAGCAACATTAAATTCTATTCGTGCATCACGTGAGTGGCATTGCATAGAAATATTATATAATACTATGCAGAGACAACCCGATTGTAAGAGTTGAAAAAAACATACTGAAGGGAGTCTTTCAAGGGTTTTGATTTGCACATATGTGTATTTACAAAATACCCATAGGGTGAATCAAAGGTGATGAAATATTCCCAATATGAGCATGAACATAGTGCTTTCGGCAACAACGAAAACAACTTGACAAGTTTAAAGCCAGCCTGTCCCATGGTCGCTTGTAGAAACGGGTCACTTTTTTCCATAGCCGGACGACTGTAGGCCCCAATCCCATATCCCCGAATACTGCGCTGTTGGTGCAGCTTTTATGACTCCCACCTTATATTACATAGCCCTGTTAGGAACGACGTTAACTGCTGGGATGTGGTCAGTTTCCCATAATTGTGACACCATAATCTATCGTTGCCGACACCATCGAGTCATACAGCTTAGTAAATATTCTGTACTCCAAACCTACTAGAGTCTTGCTTTTTGAGACAAGGAGTCATAAGGTTTAAATTGCAATATTCGAATGCTTCAATGGAAGCTCACTCTATCCAGTAGACGTTATCTTTCGTGACGCTTGTAAGCTTGTGTTCTGCATATAATCGCAAATGTTAAAACGGTATTATGGCATCGGTGTTGCGAATAAATTTGTGGTTAATCTATCCGTATTTCGATTTATTGTTGTAATTGTATTTTGAGCTGTTTTTTTGTTTTCTTTAGACCGTTTTGGTCAAGTGCTATGTTACTGAATGGCAGACCTTGCCAACAGGAAATCTAAACTGTTGTCAGTGTTGCGTTTTTTTTTAAATCGCAGCATTCCTGTCATTTAACTTTTGGAAATAATGAAATAATTTGTGAAAGTTTCCGACACAACAGCAATATTTGGGAACTTCTTGCCGCTAGGCCTTAGACGAAGTGATTTGTCACAGTAGCCAATCAGAACGAATATTTAGCACTTTCATGGTATAATTGTTAATCATTATGATTATTTCCTTATCTTCATAGAATGTAGCCCGAAATGTGAAAACAGCGGGATATGCAAATTGGAGGGTGGAATTGCTAAGTGTGATTGTTCTAAAACCAACCACGAAGGCCCCGCGTGTAATAAAACCAGTAAGTACCGTTTCTCGTCTTCTATTTGATTCCCTTTGAGATAATATGACTTCAATGAATTGAAATATCATGGTACTTTCCTCTTCCTTTTAAGGGGGGATCGCCGCATGTCATATAAAAATATTCCCTCAAACCCGAAGTAAAGTAATGCATTACAGTGACATGGAAGGGTATGACAAATACAAAAATTCTGAGAAATAACTGTAGTCGACGATCAAGCACTTATGAATAAAATATAAAGGTCTCAAAGGAGAGTTTAGTCACTGTAATTATGATGACACATCAGAAACAACAAAATCATCAGAACACAATTAAAGGAGCTAGTATTATATCAATAATATTAGACGCCGCATTGTCTTGCACCCCTTAGTTGGTAAATATATCATATACATAAACAATAACTTTAAAAGTCAACCTGTTTGTAATTCAGCCAGTCAAAATTTATTTGTTTCAATAAAAAAAAAATTAAAAGAAATATTGATTGGTTTGGTTTATATCACTCTTCAAATTGACACCTAGCCAATCCCTGCTTAATACGATGTTTTATGTTTTTAACAACTGTGATCGTCGTGATTTGATTAAATAACCAATAAATGATAGTTTGGTTTTTAAAACATACAGTCAATTTAAAATGACAATACCTGCTTTCAATATTCAAATCAAATATCGATGTTTAATGTTGGCAGGGACTGTATTCCTATCCATCCAGCTGGCAATGAATATTCCATTATTTAAAAAAAAAACATTGTGAGAAAATAATATGCAGTTTAGATATATATGTATTATATTGTACTGGGAATATTTGTATCTGTTCTTCACATTGAATAAGTTAATAACTGACCCATTTCAGTAAGATAACAATGAAATAACAGTGTTTTATCGCTGTAGTAATCACATACATGTAAAGACTTACCATATACTTTGTTTTTATGGGATAGAATGTAGTGTATTTATTCTGTTTAATTCAAAAACTGCTCTACGTTTTTGATAATGAAGTTAACGTTATTCTAAAAGCACTCACTCAGGAAGAAAGAACAATATACTTTCATTACATTTCTCAAACTTATGTTATCATTTCCAAATTTGACCTCAACAGCCACCGATGATTTTGAATAAAAGATTCTTTGAAGATTGTTTTCCAAATGGTTATATAACAGAAAATGATAACCTTAACGAAAGCACGAGCTTGAATTTTACTTGGTCTCACTTTAAAATGAAGACATGGCATGTACAGCCCCTTAAAAATTCTTATTACTGTTCATTGATTTCTGTCATGATATTTATACTAAGATTCAAAGTAACGAAACAAGCTTTTGTAAAATAGCTTAACATGTATAATGACTGATAGTCACTGTCTTTTTAAGTTGCACCAGCATGCACCTCTCCTGCATGTAACGCTTCTGAAACATGCAAATACGTGAATGGAACAGCAAAATGCACAGGTTGGTTGACATACATTTTCATAAAAGGAAATGAAAGTAACCATTAAGTAAAAGACAAAGAATAACATTACGAAAATAAGTGAACTTGATATATATGATATTTTCAATTATTGGATTTAGTGGTTTGAAGAGTTAAAACTATAGGCTTTTTATGATAAATGGTCAGAATTAAGATTCCAATCAGTTTTAGATGTTTTACACGCCTGCATCTTTTCCTGTAATATTTTCAGTAAATGCATAAAACTGTTTTGTTCTCTTTCTCAGCGAATGGTGTAACCCCAGGTAAATATCTCCTGTTAATCATACTGAACTAAGCAATGCTTTGAAAAAAGTGTTTATTAACCAGTTGGTAATAGTCATCTCAAACGCATAATTATATAATATACTATTCTCATGGTGACTCTACATTTTTTAGATATCGTAGCAATATATAAAGCAGAATTTCAAAAGAAGTATCAGTTTTATTAATTCATTGTTGCGGTATAAGTATATCAAGTAAATTTATAATATCAAAGTAATGGAAGTATGAACACTGATAGACACAGTGAGAGGAGTGGCAACATTATATTTGTGGAAAAGAATAGCTATATTTGAAGAAATAATAGCAGCAGCAGTAGTAGTAGTAGTAGTAGTAGTAGTTGAAGCAGTAGCAGTAGCAGTAGCAGTAGCAGTAACAGTAGTAGTAGTAGTAGTAGTAGTAGTAGTAGTATAAGATTATTTATTGTTGTCATGAAGTGAAGGACATTTTGTAAAAATTGACGATCAAACCTAAGCAGTCAGGGTGAAAGGGGAACCTGGGCGAAGTTTTTAATACAACCGAGCTTTCGAGCTATTACTTTCATTTTGCAAACTTATGTATTTATTTTTAGGACATCCAACAACGATTTTGAAACAGTCAATACGGGATGAACTATAGATATATATATATATATTGTTTCCAATTGTAATTTAAAAGAAGATGATACGCTTAAAGAAAGCATGAACCTTGTTCTTACTTGACATGCACATGAATAATAACTGATGGCTACTTTTGTCTATATTTGCACATTTTCTGTATCAAACGAAAAAGCATAATCATTTGAAATTGCCTAAAATAAAACAAGGACGGATATTTTTACTGAAATATTGACAAGTTTTTTATCTCTATCTTATAATTACACACATGTATATACTGATAAGATACTTTGTTATTTAAAAAGGGAAAGAAAGTGTATTTATCCTCTTTTATTCAAAAACTGCTCTACGTTTTTGATAATGAAGTTAACGTTATTCTACAAGCACTCACTCAGGAAGAAAGAACAATGTACTTTCATTACATTTCTCAAACTTATGTATCATTTCCAAATTTGACCTCAACAGCCACCGATGATTTTGAATAAAAGATTCTTTGTAGATTGTTTTCCCAAATGGTTATATAACAGAAAATGATAACCTTAACGAAAGCACGAGCTTGAATTATACTTGGTCTCACTTCAAAATGATGACATGGCATGTACAACCCCTTAAACATTCTTATTACTGTTCATTGATTTCTGTCATGATATTTATACTAAGATTCAAAGTAACGAAACAAGCATTATAAGATAGCTTAACATGTATAATGACTGATAGTCACTGTCTTTTTAAGTTGCACCAGCATGCACCTCTCCTGCATGTACATCTTCTCAAACATGCAAATACGTGAATGGAACAGCAGCATGCAAAGGTAAGACTATTAACATTGCATATTGGAAAGTTAGTCAATTACTACTTCTCATATATATTGTGTCATTAATAGCTTTGAACTTGTTCTCTGTCATATAAGCACGATTCAAGTCTTACATGTCTTTTTCATGGTAAATGGTGTGATGAGAAATACAATTAATGGTGACGAACTAACATCCAAAGATAACTATAATGTGCGTTACGATTATAACTAAGTAATAATAATAATAATTAATCAATATAATTTCTTTTTATTTCAGAAAATGGTGGAAACATTGGTAAATATCTTCTGCTTAACATTTTAACAAACTGTTTACTTGAGTAAACGTTTATTTGTTAAATCATTGATTATTCACATAACACATGTGTTACGTAAATTATTATCATGTTATCTGAGGCATTCAAAAGAGTAGTAGTAGTAGTAGTAGTAGTAGTAGTAGTAGTAGTAATAGAAGTAGTAGTATTATTAGTAGTAGTTGTTGTTGTAGGCGAAAAGGTGCATGGTACATTTTACCTAAAAATAGTCATTTTTAAATAATCTAAATATGTTTCATATTTTTATAATCACAGTTGCTGTTGCCCCGGGACTTCTATTGGCTCTTCTTCTCTCTGCAATTTACCTGTAGAAATAGGCTATGGTATTTTCCTATAGATGTGTTGTGAAATAGCTTTATCCTCTCGTCTTTGTGCTATTTAAAGAAGGCAATAACATGTTAAATCCAGGAAAAAATCCAGGATGACAAATCCAACTGAATGATGATCATGACTAATATAACCAACACAGTTGATACTAATGATAACAACTACGTGTTAGGTGAATACTTTACTACAGATGTAGAATTTTAGTGATTTATCTTTGTACTGATTTAATCTTACTAAAATCATTGTTATTGTTAAATTCCTTATTTTCTTTTTCTCTGACTATTTTGTTTGTAGTGTGGATTTAAGAGTGTCTTGTAGTATCATTGACAGCATTGTCCATAATTGTAACTGTAGCATTAAAAGATCAGAAATGGGAAATTAAACAATCAACTTGTTCGATCTATCTGAAAGGGCAAAATTACACCAATTCAACATTTGACCCACGAGATGACAATACTGATGACGTGGTCCCTCCACAGGATCAACTGAACGAGTAGAGGTCATCTACCCTCTGAGATATGTCGAACGTCTTTGTTATGATTTTTTTCTCTTTTTATTTCGTGAATCATTTGTACCGATTTAATTCAATAAATATTGAAATATTTCTGTGGTCTTTTTTATTTACTGGTTGCTACACATTACACTATAAGACTTTGTCCTCGAGGACATTCTTAATTAGATCCTATTATTTAAACATACCACTTGGTAAGAGCATTAACATTTACTCCTAGTTCAATCAGTGTCTAGCTCGTCAATTACCAATGTAGTTTTATCCAATTTCATCGACTGTAAAGCTCTTGTTTCAAATCAAACTTGTGTGAAGTTCAGTATTCCTTGCTTGTAAACAGTATTTTAGAATCGCTATCAAAGACGCGAATCTATATACCAGAGAAGCTATAATCCAATGATATTGCTTTTCTTCTAATATCAATTGATTTTCAACATATTTTTATAGAGCAGGGGATTGTTTTATTCCAAATATGTTTTCCGATCTACTCAGGTATATAAGTGATTTAAGATACTGTCTATGCTTGATTCGTTTGACCGGAATATACGCCATTGTATATTGCATCGAATGAAAACTGGTATAAATCAGTGAGATATGTTATCGCTAAAAAAACATTAACAAAAGTTATGTACTGTCGCATAATAAAATAATAGGGAATAAAGGTTTCAAAATATTGACACCCCTAAACTTGTTCTATATCAATGAGCTATCTCTCCGCAAGGTCTGACTGCAGCCTTCCTACTCGCATGTTGATGTAATTATAAACATCTAGCACAAACAAACTCGGTCATCAACGATATTTGTACTCAAAGTGCTCTTCTTAAACTACTACTGTTGCTACTACTACTGCTCCCGCGGCTATTACGTCTGATACTAGAATGATTTGTATCCTACTTCTATCCACCTTCTTTATTCACTGAAATGCGACGTTTCGGTATACATTCTTATACCGCTTTCAAGCATGTAATAGACAGTCATATATTTATATATATATATACATAAAAAAACAAAAGTCTCGAATCCCCGACCGGTTTCAAACTATTCAGTGATCATCATGGGGTCTTTATGACGTTGCCATGTTATGACGTCACAGAACAAGGGGCGCATAACTCATGACAATCGATGCGTACCCATATATATATAGACAGGAGAGAGGAACTGCAGTATATAAATATATGTTTGCATATATTATGTGTATAATAAATACCGAAACGTTACATTTCTGTGAATAAAGAAGTTTGATATTCATAAAACCTTGTAATTTTTGTTACATGTAATGTTTGTGAATTTACCATACATCCTCTGTTCCATGCACGGTGCCATTTCAGGAAGTGGTGCCAAGACTTTCCGTCACAAGTATCTGAGAGTTATGGACTATGAATTGTATGAAGAAGTATAAGAAGAGCATGAGACGATGTATATCAAACCCCAGTTGGTCTATCAATAAAAATATGCACAATTCTTCTTCTTCTTGGAATATCCATTGATTATCATTATCGGTCAATTATTCAAAATTATTTTATATTCTTTATCATGTCAATGATAAAGGCCCTGAGATGAAATTCACCCATAAAATTTGATCCTCCAACACCATTAGGAGAAATATGAGGATTTTACATTTATATATGATAGAATACATATTCAAATCCTTTAACAGAAAGCCTATGTGTAGGATACGCATTTAAGACACACTGATGGAACAAGATAGAATAAGCAATTGGTCTCTGTTTGAATCCGTCTTTGATGTGGGATTCCTGACTCCCTAAGACAAATCGTACCTGGTTAATAGTTGGTCCTGAGCATTGTCCATGCATTTCTTCAAACTTTGAGTGATGAAATAAAAGTGGGATACATCGACTGTCTGGTTTGGATGCCTAGTAATGACGATATACTTGCACTTTAATTTGTAAGGCTGGATGGATGATGGTCATGCTCTGCCATCTGATCAGTGGGGAGTATACGGTCAAGTGGAAGATTAGAAGGTAGACATTCCGAAGAGTGATAGAGTAGGAGTTGTAACCTGTTGCTCCTTGCTCACAATATTTATCAACTGGTCTCCAATTTAACTGAGTTATCTCGCTTTGACAATCCTTTGATTAAAAAGAAATATAGAGGATACAAAACGACCTTCCATTTAATACTATATTTATTAAACGAGTTGATGCTTTTAAATCCTACACGAGTTCAATAGAAATTGTATCAAATGAAAGGGAGTTTAAAATTCTGCTTATTACTTGTCCTTCACATCAAGCACCCTTGTCGACAATGCGCTGATAATAAAATTTTCTGACAAGGTAATACAAATATATAAACAATGAAAGTGGATAATGCTTTCTTTACATAGTTAAGTGGTGCAGCTGATTGGTAGATGTGGTTCTTTGGTGATGAACCAGGCAGTTGGAAACATTGTTATGTCTGTAAAAACACTCATTATCCCCTTTCATTGTTTATATAATTGTATTACCTTGTCATCTAAATATGTTGGTACATAATTGAATCACTGGCTTCCTGCAACTATATATTCTGCATCTACCACTATGCTCATTACTTACATGAAGAAGGGGCAAGAACTAGCCCAGAAACGCCGTGTGAAATGAATAAAGAAGTTGACATCCATGTCATTGTCTTGTATTACTACCCAACTTCTAAATGCCCTTGAAGAATTGGATCATGAGATACTTAGTAAACTGCCAGGCGAACAAATGTTCACCACAGGTTGTTCAAATTTTTAAATATCTAAGAGACATTAAAATGTATTTAATTATGGTACGTTTACAATAACATATATTTGTGGGGATTTTAATGAGATAATTGATGTCTGTACACACAACAGAGGTGAATCAACCAATGTAAATTTGCTTATTCGACAATACAATTGCCTGAAACTACAACCATCTTTTAACTTGGATGCAAATATACGTAATTGACATCATACTTTTTGTAAAAGAAAGTTTTATCTTTTATCGATTGAAGGCAAATAATTTCAGTGCAAGTCTACAATGCCGGTATTTTGTTAATCTGAAGGAATAATGAATAGTGCTTATTTCAGATGTTAAAGACATACTTTTTTCAAACTTGTATGGAATGCTTAGGGCATATGATGATAATGCGCCAACTTTTTAGATGCAATAAAATACTTATTCTTTACAATTGACTTGTAAGCAAGGTTGTATTCAAAATAATGTTGTATTGCCGATACCGAATGTCATTGGTACAACGTTTTAACCTGAATATTCACATTTTTTAAAACTAACTTACATGAATGATCATTTGATTTGACATCGTTAGTAATTCCTAGAGATAAACATTTAATTTGTATTATTTATAGCTTCGAAAATGAATCTAAGCTTTAGCAAAAATATTTTAGTCGACATATCGTGTCTCTTAATCCAATACACGAGGATTTAGTAATCTTGGTTGACATATATAAAGATAAAGGGTTAAGCGTCTTATCAGATCAGGACACTTACCGTTTAACCACCTGGGTGTCAAGGCGTCAGTTCCTGTCAGAATCTCTGAAATGGTTTAGAAATCTGACTTCTTCTCAAGAACTGTTGAGTTAGAAAATAGCTAAAACGGAATGATAAATTGGAAAATTCGGGTCTGCACAGTTCAGTCAGTCTTAAATGCTAATATTCAGTGCTGAGCCTCTTTGTCTTCGGAATCATAAATAATAGATCTTGATCATTCGTCAAAATATGAGTCAGGAAAAAAACAATGTTTGGATTTTACAATGTATTCATATTTCATCCAAATTATTACATGGTATGATATTCTTTTTCGTAAGCAATTTTAATTTATCTAATGTTCGTGATCATCTTTACCAAACGATGTTTGATGACTTAATTGCTGTGTATGATTTCGGGAATAACATTGATCTATCTCTGAGTGAATTCAACTCCATAATTACAAAATTATCTAACTGTGATAGATATTCAAACCTTCCACAGGTGATTAAAAGAAATACCTTCCACGAACTCTGCTTGAAGTCACTTGGGGGCAAAATACAAACTGCTTGAAGTCACTTGGGGGCAAAATACAAACTGCTTGAAGTCACTTGCAATTGGGGGCAATATACAAACTGCTTGGAGTCACTTTGGGGCAAAATACAAACTGCTTGAAGTCACTTGGGGGCAAAATACGAACTGATTGAAGTCAGGGCAAAATACAAACTGCTTGAAGTCACTTGGGGGCAAAATACAAACTGCTTGAAATCACTTGGGGGCAAAATACAAACTGCTACGAAAAAAATCCATTTCCATTTGAACCATCACAAAATGTACACACCCTACAATACGACAGATATATCATCCATAATGTTCACATAAGAGCTTTGCAAACCCCAAATGTATAGAAGGGAAAAACTTAGAATATTATCCTTGAACTGTAGAGGACTTAATAGTACTAAAAAAAGAAAACAAGTTTTTGGATTCCTGAAGAAAAAGAAAGCCCAAATTTATTGTTTACAAGATGTACACTTTACATCTGAACAAGAACAAGTAATAAAGCAACAATGGGGTTACAAAGAATGCTACATATCACCTTTTAAAAGCAATTCCAGGGGAACAGCAATTCTATTTAACAATAATTTTGAATTTAAAGTTTTAGATTCCACTGTGGATAAGGAAGAAGGAAATTATGTAGCATTAGATGTTCTCATTGATGACAAAATATACACACTTGTAAACCTTTATGGACCCAATGTGGACAAACCAGAATTTATCCAAAACATTAAGGAAATTGCAGAAAATTTCCAGGGTGATCGAATTATTATGTGTGGAGATTGGAATCTAATACTTGACCCTGAAAAAGATACATATAAATACAAGCACATCAATAATCCAAAAGCTAGACAAGAAGTACTAGAGACTATAGATGCATTAGACCTAAAAGATCCGTGGCGCGAGATAAACCCATCTTTGAGAAGATTTACCTGGAGGCAACCTACACCGCTGAAACAAGCTCGATTAGACTATTTCTTAGTTTCTCATAACATTCTACAATCCGTTGATAACACTGATATTATTCCAAGTATTAATTCAGACCACTCTATAATATCACTTACCATAACTTTATCTGATGTAGAAAGAGGAAAGGGGTTTTGGAAATTCAATAATTCACTTTTAAAAGATAAAGAGTACATACAACTTGTGAAAAAGACTATAAGTGAAACTATTGAACAATATAAAACTCCTACTGAAAATGAACACAATAGCTCTACACTAAATGATCAATTGCTATGGGAAATGTTATTACTTAATATAAGGGGAAGTTCAATTTATTTCTCCTCAACAAAGAAAAAGAAAACTTTGGCTCAAGAAACCAAATTGGAAAACGATTTAGTTGACTATGAAATCAGGTTGGACGAAAATGAAAAAAAAAATTTAGTGGAAAAAGTAAAAGAAACTAAAACTGAACTTGACAATATAAATAGAAAAAGAACTGAAGGCTCTTTTATAAGATCAAAAGCAAAATGGGTTGAACACGGGGAGAAACCCTCCAAATCTTTTCTGCAATTAGAACAAAGGAATTTTCTGAACAAATCTATATCAAAACTTGAAAATAAAGATGGAACCTTATTAAATAAACAAGATGAAATTATTCAAGAAGTAAAACATTATTACAAATACCTCTATACTAGTAGAGACTGTATAGAAATGGATTTAGAAAACTATTTTACTGAAATACAAATCCCAAAAGTAGATGATATTACATATCTGAATCGCTGGAAGGCCTATTGAATTATGATGAAGTTTTACTTGCATAAAAAAATATGAAAAATGAGAAAAGTCCTGGGCCCGACGGATTTACAACAGAATTTTTCAAATTCTTTTGGTTAGATTTGCATAAATACCTAATAAAAGCACTAAATTACTCCTTTATTATTGGCACTATGTCAGTCACACAAAGGCAAGGACTGATTACATGCATTCCAAAGGAAAATAAACCTAAGTTATATTTAAAAAATTGGCGCCCAAAGTATCCCTCCTCAATACTACATATAAACTGGCATCGGTAGCAATAGCAAATAGAATAAAACAAGTACTACCATTCATCATACATGAAGATCAAAAAGGTTTTGTGGCAGGAAGATACATTGGTGAAGTAACAAGAATGATTTATGATGTGATGGACTATACAGAAACTTATCAAAAACCAGGTCTATTATTATTAATAGATTTTGAAAAAAGCATTTGATTCTGTAGAAAGAAAATTCATGCACAATGTACTTAATTTTTTCAACTTTGGCCCAGACATTAAGAAATGGGTAAAAATCCTTTTTGAAGATATTGAATCATGTATACTAATTAATGGATATGCCAGCTCCTTCTTCAAGATAGCAAGGGGTTGCCGCCAGGGAGATCCAATCTCACCATATATATTTATCCTGTCTGCTGAAATACTCGCAATAATGTTAAGAAATAATAAAAATATACATGGTATACAGATGGGAAACATTTTATCTCTCCTTGCACAATTTGCAGATGACACTACACTAACGCTCGATGGATCCGAAAAAAGCCTCTATGCAACAATGAATACATTGAGATTTTATGCAAGATTTTCTGGATTGAAGGTTAATGCTGAAAAGACTAAATTGATTTGGATTGGGTCAAAAAAGAGAACACGTTACAAACTATGTGAGGAATGGAAACTGGACTGGACTCCTGATCAGACACAATTTAAACTCCTAGGTATTGAATTTGACGTAGACTTGGACAATATGATATCATTGAACTACACCAAACAGTTTGATAAGATTGAAAAGGAAATGACACAATGGGTAAAAAGAACTCTAACTCCTCTAGGAAGAAATACAGTCCTAAAATCATTATAACTTCCAAAACTCAATCATTTGTTTAGTAGTATCCCCACTCCCCCTGCAAAAACTATAGAAGATTTCCAAAAGAAATGTTACCAATTTATTTGGAAAGGGAAGCCGGATAAAATCAAGAGGGATATTATGAAGCTTCCACCAAAATATGGAGGTATAAGTGTTCCTGAAATAAGTACATCTATAGCAGCACAAAAGCTGAGTTGGATAAAAAGACTCTTTTACAAAAATGCAGTTTGGATAAGTGTGTTCAAAGAACATATTGTGGACATTAATTTACTACATTTGGCAGATTCCAATTATATTTTAGACAATATAGTCCCAAAAATCTTAAACATGTTTTGGAAAGATGTACTCTCCGTTTGGGCAAAATTTTTACATTGCTGTGAAAAAGAAACTACTGGTGAAGAAATAATGATAAAATCAATTTGGTTTAACAGTAATATCAAAATTGATGGTGACACTATCCATATTAAGCAATGGGATAAAAAGGGTGTAACTTATATATCCGATTTGATTGATGAAAACGGAAAAATATATGAATGTAGAGACTTTGTCGAAAGATATAACATCAAAACAGATTTTCTAACCTATGAAGGAGTTAAAAGATCAATATCATCAATACTACACAACGTCAAAGCAGATACAAACCAGCTCCATAGGCCCATTCTCCCTTTCAACATATCAAAAGTAAATAGTCAACAAGGCAGTTCAGCATTTTATATGACTTTATTAGACTCAAAGTTCACAAAATCCAGAACCTTCTTGAAATGGGAAGACCATCTACAAAAAGAATACACTGAATTAGAGTGGACAAATATCAATCAAATGGCTAAGAGATGTACACAAAGTAGTGAACTAAGATGGTTTCAGCATAAGATCATTCATAACATTCTAAGTACGAACAAATTACTGTTTAGAATGGGATATATAGAATCATCAGCATGTTCACTATGTCATGACCCAGTAGAAACCATCTCACATATGTTATATTCTTGTCAATATGCAAATAGCATCTGGAGTCAATTGTCAGATTGGCTGACAAACTATACAGAAGGAAACATTGATTTCAATGAGGAAAATATACTGTTTGGATTTAAAGGCATAAACAACAACCCTTTGAATGCACTTGTTCTCATTACAAAATCGATGCTGTACAAATGCCATATCAAAAAAGTTATACCAAATTTCAAACCATTACAGCTTGAAATAGTTACATACTATCATATAACAAAAATGATTGCTTTTTCAAGTTGCAATTATGCAAGATTCTATGCCTTCTGGTCATCACTCCATATGCTATTTAAGAATTATGATATTTAAGAATCATGTATATATCATAATCAATGTACCTTGCAAGAAGCCATAACTGATTGTTGTATGTAAACTTACGAATGATGTATATCTTGAATGTACATGTGAAATGAATATGAGATGCACTATATGGAAATGTAAAAAAAATGGAAATAAAAAAAAAAATAAAAAAAATACAAACTGCTTGAAGTCACTTGGGGGCAAGAAACAAGAGCATATGGTTCATTGACACTTTTGTCAAGTTTATACTCTGCGATCTGTTGAGGTCAAAGCAATTTTTCAAAAGCAAAGTCTCTGGCGATAAAAACTAATATTTGCTGACAGACCTTACTCTAGAACAAGGTCTCTTGAATCAGATACCTTGTGACCTTGACTGACTGCAAAGTTAAAAGGGTATGTTCCACATAACTCTGAAAATTGAAACTATAGCTATGACACATTATTACAGATGTAAACGTCAAACGGAAAAGCATTCTAAGCCTCAATGGTTGCAATTGACATGTGTTGGGCTTTTCGCCCTTTTGTTTGGAGTAAATTAAATCAACTTTGCAAGTTTCAATTCATATCATTACACCACTAAGAACATACTTTTATGTTTGGGTTGTGTTGAGTTATAATGGCAAGTGGTACTTCATAGAAAGGGATTTCGTAACAATTATTATGACACATATGTGTTAAACACCTCTAAATGATTTGACTGGCTACTAGTATATTGGCATTGCCCGAATTACTTCATTCATTTATGAAACGAACGTTTTTTCATACACAATTTTCGAATGACACCGATTAATTCTTCAAACTTTCAGCTTATTATTCCGCTGCCTTACATATACGGGGGTATATGCTAGCTTGAAGATTGTTCATTTAAATGTAAGGAGTCTTAAAGATAAAAAGGATTTACTTTCAATTGAATTTGTTTCATATGATGTAATTTGTCTGACAGAAACTTGGTTACATTGCAGTATTTCACAAAATGAGATTCTTATACCAATTTTCCATCCTCCCTATCGTAATGATCGCCCAAGCCGGGGAGGGGGTGTAGCTATATACGTCAAAAATAAATTTCTCGTTAACGATATGGTCCAACTCTCTTTCCCAGCACTCGAAGCAAAATGGATACAACTTATATGTAAACACCAAAAATATCTAATTGGAACCATTTATCGCGAAGATAAAAGCGAAACCTATTGGGAATTAGTAGACCAATCAATATGTAATGCCATGGCATTAAATATGAAAACGATAATTTTAGGGGACTTTAATCTTGATATCTTTAATAGAAAACCTGATAAAATTAAAACATTGGAAGCTGTGTACGGTTTAAAACAGTTGATAAATGAACCAACAAGGATCACACCCACTTCTAGAACGTTGATTGATCTACTGTTTGTCACTAATGCCGACAGCGTATTAAGTTCAGGTGTTTCTGAACCTTTCTCTAGCGATCATTGTCAAATATTTGTAACCATAAAAGAACATATTCCTAACAATAGTACCTTTAAAAGAAAGGTGTATAATGATAATATGATTGACAAAGACAACCTTATTGAAGTTTTATCTTTGTTCCACTGGGAAGACGTTTTGAAACACGGCACAGTCGACGAAGTAGCAAGGATGTTTTCAAATACTTTCGTAGATATATGTGATAAGCATATACCAAACAAAATAATTGCAATTAGATCAAAATTTAATGATCCTCTGTGGATGTCTGGCGAAGTACATAAATTGATACGAAAACGTAACCGTGCACACACGACCGCCAAAAGGCTAAATCGACCTTCGGACTGGGTAAAGTTTCGTCAACTCAGAAATAAAGTTGTATCAGCTGTTCGCATAGCAAAGAAAAAGCATTTTTCTAAAATCGACAGTAAAATAAACGATGCGTATGGTAGTAAGCTTTGGTGGCGTCTTGTAAAAGATTACTTAAGATGCACGAGAAACAACACGATATTTCCGCCTATCAAACATGACAATTTAGTTGTTGATAATCTACCAGATATAGAAACAATTATGAACGATTTCTTCTTTATTCAGGCTGGTGTTGATAATCCTGACCAAATATTACCGGAAATACGGAGTTTCAAAGAAGTTAAAGATATTTAACTTTCTGTTGATGTTACTAAAGCAACCGGACACGATGGAATCGCTAATCGACTATTAAAACTCACAGCAGAAGTTGTATCAAAGCCATTGACTGAAATCTTTAATATATGTCATTACATTTGTCTACTTTTCCGGACCCCTGGAAAGTGGCTTCTATAATACCTATTCATGAGAAAGGTGATATAAATGAATGTAATAACTATAGACCAGTAGCGCTAACTAGTTGTTTAGGTACGGTTTTTGAAAAGTGTGTCTTCAAATATGTTTTCAACTATCTTAGAGATAACAACTTACTTACAACAAATCTTCAATCCGGCTTTATTCCAGGAGTCTCTCCCTTAAACCAATTGACATAACCCTATGATTTCATTGCTAAAGAACTAGATAAAGTGAAGAAAATAAGAGCAGTTTGCTGTGATATAAGCAAAGCTTTCGATAAAGTATGGCACAGGGGAATACTCCAAAAGTTGAAAGCGTATAGTATTGGCGGAAAACTTATTGAAAGCTATCTCGATAAAAGACAACGCGTTGTAATCAATGGGTACAGTTCGGAATTACAACCAGTTAAAGCCGGCGTCCCGCAGGGTTCCGAACTTGGACCACTTCTGTTCTTAGTTTATATAAACGATATTGTAGATGATATTAACAGTAACATTCGACTATTTGCTGATGACACGCCACTTTACGTAGTTATAATCGACCCAAACGTAGCCGCTCATTGTCTGAACATTGATTTAGCAGTAATATCTGACTGGGCTAAATTATGGCAAGTTGATTTTGATCCCAACAAGACAGTTTCAATTCAATTTACTCGTAAGCTTACTCATAACATAAATCCTGTTCTATCTATGGCTAACACTAACATAGATGATGTTTCATCGCATAAACATGTAGGATTAACACTCCAAAAGGACTGTATGTGGCATGGCCAAATTGCAAACATCATCCAAAAGGTTAGTCCAATGATAAACTGTTTAAGGAGCTTTAAATACCGTCTCAACAGAAAAACTGTGCAAACAATGTATAAATCATTTATCTTACCAATATTCGACTACTCCTGCCATGTTTGGGATAATTGCACGAAAGAACAATCACTTCTTCTAGAAAAACTTAACTTAGATGCAATCAGAACTATTTGCGGGGCTGTTCGCGGAACAAGTCACGAGAAACTATATTCTGAAACAAATATTTTCTCATTAGAGAGTAGACGCCGCCGTCAGAAATTATATCTTTTTTATAAAATGGTCAACAAATTAGTTCCAGATAACTTGTAAAACTATCAAATGCAATACAAGTCTTTATTTTAAATCTGTTATCCCAGATACGATACATATTTGGAATTCTCTTCCACAAGATATAGTAAATGCTAATACTATAGGGGAATTCAAGAACAAACTTAAAGAACAAAATAACACAGTTTTTTATTTCGACATCTTCGATGGGTCTAGATTTTGTCAAATTATTCACTCACGTCTCCGGCTTGGGTGTAGCGATCTGAACCGAGATAAGTTTAATAGATTTATTTCTAATAGCCCGGAATGTAATTTCGGGTATCACACTGAAGATGCTCTTCATTTCTTTTTTACCTGTCCGACTTTCAGTGACATAAGGGCCGATGCATTTTCTTCAAAAAAGGGTTTAACGTTTCTTCAATTTTCTATGGACATCCAGGCTTTTCAAAACATGTAAACGAAGAACTACTGAAGTCAGTACATCATTATATCGTTATATCAAGAGATTTTCAGATTTCATATAACATGATTAAATATTTAATTTGAGATCTTGCCTCGCTGGACTATCCTTATTTGTATAACACCTTATTAAAATATGAGCGTGAGTCCTAGTTTCAAAATCAGTGCTTCATTATTGTCTCTGTATATTTTTTTTTGTGTATACCGATCTGTCCATATGTACGTCACATTGATTTAACTGTAGGGAGCGGCATTACTATAAGCATCATGTGCTTGTTTGCCAATCCCGTTTTCTTTTTTTGGAAATAAAAATATGTTAAACCATATACGTGGGTATATAGCGTTCAATCTATCCGTCTGTCCGTCTGTCTCTGGCCATCTGTCCCTGAAATTTGTCCGGAGAATATCACTTCGAGTATACATGCTAGATTCGTAAAACTTAATCAACGGATATTGTTCAGATTTTCAGTTTAAAAGTTGACATATATTATCGTCCTTGCATTGAACATATACGTATATAATACATAACAGTTTACCGTAACAGATAATTGGTAAATCAGAGGTCAAAATTTCTAAAATGTTATTGTTCTTTTCTCTACAAAGTCCTTGTTAAGTGAACGATAGCTTTAACTTGTCCCTTTGCATGAGGTTAATGTTATTTTGCTGATATTTCTTCTTTCTCTCATTTTGTCTTCTCTCTAATCGTAGCCATGATGTCAATGTCATATTTATCGATAAAAGCAATTTGAAAATGTCAGCCATTGCAAACACTTCACGAATGGAAAGGGCGGTTTTGGTCACAAGATCTTTGCCGTGATTCACCAGCTAAGATGATGACTTTTGAACAGCGTTGTTGGTTGCACACCTTATGTTGATTATTTATTGGATCACATCAGGTTTCTCACTTTCTAGCCCACAAACTCGAGTAATTCAAGCAGAGGTTGGATTAACATGGTATATTACTGCAGTGATCCATATTATTTTTAGACCTACTGGTGATTTACTTCCTGTTTGGATACAATTAAGTGTCGATTGTGATAGCGCACTTTAATAAATCTGTACTCCTAAGAATTCGGAAAATTGGGTATCTTATATGAGAAAGGCTGTACACCCTTGATTTTAATGATTGGTAATTGCACAAAATATAAATAATATCTTACGTAATAAAATAACGTAATGTTACTACTAAATATTGATAGAATTATTAAATATGCTTTTCATTTTTGATGAATACATCAATAATGTTTGTATCCGTTGAACTTGAATGTTTTCATTGGCAAAACTCTATTTGATATATTTTGTATTCTGTCATATATGTCAGTATTATAACTTGATAAATAAATGTTTACATTTCTGTCATTTTAATTTCTTCAATCGCCTGTGTTTTATTGAAATTTAATGTTTTGTTTTCTAAGTGTTTGGGAGCATTTGATCTAAAGTAAATCAAAAGGACTAACTCAAATAATTGAGGAGGTTTCGTTAGCGTAGACACTAACACTGATGTAGAGCTTTATGAACTCCTTACTAGTTAACATGGCCCACAACCTCAACAACATTGTAGCATCTGTTTACACTCAACAACATTGGAGAATCTGTTTACACTCAACAACATTGTAGCATCTGTTTACACTCAACAACATTGTAGCATCTGTTTACACTCAACAACATTGTAGCATATGTTTACACTCAACAACATTGTAGCATATGTTTACACTCAACAACATTGTAGCATCTGTTTACACTCAACAACATTGTAGCATCTGTTTACACTCAGCAACATTGTAGCATATGTTAACACTCAACAACATTGTAGCATCTGTTTACACTCAACAACATTGTAGCATCTGTTTACACTCAACAACATTGTAGCACCTGTTTACACTCAACAACATTGTAGCATCTGTTTACACTCAACAACATTGGAGCATCTGTTTACACTCAACAACATTGAAGCATCTGTTTACACTCAACAACATTGTAGTATCTGTTTACACTCAACAACATTGTAGCATCTGTTTACACTCAACAACATTGTGGCATCTGTTTACACTCAACAACATTGTAGTATCTGTTTACACTCAACAACATTGTAGCATATGTTTACACTCAACAACATTGAAGCATCTGTTTACACTCAACAACATTGTAGCATCTGTTTACACTCAACAACATTGTAGCATCTGTTTACACTCAACAACATTGAAGCATATGTTTACACTCAACAACATTGTAGCATCTGTTTACACTCAACAACATTGTAGTATCTGTTTACACTCAACAACATTGTAGCATCTGTTTACACTCAACAACATTGTAGCATCTGTTTACACTCAACAACATTGTAGCATCTGTTTACACTCAACAACATTGTAGTATCTGTTTACACTCAACAACATTGTAGCATCTGTTTACACTCAACAACATTGTAGCATCTGTTTACATGTCTAACATTGATGTAGTTATATCATGACAATGTTATATTCGAATACGCGAAACTTTACAAATATTTATAATAATTGCATATACTACCTGTCCCGTCTATTTTGAACTAACTGGGGTTTTGAGGATTTGGTAGCGTAAACTACGCAGATACGCTGTTTTTCCTGAGCTCCAATATAATGGTGTGCCTTAAGGTGGAGGTAGTCTGTTTATATATATATATATAGGCAGTACTTTCGATCATAACGAAATACACTGCAGCCCAACCGATTCGGTGTTACACCCAATCTAAATAAATTTAGATCAACAAGTTTTATATAAGGCCATACTGTTGACAAAATAAAACATCTGTTGATCTATTTATTTAGATTGTGTTACACCCCACCAGAGGTGACATAGCCAGACAAAGGAGGCTCCAAATGAACAGTACAGATTAAAACCTTGCATTACATCTTACATAAATGTTATAGAGACCTAGGCGTGAGTTGATAATACATGTAATAATACGATACATATACAGAACGTCATACGTGTGCATTTGGGTTGTTGTATTGAACGAGTAGATGTCATGGACGCTGAGGAACAACGAGTTCGAAGAATGGGTTGTTCCTCCGCGTCCATGACATCTTCGAGTTCAATACAAACGACCCAAATGCACACTATGACGTATTGTATTTATCATATACTCCTTTTAAACCTTTTTACAAGTAGTTTTTTAATTTCTTAAATTATCTGAGAAGACGTACTGCGCATGTATACATAATGCTAACAAGGCGATGACCCAGAACACACTCGACTGATGATTTGATACCTTAATTATCTTTTATTTTCTCATTACTCTGCGTAGTTAAACGACAAGGATTTTTATTCAAGTGTGAAAACAAAATAACGAGATGAAAGTAAATCCATAGCCATTATTTATATAGTCCTGAATATGAAAAAAAGTAAAGTTCAGGGTATCGAGCGACGGGCTTCATTCAAATGACGTCACCATGGAAATGACATCATAATCGTTGTCGGCTATGACGTCATAATGACGTGTATCGCTAGCGATGCTCTCGGAATTTAGTTCAGGATTTCCTTTTTCAAAGTGTTTTGCAGTTTCTGTACTTATGATAACTCTAGTTTCTCACTATTTTATTCTTCGATGTCATATTAAAAAGTACGTTTTTACCAATGCATTGAGATACATTAATTTGGTGTTTTAATTAGAAAAATGATTGTTACTCCGTCTAGTCATGATGTCATACATGTATCAATATCGTATTAGTTGTTATACTATCGTTGATACAGTTTAATTTCTCAAACCAACAAACTGTTTGTCACTATTCAAAGTTTTGAATATATAAGGTTTCTTTTCTAATGGCAGAACGGACTTTATGCAGTACCAGTGTCTACAATGAAAGCGTCTGAATGTATTACTAAGCGAGATGTGGATGAAATTCAATATGTATTTCTTTTATCAATAGTTCACTTCCCTGTTGGCGGTATGCTTAAATTTTATTTTAATTGGTATCTGAGTGATGTATTGTCAAAATATCTGTGTTTAATGCAGGCTGAGGTAAGACTGACCCCTGACCCCTGCTATGTTTAAATGTTGTCGATATGAATACAAAGGTACGTCAATTGAACTTCACTAGAAAATGCCTTCCTTGTCGTTGAGCATTTGTGTTATATTGAAATTAAATTTGCAACAATATATTAGCATTAAATTTCGTTGTTTTTTGGAAATAAAAAAATTAAAGTACTCTATAAACGATGGTTTTGTTCTTATGAATTTGAGAATAACTTATTAACAATTGGAAATGTTTGAAATTGCAAATCTTACATAAGAAATAAATCAATTTATGTGTGTACTTTCTTTTGCCTGGAAGTTTATAATGTTTTTTAAAGAAGTCATAGAACTGTTTTGTGCACCTTTAAATCACAAAAGTGTCATGTAATTTGGCATTATAATTATGATGATAATAATGTTTCAATTGTGTATAGAAAAGATCAAATATTAGTAAAGAATGTCTAAATGTCTGCTGATTGTAAATAATGTCATTTATATAATGTCACCAGTGAGCAACTTAACAATATTTGCCTCATTACGTTGATAATTCATTTTGAGCCAAATCAAAAGACACTTGGAAACTTGGAATTTAATCCCCATATTCAAGGAGTGTTTAAATGAAGAGGAGACAGTAACTAACTACGATTTTATCGAATTTTACTCATCATTGACCTGTAGTCAATTTCGAAACCGGAAGTAGAAATTGCGACTGCTAGTATATTAGTACCCTTTATTAGGTGATTGGGCCGCTAACTGTTGTCTTTAATACATACCTGCTGAAAAAGATATTGCTCAGACAAAATCTCTCGAGAATCTCACTTGAAATCCCACCTGGAATCTTAAGTCGGAAGTTCTCGCTCTTTACTTGAACAGAATTCATGGAAAACGTGACGTGACGTTCCTTGTTAAGTCTTATAGGTCAAGCTTTTGCAAACATCATTATGCATTGCAGGTTTTATTGATATGAGTGCACTAAAATTATATTCAGTTTCGGAAAGATTAAATACACTCATAAAGGTTGTAACTCGTTCATTATAATGTGTATGATTTTTTTAATTTATTTTATATATATGTTTTTATTAAAGGGGCAGTAGCACGTTTTTTGATAATTTTATATTTTAAATTTTTCACTTGTTATTGTAAGTTAATGCTAAATGTATTATTTTGACAGTGTCAGAAATCGCATTACACAAGCCAATCATCCATAGTCTGAGGATAAAGTATGAAGATTCACATAAAATCCATAGGCAGCCATTTTGTGTGAACACCTTTATTCATTGTGTGTAAGAAAAAGCAATCGGATTGCTAAACTTTACGATATATATTTGAAATATTACTGCTCCATTTAGTTTTAATACATCGTCTTTCAAATGGAATAATTAATTTTCATTTTCCTGACATCATCTTATATTCCCCCTAAAAACGTGCTACTGTCCCTTTAAACCTATTGATTTAATATATATTTTAGATTTGGAAATGTTTAAATTGTAGTCTATACATGCATCCTTCTGTATTAGCACATCACACTCAGAGTTTTAAGATACATATTCTTTATAATCGAGTGGTCATTATGAGTTTGTTCTCAGTTTCTTATACCCCCTTTACACCAAGCCCGTTCTCAGTACGTTCTTGGATTTTTTTCAGAACGGGCTCGAACTGTCTGAGGAAGAAATGTACGTTGTGGCAACTGTTTACGAATTTTATGAACTGGCTCGGACGTACTAGAAATGGGAAGTTGCTCCAGAACGTTTGACATGTTGAACGTTCTACCCGTCCTGAAATTGGAGGTAGAAGAACGTAGTTTGAGATTTAATTTTTGAACATGTTCGAAAGTTGGTTTTTTTTAAGTACGTTTCAAGAAACCTGGTGAAATGTTCTTTGGCGTAGTGAATCGTAAATGTGAACGTTTTGCTCTTTAGTTAACCCTAGTTATGAAAGTAAAAAAACGTGGTAAACCTTGTCCTCGAATAACGAGGGTTAACTACACTATGTCAGGTATGAAGTTCGTTCTACTAAGTTTAGATACATTCTAGTACGTTATACTACCTTATACTACAGTGAACTACATCGGTTTCATATCCGTTAAATGACGTTTAAGTACAGCTAACTAAATGTTAGTACGTCAGCCTACGTTAATTCAATTTTAAAACTAGGGTCTTATTACGTTTCATTGAAAGACATTGGCGTTAAAGTAAGTTATTCAACATATAACTACACTTTGGTAAGTAATAATACGATGAACTGCGATAAACCACATCTAACTAGGTAGCTGGATGTTATAAGGATCAGCATGATATATCAAACATTTGTCATTGATTGAATTGTGATTCAAGTGAAAAGGAAATTCATTTACTACATAAAAAATTATCATCTGTATATATTAATGAATATATAATTGACATACTTATCAACGTCTATGGTGTATTTGCAAACCACCAATCGTTTTTTTAGATTTCTAAAAAGGTTTTATATTGTTATATACAGATAATATTGCTTAATATTTGTCAATTTCAGGAAAATAAATTGCCTGTGAAAGTCACAATCATGTGAAACTATTTAAAGAACTGTTCGTAATTACATTAAAAACAAAACCCTAATTGAATCTTATTTCACAGAGAAAAAAAGGTTTTCCATCAGTGTATCTATATTTTTAACATATATAGGTCCATTAATTATAGCTATCTAAACTTAGAACGAATAAAGCTTATGAATAATTAAATATCAACGAAAATATACGTTCTACAACATTCACCTTAAGTAGCAGCATTTGGGCAATTAAAGCTAACATCCAAATCAAATATACGAAACCGAATGTGAAATTGTGCAACAACAAAATATAAAAGTATATCAAGTATACAGAATAATGCATTAAATGATAAATCAAATACCCTATGATAAGGATAGTTTGAGAATCTTTGTTCTCCTTCCTGAAATCTTAAATTGAAGCCAAAGCATTATTTGCTTTATAGGGTTTGGGCAGTCTAAGACCATGAAATTCTATAATAAAACAATATAGTGATATGATTATAGTATCTTTCAAAATTCAACTTTCGATCGCCTAAGTACAAGATGTCACACCACCTCCATTTATCATCATTGCTTAAACTAATACCTTCTTTAGATGTACGGTCAAACAGTCTATATAAAGGTACATAATAAGGATCTTTTTCTGAAGACAAATGACAAAATCTGCGATAAAAAAATCATATGCAGACAGTGACGAATGCAATTCTTAAGACTA
This sequence comes from Steromphala cineraria, assembly GCA_916613615.1. Lineage (NCBI taxonomy): Eukaryota > Metazoa > Mollusca > Gastropoda > Trochida > Trochidae > Steromphala > Steromphala cineraria. The sequence goes on along the minus strand of OU744736.1, from coordinate 27,605,496 downwards.
CGGTCAATAAATACGCCCTATTCTCCACAAGTAGATAATTAAATATTTAACTGATTAACTAATAACAAAAAAATGATAGAGGACTAAGAATGTAGCCTTGTCTATCGCCACTTATAGACTCAAAATATTCTGAAACGTTCCAATTGAATAACGTGGCACTAGCCACTGTCACTGATACTGGTGTTACACATTTCCATTTGTATTCTTTGACAACAGATCAAACCAAAGAAGGCTAATCAACACCTGAACAATTAAATTCCATTTGGTAAATCATTACTAGTAGATCTACGAATATAGAGAAATCTGCTGCTTCCTTCAGTCAGCTCTGTCCCAAGAATGAGGTTCACTTTCATTCAAAATCGCTTCTATAACTTCATCCGGAATCCTATACTAGTAACTAGGAGAATCCTTCTTGGAGTTTCCTGCTTCTTCCTGTGATAAGTCGGGGTTACAAACCAAGCAAGTTACTTGTCAGAAATCTCTGTTCCGCTGACAGCTACTTCACCACCTGGGCAGGGCCTTCCTCCACCCCGACCTCCTCAGAGGGACCACACCCAGACATCTCTAACATCTCGGGTCGGGGTCGAAGGGTCGGGAGACATATTGGTTTTAGCTGAGTTCCCGTCGGCGTTGGCGTTCCCATTTCGTTTCCGGAGCAGATCTCTAAAACTATGTGACCGATCATCACCAAACTTGGTATACTGTCTCTCCATATCATGTAGATGTGCCTTTTGGAGGTAATAGATTTAAAAAAAATTATTTTTTTATTTCTATGGCAACAATTTGGACTGAGTCTTTTTCAAGGGTAGTGTTCGTTTCCGGAGCAGACCTCTAAAACTATTTGACCAATCATCACCATGTATGTTAAACTGTCTTAATTGATTGTCTTTAGTAATAAACGTCTCATAATACAAGCACTGTTTTGTTGTGTACTTACTCAACATATCTATTCAAGTTGAATTATACAGAGAACATTAATGGTGCTTTATGATAGTATTGTTTAGAGGTTTGGAGCATTTGAGGAAGGTTTTTACGGGTAAAACCACTTTCTAGTTTCTTCCTCAAATGAGGTGTCATGAGTAGAGCCAGGAAAAAATCCGTACAGAACATGATCGCCCATCGTGGACGGGTTTGGATCCTCTGATGCACGTGCCTGGAATCAACCTCTTAGTCGGCAGGAGGATCAGGACAGGGAACGAGTTCTTGCTCTCTATCCTTTGCTACATTGTCACGTTCATTTCCCTTCTCAGTTCCAGGCGCCGGGTTACGTGAAATTAATTGAAAAACGAGGATCCATTGGTTACGAATTCAGCAAGTTTTAACAATTTGCATATAAAACGATAAAATAACTACTGAAGCTATGCCAGACGATCAGTAAACAAACGATTTAAGGATATGCGCTATTTAGAATGATAATCTAATTACAATTATTATAAGAATGTTACTGTTCATCTGGTGCGCTGTGATTACTTCATTTTAGTGGTTTAATGATGTCAGGTTGATTCAAAATTGTGTTTTAGGAATGCTGTGTGGAAAGTTCAATCCAAAATTAAGTCATCTTATCTTGGTGTCGTATTCCACATCATTTACTAGGGACCGCAAGGTGAATTTCTATTTCCTTTGAAACCTTTGAATTTATAATTATGATCACGCCATATTCCATGACACATTGGATAGAGAGTATGGCAAACAATAGGGTTATCTTTTTTATAAAATGATGTAGTAGATCACGATATGTTATAACTTGTAAGCAGCATGGAAACCTAGCGATAATTTTGATATTTATTCTAATCTATTGTGGAGGAATATTATGCGATAGGGACCATTAGTTTTAGCAATGCGAAGCAAATCAATGGCATTATGTTGAGTTCTAATATTCTACGTATCTGCTTTGAAATTATGAAAAATCTTTTTTCCACAACTTCATGTATGTTGAAACCAAGAGAATAAAAAAGGTGAAATTAAAAAAAATTAAATTCATTCTTGAAGATGATGTTTTTTCACATTGTCGAAATTGATATGCATTGTCGAAATTAGAAGTTCATCTTTTCAGTAATGGCCAAAATATTATAACTGGATTCGACATTGTTATCTTTTGAAATGGACATATGCAAATTAACTTATTCTTTGAATTATCAAAAAATTATAAGGGTTTGCTATTTATATTGTAAGATAAGTTGGAAATACGTTTCTCCACGAGACGATGCTTACATACATGCATGACTGGAAATAATCAGGTGGGATTTATCCCCGCGTATACCCCTTTTGAGATGTGTAACATATAGTGCAGCAAAATTAACAATATCATGCAAACGAGATTTGTCTTAAATGCTACATATTCATTGACAATTATGTTTTACAAATCTTATGGCAATTAGTATTCCGGATTCAATTTAATGTATGGCATTAGTAAAATTTCTTGTTTTCTAACATTTACTACGTACCATTGAACTACTGTGGACATTTATGACGCAATTATTGTTAAAAGGTAGAAATCACAGGTTTTACTTATCTTCTGATCTTTATGATTTAATTGATTTGTGATGAACTATTATAAAGAATATTTTCTCTTTGAAATAACTGGCCCTTACATTCATCCGGCTCCGCTACTCAATTCTCTTCTGACACACATATTTGAATATGCATATAAGGGTCAACCAGTGTTGGGGCGGGGCGTATCTGCTGTTGAATGACATACTTTTGGTCAATTAAGTCCATTTCCCCTTTGAATTTAGGTAAAAATAAGTGGCTGTGTTCTGATGAGTTGTTCGTTGATCAGGAAAAAGTATAAAAATTATATTTCATTCATTTTGAATTTTTCATCCGAACTACCTACTGTAATGTTTTGAGAAGCCACCATCGTAATGTTACTGTTGTAAAAGAGCACAAATAAGTCAATGCAAAATGGACGACTTGCGAAAACATGTTGCAAAGTACCTGTTGCAAAGAGCTGAATTGTGGCGTTGATATCAATGAAAGAAATATCAGCCTCCTGTTATATGCGGATGATGTTGTTCTGATTGCCCCAAGTGAAGACAAGCTTCAATGTCTACTAGATCATGTAAACTCCTGGTGCCATAAATGGAGACTAAGTGTTAACCCAAAGAAGACCAAACTTATACATTTCAGATCGAAGACTATGATGCGTTCCAAACGGAAATTTACCATTGGGGAGATGAATATTGAATACTCCGATAATTACAAATACCTTGGACTCTGGCTTAACGAATTTTTAGACTTCACAGTTGCGATTAATGAACTTGGAAAGTCTGCTAGCCGCGCCCTGGGGGCACTGTGTACTAAATATTTTGATGCTGGTGGTTTTTCTTATGTTATATTTACAAGACTGTACGAGTCCCTTGCTCAACCTATAACCCTTTACGGTAGCGCCATCTGGGGTATGTATGAGCAGAAACGTCTGAACACAATCCAAAATAGAGCCTGCAAGTTCTTTTTGGGCTTGAGTCGGAACTCCTCCAACATTGCGGCAAAGGGTGACATGGGGTGGACTGCCAGCGTAACTAAACAGAGGCTAGAAGTATACAGGTTCCTGGGACGTTTAAAGAGTATGTCTCCCCATAGACTGCCAAGTTGTATTCACAGTTGGTCTCTCCGTAGAAGCAATTCCTGGGAAAAAAACGTTTTTAAACTAACCAAAAAAATCAATTTCTTAGAGCAAATCAACAATAACTCTATAATAAACATGACTCAAATTCGACGACAGTTAAATATCATCGATGAAAACAGCTGGTTTTGTGATATCTGGAATGACCGCGGCAATCCAAATGGCAATAAACTTCGAACGTATCGTCTCAGCAAAAAAGATCTGAAACCTGAAGCTTATGTTTTATGTAGATCGATCCCCCGATCTTCAAGGAAGATATTATCTCTTCTTCGTTGTGGCAGCCTGCAGCTGAACATTGAAAAACTCAGGTACAGTCGACCTGCAATACCTCTCAACGCGAGGGTGTGTCCCTTCTGCCCTGATAAAATAGAGAGTGAAATCCATTTCCTAGTTGACTGTGATATGTATGACGACCTGCGATACGACCTGTTCTCTGGAATGCAGCATTATGACATCTCCCCACGCTTCAACAACTCATCATCAGTTACCAAATTTACACACCTTCTGAATACTCCAGACATGGTGCATCATCTGTGTGATACAGTTACCAACATGTATAAACGCCGCCAGTCATTACTTTAACCTATTTATTATTGTACTTTTAATTTACTTTTATCCCCATTAGTTATTATACGTATGAATGTATCACATGTTGTATGAATGTTATATTTATATATACTTGGGAGTATGCTGTGTGCTTTTTTAATGTTATGTTATATATGCTTTGTAAATTTGTATGGTATGCATGCGACATGAATGCTAGTTATATATCCACCTAGGGTATGTGTGTATGCTTTGTTAAGAATTTTAATTTTGCTATGCTATTTAAACAGTGATGTATGTCTGTGAGTGAACGTTGGTAGTACTATGTGTGTTTACGTGTATCCGTGTGTGTGTATATGTATGTATGTTTGTATGTGTGAATATATATATGTATGTATGTATATAGGTATGATTGATGTGTATATGCGTGCTTGTGTGTATATGTATGCGGATATATTTGCGGGTATATGTATGTTTGTATGTTTGTATGAATGTCTGTTTGTCCGTATGTATGTCTGTCTGTCTGTATGCATGTACGTATGTTTGCAATGTGAATCTAAGTATGTATATGATTGTTTTACATGTAGTTTTGCATGCATGCATATGTTATATAACCATGTATGTATGTATGTATGTATGTATGTATGTATGTATGTATGTATGTATGTATGTATGTTTGTATGTTTGTATGTTTGTAGAGTTGTATGTTTGTAGAGTTGTATGTTTGTAGAGTTGTATGTTTGTAGAGTTGTATGTTTGTAGAGTTGTATGTAGCTTTTATGTATGTATCATTTTCGTGTTTGTGTGTACCTTATGTATTGCTTTGTAAATTTGTATGTCCATGTGTCCGTGATTATATCTCTGTGTGTTTGTATATGAATGTATTTCTGTTTGTATGAATGAAAGGTTGTTATATTACGCTGTAAGTGTGATTGTATGAATGAATGTATGTAGGTTTATACTCCATTGTTAATTCATCATTATTCGTGTAACATTATGTATGTAATGCAATGTATTTCTACAATGTTTTAATAGTTTTTTATGTTTAGTCTCTCATAACCTACACGGTGGTTCCTGTACTTTTATTCCATGTAAAAATGTTTTAAATATATTGACTATGTACAGGAAGTGAGACTTTAATAAACATCATCTCTCTCTCTCTCTCTCTCTCTGTATGTTCACGCACTGCACAAAGAGCACATGCTCAGAAGATTCATTTCATGACCCGTGCTTAATATCAGATTTGTCCATGCTTCGAATGATCAGGTGCCACATCCGTTGTACTACAAACTTCATTCATAAATTTTTAAAGGGGCCTAATAATGTTTGTGAAAATAAAAATGTTCTAATATCTTTAATTTTGGGCTTCGATTTCACTCGGTCCAAGTGATATTTAAGTCAGTAATTAGTACAGTTATCAATTGTATCGGGAAAGGCACGGATAGTCCGTCCGTTTGGTCATCCTATCCTTGCAATTCACGGTATACAAATTGAAAACTATGCTAATAACTATTACATACACCTTTCAGAAAGGGCTGATCATTTCATCAAAAATGGATCACCTTCCCGTCACGCAATAACCAGACTGACATGTTAATCTTTCACCATACTGCAAACACTACTAAATCCCTTATCCCAACGATTTACCCTTGCAAACCTCAGACCAACCGTTTCAAAATCTTATAACTGTAACCCTCCATAAGAAAATATCACCTAATGCGAGAATCTTTGAAGTACATGTGTTCGTGTTTTGTAAACTTGCAAAACATAGATACCAAATTGTGCGTGCAAATGTAAAGATGCACCTTTGCAAAATGTCCTGATCGAACTAGGAAACGTACATATTCAGCACTGTTTTTGTAAACTTGTTTTCAATCTTGAGCTGGAAAGGTTGTCAGGGGACATTTCTTCAACTTTTTCTTGTAACTTATAATGCATTTTACTTGATTCACACATAACAAAAATTAACAGTAATCCATCCGATTACATCGACTGGCAAAGCGTGCCAGATATCATCGTTAATAATGTTTTGCCTGACAACAGGGGAGCGCTCGTGTGAAAACTTAGCTCTTGTCAAACCATCAGGCTTTGGAAACTTTCAGACATTTCTGTTATATCATAAATAAACCCTGCATTACATCATTGTATTCATTGAATCATAAACAGCACAATAAACAATAAGTATAAAGAAAATTGTTAACGTTCTGAATATTTACCCATTCTGATTGGGATACATTTGCTTAAATCTCGAAAAATATCATTGTTGACACTGAACTATATTCAATAGACGTCAAAGAAGATAGTTCTACTGAAGCAAAATTAATCTGTCTTTTTCGATAAAAAATTATTATTATTTATTTTGGTACATGTACATTGTTTTTTTTCAGGATTGGTGTAGTTGCCATTACATACATTTCATAAGCCCGATGTCCTAGGGACCATTTTCAAAAAGTGATTATGACCTACCTGTCCGTTTAACAAATTTAGATGTCTGGATAATTCTGAATGATTTCAACCCTAAAGTGCATGAATAATTTATCGTTGTTCTGTGGACAAAGATTTGGAGGTGTAATTATGGTAACCATGAAACGTACGGTTCCAAAACTGTTTTATGGACATGTCGGCTTTGCTGGAAAGCATTCCCTTTTCGTACCCCAGTAAACAGAATACATTTGTCCAGGCTTCCTGGTGCATCGCTCCAAAACATGGTTAAATTAATCTCTTTGTCACCTGTTCACGGGCAACCAAACGCCATTGTTTTAAAGGTATTAAATTGGCAAACATCATAAATATAATCTACTGACAATCGAGCCTTGCGTTCTCGTTAACACTGTAAGCTAGTACTTTACTTTAATTCAGACATTTTTGAAAACTTGATAGCTTTTGTTCGTAAACAATTAAACAAGTTTGAGCATTAGCTATTCCAATTCACAAGCTCAAGTTCATGGAACAAACGATTTATTTGAATTCAAAAATGGGATTTTGAACTCGTTTAAATTGAAAATAATAGTAAATAAAAACAAGATTTTATGGCAAATATTAGGGCTTTCCGGTTGTCAGCCTTATTGTCTTATGTTGTTAAAAGGAGTTATACGAATAAAGGAGAAAATCACAATGCCAAGTTAGTGTGAGGACCTTTATATAATTTGGAGTTAGAAATTGATTTTACTTGGTGTAGCATAAATAAATTATGTTTAATAAAACTGCTCTCTTGATTTACATTAGTTTCCTATCGTATGATTTCTTAATTTCAACATCAATATGGGCTACTATTACTTTGTGTATAAAACTTATGAAAGAATGATAAATATGACGTATGATAGAAAACAACAAAGACATTTTAAGAAAGAAACAAACAAGCATTTTATATAAACTTGTTAGCATAAGAAGATCGCTTTTAATGATTTCTTCAGAAAGTTGCTTTCTTCGTAATCGCTGGATTCTCAATTTTTTTTATCTTAATCATATATAGAGCAGGCAAATATTGTTTACCTTGAGACCTTTCTTGCATTCATGTGTACTGACAAAAACCCTATAAAACAGTGTCATGGGAAAACCAGGTCAATTAAGGAAGATTTCGTTCTTTGGTAGGATGAAATAGATCAAATAGGTCAGAGTTTACCAACAAATTTTACCTCCATAAACTGGAAAAAAATACATATATCATAAAAAATATCATCGTAAATGCACTCGATTTGTAAAAAACAATATAATGACTATTGTTTCAAATCTTTGGTCGAGTATGGAGATCTTTTGAGGAGCTATGGTGTAATTTAATATCTATGATTTCTGTCTCAGCGATTTAAAAATGTTTTTGAGTTAATAATTCGGTGTCCCAGGTGGTTCGAGATTGCTCAACTGATTCTGGACTGATTCTTCATGGTCTAATGTTTTCCATTTATGGCTGTGAAGAGAGACGCTGCATATCTTAAGTTTGTTCACTTGCTAGTGTATCTTAGTGCAAATATCATGTAGTTTGGATACCGTTAAGATGTCAATCAAAAAACGCAAGCAGCATTGACAAAGAATAACCAATTTTCCATGTGTTAGAACCCAAATTTTGGGATCGTCTGTTTCAGAATGTAAACATTTGGCACAGAAAAATGGACAGATGGAGTCAAATGTCGGAAAATCTACTATCTTGATTTTTTATTTTTGAATATGTAATAGATATACCCATTGAGTGATGCACCGAGGGAAGGGTGGGTATAGCTGACTTATACCCTACTCTGGTAGAGTTATATTTGACGAAAAAGAGTTGTCCACCATTCTCTATGTATATTTATCTTCACCTTACTAGATCAACAAAATATTAACAATGCTCTTTTTTTACCTTTTTAAAAACATAAACTGACTTCATTACATTAAAATTTGGTACAAACTAGTACCTATACATGGCTTATATAGGAAATGCAACAATCCAGACATGGCACAACAAAAAGTACCGCTACCTGTATCAAGCCTCAGTAGCTCAGTCGATAGAGGCGTTGCGTCGCAACATTAAGGCCCCTGGTTCGATTCCAACTATGGTCATTAACATTTCTCAAAAATTCAAAATTTTACAACTTGTTTCATTGGCCTAAGTTGAAGATCTCTTCACTTGTCTTTATTTGTGTGTGCAAAAAGAATAGGTGTATTAGAAAAGTTGTGGTGTACCGGTCAATATACCTACAGTTAGAACAAAGGAAACCATAGCAACGAGACCGGAAGTGGGGTATATAGTTCCATATAAACTTACTGTTGATAAATCAGCAACATTACAGTAACTTAGTGTAAAGGAACAAAAATGTCTTAAGCCTAAAGCTGATAGTCACTTATGAAGAATTTTGAAGAAAAAGATGAAAAATAATGTGACGAAATTTTGACCCTGGTCACTTGAATGACCTGTTAAAATTACGATTTACTATTTGGTATGACAGAATTAATACTGATTTATGTAGTGAAATTGTAACATGGTCCGTTTCGTTTTTTGCAATATTAAGATGTCTCAAATACATTCCAAATTACACAAGAATAGGCATGAACAATATATAAACGTATCTATAGATATATTTCTTCTAATGAATTTGTGACTTTAGATTTGTTTAGATGATTTTCGAGTAGACAATTTACCCCCACTGTTAAACCTTTATACTGTTTCTACAGTTACAAGTGTTTGTACCTGACTCAAGTTGTTTCAATACTTTTTTTCCGACAGGTCAAATCCCTGAGGAAACAAAAGCAATTGTTGAATGGGTGATCTGTGTCTGCATGGTATTCCTCATGTAACTGGGCAACATAAACGTATGTTTGTGTTGGGTCTAAACCGCCACCTCTCTCTTGTAAAGCTAGAATTGATATACATGAAAAGTTGTTATTTATAAATTCATTTATGTAACATTTTGTGTTTGGTCAGGTACTGTCCATGGCAACAAAAATACATATAACTAAAACTAAATCTTTCTGCCTTTAATGTTTCTTGGGTATAAGCAAGAGAGTTTTACCTTTGTACTTTCTAATTAACATTTAACAACATGGGAATGACGCATTGAGTGTCTGTACTTTATGTTGTTAAGCAATAAGAAACCATATGATATAATTTTGAAATTGTACAAGAACTGTAACATACATAAGTATTGTCTCACTTGCAAGGTTTTTATTTCATAGAATCATGTCGAGAGCTCGAGTATTGTGTATCTTAAAAGGTACATATTTGATAATGACATTCTTAATGGTTAATTAATTGAATGTGACACTTTGATTCGTTTAAAGCTCATGGATAAAAAAATATGATGCATATTTTTTACATATAGCAAAAACCCGTGTTACGGGTCAGTGTAATGTTAATACATGTGATGTGTCCTATAATTTATCCTCAATCTTAAAAACAATATTCTCTTTAACAATAAATGGCGCTTTGTAAAACATAAATAACATGCACTGTGTTTCAAAACAAGACAAGTATAATATTGATCAGAGTGACTGAAAACTGAGTTTGAAATTATTCTACAACTAAGTCCTAGAGATAAATCAAACATAACTGCATTGGTGCAGGGTATGCATTTAGTGCGCAGTCATGGTGCGCATGTGCAGGATCCACCCAATTGGCTGTTCCTTTGCAAGATTTGTGTCTCACAAATGCTCAATGTACCAGTATGACTGGGACTATATAAATTATCCAATGCTAAGGAACTTGTTTGTTATAGGCCCAAATTTACATAATGTTGCCACCATGTGATACATAAAAAGCCATCCTAACTCTGAGACCGACTGAGGTGCCATAGTAACACCTGGTATATAAGGAAGGACGACGAGAACAGGTGCGTCTTTCATCTTTTCAAGTGTCTCACCTAGACAACTCACCTGAAGTCAACGATGAAGGCCTTAGCCCTTGCACTGCTTGTAGTGGGTGAGTTCATTTTCTGTATATTTCTCCCTAATTTTAGACATGTCAATTTTCTGCGTTGAAATGTTAAATTTATTTATTTGTGACACGTTGACATTGTCATTTGTTATTTCTTTCCTTAAATTAAACTTATGATACAAATTCTGAATAAGAATTTCGTTATCACGAATTAATTCACTTTGAATAGATGTACGATTTGTTCACTATGTAGAAATGTCTTGCAGATTTTTTCTTTTATGTTATAGATTCTTGGTTTAGCTTACAGTGATTTTTTTTGTTTAGCGTACTAAGGCTTAAAGAGCAACTTCTTTGAGAGGCATTTTAAATTCTTTGAGAGGCTTAAAGAGCAGTAGCACGTTTTTTTGAAAAAATATTTACTTAATTTTTTAATATTAAACATAAGTTGATGCCATATGTATTATCTTTAGGAGGTTGTACATGTACATATCATTACTCTATCCAATCAAATCTATTTGCAAGAAATATAATCAGGTATGTAACAAATTCCATTGGCGGCCAGTTTTGTGTGAACACCTTTTATTCATTTGAGGTTAAAAACGTTGTAAAATGGATATTAACTGAACATGGTTTTGTCTTATTGGAAGTGCATTTTGGGATTTAAACACATTGTCTAATAGATAACATATATTCATGCTCGTGTTAGTGAGATTTTACGTACTACTGTCCCTTTAAGTAAAAGCTACACTGTTAGATGTCAGTCTGAGTAAACCTAGCCTCAATATTATCCGTTTAACTCCTATACTGAGTCTAGGAAGGTCTAGCAGAGGGTCGCGCCAGTCGTCCTTTCTGCGACCTATGACCCTCCAATGTTATACGTGCGAAGGCAGACTATTGTTGTTTGGTAAGCTGAGTTCTGATTGGTCAATTCGCTACACGGGCTGACGCGATCCTCTACTAAGCCTTTCTAGACTCAGTATAGGAGTGAAACGGATTATATTGAGGCTAGGTTAACTTAGACTGTGTCAGATGTGTATGTTTAAAATATTTTCACGATACAATTCAAAATGTTTTAAAGCCCACTTTTGATAAATCTGGAATCTTGACAGTTTGAGCATTTCAAGTCGCTTATCGGGTCAGGGATTAAACCGGTAACGCTTTAAACGTTTAGATTATTTGACGGGAATACAGGCTACTTACTCTGAGATAAATCAACTCCAATGGTAAAACAATTTAAACAGCAAGTTTTAATTTAAAAACAATTCGTTATTCGTTCGTTGGTGACATATTGTTAGCTGTGTGAATGTGTTTCCTAGAATATTCATTTTAACGCAGAAAAGAAATGTGTGTTTACATACGTACTTATTATAAATTGTATTAAATGTACTCTTTCTTAAATTAGGAAAAGGATAAAACTTATTCTACATCAAATTTGACTTCAATCTATCGAAGTAGCACCTAAAAGGTTACCCTAGTATATCATAATCAGCTCTCAAGGCTTATTGTCACCATTACTGAATTATAACATGTTTATTAAATTATCCAGAGTCTTTTTTTGGGGGGGGGGGGGGGGGGGGGGGGGGGGCTAGGTATGCTACTACACGGATGGGTTAGTTTCGAAGGAGTTTTTTTTAAGAACAACGGTTCTTCCCAAAGGTGTAAATTTACAAAAATATTTTTATTATAGTTCTCAAGAATCATATTATCCAGTTAAATATCAAAATCACTAGCAAGTAGTTAACACTTATCTTTTGACAGTCCAGTTTCAATTCTTTGCAAACTTACATCTTGTTCTTTTTATTGTCCCAATCCATATTGATTTAGTCTTTTCGGCATTTATCCTGTTGTTTTTACTGTGTTTTGTACTATTTACTCCTTTATAAGCTCCTACTTCATTACTTTTCCTCTGCTTGAAACGTTGTATATAACGAACAAAGAAGTTGTCATCCATATATGCCTCTGTATAATTACGTTTTGATGTTTATGTATCATTGTTGGTGGCAGTACTTTTTAAATTATATTAGCAATAGATGCAGAAGCTAGTTTGTATGAAGTAAGGAGGGATATAGGGCGCCAGTTTTAAAAGTAGGGCTTAGTTTTGTATCTTTTGGTAATACTCTGCATGCCATCAATCCCTGTCTTTGTGTTCCTGCCATCATTGCCTTAATAAGATATCTTTTAGCAATTCCATCTGGGCCGGGGCATTTTCATTCTTCATATTTTAAAGACAATCTAGAACCTTCTTAGTAAGTTCTCTGTCAAGTGATGTAGATGTAATGTTACCTAGCCTTTAAGTTGGTATTTCACTAATATGGTTAATATGTATTTCCATCACTATTTTTAAGTCTTGATATTTATTCATTAAGGAGATTTCTAGATTCTAAGTGCAAGAAACATTTGGACAATTCATCCCCTTGTTCTATCAAATTGGCTTTTGATCTTACAAAAGAACCTTGAGTCAATTCTATTCGTATTTCGTTAATTTTGCCTTATGATATAGCTTTTTTCTTTTTGTTTTCCGTTTTGTTAATTTTGATTTCATAGTCAAGTAATGTTTCTTCTAGTATATTTTATGAGGCCAAGTTTAATTTCATAAACATTCTTTCACTGAAGGACATCAATCCGTATAATGCGAATGCGTTTTGAAATTTTAAAAACATTTTTAAAAAGATTCTTCTTAGTTGCAACCTTTTAAGTTTCAAAGGTAAACTTCTATACCAAAAACTACCTTTTGTCAAAGGTAAATTTTCATAGAGTTTCATTGTTCCTATGTTCGTAATAGATACATGATGACACAAGGGGTGTATACGAAATATCAGCGAGCTATCATCTCACGAGGGGGAGGAGCCCCCGAGGGAGTGATAGCAAGCTGATATTTCGTATACATCCCGTGTGTCAATCATGTATCTGTTTTATCCAATGGGCAGCGTCTTGCGATCTTTCACATCAACATTCCCTGCATGACCAACATTACGATTAGTCTGAAGGAATCGTCGAGCGACGAATGACCCAATTTCCTTATTTTTTTCGTAACGATGAATAATATTGATGGGTTTGGATGACCAGACATTCTCTCATCCATGCAGGCATATGCAACATATATTTAATGAAATAAGGTAACACGTGCACTGATTTGTTTTCAGACTGGATTTCATTTTATATTGAAATGTAAATTTTATTACTGGTGGTCTTATCAATATTAAAAGAATTGTTGATTTTTCACCAACTTATTTATGTACCTTTTTACTACTTATTTGGGAGGGGGTTGACCTTAATATTAACGAACAGTTTGGATTAGAAATGTCAGCTCGAAAGTTCGACATATATCTATATTTTGCCGCGATGCCAATGAATTTCTGTAATCGTTGGTACTTTTCAACCTGAATTGTTTTCACTGCATTACATATTATGGTCAGCTTGTTATTTTTCTCATTTAGTGACTGGTAACGTTAATATTTTGGTCGCCTGAGCGGTTTCCATTCCTTTGATCTCGGCTACGTGTTTGAGGATGCAACAATGTTGAACTTTCTCAAGGTCGTCGGCCCGATATTGCTAGCTCCGCCCTAAAACTGCCTCTCTCCTTCATGATTGTCGAATCACGACGTCAGAAATAACTGTGATGATATTTTCGTGACGTAATAGATATCAGCTTGAGTTTTCTTGGTACATGATTTACAACTGCGAAAAAATCAAAGGAAAATATGCCGCCCATTGGATAAAGCTAAATTATCAAACATGTCTTCTCTTCAAATTCAAATTGCCCTATATGACAGTCAGAGGAAACAATAAAATAGGTAGGAATTTAGCATAGATGTTTTTGGACCAACAGGACCTATGGGAATGGTTTTTATTGAAACAAATTAAACCCCGTTATTTTAATGTACATGTATCGTCAAGTCATCTGTTTTCAGTCATCATGTGTTTTCGGTCAGTCATTTTGATTCTCCCTTGTGAACAAATCCAAAAAGATTTTAAAGTCCCTTGTGCTTTATTTGCAGCAGAGGGTTCATAGGTACATCTAGGAATAGTCGTTTTAAATATGACTTGCTTAAGAAAAACATTAATGGCAAAAACATAAAAGACATAACTTTTTAAGCAAATTCACTAATACAAATTTTTAATGGAAAGGAAATTCTTTTTATTTTCAAATCTTGCCCTCATAACTTTCCAGCTAATTTTCTTTTAATTCATAACATTATGTGGTATCTCGATGTGATAATATTTATTGTCACATTCCATTTCAAGAAAAATGTGTTTATTGTCTGCAGTGTCATTTCTTTTTTAAATTTATTTTCGAAACGTAAAAAGTTATCTAATTGTTTTTAAAATGTTTTCCTTATATACACAAAATATGGACAAACTAAAAGAGCAGCCTTTATCAAAGCACCTGAGTCTATCAGAACTGATATTCCTGTTGGAGAAATAGTTAGGTCACCCTCTCAACCATATATTTCACGTTGTTAAATTTTTCATTATGAATTATGATGAATCAAAGTTATTTTTATTTCAAATGATAGTTATTTTAAAAATATTAGATTAAAATTTTAAGTCAGACTTAAGTCACCTTTCTTCGTCATTGTGAAACATAAACTTTTAAAAACTGTCCTGTATATTCTGAATAACAGAGGTTCAAGAAAGTGACTAAAGGCTCATGACACTACTTCCTAAGTCATGATTTCTTAAAAGTAACGTTAAAGGCATTCTATGTTGTACAAATGTAAAAATAAAGGGTTTTTATAATTTTCACTAGATAGAACAGAGTATCTCACCGTCAATCATATAATATAGGTTGTTATTCCTTATCTAACTGAAAACCCATGACACAAGGATAACTTTATTAGTGTGAATTAAACACAATGACAATGTTTATTCTCCTATCCTAGCGAATCAAATCTAAAAAAGTTTATCAAACATAAATTAGACATACACTGTATAAACAACACTTACTCAATAGGTATTGTTTATGATCACATAACCAATGCAATTTGACAATAAAATGGCAAAATTTAATACTCACATCATTTTATTTGCCGAATTGCCACCAGTGCTGTTTTATAGAAACAACTGTTATCGTTCAGCAGCGTATGCTTTTCCCCGAGACGGATCAAGTTTTTCTATTGCGGCTGCTGTTGCATCTAGCGGTTGTAATCGTTGTCAGCTAGCGGCTGTTATTCCAATGATACGCGCTTTCGTTACACATTTAGAAGCTTTTATTTCACATAGGTGTGCATTGTTTGTTACAACAGAGTGTAAAGAATGGGACCTTCTTTGAAAAATAAGATCTCTTTATATTACGATTTAGACTTATATATTCATCGTCAATTCTCTGGGAAATAATATTAGCACAATTAGATTAACTTAGTTTTACAGAACAAATATGTATTTTACTTCACGCTGTTGGCCATTTAAATAGGGATTTTCTGTTGGGAAAATTGGAAATTTGTAGTGAAAGATATGGTGATTTGAAACATGGACCTCTGGTCACTTCTGTTACCTGCTAAAACTATTAGAGTGTGATACGCTTAACTTATGGGTATGGTATAAGATTAAGTTAAGAAACAAGGAATCCCGATTTCTGAAGTGAAAAACAACATTTTCTGCTTCGTTTTTGCTACAGAGCTTGAAGACATCCCTAATTACGTGCAGATATCTGCACATAGAATACGCATTAAACAAGTGTGTGAACAAGCCTGTAAGCAGTCAATGTTAAAAGCTTAGATTTTGAATTAAGTTGATACTTAACTGATTAGTTCATTGTCACGTTGATCGAACTAGTTATACTGTGCGAAGATCTAAAACAAGCTAATTGATAAGGCCTCAAGCAGTAGTATCATTTGTACTTACCTTAAATGTCAGCCGCTCAAAGACAAGTGTTTTGTTTGAAGTTGTGATCATTTCCACATGCATACCTGACATTGGGCTCCTGATTTTTCAACTACAAATTATCTTTTTAATTTGATTATTTTGGAATTTTGGAATTTTCAACACATTGTTTCAGGAAAATGTCTTCAACAAGCTTATTCCTACCAGAATATCATTTCCAAAACAATAAAGTCTTCCAAGACAAGACCACAATGTTTTGAACCTGAGCCATCGGACATCATGTGACTTTCATTTTCGACCCCTGTCTTTTTTCTGACATCAAAGCGCAATGCAAAAACTGCGCAGAATTTAATAATCCGATACATATGTCAGTAAGATAGTGTTTTTTTTCATAGAAAACAAAAATTTAACCATCCGCTGTGATATTAGGTATATAGGGGAAACTATACAATTGTTCCTTAGATTATTTTGGGTAGTTTACATGTTTTTGCAATGACATGGCGGGAGCATGTCATAAGCGAGAATGAGTGACACATTCTCCAGGCCCAATAGCTGGAACTATATGTAGCGAGTCTTAGCACCTTTGAATACAATATGTTTAGACTGGCTTTTTATGATTCATCTCTTTAAACGGACAGATGAGGGGCGTACACACGTAATGTACGCCTAAAAATCGACCATGTACGACCGAAAATAAAATTTCATGCGTATCATGTACGCAAGTAATAACTGTGTACGTCTGCTGCTTTATTTCGGTGCGTATCATGTTAATGGACTTTCATTAGAATGATATATATACAATTAGTTACAT
Source organism: Steromphala cineraria (assembly GCA_916613615.1). Lineage (NCBI taxonomy): Eukaryota > Metazoa > Mollusca > Gastropoda > Trochida > Trochidae > Steromphala > Steromphala cineraria. The sequence goes on along the minus strand of OU744736.1, from coordinate 27,588,351 downwards.
TGAAGAATCACAAGTGGAAACGCATCATTCTTTAAACAGAGACATATACGTTTCTTATGATTTAAATATCAATCATTTTTTCTCCTTCTTCAAGTCGATATAAATGGGTACAATGTTCAGTTGTCATGACTTATATCGTACCTTGTGGCAAAATTATTTAAGTGTCACATTCTGATCCTGTTTATCAATATGTGTAAAATCCGTAAATCAAGGTTTTTTCTAATACCTATGTTAGTTTCACACTGTTTAGTGACTCGAAATCTTCAATGTTATAGACTATTTGAACATTTACATGTCTGAATTGAAATCGATTCAGTCGTCATAAAATATTACCAGTTTGGCTTTTCTTTTCTTTTGTTTGTGAATAGTTTGTTAGTTAACAGTGAGAAGTAACTTGAAAAAGCATTGATAGTTCACGTTTATTGAATACATTATTTAATCAACTGTAAGATAGACAGCAAACTATCCAATTATAACAATACCACCGTAAATTGAGGTATAAAGGGATCGCTTCATTCTTACTATTATATCAACTGAAATACGACTTCACAGATCAAGTTCTTTAAATAAAGTTAGAGTTCAGTTACACTGATAATAGGGATAAAACACATTGCATTTTAAATAAATGAAGAATTTTCTTTGTCAAACAATATTGTTCTAAGAAACAAGCTAAATAGAATAGAGCGTTGCGTACGTATTTGGTTTTTTTTTCAGATTATATCAACCAAAACGTGTTTATATTAATTTGGATGGATACCAAGATCTTAAATGGTACCGCGATGGTCAAAATAAACAATGTACATGTATAAATGAAAACTCTTTGTATTTAATATAATGCAACAACTTGTTAACAATATGTCAGTACACCTTCAAAGTTTTGAGTACACCTCTAATTAAAATACAAGGTGTATGTACAACTTCTCTCAAACAGTTACCTGGAGCCCTGAACTGAATGATAAAGACTTATCATGCTCGTGTGTTTTGGGAAGGTAACTACACAGCATTAGGAATAGACACTATGTATCAAGTTCGCCAAGGCTCGCAAAATACATGTACAATGTTAATTGCGAAGGAAGGATATTTACTATCCAAAAACACATTCGAATTATGACCTCTTTATATCGGTCCTTGTTTGTTATTTTAGTTGCGATCGTCCAGCAACATGTATTGGCAAAAGTTGGTGATAGCTGTACTGACGACAACGGCTGTGCTGCAACGATCGAAACATGCGATAAAGGAACAACAGATAAATGTATCGCAATAGGTAAGTAATATTTTAGGAATATATACGTTGGGTCACTTGATTTACGTGTATGATTTTGGCTTGTGTTAAGCAGATTTTTAAGTTATGAGGAAACCAATAAACTTCGTAATATATATTTTTATACATGTATAATATATACACATCAATATTTGGATTTTAGATCTTGCCATCCCCGACACACTAAACGAAATATCCCGTACTCTTTAGCAAGGCGAATTTGCACTATTGTTTCCGAAAAAGACACCAAAGAACAGCGTCTTAAAGAGCTGAAGCTATTTTTAGAACGCCAAAACTATCCCCTTCAGTTAATAAATGATGGTATCAATAAGGCACTTAGTATGGACCAAAACAAACTCAGAAAATCAGCTAATAGTAACCAACATTCTATTGAGTCTTCTCCTTCAGATACTAGCGCAAACGCTTCCAATCTAAGAACCAGTCAAGCTGATTCGCCAGAGAAGAGTTGTCTCCCATTGATTACCACGTTTAACCCTAATCACACCAATGCGATGAGCATAGTAAATCAACTTATTCCCGTTTTACATCAAAGCCAAACGATGCAACGAATACTAAAAAATTATCGGGTCATTAATAGTAAAAGACAACCTCAAAATCTTAGAAAATTATTGACTAAGTCTAAATTTGAATCTTATACTGATACCCCACATGTTAGCAAATGTGGCGACAAACGATGTGCAGCATGTAACATAATAATTGAAGGTACTTCAGTCAGAATCGCTGAAAATGAGAATTTTTTTGTAAAAAGAAATATGACATGCGATTCCAAAAATGTTATTTATGTCATTGTTTGTGATGGATGTAAAGAAATATATATCGGGAAAACAGAATTGAAATTAAAAAGGAGAATGAATCTCCATCGTTCACAAATTAAACTAAAACATAATCGCACAATCCCTCTAAGTGCGCATTTAGAAACATGTGGAAAGAATAAATATTCTGTTTTCCCGATATACAAAGTTGATTGCAATGAACCTGATAGCTTGGCGGAGAAAGAATTATTATTTATAAACAAATTAAAGCCAAAGCTAAATTCCAAAATATAATATAATTAACTTCAATTCCAATGTACATGTACATAATGTTTTCATGTTCTGTTTCTACGGAGGTGTATGTGTACTCCTGTAACTATGTTGTATTGTGACGTCATAATTGTATTTAATGACGTCATTACAACTGACTCAACGTCATTCACCTGAAGATGCCGAAAGGTTGAAAGTACTAGTGAATAAAGTCATCGAAGTTTCAACAAATCGTTTTTATGATATATATGAACTAAGACAACGCGCGATATTTAACCCTTATAGTGCCCCAGGACCATATATGTGCCCCTCCTCCCAAACTCCCCATAATGCCGCAGGACCATATATGGTCCCTAGCCATAACCCAATATTCAGCCATGGCAGTTGAAAAAATCCTGCACCGATTCAAGTTGACAGTCATATTTTTAGAATCTCTATAAACATAGCTTCAATTTGGTACCACGTTTGCAATATAGAACACAATATTAACAGAGATATAATGCGTTTCACTAAATAATGCTATCGAGACACATATGGTCCCTGGGCATGGCCATTGGGGGTAATTTTCTACAATGCAAATGACAAATTATATCAATCAATTGAAGTTCACACCTATTTTTAAGTAATCTCCATAACAAAGTCATCAATGTGATACCACTTTTACACTATTTGACCTGATATTGACAGAGATACTAAGTTTTTAACAAAATACAATGATAAGGACACATATGGTCCATGACCATGGCCGTTAGGGGTTAATCCTCTTCAATGCATGGGTAAAAATATATCAACCAATTATAATTGAAACCCACATTTTCAGAATCACTGTCAAATTAGATTTAATTTGATACCACTTTTGTCAGTGTATAAAATAGATTGAAAACCTAGCCTGTCCTGAAAATAAATATTTCAATTCCTTAGGGGAAAATAAAGAAACTTTTTGAAAAGTTACCAGTCTTGACCAAAAAGTAACCAGTCCTAGCAAAAAGTAATCAGTCAAGGACTGGCGGACGGGCTATATTTTAAACACTGCTTTTGTTCTACAAAACCTGATATTAACAGAGAAAATTGGTTTTATGAAAATACCTATTTGGGACACATCTGGTCCTTGGGCATGGCCGATGGGGGTTAATTTTCTCAAATGCATATGTAGATAATTCACCAGCATAACAGACAAAAATTAATGAAACAGGAAAAATCCAAAGTATTACAAAAATCTACAGTATCTCTAGTTTTGAAATCACATATTGACAATGGAAAATGCATTTTTATAATTAATGAATTGACTTATTTAATTATTACTTTTGATTTGGTAAAAATGGCCATCATTCCTTGACTGAGGAAAATTACTGATTCATAACTTGCTCATAGATTTCTGTTTCAAACGTAAATTCTTGACAAAACATGCTATATGGGTACTGAAATCGATATCATACACGAATACGGTAATCAATTAGCAATAATGTGCAGCAGCGCTTTCCCGAAGTATTTGGCAAACCAGCATATGTCACTGCCAACTCTTGAATGGAAATAAACAAAATGGCCAGTCAACTGGCAGCGGACAGAGTACACCTAATTCTAATTTGGATATTTTGATACACCCACGTTTGTTCTAGAAATGACATGACTGATACATTCTCTACAGTTTATAAACGATGTTCAGGTCATGCGTATCATGTAAATTATCGTAATTCAGAAAAAAATGCGGGGCAACATAGCAAAACATTCCAACACTTCGTGTCACACAAATCTGATCGGTGCAAAAACGTTTCAAAACATTCGCGACCTCCCAATACTGACAGCCCATTTATATCGAACAAATAAGTAACGTTACCTGAAAATACCATCGAAAGATAGCATTTTTATTTTTGTTTATGTATGAGTCCATGTTTTCATGATTTGATGAGTGCAAGATAGCAAAACGTATAATTCTAAAATGTAGTACACGTTGCATTGCGCGGCTGTTTTGTTGACAGAATGGCGGTGACATTGTAGATACCACTTTCGTGAGATCTTATTTCTATGAGCTAATGTGGTACGGGCGTCTGTTGGTTTTAGTGAAATGAAAGAGTAAATCACAAAACCATTTTGCTATTTGTGTTTTCCTCGATTTGTGCTAAATACAGAATAAAATTCAACGGATTGCAAAAGTCATTTCCATAATGATAATTACTCTGGATAAATATATTTGGCCGTGAATGTTAACCTATGAAAATAACACAATTATTGTGACAAAATAATGTCAATCATATGCCATTGTAATATTTTTCTATTTCCAAATTTATGGGGGAATTTCAATCGCTTTATTTGAGGGATAGACAAACCCAAGGATTACGAGAGTTTGTTTTAACCATAATTCGAACGTTTTATTCGTCTGGTGAACAGCACGAGACACACGAGTCGTGACGTCTTCGATTGTTCTGCCGTCATATCCGGTCTACTTTGCTCGCGACCATAAGCGCTATTTATAGTACGGGAAATCCCTTGTTGCCGAAATAAAAAAAAAATATTTTAAAAATCCTTTGATTACAATGACAGTGACCGTGGCAATCAAAACCTAGATGAACACGGCTGACTCTTGTCATGTCGAGCTTTGGTTTTGCTGTCTTTCTCAATGAATTGGACATTTCATATATTTATCAAAGCCATATAAATATATCTTAACTATAATGATACGCTTACACAAATACTGAACAGGAATAAAATGAAGTGGCATGTCTGAAATTTATCAGATGGAAAGTGATCATACAGTATTCCCTGAATCTATCAAATGAAAAAAAAAACCAGTGATCATGGCGCATGTTTTCAATTTATAAGGTCCATCGCACATTTCCTATTGTAGGCCTATAATAAATATCAACATATGCATGTTTATTGAATACACTAACGTACATTTTTTCTGTATAAATCCTCGATTTTTATTATATTTTATTCTATTTTCTCTAATAATTCAATCCCATTTTAACAATCTATTTTTTTCATCAGAATTATTTCATCCAAATGATAAAGAGTTTTTACGATATTTTAATTTGAAATTTATGCAAAATTAAGGGGTATCTAGTCTCAATATGATTTTTAAGTTTATTAATTTCTTGAAATATATTAAGAACATTATTTATTTGTCATTTATTTATGAATTTATGAATGAATCCCTGGATGCAATATACAATCTGATATAATAGAGAATGTGAAACAAATTGTGTGCTTATAAAAGTTTTATATAAAAAAAAAAAAGTTACTGGTCTATTCACCAATATGATCTCAAAATTGAAACCGATTGTTCGCTGAGCTAGGGGCGTGGCCAGTAACAAACGCTGAAGAGCGTCAATGTTGGCTTTCGAAAACCTCGATAGAGATGAAGAACATTATAGATAAAAGTGTTGCTTGATAAATTTTAGGCACGCGAGAAATTTAAAGAGTAAACATTGAAGTACGACAACCTTCCCACCATATTTAATGCGCGAATTTCATCGTGCATAACGCCGCGAGTGGACGACGCGTCAATCAAGTCGGCCATTTTCGGGAAGCAGGCCTGTTTTTATCTTCTAAATATTTTAGTCATTTTCTTCCATGTCAAGTAAAGACATTTTATCCAGTTGATCGTATATATAGTTTGCAACCTTCCTTTGTGTTATTCAGGGTAAATTATAGTTAAATTTGTTTTTTAATCTAATTTTGATTTTGATAATCTTTTAAACCGAGCTGGTATTTTCCTTTTTTTATTTTAACTCGAGAGAGTTTGATATACGTCTGGCAGTGACAAAATTCGCTTGATATGTTATGGATTTATTGAAGGTTATAATATATATATGTTTACCACAATTCAAACTGTGACTGTGATTGAAAATACATGCTAATGGTAAAATGTACGCGGAAAAGGAATTCTACCAAATTCGCAATGCCAAACTGCCGTGATGTGTTCTCGCTATTTTTTCGCGCTTTTGTCTGATCGATCGTTTTGAATTTTCTGTGAGAACATACATAGGAAACTGTTCCAATAGTTTGCTTATGAATTCTATTTTGATAATATGTACTTTTTCATCGTTTTAGTTTATTGTACAACAATATATATTGAGTTGTTTATGCGCTTGCAAAAAAAGCGACTCAAATCATTCTGTCTGCTTGAAACTGCTTTTGTTTTCGACCTTGTGATAGCAACATAATTTCAGCTCTAATGTTTCCGAAAGTTATATAATTTTCAAGATCGAATCCATAACTTTCTGCGAATGGAAATTCAGTCATGTGCACGGGCTGTGGAAAAATTGCAAGGACTTTGCGTGCACAGTACGTTTACTGCACTTTGTTTGTCAATGACGTCACGGCGAACAATGTTCAACAAATGAAAACAAAACGATAACTTGTATTATTTCGTGAACAATCGATCGAATGTAGGAAGTAAACACATTGACGTGATCACTGACATCCGCTTTCTTGAGAAATAATAATTAAATTACTTTGTAGATAACGGCAATTTAATTACAATCGATGAAATCAGGGTATGCTAACGTTCCTCAGCTGAACATTTGCATGAAAAACGTCTCTGCCGTTTATAATTAGGTTAAATTCGTTTTTATTGTTGCCATTTATGATCCAAATTTACATTGATTGAATGGGAAACAACTCAGCTTTCTTCACTTAAAATTTCATGAATTTCCGAACATGGATAACGCCTCAGCGACATTTTTTGTGCAACGTTGACCAAAATCTCGAGTTAACTCCAAAAGTTAGCGGCACTGCGTGAGCGCATAGCGTCAAAGGCCGGGCACTGTAAGAGTTAATGTAAATGTGGAATTATGACAGCATGCAATGTCGTACATGTATGTGTAATACAAAGTTAATATGTAATTTCAGCAAAACAAACAGTGGGACATGTGGAGCAAACAATAAAATACCCTGTGATTGTACTTCTCCGAATTTTATTTATTAACGCAAAATGTATTAAGTTGAGCATTATAATCACTCAACCCTACCTCTCAAATCGTTATTCGGGTCCATTAGCCCCATAAGCTTATTGTTAATATCCGAGTTGTTTTTTTATCATTATTTGCACTCTTTTTGTGTAGGAGTTTCAGAAAGAACGGTTTAACTTATTTATATGAACTGTTTAGGGATTGTAGCCTGTATTGAGATCTCAGTTATCTACAAGTGGGTTTTTTCTCGATATTTTTACAGCAAATACCCGAGTTGCAATTTGAAAAACAAATGATCCATGTCAGCTCTGTACAACACTATACTATTTGAAAGACCATCCATCATTTCAGTACTTTTGGGATTAATTTTAGGCAAAACTATAACTTTGTAGATGCATGCCCGGTTAAACTCCTATATTTCAGATATTCAATGATATAAATAATTAATTTGATAAAAACATATATGTCTTCAACATGTTTTATTCTCCCAATAAACACCTCAGAACTTTCATTAATTAACGCAAAATATATTTCATTGAGCATTGTAAACGCTCAACCCTACCTCTCAAATCGTTATTCGGGTCCATAACCCCCACAAGCTTATTCTTCATATCCGAGTTGATTTTTTATCATCATTTGCACTCATTTTGTGTAGAAGATTCAGAAAGAACAGTTCAACTAATTTATATGAAATTAGCAGTATTGCTCGTGTTGCTACCAGTTGGAAGCAGATGTATTCTTTTTTGTTTCATTTTTTGTTTAGCACTTATAGAATCACTTTGTTCACTACTCTCATATCATGTTTACAAAAGAATATTGGGTCATACAATCTTACATTCACTATGTTGGTTTCCGTGAAGACTCGTAGAATGCTCAACAATGGTAGATAAATTGAAAATATTTTGTTCAAACTGTCAAGGACTAAATAATGAGAAGACAAGAAGAGATGTGTTTAGAAATTTGAAGCAAAAAAATGGAAACATGTACTGTATCCAAGATACTCATTTCACAAAAGAGAAAGAGCAGAAAATTATAACCAAATGGGGATCAGAAATTAGATTTAGTTCCTTTAGTAGTCAATCAAGGGGGGTGGCAATTTTGTTCCAGAATAACTTTAACTTCACGATACTAGATGAAATTTGTGACAATGAAAACGGAAATTTCTTGATTCTTAAAGTAAGAACCAATGATGATGTTTTTACCATTACAAATATATATGGCCCAAATGTTGATACACCAGGCTTTTACACACATATTAAATCTCTAATAAGTAAACTCGATTGTGAAGTTAATATTATGTGTGGAGATTTAATCTTGTACAAAATCAAGCCTTAGATACATACAACTATAAGCACGTAAATAATCCAAAAGCAAGGGACATTGTAATTGATATGTCTGAAGAACTCAACTTATACGATCCTTGGCGTGAGGCTAATATAGGTAAAAAAAGATACACATGGAGGAAATCCAACCCTCTGAAACAAGCTAGATTAGATTTCTTTTTGATCAGTAGAAACCTAGAACAATCAGTTCTTTCATCTGAAATTTTAACAAGTTATAGGTCAGACCATTCCTTGATATTACTGGAACTCCAGTTCACCAAACTTGAAAGGGGTCGTGGGTTCTGGAAATTTAACAATAGTTTATTACATGATCCAGAGTATGTATGCAAAGTTAAACAAATGATAAAGAGATACATTCGATGAATACAGTAGAGTAGATGCCGATGGCGACAAACACTTAGTTATCAACGATCAACTATTTTTGGAAGTATTGCTGTATAATATAAGGGGGTTAACTATAAAGTATTCCTCTATTAAAACACGTGAACGATTAAAAGAAGAAAGAGAAATAGATGAATCACTTGAAAGTTTGGAAACTTTATTGGATGAGAAAAACAATGACAAAGAAACAAGGAAATCATTGAAGAGATAAATGAACTTAAAATTCAACAATTAGAAATAAATAAAGTTAAAACAGAAGGCATAGTGGTAAGAGCTAAAGCAAATTGGAAAGAGAAAGGAGAAAAACCAACAAAATACTTTCTTTCTTTAGAAAAACAAAAAATTGTTAATAAAGTAATAACTAAATTAAAAGATGAAAACACGCTAGTGACTGGTAAGGAACCAATCATAAAACATGTCCATTGCTACTATAAGACACTATACTCTTCTCAAAGTTCAAAGGATGTCAAACTCGATAAATTATTTAAAGAATCAAATATACCAAAATTATCCACTGAACATGCTGAATCACTTGAAGGAAGACTTCAATATGAAGAAGTTCTTAATGCTCTGAAACAAATGAAAAATGATAAAAGCCCCGGACCCTCTGGATATACAACCGAATTTTTCAAGTTCTTTTGGGGAGATATAAATTCCTTTTTGATCAATTCTTTAAATTTTGCTTATCTAAATGGGGAACTCTCAATAAGTCAAAAACAAGGCCTTATCACATGTTTACCAAAATCGGGAAAGTCCAGAGAATACCTTAAAAACTATAGATCTATTTCCCTTCTTAATATTTCATATAAAATTGCTTCAGCAACGATAGCATCCCGTACATGTGTATAAAGAACATTCTACCAACTATCATAAGTGATGATCAAAAGGGTTTTATGAAAGGAAGGTACATTGGTGATTGCACTAGACTAGTTGCAGATATAATGGAATACACCGAACAAATGAATATTCCAGGGCTTCTAATATTGATCGACTTTGAAAAGGCATTTGACTCTGTTGAATGGAAATTTATTGACAAATGTTTAGACTTTTTCAATTTTGGACCCTCCGTTACACATTGGATTAAAACTTTGTATAATGATATTAGTTCAAGTGTCCTTGTAAATGGTTTCTCCAGTGATTTTTTTACGCATTTCTCGAGGATGTAGACAAGGGGATCCACTCTCGCCATACCTTTGTCTAATCTGTACAGAAATCCTTGCACATATGTTAAGAGAAAATAACAAGATAAAAGGTATTAAACTTCTTGACGTAGAATATTTGTTAACCCAGTTCGCAGATGATACAACCATAATTCTTGATGGAACGGAAAAAAGCTTTCAAGCAACATTAGAAACATTGAAGAAATATGCTGAATTTTCTGGTCTAAAAATAAACATAGAAAAGACTAAAATTATATGGATTGGTTCGATGATTCAAATTAGACTGGTCCCAAAAACCCTTTACCCTACTAGGCATTCAATTCCAACACAACCAGGCCGAAATGGTTGAACGAAACTATAAAGATAAACAAAAACAAATTGATAAAACAATGACAACGTGGTTAAGAAGAGATCTCACTCCTTTTGGAAGAATAACTGTACTTAAAAGTCTTATATTACCTTCACTAAACCATTTGTTTACCATGTTGCCTAACCCAAATTACGATATAATTTTAAACTTGCAGAAAAAATGTTTCAAATTTGTATGGAAAGAAAAGCCTGATAAGATTAAGCGAAATACGATAATTCAATCCTATAAGGATGGAGTATTAAAGGTACCTCTAATTCTAGAAACAATACAAGCTCAGAAACTCTCATGGTTGCGGAGAACTTTTGACAAACATTCCAATATATCCAATCTTATACATTATGCTGTACCAACAAAAGGCCTTCACCCGACAGAGATGGGAGCAAACTATTTAAAAGTTTTATTATTCCATATATTAAGTATTTATTTTTGAAAGATGTTTATGAATCATGGGCAAACATACAATCTTTGCAAATAAATGAATTTCAAACTGAAACTCCAAAGCAATACATATGGGCAAATGACAACATAGTCGTAGGAAATAGACCTATTATCAACAAACAATACTTGTAACAAAATGTTAAATTCATTAACGACCTACTTCAAACAGATGGTAGCTTTTACAAATATGAGGATTTTGTTACTATTTACAATATCAATACAAACTTTTTAGAATATCAAGGTATTATTAACTCCATCAAAGCATACCTAGCCTCAAAGAATATCACTCTCAATAAAGCAGAAACACCATTTTTGCCAAGTAAACTACTTATTCTTTATAAAGAAGCTAAAGGGTGCAAGATATTCTACTCGACCTTACTAAGAAAACATGCTTTACAAACAAACCTCAATAGCCAACTAAAATGGGAAAGGGATATACATGTAGACGTTGATATTTCAGAAGAACTTTGGAAAACTTACAATTATATACCCTTCAGAACAACAGTAAATGCACATCTCTGATGGCTACAATATAAAATTATACACAGATGTATCACAACAACCAAAGACCTGTACAATTACAATTTGTTAAAATCTGATCTTTGCACATTTTGTAATGTTGAAACCGAGTCTGTTGTACATTTATTCTTTGAATGTTTACATGTGAAAACGTTGTGGCAGAAGTTTACTGAAATTTACTGCTTTTTCCAACTGCAATTACAATAAATTTTTCACCTTTTGGTCATCCTGCCACAACCTCTTCACATAGATAAATTTAACGTTTTCATTCTTTACATGTCTACTATTTCGAGGTGTATACACCGGGTATGTGATCATTTACTCTGTAAAACTATGTATGTACCTAAGAAAAAGAAATAAAGTGATAAAAAATAAAAAAAATATATGAAATATTCAGGGATTGTAACCTGTATCTAAATCTCGCTCTGTACGTTGGCCGATTTTTTAATTGTGATTCTTTTTACATGATTTCTCTCCCCTTTAATTTGAAACTTAAACTTCAATATCCGGGTAACTAAAAGACTTTTGTGAAATTTCGCGGTTCTGACGGTACACGTCTTTAAAACTCTTCTCCTCATTAACTACACTATTTATAGACTTATGCGATATCCCGTTGCAAAGCTGCAAGAATGCGTACATAGGTTTCGCAATCACAACTTTTAATTCGTTCTATAATTCAAGTTATCTGCCCTTGAACATGTATATGTTTGTGATTGGTCGTTTTTCTTGACACGTTCAAAGGGACATAACTCAGTAACATTTTGTTGCATTCCATTAATAAGGTCAAATTTACATTTGAGATCTATGTCATACAAAAATTGATGGTTAAGGCTCTTACGGGATTTTTTTGTGATTTCCCCGTTTTTTTAGGAGTATTTTTGTTCCATGACTGCTACAAATAGACGTCTATTTCGCTTTTTTCTCTAAAGCAGATATATTAGGAAAACAAATGGAACAAGCAAAAAAGTGAGCGTGGCTCACTAATACCCCCGACCGTGCATCCCTGACTAACTGAATCATTTTTTACTTTCAATGTAGTCATCTCTTGCACAGCATTTGATCCCCAAATAGGAATTGAGAAAAATGACTAATAAAAAAAATTGAACTTTGTAAAACAAAAAACACACAAAAAACCCGTATCAATTTTAGTTTTGATTTGGCACTGCACCGCTCCTAGTAGGGAAGAAGACACATGCAAAATGTGAAAAGAATCAGATGAAAAGTTTTTCCCGTAATAGGTTGGACAAATCTGATATTTGAAAATGACTATATGTCCAAAATATGGAAATTTGTAAAAATTTGAAATTTCAATGAAATTTGTTGCAATTTCGCACCGCACCCCTCCTAGTAGGGAAGAAGACGTGCAAAATTTCAAATAAATCGGATGAATAGTTTTCACGTAATAGGTCGGACAAATCTGATATTGGAAAATGACTAAGTTCAAAACATGGAAATTAAAAAAAAAATTCAAATATTAAAGAAATTTGCTGTAACTTCGCACTGCACCCCTCCTAGTAGGGTAGAAGACATGTGCAAAGTTTGAAATTAATCGGATAAATAGTTTTCACGTAATAGATCGGACAAAAAATGTCCTAGGACAGACACACACACACACACACGGAATCGTTGGTATTACTAGATACCCCGGACCGTTGGTCGGGGGTATAAAAAAACAAAAAGTCAATACAAAATATTGTCTGTCCTCAACATGTCCTCAAATATTGCTGTTTCGTGAAAATCTTCATTTTGCGCATATTTCAAAGATCCACAATTCCGTAACTACTAATAAGTTAGCATAAAATTGATAACATCTTCGAATTCAAACGTGCTTTTTCAAGTTCAACATTGGCTTTGTTAGATTGTATCATTAAAAAAGTTTAAAGTTAAGCCCTGGGAAGACAAACATCGTGTAGGGTTCTAAAAATATCGATTTGTCAGCGTATCTTAATGTTCAAAGAACCATTACTTCTTTAATATGGGAGTTATCTAAAAATAACAAACATCCATGTATGCGAACGATTAAGACCAACATCTGTTCTGAAAAACTTTATTAACAAAATATCAATATTTACAGTGTAAAGTTAAATTTAGTCTTACAAGAGTCTGATACTGCCATTATAACGACTTCATACTTCTGTGTCTCGAAAACGATGACAATTAATTCAACACAAAAATTCTACTTCTAGGAATACTATTCTTTGTAGAATTCCATACCTGACGTTGAACCCATGATTAAGTTTCTGCAAACCATTGAATATCATGTGAAATTTGGTTATTTTGATGATGTAATAGTTGCTGTATACATCTTTTACATAAATGCATTTGAAGGCAAAACAATGTATGAAGGTCAAAGGGGAAATCTTGAAAACCGAAGAACTGCCGTGGCAGTCATAGTTTGTGGTTGATTTTAGCCCAACTTCCACTACGTGCGATCGTCTACGATCACTAGACGAACGTGTCGTGAGGTCATCGTGTTGTTATTGTGATGTTGTCGGGTTGTCATCGTACAGTGATTGTGATGATCGTGCTCTATGTTATTCACTAAAATATCAAATATGTTCCTCATGTCGGAAATTGTGTTGTTGACGTGTTGATCATGTTGTGATTGTTTTAGGATTGTTAAGTGTCTGTGTTGTGATTTCGATGATCGGACTTCATCCATTGGACACGATACCCGCACAATCCCCATACGAACGATAAATTGGCCGCCTTGCAGCCGTACAGCTACCCTACCAATGTAAAATTAACCCTTAAAATGCGTAACTTTAGGACCACAACACTAAAATACACGAAGTCAACACTTACATTCTTTACATGATATGGTACAAGGCTAGATTATATATCACTGTACACGTTTAATTGGTGATTACGAATGTAATAAAATGTAATTGAATATGCTTTGTCTTACTTAATTTCTTCAACCTCGAAAAGTTATATTTTCCACAAGGAAATAAACAACGAATGTTTTCAAATCCTTGTCATTTGAAAACCGGGATTATTACCAAATGGTCAGCCATGGAATACGTATATACATCAGCGATTGAGGAAATGCGAGCTATTTTTCTTTGAGTAAATGTATTCATATGAGTGACTAATATACTATTATACTAGAGGTATTTATTTCGACAATTATATTTTTGTGATACATGTACAATGTACATGTACAGCCATTGGCGCAGATATATTTTCATGCAATATACATATCAAGAAATACATGTAGATACATTAACACTACAGTTGTGACAGTTGTGTCTTAAAGTATCAATAGAGCAATCTGGAAACCATGAAGAAGTTATACATGATTGTATCATTTAAGAGTTGTTTTTGATGTATAAAAAAAATTGTAACATAATTATGTGTACAGTTTGAAATCATGTTGATAGCTGCTAAGGATTATTTTTGTTCAAATTTGGACACGTTTTGTAATTCACAACTGTAATTGTCTATTCAGTGACACATATTCTAGAAATTTAAATATTTTCGTTGATTCTTTCTTTGCACTTAAATTGTCTTCCAAACACTCCTTTATTTCATTCGAAATATTACTGACATACTGACAATCAAAAAGTTTTGCTTTCGTTTTCGGAGAAAATGCATGTATCAAATGTTGAATCTTTATATGTTGTTCATTATCATATTTATATTATCTGGTTTACCTTCGGAAATAGATTAAAGCAGAGGTTTTTGATTTATCGAATTTTGTTTTCGTTGTATTCATGAAGTACACTAGAAATGCGTTGATTTGACTCTTGTTGGTTTTCGACCATAATCTATCTAAACCCATGGGCAAAAGAAACGCTGGGTATTTTTCAAACGAAGGATAAACAAATAATGCATGTCGTGTAATTGCAATGTCGAATGTGTTTCATAAAAGAGTATTTTGAAAATTATCTCTCATAATTTCAGCCATGATTGCCTGACGTTTTTTGTACTGAGATTGTCTAAACACTGTATGGGTGCGAAAATCGCTGTTTTCAAGTACTTTTTTTGTAATACATTTTTAAAAATTAAATTTGAATTTTGGAAATGTATATGAGAAGGTTTTTTGAGATGTTGTTAATGAAAAACACCCACTTTGACATGTATGCACTGACGTGTTTTTGTTATATAACGTCTACAAATATGCAAAAATGACCAATTTCGCTCTCCTATCTCGCTTAGTTAAGGAGATAGCAAATTGGTGATTTTTTGACACGCGTTTGCAAGTGAAACTCTGACGGTACATGTAACAAGTTAACAGTCACTTCAATGACATAAGCACTCTGTATAACATTATCAATTTACGCATGCACCTATCAGATTGTCATAAGGCTTATGATCATACTTTCATAAACAGAATATAAAACATTAACGTAAATAAAAATGTTAGAACTGAATATATAAAGGTCACAAAGCCAACGCATTGCATATAATTAAGGATTCAGCCATAACGGCTTAATCCTTATTGTTATTGGCGTGTTGGTTTTTTTAAATTATTATTCCACGAATTTTGTGGACAACTTTCAAAGCCAAATTTCACAGGCTGGTAGACCTTGTTGAGGAATGGCGACAATAAGCTTTTGGGCCAATTCGGCCCATACATGTACATTAAAGGTCCAGTTCGATTCCAAAATCGAAAATTTAACATTGATTTTTTTTTCAAAAATGCACCTAGAGACCTATTTTTTTTTTTTAAAGATGCGCAATCAAAATTGCTGCAAAAAACGAAGTCATCGAAAATTCGTAGGTCACGTGGTTTGGCATGCTTTTAGTGCATTTTTGACCATTTCTGACCCCACCCACATTAAAAAATATTCTTCTCTGAAGACACTTGCACTAGAGAGCTGAAATTCAAACTCAATGCAGCTGAAGCATTGTAGTTCTGAATTTGACTTCTACAAAGTCTTAACTTTAATACTTTTCTTGCTGTGATTTTTCAAAGTTGACCAAAATCTAAAAATCGCAAACTTCAAGGGCTGATAACTCAAAACCCACCCAGACGAATTTGATGATTTTTGCATGAGAGCTTGACATTGGCAAGGTCTTCAAGATAAAAAATAAAATCGCTCGCGAACAGTCACTTCCGGTCAGGAGCAGAGGTCAAACTTTGCATTTTGGTAATGTGGTGTTTTGGTTGGTATGTTTAAACTATGGTAGCGAATCAACGACGTACGATAATGCATTGTTCTATATATCATACGAAAGCCAAAAGTCTGTAGATTTTTTTAAAACATAACAATAAATTCAGATATTTCTATAACATTGAGTTACGGCCCTTTGAATATTGTCAACCCTGCATGCGGTTTGAATGCATTTGATAACTGTATCTTTGCAAAATGCATTAATCATCAACAAAAGGCTATTACCAAGCAGCTTTTGACTGAAATCATTACCTTTGTGAATTACCTTAACACCATACAGCGCTGAATCCGTTTGTCGTCGCTTGCGACTATATTTATATTTGCTGCTGTAAAGTTAACAAAAGTTAAAGAATGTTATTGCATGATATTCGGTTTAAGCATTGGCTTTATTTTCAAATATATTATATCGCGTAATAGGATCCTTCCTCTTTTCGATGAACCACGCTGTTCACAGCAGTTATCATCAGGGGGCTACTGTGTGAGAATAAACATCTACAAATTGATTTCTACCACATGTTCTTGCTCGATACTGAGCACTGTACTACAGTATTTTTCTCTCTTATTCTACTTCATTGTACTAAATTCTTTTAACAGAGATTTGTCTATGCAATTTTCGAGAAACCGCAATGTCAACAATATTTTATCAAAGACATTTTAACATATTCATATATCGTCGCATTTTAACTGATACAGTTGTGACTTTAAGGTAACCTTCTCAACTACAATTTGTTTAGAACATGCCGAGAAGAATCGGAACTTGTTTACAAACAGTCATCGAGCAAGACTAATGGACTTAAATTAAGTTTGTATAAGGCTAGATGAAGCAGGACTACACATCCTCGGTTATCCAGGGATTTATATTCCGATCCTCAGTACGCAACCCCTGGGATTTTACATTAGAAAATTATGTGCTCACATTACCACTCCTTGGCTTATATGAACCAACAAAACTGCTTCGTCGATTTGACCAGAGACGTATATAACAGGGACCCGCATCTTGCCTTAATCATCTAATTATCCCGCACGTCACGGTCCAACGCACAGGGCGACTGGGCGCTGTCATTGCGCATAAGTGCCTTGGTATAGCAATTTGAGAACCAGGTGACCATTGTAAACAAATCATTGCAGCAGAGAAGTTCGACCATGCCGAGCGAGATTGATTAAACAAGTACGTTGTTTGTATTAGTGTAAGCGCGAGAAATCAAAGTGAAAGATAAGTTAGATGATGATTATTTTGTTATGACAAGCCCATTGTGAATTTTCATTCTTATTTGTAACATAAAAGTTTTTAAAAAAGAACAAGAGCCCTGTACGTATGCCATAATAATGAGACGAGACTGGCTTCAGGCTGGAAGTCTTTAGTTTAACTCTAAAAACTTTTTAATTTTAGCATGTAAAATATTTTCGATGGACTACAAATTAAGTTAAATGAATTATGGGTGTAGATAAGCAAGTTAAAGTGTTTGAAATTTTTTTACGACATGTACGAGCGATTGTTACTTGAGTTGAAAATTATAGGGTCAGCCATTTTGCCTGCAATCTGTAATAATCTATAATGTGGCCGGATGCCGTTAGTTGAACTCTAAAAACTTTTTATCAAAAGCATAACACTCTTTTTTAATAACATGCAATTAAAGATAAATGAATTATGGGTGTAGAGGAGCAAGTTACAAAATTTGAAGATTTTTTACAACATGTACGAGCGATTGTAACTGGAGTTGAAATTTACATGGTCAGCCATTTTGGCTGCAATCTATAATATCGAGATGTGACCGGATGCCGGTAGTTGAACTCTAAAAACTTTTTATTAAAAGCATAACACTCTTTTGTAATAACATGCAATTAAAGATAAATGAATTATGGGTGTAGAGAAGCAAGTTACAAAATTTGAATTTTTTTTACAACATGTACGAGCGATTGTAACTGGAGTTGAAATTTACCGGGTCAGCCATTTTGCCTGCAATCCATAACATCGAGATGTGACCGGTGCCGGTAGTTTAACTCTAAAAACTTTTTATTTAAAGCATAACAGTCTTTTTTAAAACATGCAATTAAAGATAAATGAATTATGGGTGTAGAGAAGCAAGTTACAAAATTTGAAGATTTTTTTACAACATGTACGAGCGATTGTTACTTGAGTTGAAATTTGCAATTTTGCCTGCAATCTATAATATCATAAGTCTGGCATAAAAAGATTTTTGTTTGAAATTTCGCAGTTTTAAGAAAAATTATTTAGCTTGAAGTACATAATTATTTCCAATAAAGGTTGCTGAAAAGTATTTACTAATTCTATCAAATTTACGTTCAGATTTATATAGATAAAAGATGTCCTCCAGGATCAAAGTTTTAGCAATTATTACTACTGGCTGCATGATGTTTAAAATGTTTTTGTTTCTAAGAGGTTGTAGCTAAGGGCAATATTTGAATAGGATATGACCAAAGCTAAATCTATGAAACCTATAAACTACATTGAAGCAGGGAAATACATACATCATATATTTTGTCCCTGACCCTAACATGAAAGTCTATAGAGATAGTGCCACAGTGCAAATAATTCTAAATAAAGGGAAACATTAGCAATGTGGCACTCTGTCTGGATACAATATCAGGATGTGTGGGGAGCCCATCTAACTCTAAGATATATTCAATAAAAGCATGTAAAATAAAAGCATGGAATTAAATAAATACTTGGATGCAGAGAAGCAAGTTAATAGTTTGAAAGAAGGGAGGCCACTCTTCTCAATTTCCTGGCTTACGGAGATTAGCGAACGATGCCGGCTAAAGTCGCTAAAACTAGGTATGATATCACTGGTTACTCGGAAGCCGTGCGCTGATAATTGAAGCGCTCGGACTGTACCCAGTCCCGTGTGCGTTGGACCATGACGAGTCCTAGGTAAATTAGGTCAAATAGTAGAATAAGTGATAAGCTGAAGCCAAGATTCGGGTCCATCTGTATATAATTAATGATTGGACCAACGTGAGTTTTTCAAACGTTAATAGAGAGCTACAGTAGTTTTTTGAAACATCATCATGTAAAAATATTCTAAGCCGCAATGATGATTTTCTCCCATAGGCCCGTCAATTAGAAGGACCAAAAAAGCTAAGTGTCTGCAGCTGTAGTCGAAGCGCAGCGTAATACACTTAAATAACCAGAATGGCAACTCTTCGGTGCGGCCGTCATGTTGCCATCCAGCACCGGTTATCTTCCTTTTCTATGTTGGCCTTTCGCTATTGAGTAATTCAGTTGGCTCATAATTGTATGACAGTAGCCAAGGGTGGGCCATTTGAGTACAGACTTTTTGAATGGCAAATCAGAGGGGTGGCGTATAGAGGATCGGAACATAAACCCCTTGGGAACCGAGGATGGACTAAAGGACTACCAACACTCCTCGCTTTCTGTACAATGGCTCAGAGTAACCTTGGTTTGGCTCTGTTTATTTGGTTGTGTCTGAATTCCATAATATAGATGTTCTGTTGATTTAATTGTGTTCTTTTATGTTGTCTCCAAAACATGATTCCGACAGGGTAGTCTAATTTGCTACTGTGAGTCTATAAAAAATAGTTTTTTGAAGAAAGTGTCAACATACATCACATCATAGTTAAGGATATATTTATAAAGCTTAAAACTTTTGGTTTAAGGTCACAAAATTTACTTCGTTTCGTGTGAAGCATTCATTACAAGCAATTTCAGACTTAACGTATGTCGTAACAATAGACTGTTTCCATTATCTGACACTAAGTAAATCCTAAGGTTAATTTTCACATGTTCCTTATGATTAATGTCGAGATTCAAATTGTCCAATCGAAATATTATACATGTAGGTCAGTTAGATCAAAGCTATGCAGGCATAGTATTTATTGCATATTTGGCAGTGAAGACAAACTTACTCTAAGTGAAAGAGAGAAATGTGACTGATGTTTTGCAATTCAAAAACAAATTCAAATGAATTTTTTTTATTTAAAGCAACTTTTAGAATCGAGAGTTGTGTTTAAATTTTGTTAAAAGATAAAAGGAAAACAACTGAATAACAATATATGATCCCAGACATTTTCATATCTACCCGATGAGAGTAAGCCATATATATATTTAGTGAATATATTGACCATTGACTTGAGGCAATGTTGTTGGCAACAGCCAAATCCAAGGAAATGAATAGACTTTATTTAATGTGGCATCAGGAAATATTTCCTGTACTGTGAGAAAAGGGATGGCAACACGATATGGTGACTTAAACTAGTCTATGGTGCTAGGAAGCGAGAGCTGGCTAGGCCCCAGTCACACATGGTTTAAACATATTTGTTTTCGCAGAATGAAATATGGATTGGTGAACAAGCCACAAGGCTTATTTGAACACCGCTCCTAAATACAACAGAGAAGGCTGGACATAACATACAATAAAATTAGAAAAATATAATTGCTATAACCCTCTTTATAGTCGAATCAGTTTGTTAAAGAATAATGTTGTTGGATATGCCTATGATACGTATGCTGCAGTAAAGATGATATCATATACGTTACAGATATAACTAGTGAACAGATAAGTAAGAGCTTCATAAAAAGCGATTACTTTTACTAATGAATTGATGTAAGGATCTAAAGGATGTTGTTGTTTTTTCTGTTATCTAAAGACTCGTTTCCGTTCAATACCGTTTTCAAATTATATCCTTGTGTATAGAAATACATATTTGATCTTAGGTTATGGTAGTTGCGACAAACAAACAGGTAGTGAAGGGCGTCTTCATTCAAATGGCCACAAGAAAACCTGGATATTTCAGATATGTGTCGGTTATATTTATCTGCATTCAGATCACTACATCCGAGCTTGAGGCGGCAATGAATTATTTGACAAAAGCGAGTTTCTTAATTTCAATCAAAGTTTCTTGGAGATACAGCTGGGCTGATCATCGTTTTGAATTGGATTACCGATCGGGCGTCCTAAACTGCGATGGGTAAAGAGTTCCATGAATCAATGACGCTAGGTAAAAAAGAAAGAGAATATCTATGCGTCCTACAGTTGATTGATTAGATGTTTCTTAGGTTATTGCTTTGGGGTCCAGAGACCCCAAAGTTATGTAACATTTGATATTGAAAACTAATGGCAGAAGGTTCTCTCTATAATACTCTTGGAAACTTCAAAGAGAAGTTTCAGCCAATGATATTTGTCTTAAGCATATTCTGGTATTTCGACGACCAATGGACAGAGCTGTACGAAATAATTGGCAAGCTTTAATTCGGAAACTGATTATTATAATAATGTTATGATGTAAAATATATCGTAAATTTTCAAAAATATATGGATGAGCGTTTACACCCTTAAAAAATATCAATTTGGCATGTGCATGTGAGCTGTTTTGTAGTTATTCGGTGTATTTTTTTGCATTCCACATTCGGAAACGACATTCCATTTTTGTATCAACTAGGAATTCGGTTCCTTCAATTTTACGCTAACGCTAAATGTCCCGCCTTGTCAATGACTGATCGTTCACTCAATGCAATTTAAAAAAATAACGTTATGGGTGATTTGTTTACGATTAAAGGTGTCTTTCGAAGAAAGTATCGACACTTTCGACAGGGTCTAAAATATGATAAATTATCACCCAAAACTGTGTTTCAGAGGAGATATCGCTTTGAAAGTTGTAATTTTTCAGAAGAAAGAAACATTGTACTTGAATCACTCCCACCATGTGAGGTGTTAGATATTTCTAAAGATTATGTGTTAACGTCTTTTGCTAAGATAAATTCACATAAAACCTGTGGACCTGATAATTTGCTAGGTGTAGTTCTAAAAGAGTGCAGAGTGCAAGTTGCAACTGGCTGATATTTTCCAAACGTTTTGTCAACTATCATTAAGTTTCCATCATGTTCCCACTCTTTGGAAAACATCAAAATTATCCCATTGCCAAAAAAGAAAAACAAGCCTCGGATATTTGTTACTTTTATCAACTTGTGTTGATATATTTGATATCAGAAGACACATGGGTGAGATTCTCTATATATTCTTTAATGTCATCCTATAATATAATGAAAATAATGATCTTGTAGCTGAGATCTTCTCTAAACATTGTAGCAACTTTCGGCTGTAATTCGATCAACACTCAATTAAGGAAAATTATTCTTGCAACATGTAATTAACCTGAAAGTCAATGGGAAATTCGTCCGGTTTAAACTAAATTTGCGGGTATTGGAAAACAATGTATCCCGAAAAGTTTACTAGCGCAACAATTTCTCTATTAATTAATCACTGACTCTTGTATTAAACTCACCGTCAGCTATCTTTTAAACTTAAAGCAACATAGATTTGAATTGCCATATTAATGTTTAGAAATTTTATATCATAACAATTTATATCATAATTGAGATAGGAGACGTATCTATCATTGGGTGGAATTTAAGCGGAACGAACGAGATGTTGTACTATGTACATAGTGTACTGATAACTATCACAACAAAGAGCAAAAAATATGCGTCTCCGATTTGAACAATTTATTCAAGTAAAAGACCCCGTCCCCGTCCCCGTCCCCGTCCCCGTCCCCGTCCTCCCTAACCTATATCTCCTGGTTCTATATAGTGATACATAACCGGGTGCCCCAAAGCTTGCCTTTTTAAAGGCTTTTCTTGTAGTAACTTAGTTCCGATACTGTACCTGGTACGAGTTCGTTTAGATCGCTCGGAGCCATACCGTAGTAGAGTTTATAAAAACTAAAGAGTTTAAAGCGATATCTTCGATTTTTCAATGTGGTATAATTAGTTTCACTGTATAATTTGTCATTACTAGTGCCTCGAACTGCACCACAAATCGTTCTTAATGCATCGAAGTGAAGATGTTATACCATGATTCTATTGTTTCGACCCGTGGTATAACTACCCTAAATGATAGTTATACTACACCAAAGAATCGGCCGGAACTACTTTCGTTTAAACTTCTCATGTCAGACTTAAATCAGAATGTATTACAATCTTGGTAACTTAAAAGGTTTGACAAATACCTTCAATTTTAAATAACGACAAACAACGATGGGGCTTTTATTAAGTTTTTTTTCATTTTTGGTATTTTGTCAATTGCAAGGGTTTTGTCGGGAGCCTTGTCGTCGTATGAGAAATACTGCTGACCATGTCCTCGTTTTGGCGGAGAGTTGCGACCAACACATCTCTATTCTCTTCACACAAGCGATTTACCCATATGAATCTTCTCCCTTTAAGGGAAATATTTTTTTCTCCTGGACAGGCGTCATTTGTGTCAATCAATAAAAGACCTGCAAAGAGTTTAGATTGTAATGTTAAACTGAATCATGATTGAACATAAAATTAATGCATTCTTTGAATATCAAGAATCTATGACTAGTCAATAGACTGTTCTTAAGATAGAAGATAACTTCCTCAAATGTAATAACTAAAACATCTTAGTAAATTGTGTTTTAGAATTCTTTGTCAAGTGTAATATATGCGAAAATATATGCAACGAAGAGACAAAGTTGCTAACTAATTGTAGTTCCTTCAAAACATCATTTTAATGCTCTAGTCAATTAATGCTCTAGTCACAACTGTGATAGAGAACACAAAAAGACAAATGCTGAAATGGGCCTAGTACATGTATGCCACCTTCAAGCGCATTCTTTACATAAACAGCCTGTAAATATCGTTAGAGAAATAAATTTACAACGAGGTTGCAGGCTGTAACTAAATATGTAATGGACGTTCTACTGCCATATCGTATATCATATATACTTCACATTTGGACTCATTTCGGTAGAAATACTTCCAAATCTAAATTTTGAATGTTAAATTCATGTAGAGGAAAGTAATCACCTGTCATTTGGGCGCATCATCCATATTTGTAATTTTGTAGAGAAATGCTTCCTACGTCCCCACCTTCCATTATACACAGTGACAATGTCAATGTCGGCTTCTCCGAAAGTCCATGTCGTTTTCATCATGGAGTGCACGTGCAAATCATGACCCACGCGCTGTTGTTGTTACAGTAGTTTTCTACTCAAATGCTGCTCAATCGATAATGTTTTAAATACACGAAGGATCAGGTAACTATACATGTAGAGCATATTTAATATAATATTTGGTAGCTTCTAAAAGCGTGATGAGGCACATTGTTTGGTAAAGAGAACATAGTTCAACCCATTTTTACAATTTGAGGTATGGTATTTTAAAAGACATGTAATGTTTATATATGTCGGTGTGTTGGTCGTGGTATAAGCAAGTTATACGACTCGTATTGGTCGTCTAGTCCACGACATGGTTAGTTATAACCAACCATGTCGTGGACTAGACGACCAAAACTTGTCACATAACTATTACTTCCAGCACATTTGCTTGTTCAAAAGTACAGTTATCCCATATCTGACAACCATAATCAAAGAGTGAGAGGATAAAAGATTTGTACAGAGTGTCTAGTGTTTTACGAGATAAACGGTATTTCAAACTTCTAAAACAATTGATCCTAGGTCTTATTTTCTTTATCAATTCATTTAGATGTAGTTTCCAAGAACAATCGTTCATTGATAAGTTCGGTTTTCTCTAGATCACTATTTATAGTTGCAGCAGCCGTAAAATGATCGTCTTTAATAACATTATATGAATGTAACATAAAAAAGGCGAATGTTACTGTTTATGCCTTCAACAATGTCATTAATTTAAATAATGAACAAAAGAGGGCCCAACACTGAGCCCTGGGTACGCCCGCTTCTATGTTGCTAAAACTTGAACTATAATCATTTAGTGATACTTTTTGCTTTCTACCATCCAGGTAACTCTGAAACCATTCTAGAAGGTCTCCCCCTTTTCATCAAACGAAGTTTTAGTGTTACTCACTGTCGAATCAGAAAATTTACAGGTTAACTCTAATGGAAAATGATCAGAATCCAACTTATCGGAAACCTTGAAGAAATCAATATAAGTGAAAACATTTGGTGAACAAATAAAGGAATCATTCACGCTTGCGCCCTGTTGAGCGCAATAAGTATATTCTCCTTCACCGTCTCCATCTACCCATCTACGCATGAAGTCAAATTCTAAGTTTACAAAAATTCCTTAAAAGTGATTTATCATTAAGGACCCTTATATAGATTTCTGGTTCAAATATTGATTTACAACGTGAGTAATGGCATAAAACTCTTGATGAATTTACTGTTGCGAACCAATCCTGAAAAAACATATCTTTAATTCTTTGTCTAAACATTGACAGGAACGTTTGCCTATCACAATCATCTTGATTTAACCAAGCGTAAGAAAAAAATCCGCTAGAAAATAAAATACTTCTCATATCTGAAGCCCATGAATGATTTCCACGTTCATCAAGTGATAACTACTACTACTCAATTGTATAAACTTGTTATCCATTTACGTATATATATAACTCCCCATCATCATGTCCCGTACCAATAGCTTGAGTATGGGGTAAGTATCCAACCGAAATGTCACATTTCATGCAATAAAGATGTTGACTATCCATAATAATAACTTGTTCTTCTTCTTATTTACCAATACTTTAAAGAAGCAATGGATTACTGTTCTTCTTGCCAAAACTTTAAAGTCTTTATAAATATTTAAAAGTGATCAGAGTTTTTGATTGATTTACTCATTTTCCACAAGCAACACGGTCTTGTCGATTTGCTTTTCTAGGTAAGTCACTTGGAAAAGTCTCTTCCCTGATTTGTCGAGGTTACAATCCGCTACCGCCAAATTCACCGTACTCACATGGTCATCAGCACTTCTCACTGACGTTACAGTTATTGCGAGACACTTTTCTTATCCTTCAAGATTACTACATCTCCCTCTCGGGATGGATCACGGGATGGGCGTACCCATTCCTGCCTAACTTGTAGGCTTTGAAGATATTCTCTTCGCCACCTGCAGCAAAACTGATCTGATAAGTGCTACACACGTCTCCATTTCTTCTTGGGAGTGCATGTCAGATTGCTGGAATACACCATATGGGGGAAAGAGCACTTTTCATCGTTAGAAGATGATTTGGTGTCAAAGCTTCTGGGCTTGTCACAAAATTGAGAATATCTACCTTAAGTGGTCGTCTGTTTACAAATGACATAACTTCCGCATCATCAATCTGACTGCTAGCTTGATGTAGCAAGGACGCAAGTACACTTCTCAAACTCCTTATTAGCCTTTTCGCATACCCCACCCATATGGCTTGCCATAGGGGGGTTCGTTTTGAACTCAGCACTGTCACAGTTCTGTTTTAGAAGGAAGTTCTTAGCAGACTTATGGTCTATTTGTGACTTTGATTTTCCAAATTTATTCAGAGCTTCTACAAAGTTAGTCCCTCTGTCGAACTGGGCTTCTGAAAGCTAGGAATCGACAGAGAGCGCAGATGACGGAATCAGTTATCTGTGAGTTTGCAGTTTTTTATGGTAATTGCTCGACATCTCATACAAGTAAATATAACTCCTTATCTCTTCAATTCTTTGGACCGAAAAGATCAACTGCACTGCAAGTGAACGGAGGGGCCTCCTCAGTTCTGTCAAATGGTAGATCTGCCATTTTCTGCTTCTGGGTGTGTCCACGGAGTCTCCTACATAAGACACATTTGGAGATGAAGTTTGTCACTTTTAAGCTACAACCAGCTATAACCAAACATCCTCTTGAACGGATCTCCTGTACAATTAGACCTCTACCTTGATGTTGAGTTTTCTCATGACAGTCTCTAACTATCAGTTGAGTGACGTGGTGCCTTTTTAGGAAGAATCACTGAATGCTTCACTGCATCGGACATTGACGCAAGTTTCAACTGTCCACCAACACATAACAGTCCATCCGATTCAAGTATGGGTCAAGTCTGAAAAGGGCACTTGTTGTTTTCAAAGCTTTCTTTCTTTCAATTGTCTGTTTCCGTTTAACCTTTTCTTCATTCATTTTGAGCCTTGAAGAATACAAATTTTATCATTGAAGCTTTTATCTTGAACATTTTTGATGATAATCAGCACAGCTTTGCGAAGATCTTCAATTTCAACTGCTTTTGGTACGGACTTTCCAGATTTAGTAACCAATTTCAACTTGTTTGTTAACTTCATACAGTTGACAGTTTTTCATACAGTTACCTCTTGAAACGGAACCAATCTGAGAAGTATTCGAATCTGGGAAGTAGACTGTCCTGTTTCTGTTGAGCAGAGGTTTCTAAACTGTATGCAGGCGTTACCTTCTTGACTTCTGGATCATCATTTAAAGTAATGGTTTTCCTGTCAGTTGACTTATCTGATTCAGAATGTGTTTTTCCAACAAAAATTCTGGACCTTGCAACCATTTCAATGAATGTAGATCTTTTGCATGTAATCCTCTTGATCCGTCATCAGCAGGGTTCAGTTTTGTGGCAACATATCTCCACTGTTCAGGTTCAGTTCTATTACGGATCTGCTGTATCCTGTTCGCAACGAACACATGAAATCTGCGAGCATCATTGATGACATATCCAATGACAATACTCTGGTAGTGGGCTGTCCCAGTCACTGTCTTTTCTACATAACTGCTGCAAAATCAGTTTTGCTCTAAGAACAATTGCGCATCCAGGCGATGAAGCGGCTCCAAAAAGATCAACTGTCATACTGTCCATCATCCCACAATAGAAAACGCAAGTACTTTCTGTGTTCTGCATTTACCTGAAGTAAACTGATGAAACAATTGCTCGATGTCGCAATGACAAAGACAACCCTAATTTTTCTGGTTTCTTTGGATGGTATACCCCATGATGGGGTTTATATTACACATGTCCATTATCCAACTGTACCTCCAATTCTGACACCTTCTCAGCATGTCCACTCTGTATGATTCATGAATTTGGAATAGTCTTCCAAATACTGACTGTTATTTATTAACTGTGATTGAGGATGTAATCTGTGTGCAGCAAGACGCCGGTTGTTTGGTAGACTTGGCTCTTTATCTTTAAAAGGTAATGGCATCTCATAAATTTCATCAGTCTTGTGAATTCCTGCTGTCATCATATTTCTGAATTTTCTGTCATTCATAAGAAATCCTTTGGTCACCAGCATTCTCACTAAAATCCAATTCAATCATTCTTCCAACATCCATTGGTACTATGTTCTCTTTGATTGTGGTTGAAACTGAAAAGTGGACAGTTTTGGGATTTCTTGTAGGACGAACTTCACATGAAGTTAAAAGCTGAGCTGGAATCTCACATGAGATAGTTCTGTGACTGTGACCGTTAGGATCATTCAGATCATTTTCAGCGTATTTGAGGATACCAACGATCCCACAACCGAGATCTGTTCTCTCTGCATATGGCTCATCATCATAACAGGTGCTATCACCTCCCTTGGCATGATAGCTTTCGGACAGTTACAACCGATTAATAGTCCATCTTCAAAGTCACTGAAAGGGAGCAAGTCATCAGCTATCTCAGCTAAATGTTCTCATTACTCTGCTTTCTCAGGTGTAGGTATATGTGATAAGTTTGCTGGCATGATTGATCTTGTGTACCTTACCATAAGCTGAATTGTCACCGATCCATTGCGGTCACGGTCTTTCTGACCTTTTATTCTATGACTGCTCTTAAGCTTAAGATGGTTTTCATCTGTCATTGTTGATAGATTAATTTGAACTTAACTAGCCCTAGTGCATCACAGGTCTTGTCAAGAATCAACGTTGTATCGGAGTGTGAATCTAATAAAACATATACCAATTTATCTTCATTTCCTGCTTTAGCTGACAGCCAAATGGGCACATGCTGCATTTTCCATCACTATTGTCCTCTGTTCTTTCACTGATCATGGAAATTGCTGTTTGTGAGTCTTTCACCTTAGTTATCTGTTTTTGATAGCTGAGATTAAGTCTGTTTGCTCCTTGATAATCACCATGAAATGATGTTGCATGCTGTTTTGAACACTTGAACAGTCTCTGTTTCCAAAACTTGATGCTTGATGGCCTTCATTCAAACATCCTAAACATAGATGATTCTCAATTGCCTACTGTTTGCGTTCATTCAATGGTTTAGCAAAAAATAACCTACACTAGTCGAAACAATGATCTCGACTGCAGAGAATACAAGCTTTGTTCATACCAATGTTTACCCTCTCTGATTCCTTTCCAGGTGAAGTTACATTCTTCTTGTCTGTTACCATCTTGGTCTCAGTAGAGAAGGATGTCTTTTTAGCAAGTGGTTTCTGGCTTGATCTCACTTGAGTATTGGTTGTGTCTCTCAGTTTCTGTTCCATTCTTGGCTAAACTGAAGTGACAGGACCACTTGCAATGTTAGCTTCATGTACAACAAACTTTAAAAACCGGTATATTCACTTGGTATATTCAATAGAAAGAACCCTTCAACAGCCTCCTTTGCTGGCTCAGCTAAATAATATGTTTTTTCATTTAGTGGATTTCCCCTACAATCTTTTCCATTCAGGATATAAAAGAGCATTCCCTGACAAAACAATTGGTTCTGGTGTAGGCAATCGTCCCAAACGTACTTGTAGAGCCAACATTCTGAATGCTTGACCGTAATTTTGTTCCATAAACATCGGTTAGCTGGGAGGCTGATTGACTGGCTGCAAGATGGGCTGGTTGACCGGCTGCAAGATGGGCTGATTGACTGTCTGAAAGATGGCCTGGTTGACCGGCTGAAAGATGGGCTGGTTGACCGGCTGGAAGATGGGCTGATTGACCGGCTGGAAGATTGGCTGGTTGACAGGCTGGAAGACTAGCTGGTTGTCTAGTTGATTATCAGGTTGGCTGAGTGATATTCTGGCTGTTAGGTTGGTAGATTACCTGCTGTGGAACTGATGTTGATGGTAACTTAGTATCACTGAGGTGATCTTTACCTCAAACATTAACTTGATCCTCAGATATCTGTGCATTGGAAGTATCAACTCCACATTCATCAACTGTATGTTAACTCTCAGTGTAACTCTGAACATATTCTGACTGACCATTTGAGGGTAAATTTAACCTTTCTGTAATGAGGGTATATTTAACCTTTCTGTAATGACAACAAACTCTCTTTCTTCTTTTTCTATCTTTACAATAGCATCTATTTTTGGCATCTTGCAAGTTCAAACTTTTTTTCATGTTCCCAATGTAAATACTGTAATTTAGCTCTTAAAGCAGCAGCCTCTGTTGCAGCTGTTAATTTGGTTTTTGACAAAGTTGAAGACTGAGATGAGGCTTTTGAAACAACAGTTCTCTTACTACTGTGTTTTGAACTTTTACCATCAAGGTCACTATTCTCAACTTATATTTCACATATTTTATCACTTACTTCCGTCATTAATTCATAATGGTCATGTTCTAGCCTCAAATATTTTCATTATTTTCACATTACTCATCCTGTGGTAAAACTCTGTTTAGATTGTCCAATTCAATGGTAACTGACAGCCATTTCTCTCTGTTTTCTCAACTCTTCAGCAGTAACATTACAGTTTGACAACATTTTACTCAAAACATTTGCATATCTTCTCCATTTCGTAACTGTAGACTTAAACCTACTTTCATGCTGTTCAATTTGCCATTGAAGAAACCTGTCCGTTTGTTTCCTAGTCCAAGTAGATCTTAACACGTCCATGTCTCCTAATTTCGTGAATCACGTGCGCCGGGTGTTAACTGTGTCAGTCTCTTCGCAACCGCTTACTCAGAAAAAAACAGGCATGATGTTTCTAGAATGAAGTTTGTTCTTAATTCTCCGTAATACACCATGCAGGCATTACAACATGTTTCTTCAACATGTTTCGAACCTTCAACAGCGACGGACTGACCGCCAGATACCATGAACCGAGCATTCAAAATAAATCACACTTCTAACATGGACGTCACTCTCGGGCCTAACATAGCATAAGAAAATTTTTAATGAGAGACTTTATTTATTTGTTTTTAAAGTTTGCTTCATTTTGCAATATTCAAGGGTAGAAAATTCACAAAGCTGGCCATGGAATTTTATAATGTTTGCATGAGAGTTAGACATTATCAAGCTCTTTAAGATAAAAAAAATAAAATTGCTCACGAACAGCCACATCCGATCAATGAAGAAGATTAAAACTTTGCATTTTGGAAATTAGGATTTTACTAGGTTTTTTTAAAAAATCATTTCTAATCAACACAGATGACAAATCGTGTTCTATATATCAATAGAAGGCCAAAAAACTTAAGTGTTTTGAATGTTAACAATAAATTCATATATATGCATTAACATTGCGTTACGGACCTTTGAAAATTGTCAACACCATTTTCATTTTGAATGCATTTGATAAATGTATGTTTGAAAATATTGTAGTTAATGAAATCATAATTAAGCAGTGATATGATATCATCAGACAGCTAAAGAACATGGAATCTTAGCAAATTCATCATAAAATAAAAAATGTGCCTATAATAATATAAGTACTACCCGATTAACATTTTCATTTCTACTTCTGAATGTATGCGCAAAAGGTTACAGATAAGAGTTATCTCCCTTCAGCTGTACTATTGATTGCAGTACAAAAACATTTTCAGTTAAATTATATAAATAATATTGCATATGACAATATAATTTGAAGTAACAAATATATAGACGATATATGTCTTTTCTAGACGAATACCATGTTTATCTCATCGAGTGAGGTAGAAAGTTTATATTTAAAAAACATTTAAGTTTTCTACCTCACGAGATGAGACAAATATGGTATTTGTCAAGAATTGACAGATATTATATCTATTATATGAGGAAATTCTTCTAAATGCGCAAAAAAACGGCCATATTCATGTTCGGCAGCCTCCTAGAAAAGCCTGTCGCCGCGGTAACAGTGTGACGTCATAAGAGAATTCGTAACGTCAGACCATTGTTTTGTTATGTTACAATCTAGAACAGCATATCCCTATCTCAATCATTCCTGGATTCTTCGAGGATTTTATGCTTAGGCAGTAATTAAACGACTTTTACATTTTAAACAGGTAATTTCGTTTATGTTCTGATTTCATCTAAATTTGAAGGGTATATTTTTCATAAACCTTACCTACAGACGGTTGCAGATATCTTTACCGGTACCTACCGCGATCAAACTGCAATCTGATTGCAGTTGACCGCGATCAAACTGCAGTCGGACCGCGGTTGACCGCGATCAGATTGCAGTCAGACCGCGGTTGACCGCGATCAAACTGCAATCTGATTGCAGTTGACCGCGATCAGAACCAGTCGGACCGCGGTTGACCGCGATCGGATTGCATTCTGATCGCGTTTGACCGTGGTCAATTCAGAATCATTGATAGAAGGAAAATTTGATCTATAAAGCCCATCAGTTGATATAAAGAGGACAGTCAATTTGTACAGATATGTTTGTCGTCAGTTATAATTTGAAAACGCATAAACAATGTTATGGTTGATTTACATATGTATGGAAAAGGCATATGTTTTATGACCAAATAAAACATGTTAATTGTAAACACTAAACATGTAGTAGTTATATGCAACATCGGTATCACCGTTTCACTTGTTACGGCCAGAAGTGATTATCAGTAATCAATACAAATAATTTTCTTTTACTCAATTCGAATTGAATAAGACTAGGTTATGTGTTGTGAGGCGTGATTTTAATAATCATTATAGTATTTAAAAACTTGCGTAAGGTTTGACAAATCGTATTCTGGAATTAACATATAAAGGATATTTTAAAGGGACAGTAGTACGTTTTTTGGAGGAATATAAGCTGATGTCAGGAAAATGAAAATAAATGGTTCCAATTGAAAGACAAATATTTTAACTGAATGAAGCAGTAATGAATTAAATATATTTTGTAAAGTTCAGCCATTGGATTCTTGTTTTCTTACACAAAATGAGTTAAAGTTGTTCATACAAAAATGACCGCAAATGGTCTTTATGTGAAACTTTATAATTTATTTTCTTACAATGGATGATTGTGTAATACGATTTTTGACATTATCAACATAATACATTAATCATTAACATTCAATTATCAGTGACAAATTTATATTGTTTTTCTTCAAGAAAGAACGTGCTACTGCCACTTTAATATAAAGAATAATTCGTCTACAATTTCATCTGTTCACATTGGTTATTTGAGATGAGCAATATTTATTTCATTATATTTTCAGTTTCTACTGATAATAAGAACTGTTGAGTAGACAAAGTGTAGGTTTTTCTATACATATTTCATGTAATGATATGTAATAGATTTGCGTGAATAATATTACAGTGAACATTAAACAAAAGTATTATTACGCAATGAGCAAGATATTTAACTGGGTGATATGGTAATAATCATTTGGTTTTTCAGAGACCCCATTTTTAACTGTTTATAAGAAAGCCTATTGTTTTAACACTGATGAATAATCTATTCAATCTATAATCATACTTAAATGAAATTAATGACAATAACGGTATACGTTTAACCTGAAACGTGGGAATCTGAACAGGTTAAATTTTCAACTCCTTTTACAGATACTCATAACAAATACGTAAAATATCATAATCACACACGAAAAGCTTACACCAATATTTAGTCATACTATACTGGTTTTCAGATAACAATGGACAATGAACTAATTTTTCAATTACATTCAGTTCACGTGTATACACCTTTGAGTTGGTATCCAATTCCCTCAAGTTATTACAAATATTTCGGTCGATTATATGTAGGTGCTGATCCTGGTACTAATCATTACAATATTACAATCGATACTTGGTTTGAACCACTGCCAAAACGTATCTTCGACAAAAATTTAATTTAGAGCTGCAGCCCTCTTCCTCATTTGGCATACCCAACAACATGACACTTTTCATAAGGTATTCACTGATTTGATGTTTTAAACACATTATATTGTTCTTTTCATTTTTGATTTCATTGATTTGGTTTAAACATATTCATTTCATTAAAGATAAATGAATCGGTTTGGCAAACAAGTTATGCTAAGGCGATTCGAAGATATATTTGCAAAAATAATAATGGGTGACGTTCACTAACAGAACAACATAAAGTTTCATACGCTACATAAAATATATGGCAGAAAATTATACAGTATATTCATTGAGTTTGATATTTGTTTTTCATCTAGATTTGAGAAATATGAATTGAAGCGGCGTTGAAATAGATATTAAACTGTAGGAATGAGATACGCTAGCAATCCTTCTTGTCTCACACTATCATAACACATAATACATATACATACTAGTAATACAATATGTGCACTGGAATATATGTGTGTGTCGATCCTTTTTATTGTCAAAATGGTGCCTCATTCTGTGTCAAAATGGTGCCACAAAGGTGTCTAAACGGTTTGATGAATTAGTGGCCAAGTAGTTATACCATATTCGAAATTAACCTGCTTGTTGGATGTTTATAACACACTGTGTTTCGCCATATCAGTCAGATCCCTTGAACTTGAACATTCGAGCGGCCATTTTACTGTGTGAACATTATGGAATACAATGTGGCCGCTCGAAGGGAAATCGGCTCACATGACGTAACCGAACATTGTGCATTCGTTTTAGAACTATTTTTATTGATACAAAGTATTATTACCCACACGGTTGGAAATAAGTGGTGACGTATTTTCAATATGAGCACTAGTGCACATATCAATTTTTCCTAGCAACGATTGTTGTAGCGCGAGTTCCCGTATTTTTTCGCCTGGGACGTCATAATACCATTGTTTGTGAAGTCATCGTAGTCGGCCGTCGCAACGGAAGCGGCCCGTTTCTTGGATATTTTTAAGATGATAAAATGGAATAGAATCGGAAATAAAGAAATTATTACCCTCAGGGGTGTGTCATATGACTTTTACGAAACTCGTGCAAATTTGTGTATAACCCTCGCTCTCGCTCGGGTATTACAAAAATTCACGCTCGTTTCGTAAAAGTCATATGACACACTTCCTCGGGTAATAATCTCTATTTATTTAGCCATTAATTGTTAACACGTATTTATCTTTTCGTAAGATCCCTTTATTTCAGTAAGAAAATCGTGCTTTAAATTGCCATGTGAGCATATTAATTACCGTAAATGAACTTTACATGTCAATCGTTAAGTTAAACATCCATTAACCTCAACTTTACCACTTTTCGATTTTTCAAAAAATGAAAAAGGAACTTGATTTTTTTTTTAATTGTCAAATAAACACCTTTAATTGGCCTTTCATTAAGACAGCGTAATTATCGGCTGTGAAAAACCCACATGGGTTAGGGGCCATAAAACTTGCGCGGTTGTGACACAATAAACATAGAAAGTAATGCATCATTAATTCAACTGATATACCGCCTAAATAATTGTTTAATTACCATTGATATCCCTTTTACACCAGATGCTTAGTAGTGTTACATCGTCAAATGATTTATCTAACTGAGTGGAATCATTTTCTGAAAATCGTTATTTATTGGGTTTTTTTCTGTGGTATTGTTTCGATAGATGTATAGATAACGAGGCTGATTCTGTTAATGACGCCCGGTCACAAAAAGGGGGCGTGTGTAGTCATGCATTCACTGGTTTGTGGCCAGACAAGTCTAAGCGACCCATCAAAAGTGGCTTCCATTACCAAACTGAACAATTACAGCCTGATCCTTTGAATTTTCAAAACTGATTCTGTACCTATCCGTCGAATAACGCTTGGGTGATTTTGTGACGATCATTCGAAGTTTGACGAGCAAGAGACACTGGGAGAATCTAAGTTAATTAATGAAGTAGGCTACAGTACCGATCCGTCGAATGGATTTTTCTATCCTAAAACTATAAATTCGACGAAACGGTATGCGACTAACTGAACATATTTGAGTAGCGACCTTTGACGCACTATACAATATTGTAATCAGACTTTCATATATTCCAAAGAAATAGAAAAAATATGTTTGTGGTTATTAGAACTTTCAAAAGAGTTTCCTTTCATTTTCGAGATGAAGACTTAGTGTTTCCGGGAGATTGGGGTGTTGGCACAATAATATAACAATCTAACAAACGACTGCAGGTGGTAATTATTCGTGCTGATAGATTGGTTGTGTAACCAAGTGAGACACAAATATTCTGTGTGTCTGTTTGTCTGACATCTTGTACATACAACAGGTGTACATGTGTATGTCTCGGTGATTAGCTAGCTAAGAGACAGACCGACGAGTTTATTCATGTGTCACTCGTCTCGTAGTTACATAACATCGGGATTGGTTGTAATTCTAGTGAACATTTCGGGAAAACATAAGAAATGATTGAATGTAAATATGTCATGAATTAACATTTGGGTGTATTAATTTCCTGTAAATGCTGCTATTGAACAATTGACACTGTTTCAATAACTGAATTTTAATATACCACTGTTTGTGTCGCTATGCTACATTACGGGTTCATGTTATTCAGAAACATCATTATCATCAAATTTAGGAATTATTAGATATCAGACTCTTGCTTATTTATATCAAAAATCATTATTACATTATTTATATCTTTTTTTTCAGTGGATAGTTTGTAATTTAATGCAAAACAATAGAATAATTATAAGATAAGTCGTTAATGTCATTTTCTTACTATCATATATGTCTAACGTATTATGATAATCTCTTTCAACATCATAGATGACATTCTTGATTTAGGTTTTATCAAATA
This sequence comes from Steromphala cineraria, assembly GCA_916613615.1. NCBI lineage: Eukaryota > Metazoa > Mollusca > Gastropoda > Trochida > Trochidae > Steromphala > Steromphala cineraria. The sequence goes on along the minus strand of OU744736.1, from coordinate 27,551,259 downwards.
TGAGAAGTGTTCAGTAAATCCTTTTTGCCCAATACCAGAAACTGTCGTCGTTTAGTGTTTGCACAATTAATCCTGACACTAACTCATCCTTTTTAAAAAGTATATCAATGAATGATCGCCTGAGTTCAAAAGACATTATTTTTTATGGAAGCAGTCTTAATATATGACACAACATACAAGACACAGTGATGACGCCATTGTCACTCAATACATACCGACAAACTGGTCACCGGCGGTAACATAGAGTGATCATGTGATATACTTTCATCAGTGATTAGGAATGTGTATCCCTCATCAGTTCTTATCGTTAAGGAGGACTAAAATGGTCTATAGCCACTTTTGGGGATTCATGAAAAGGGGCTTGCAATTTGAATTATATTCAACTTTGAATTTTCGAAAGTACGACGGTAACCTGCCTAAATAAAGCTTTTCAAATACACTGCCTAATTAGCCGCGTCGAACAGAATCTGTGGTCACTGAAGCGTGTCACGAGCGTATCTACCTTCTATGACGTAGGAGAAGGGGAGTAGTTTCAACGTGTAATGACATCCTTTTCATCGTTCATTTTACATACAAATAGTTACAAAATACATTCAAGTTTTATTTATTCCGAAAGCATAGATATCCGACGGCTCAATAATAGTTTATTCAAGCTAATTTTTAATTGTATAAACATGTCGCATTGTATATTTCAAAACCCTATAAATGACGCAACAAGGCTTCATCTTGATAAAATTTCATTGTTATATTGGCACCGTTGTGGCTAGACTTGTCTGTTTAAAGTGATAATCTGATGGTCTGTTGTTTGCTGAATCTTACATAACATACACTGACTGTTTTTTTTACGGTGACAAATAACAAATTGTTTATATTTTCAGTGACCAAACCGAATATTTTCTAAAAAAGAATACCTAAATAATGTTACATTTTTGTGAGTTTACTGCAAAATAAAGATTTATTCTAAAGAGCCATTAGACGGTGGATAATTGTACCATGGTGATATGAATGGAAAGGAAAAGTGTGGACGGTTAAATGTTATTTATCATGATATCTTTATTTTTATGAAAAATATAGACGCCACAGTGAATAATCTATAGTAAGTTATGATCAATATCCGTATTTTTACAACACATGTCAAGAATAGAATAATTAAACATACATTATTGTTACGGCAGTGATTGATATATTTATGATATATAAGGTTTCGATTCGTATTGAAAATGCACCAATGTTATATTTGGGATCATCACATTCCGCATAATGGTACAGTCACATCCATCAAAGCGAATCCGCAAACAAAATTGACTCACCGTTTTATAAAGTTCGAGTTTAGCGTATTTCTTAGATGTTAATGTAACTGCTTCTGCCATTTTTATAAATCAGAATTTAACACATAAATGGTTTAGGTTTTAAGGGGGTTTATCTCCGGACATTATGGTAGATACGCAAGTGGCGACAGGCCTGGTCACGCTCTAATGAGTTTTCAAAGTGTTCGCCTGGTAATTTCGGCTGCGCTCTAAAACCGCTCATTCCCATAGATAACGGTACTGGCAATAACGATCTATCATTCCTGGGAAAAAAACATTACATAACCTCTTTAGCAATATCAGACAATAAATACCACCAATCCGGTCACCGGCGTTAATATGAAATGGGTATGTGATATACCGCTTTGATCGCTGAATAGGACTTTGATGTTTCCGACTTTGAATCTACAGATGTATGTGCGTTCAGATTGTACAGCCGAGCTGTAGGCGACGCTGAATAATGGATGTTTAACAGTGTTCTCCTCTCCCTCCCCCAATTAAATCAGTGCAGCAAAATGACACGTCACACGTTAAAACATACTTTTCTTCGATTCCTTTTTAATCTTCGTGAAACAATCGGGACTTTATGGCTTTTACATAACCGGAAGTCCTTTTTTGTGGTAATTTGTCTCCTAGAGCGAGACGGTAAGACAGCGAGATGTTGGGTAGTAAATCGGGTCAAGGGTTAATTAACGAAGTAATGGCGGCGGCCTTTGTATCAGGTATGTAGGCAAAGCAATACACAATAAAGAGGAAAATAGGGGCAATCTCCCACCCTAGAGTAAACGAGATGAAGCTGCTGAGTTCTCCAAATCAAGTTCAAATGTCCTTGAATGAAACGAACAGGGCCGATCAACACAGAGAGAGAGAAAATAAGTCACGTGCTGGGTTACATAGAACATTTACAAATAGATAAAACAAATTAAAACAGTATTAGCATCTTATGAATTACATACATATATATTTTGCTAAAAACAAAAACATAAGAGCCAACCGTTGATATGAGGGTTATGAGAGACTACGACATATGAAATATAAATACAACAAAATTGACTATGAAATATATTTAACCTAACATAAACAAGATTTTCCTTTTTCTGAAATAAATCTGCAGCTTTTGGCAACAATACATAAAAACTCTTGACTGAACATAATAAGGCTAGATTAAAAGGCACAAAATCTTGACAAATGTCCACATTAATAAATAAAATCTCTTGTCTATGGTATGTATACTGTGGACAATAGAACATGGTACTCAACTTTAACAGCGTAAAAACAAATATAAGACATATACTATTTCAGCTAATGGTAAATTAGTAAAACGTCTCGTTTTAACTCGTAACTCAAGTTACTGTCGACAATTGTATTCATGAGGATCGGGATTATCCATGCGTTAATCCTTCTAAGCCAATCGACTGTTCTCGATTAACTTCTTTGAGAGGCATGATATAAGTTGGAATGACAGTAATGCAGAGGAATATATCGATGACAACTTCTTTGTTCATTGCATGCGGCTTTTCAACACAGATTCTTGTAAACTTTGCATTCAATGACCAAAGAAGTTGTCATCCATATATTCCTCTGCATTATTCTCGATAAGTGGAGGTGACATTCACGCGGGATCGACAAGATTTTTGCCGATTTTTAATCCGCGTACTTAAATGGTTGATCCAACTTTAATTGTTGATCCCACGTGTATGAACCTGAGCCATTTTAAAGTACAAAACTTTTGACATACTGATAACTGGTAATTTGGCAGCAACACTGAATGACTCGACCAATAAACTACTTGTTAAACCTGTAAAAGATGAACGTTTTTGAAAAATCAATGCGGTATATGACACCATCGGTCAGAAGTCGCTGTTGTACATAAAAATTAATTCATAAACTTTTCTCTGACTGTTTCTATCGGGTGTTATCATAATTATAAACTTACCCGTGAAAACATAAACACTGTAATATTTACATTCATGACAGAATTACAAAATCTACATAGAGGTTGTCTCTTCTCATTAAAGGTATGCGGCACGGAAGGTGAAATTCTCAAAATTCTCAATTCGCATATAAATTAATGCACATATATCGGCAAAACTGATCACAGATAATCAATATTACATATGTGTTCTTGTTCTATTTCAGTTATACCTTGAAAATAGACCATTAGACTTGATTTGATGGAAACATTTTATATTACTACTGCTACTGGTTGTACCGTTTCAGTTATGCCTTACCATACTGGCATGTGAGATTGTCACGATGATTGATAAGCCATCTTTATTTCCTCCAAATGTATTAAAAAAAGGTCGTGCACACAAAGAATTAAAATGTACAGTTTTGAAAAAATATTTGAAAATGACAGTCATATACCAATAATACAACTTTCTCCCATTGTGTCCTGTCTAAATTACCCAGTGTTGTCCAAAAACCGAGAATATCATGATCAGTAATTATTCCTTCTTCCTATTGTCTCCAAAATTCAACAAAATCAAATATGATATCACGAATTATTTAACAATTTACATCTGTCATTAAAACTTGTGTATAACGTTATGACGTGTATTGGCATGGAGATTTTCACGATTTCATTCGGCAGTCTTAAAATTTAAACACCCACAAACTACAGAGAAGTCAAATGGCTTTCATAACACCATAAAGTGATATATCTCTCTTGTATGAATGAGGAATATAAGTAATGATGAGTTAACGATGTTCATAACTTCACACATACGCTACAAAAAGTCGTAGCAAGGTACATTCAAATTACACTTTATGCAACAGGATATTATTTCATTTTTTAACCAGTGCAAAAAATCGCTATACGTTTTACGACAGTGTAGAAGGTAGACATGAAGTATCTGAACAAAGGAATAGTATGCGTTGTTAAAGTTTGAATAACAAATAACAAATCATGTAGTAAAATCAATTTGGACCGAATACGGCAGATTTGAGTTTCTCAATCTATTATGATTAAACTTATGCTGTACTGCCGACATGCAGACAATGTCTATAATCACTCTCAACCCTTGATCGGATCGACCGCAGTTTGACTGCAATCTGATCACGGTTGATCGCGATCAGATTGCAGTCAGACCGCGGTTGACCGCGATCAAACTGCAATCTGATTGCAGTTGACCGCGATCAGATTGCAGTCAGACCGCGGTTGACCGCGATCAAACTGCAATCTGAATGCAGTTGATCGCGATCAGACTGCAATCAGACCGCGGTTTTCAGGTAACTAATTCTGCAAGGGTCTGTAGATAATTGAATTTTATAGTTAGTTTTTCAATTACAATTTTCAATGTGCATAAGTGAGGTTGGTCAAAGTGTTTTCCTGCCAAATTTGTTTGTCCAAATCTGCCCCTGTATGGTAGATGTTAAGCTATTGTTGGAGAGGTGCCATTTCCTTTTAGAAATATTCTGATTATTTTTCTTGCTTCCATGGATATGCTCTGGACTTATTTCATATGAAGCTATCTATCTTTATAGCCTCCTGTATGGTAGTTGTCAAGCTTGTGAATATGTTGTCTCTGAAATGGAAGTATAAGCCAATTGAACAGAAAATAACACAGAATTTTTAAAGGTTCTGACAGTTTATATAACACCATCAAACCGATTTGATATATGTTCCGTGGATAATAATGTAGAAATAAGGGACAATGCTCTCTCTTTGGTTTCAGACAAACTTCATCTTTTTTCACTATAGCTTAAACTCGTTATCACGTAATTATCATTAATTTTATTATCATCTCAGGTTGATGTATTGACAACTGGTGCGGGGGGCATCCCAGTGCATCACATGCACCCGCTGACCTATGATATTTGTCATCATTCATGTAATCTATTGGTATTGTTGGCGTTGGTTTAACGTACATGATGTGGCTTAATGAAACAATATTCTTAGCTCAAACGATATTTGTTGTCAAAATCTAAATTATGTATTATTTAGAAATTCAGACCAAAAAGTGAACCTTTTATTTAAACTTTAATTCATATGCGTTTAATAAAAGTTCTCTTTTTTTTCAGACCCGTCCCCGGCGGCATGTTCCTCTGCATGCACAGGTACCCAAATCTGCGATACTACTGCTTCACCACCTAAGTGCAAAGGTGAGATTTGACATTTTGCGAGAATAAATACGAGGTCAAACGTTAGCCATCTCATTTTGTTAACAAGCTGTTCATTTAAGGGAGTGTTGGATTTGACCTTAACAAGCACAATGTACTCCAGAAGGCATTCATCTCTTGCTTCTGTCCGTTCTTGTATGGTTCTGTTGTTCCTTAATTCTGTTATACTATTATCGAGAAATAAATTCGATCCTGGAACAGTCAAAATTTTACAAAATGATATTATATGTCATACGACCTGTGTCAAGTTGGTGCCATTTTCTACTTTTGTTTATTTTTATTTTAATGTTTACTAGATTTCATTGAAACAAACTGAAGATACTGCAAACAGTGGCTAAAAACTTATGTTTTCTCGGCACATCTCAAATTCTATTCAGTCTACCTGTACAGAACTTGTGATGAAACTATTAATGTAATTGTGCTTTTTGTTACTGGGTAAATCTGACCCTTATATATTTTTTTCTTGTTTCGTTGAACACAATAAAAGGGGGATAGTTGACCTCTAGCAGCTACAATCGCATTATCTGTTTAGTGTTATTTTATGCGACTGGATTGAACTAAACCTATTGTTGGAGAGGTGCCATTTCCTTTTAGAAATATTCTGATTATTTTTCTTGCTTCCATGGATATGCTCTGGACTTACTGCATATGAAACTATCTATCTTTATAGCCTCCTGTATGGTAGTTGTCAAGCTTGTGAATATGTTGTCTCTGAAATGGAAGTATAAGCCAATTGAACAGAAAATAACACAGAATTCTTAAAGGTTTTGACAGTTTATATAACACCATCAAACCGATTTGATATATGTTCCGTGGATAATAATGTAGAAATAAGGGACAATGCTCTCTCTTTGGTTTCAGACAAACTTCATCTTTATTCACTATAGCTTAACCTCATTATCAAGTAATTATCATTTATTATCATCTCAGGTTGATGTATTGACAACTGGTGCGGGGGGCATCCCAGTGCATCACATGCACCCGCTGACCTATGATATTTGTCATCATTCATGTAATCTATTGATATTGTTGGCGTTGGTTTAACGTACATGATGTGGCTTAATGAAACAATTTTCTTAGCTCAAACGATATTTGTTGTCAAAATCAAAATTATGTATTATTTAGAAATTCAGACCAAAAAGTGAACCTTTTATTTAAACTTTAATTCATATGTGTTTAATAAAAGTTCTCATTTTTTTCAGACCCGTCCGCGGCGGTATGTACCCCTGCATGCACAGGTAGCCAAACCTGCGATACTACTGCTTCACCACCTTTGTGCAAAGGTGAGATTTGACATTTTGCGAGAATAAATACGAGGTCAAACGTTAGCCATCTCATTTTGTTAACAAGCTGTTCATTTAAGGGAGTGTTGGATTTGACCTTAACAAGCAAAATGTACTCAAGAAGGCATGCATCTCTTGCTTCTGTCCGTTCTTGTATGGTTCTGTTGTTCCTTAATTCTGTTATACTATTATCGAGAAATAAATTCGATCCTGGAACATAAAACAGTCAAAATCCTACAAAATGATATTATATGTTATACGACCAGTTTCAAGTTGGTGCCTATTTCTACTTTTGTTTATTTTTATTTTAATGTTTACTAGATTTCATTGAAACAAACTGAAGGTACTGCAAACAGTGGCTAAAAAACTTATGTTTTCTCGGCACATCTCAAATTCTATTCAGTCTACCTGTACAGAACTTGTTATGAAACTATTAATGTAATTGTGCTTTTTGTTACTGGGTAAATCTGACCCTTATATATTTTTTTCTTGTTTCGTTGAACACAATAAAAGGGGGAAAGTTGACCTCTAGCAGCTACAATCTCATTATCTGTTTAGTGTTATTTTATGCGACTGGATTGAACTAAACCTATTGTTTGAGAGGTGCCATTTCCTTTTAGAAATATTCTGATTATTTTTCTTGCTTCCATGGATATGCTCTGGACTTACTGCATATGAAACTATCTATCTTTATAGCCTCCTGTATGGTAGTTGTTAAGCTTGTGAATATGCTGTCTCTGAAATAGAAGTATAAGCAAATTGAACAGAAAATAACACAGAATTCTTAAAGGTTTTGACAGTTTATATAACACCATCAAACCGATTTTATATATGTTCCGTGGATGATAATGTAGAAATAAGGGACAATGCTCTCTCTTTGGTTTCAGACAAACTTCATCTTTATTCACTATAGCTTAACCTCATTATCAAGTAATTATCATTTATTATCATCTCAGGTTGATGTATTGACAACTGGTGCGGGGGGCATCCCAGTGCATCACATGCACCCGCTGACCTATGATATTTGTCATCATTCATGTAATCTATTGATATTGTTGGCGTTGGTTTAACGTACATGATGTGGCTTAATGAAACAATTTTCTTAGCTCAAACGATATTTGTTGTCAAAATCAAAATTATGTATTATTTAGAAATTCAGACCAAAAAGTGAACCTTTTATTTAAACTTTAATTCATATGCGTTTAATAAAAGTTCTCATTTTTTGTTCAGACCCGTCCGCGGCGGCATGTTCCCCTGCATGCACAGGTAGCCAAACCTGCGATACTACTGCTTCACCACCTAAGTGCAAAGGTGAGGTTTGACATTTTGCGAGAATAAATACGAGGTCAAACGTTAGCCATCTCATTTTGTTAACAAGCTGTTCATTTAAGGGAGTGTTGGATTTGACCTTAACAAGCAAAATGTACTCCAGAAGGCATGCATCTCTTGCTTCTGTCCGTTCTTGTATGGTTCTGTTGTTCCTTAATTCTGTTATACTATTATCGAGAAATAAATTCGATCCTGGAACATAAAACAGTCAAAATCCTACAAAATGATATTATATGTTATACGACCAGTTTCAAGTTGGTGCCTATTTCTACTTTTGTTTATTTTTATTTTAATGTTTACTAGATTTCATTGAAACAAACTGAAGGTACTGCAAACAGTGGCTAAAAAACTTATGTTTTCTCGGCACATCTCAAATTCTATTCAGTCTACCTGTACAGAACTTGTTATGAAACTATTAATGTAATTGTGCTTTTTGTTACTGGGTAAATCTGACCCTTATATATTTTTTTCTTGTTTCGTTGAACACAATAAAAGGGGGAAAGTTGACCTCTAGCAGCTACAATCTCATTATCTGTTTAGTGTTATTTTATGCGACTGGATTGAACTAAACCTATTGTTTGAGAGGTGCCATTTCCTTTTAGAAATATTCTGATTATTTTTCTTGCTTCCATGGATATGCTCTGGACTTACTGCATATGAAACTATCTATCTTTATAGCCTCCTGTATGGTAGTTGTTAAGCTTGTGAATATGTTGTCTCTGAAATAGAAGTATAAGCCAATTGAACAGAAAATAACACAGAATTCTTAAAGGTTTTGACAGTTTATATAACACCATCAAACCGATTTGATATATGTTCCGTGGATAATAATGTAGAAATAAGGGACAATGCTCTCTCTTTGGTTTCAGACAAACTTCATCTTTATTCACTATAGCTTAACCTCATTATCAAGTAATTATCATTTATTATCATCTCAGGTTGATGTATTGACAACTGGTGCGGGGGGCATCCCAGTGCATCACATGCACCCGCTGACCTATGATATTTGTCATCATTCATGTAATCTATTGATATTGTTGGCGTTGGTTTAACGTACATGATGTGGCTTAATGAAACAATTTTCTTAGCTCAAACGATATTTGTTGTCAAAATCAAAATTATGTATTATTTAGAAATTCAGACCAAAAAGTGAACCTTTTATTTAAACTTTAATTCATATGTGTTTAATAAAAGTTCTCATTTTTTTCAGACCCGTCCGCGGTGGTATGTACCCCTGCATGCACAGGTAGCCAAACCTGCGATACTACTGCTTCACCACCTTTGTGCAAAGGTGAGATTTGACATTTTGCGAGAATAAATACGAGGTCAAACGTTAGCCATCTCATTTTGTTAACAAGCTGTTCATTTAAGGGAGTGTTGGATTTGACCTTAACAAGCAAAATGTACTCCAGAAGGCATGCATCTCTTGCTTCTGTCCGTTCTTGTATGGTTCTGTTGTTCCTTAATTCTGTTATACTATTATCGAGAAATAAATTCGATCCTGGAACATAAAACAGTCAAAATCCTACAAAATGATATTATATGTTATACGACCAGTTTCAAGTTGGTGCCTATTTCTACTTTTGTTTATTTTTATTTTAATGTTTACTAGATTTCATTGAAACAAACTGAAGGTACTGCAAACAGTGGCTAAAAAACTTATGTTTTCTCGGCACATCTCAAATTCTATTCAGTCTACCTGTACAGAACTTGTTATGAAACTATTAATGTAATTGTGCTTTTTGTTACTGGGTAAATCTGACCCTTATATATTTTTTTCTTGTTTCGTTGAACACAATAAAAGGGGGAAAGTTGACCTCTAGCAGCTACAATCTCATTATCTGTTTAGTGTTATTTTATGCGACTGGATTGAACTAAACCTATTGTTTGAGAGGTGCCATTTCCTTTTAGAAATATTCTGATTATTTTTCTTGCTTCCATGGATATGCTCTGGACTTACTGCATATGAAACTATCTATCTTTATAGCCTCCTGTATGGTAGTTGTTAAGCTTGTGAATATGCTGTCTCTGAAATAGAAGTATAAGCCAATTGAACAGAAAATAACACAGAATTCTTAAAGGTTTTGACAGTTTATATAACACCATCAAACCGATTTTATATATGTTCCGTGGATGATAATGTAGAAATAAGGGACAATGCTCTCTCTTTGGTTTCAGACAAACTTCATCTTTATTCACTATAGCTTAACCTCATTATCAAGTAGTTATCATTTATTATCATCTCAGGTTGATGTATTGACAACTGGTGCGGGGGGCATCCCAGTGCATCACATGCACCCGCTGACCTATGATATTTGTCATCATTCATGTAATCTATTGATATTGTTGGCGTTGGTTTAACGTACATGATGTGGCTTAATGAAACAATTTTCTTAGCTCAAACGATATTTGTTGTCAAAATCAAAATTATGTATTATTTAGAAATTCAGACCAAAAAGTGAACCTTTTATTTAAACTTTAATTCATATGCGTTTAATAAAAGTTCTCATTTTTTGTTCAGACCCGTCCGCGGCGGCATGTTCCCCTGCATGCACAGGTAGCCAAACCTGCGATACTACTGCTTCACCACCTAAGTGCAAAGGTGAGGTTTGACATTTTACGAGAATAAATACGAGGTCAAACGTTAGCCATCTCATTTTGTTAACAAGCTGTTCATTTAAGGGAGTGTTGGATTTGACCTTAACAAGCAAAATGTACTCCAGAAGGCATGCATCTCTTGCTTCTGTCCGTTCTTGTATGGTTCTGTTGTTCCTTAATTCTGTTAATCTATTATCGAGAAATAAATTCGATCCTGGAACATAAAACAGTCAAAATCCTACAAAATGATATTATATGTTATACGACCAGTTTCAAGTTGGTGCCTATTTCTACTTTTGTTTATTTTTATTTTAATGTTTACTAGATTTCATTGAAACAAACTGAAGGTACTGCAAACAGTGGCTAAAAAACTTATGTTTTCTCGGCACATCTTAATGGCTATTAGGTCCATCTGTACAGAACTTGTTATGAAACTATCAATTTAATTGTGCTTTTTGTTACTGGGATAAGTCTGACCCATATATATTTTTACTTGTTTCGTTGGAAACCATAAAAAAGGGTTAGTTGACCTTTAGCAGCGACAGTGTCATTATCTGTTCAGTGTTAGGCTATGCGCTGGATTGAATTACATCTATTGTTGGAGGGGTACCATTTCCTTTTAAAAATATTCTGATCATTTTTCTTGCTTCCATGGTTGTGCTCATTGCATATAAAGCTTTGCATCTTTTCCAGCCTCCTGTATGGTAGTTGTTAATCTTGTGAATATGTTGTCTCTGAAATAGAAGTGTGATCCAATTGAACAGAAAATATTACAGAATTATTAAAGGTTTTGACAGTTTATATTACACCATCAAACCGATTTGATATATGTTCCATGGATAATAATGTAGAAATAAGGGACAATGTTCTCTCTTTGGTGTCAGACAAACTTCATCTTTATTCACTATAGCTTAACCTCATTATCAAGTAGTTATCATTTATTATCATCTCAGGTTGATGTATTGACAACTGGTGCGGGGGGCATCCCAGTGCATCACATGCACCCGCTGACCTATGATATTTGTCATCATTCATGTAATCTATTGATATTGTTGACGTTGGTTTAACGTACGTGATGTGGCTTAATGAAACAATTTTCTTAGCTCAAACGATATTTGTTGTCAAAATCAAAATTATGTATTATTTAGAAATTCAGACCAAAAAGTGAACCTTTTATTTAAACTTTAATTCATATGCGTTTAATAAAAATTATGTTGTCATTTTTTTCAGACCCGTCCGCGGCGGCATGTTCCCCTGCATGCACAGGTAGCCAAACCTGCGATACTACTGCTTCACCACCTAAGTGCAAAGGTGAGATTTGACATTTTGCGAGAATAAATACGAGGTCAAACGTTAGCCATCTCATTTTGTTAACAAGCTGTTCATTTAAGGGAGTGTTGGATTTGACCTTAACAAGCAAAATGTACTCCAGAAGGCATGCATCTCTTGCTTCTGTCCGTTCTTGTATGGTTCTGTTGTTCCTTAATTCTGTTATACTATTATCGAGAAATAAATTCGATCCTGGAACATAAAACAGTCAAAGACCTACAAAATGATATTATATGTTATACGACAAGTTTAAAGTTGGTGCCTATTTCTACTTTTGTTTATTTTTATTTTAATGTTTACTAGATTTCATTGAAACAAACTGAAGGTACTGCAAACAGTGGCTAAAAAACTTATGTTTTCTCGGCACATCTTAATGGCTATTAGGTCCATCTGTACAGAACTTGTTATGAAACTATCAATTTAATTGTGCTTTTTGTTACTGGGGTAAGTCTGACCCTTATATATTTTTACTTGTTTCGTTGGAAACCATAAAAAAGGGTTAGTTGACCTTTAGCAGCGACAGTGTCATTATCTGTTCAGTGTTATGCTATGCGCTGGATTGAATTACAGCTATTGTTGGAGGGGTACCATTTCCTTTTAGAAATATTCTGATTATTGTTCTTGCTTCCATGGTTGTGCTCATTGCATATAAAGCTTTGCATCTTTTCCAGCCTCCTGTATGGTAGTTGTTAATCTTGTGAATATGTTGTCTCTGAAATAGAAGTGTAATCCAATTGAACAGAAAATATTACAGAATTATTAAAGGTTTTGACAGTTTATATTACACCATCAAACCGATTTGATATATGTTCCATGGATAATAATGTAGAAATAAGGGACAATGCTCTCTCTTTGGTTTCAGACAAACTTCATCTTTATTCACTATAGCTTAACCTCATTATCAATTAATTATCATTTATTATTATCTCGGGTTGATGTATTGACAACTGGTGCGGGGGGCATCCCAGTGCATCACATGCACCCGCTGACCTATGATATTTGTCATCATTCATGTAATCTATTGATATTGTTGGCGTTGGTTTAACGTACATGATGTGGCTTAATGAAACAATTTTCTTAGCTCAAACGATATTTGTTGTCAAAATTAAAATTATGTATTATTTAGAAATTCAGACCAAAAAGTGAACCTTTTATTTAAACTGTAATTCATATGCGTTTAATAAAAATTATGTTGTCAATTTTTTTTCAGACCCGTCCGCGGCGGCATGTTCCCCTGCATGCACAGGTACCCAAACCTGTGATACTACTGCTTCACCACCTAAGTGCAAAGGTGAGATTTGACATTTTGTGAGAATAAATACGAGGTCAAACGTTAGCCATCTCATTTTGTTAACAAGCTGTTCATTTAAGGGAGTGTTGGATTTGACCTTAACAAGCAAAATGTACTCCAGAAGGCATGCATCTCTTGCTTCTGTCCGTTCTTGTATGGTTCTGTTGTTCCTTAATTCTGTAATACTATTATCGAGAAATAAATTCGATCCTGGAACATAAAACAGTCAAAATCCTACAAAATGATATTATATGTTATACGACAAGTTTAAAGTTGGTGCCTATTTCTACTTTTGTTTATTTATATTTTAATGTTTACTAGATTTCATTGAAACAAACTGAAGGTACTGCAAACAGTGGCTAAAAAAATTATGTTTTGTCGGCACATCTTAATGGCTACTAGGTCCATCTGTACAGAACTTGTTATGAAGCTATCAATTTAATTGTGCCTTCTGTTACTGGGGTAAGTCTGACCCTTATATATTTTTACTTGTTTCGTTGGAAACCATAAAAAAGGGTTAGTTGACCTTTAGCAGCGACAGTGTCATTATCTGTTCAGTGTTATGCTATGCGCTGGATAGAATTACAGCTATTGTTGGAGGGGTACCATTTCCTTTTAGAAATATTCTGATTATTGTTCTTGCTTCCATGGTTGTGCTCATTGCATATAAAGCTTTGCATCTTTTCCAGCCTCCTGTATGGTAGTTGTTAATCTTGTGAATATGTTGTCTCTGAAATAGAAGTGTAATCCAATTGAACAGAAAATATTACAGAATTATTAAAGGTTTTGACAGTTTATATTACACCATCAAACCGATTTGATATATGTTCCATGGATAATAATGTAGAAATAAGGGACAATGCTCTCTCTTTGGTTTCAGACAAACTTCATCTTTATTCACTATAGCTTAACCTCATTATCAAGTAATTATCTTTTATTATTATCTCAGGTTGATGTATTGACAACTGGTGCGGGGGGCATCCCAGTGCATCACATGCACCCGCTGACCTATGATATTTGTCATCATTCATGTAATCTATTGATGGAGTTGGCGTTGGTTTAACGTACATGATGTGGCTTAATGAAACAATTTTCTTAGCTCAAACGATATTTGTTGTCAAAATTAAAATTATGTATTATTTAGAAATTCAGACCAAAAAGTGAACCTTTTATTTAAACTTTAATTCATATGCGTTTAATAAAAATTATGTTGTCATTTTTTTTTCAGACCCGTCCGCGGCGGCTTGTTCCCCTGCATGCACAGGTACCCAAACCTGCGATACTACTGCTTCACCACCTAAGTGCAAAGGTGAGATTTGACATTTTGTGAGAATAAATACGAGGTCAAACGTTAGCCATCTCATTTTGTTAACAAGCTGTTCATTTAAGGGAGTGTTGGATTTGACCTTAACAAGCAAAATGTACTCCAGAAGGCATGCATCTCTTGCTTCTGTCCGTTCTTGTATGGTTCTGTTGTTCCTTAATTCTGTTATACTATTATCGAGAAATAAATTCGATCCTTGAACATAAAACAGTTAAAATCCTACAAAATGATATTATATGTTATACGACAAGTTTCAAGTTGGTGCCTATTTCTACTTTTGTTTATTTATATTTTAATGTTTACTAGATTTCATTGAAACAAACTGAAGGTACTGCAAACAGTGGCTAAAAAAATTATGTTTTCTCGGCGCATCTTAATGGCTACTAGGTCCATCTGTACAGAACTTGTTATGAAGCTATCAATTTAATTGTGCCTTCTGTTACTGGGTAAATCTGACCCTTATATATTTTTACTTGTTTCGTTGGAAACCATAAAAAAGGGTTAGTTGACCTTTAGCAGCGACAGTGTCATTATCTGTTCAGTGTTATGCTATGCGCTGGATTGAATTACAGCTATTGTTGGAGGGGTACCATTTCCTTTTAGAAATATTCTGATTATTGTTCTTGCTTCCATGGTTGTGCTCATTACATATAAAGCTTTGCATCTTTTCCAGCCTCCTGTATGGTAGTTGTTAATCTTGTGAATATGTTGTCTCTGAAATAGAAGTGTAATCCAATTGAACAGAAAATATTTCAGAATTATTAAAGGTTTTGACAGTTTATATTACACCATCAAACCGATTTGATATATGTTCCGTGGATAATAATGTAGAAATAAGGGACAATGCTCTCTCTTTGGTTTCAGACAAACTTCATCTTATTTCACTATAGCTTAACCTCATTATCAAGTAATTATCATGTATTATCATCTCAGGTTGATGTATTGACAACGGGTTCGGGTGGCATCCCAGTGCATCACATGCACCCGCTGACCTATGATATTTGTCATCATTCATGTAATCTATTGATATTGTTGGCGTTGGTTTAACGTACATGATGTGGCTTAATGAAACAATTTTCTTAGCTCAAACGATATTTGTTGTCAAAATCAAAATTATGTATTATTTAGAAATTCAGACCAAAAAGTGAACCTTTTATTTAAACTTTAATTCATATGCGTTTAATCAAAATTATGTTGTCATTGTTTTTCAGACCCGTCCGCGGCGGCATGTTCCCCTGCATGCACAGGTACCCAAACCTGCGATACTACTGCTTCGCCTCCAAAGTGTAAAGGTGAGATTTGGCATTTTGCGCGAATAAATTCGAGGTCAAATGTTAGCCATCTCTATTTGTTAACAAGCTGTTCATTTAAAGGGGCAGTAGCACGTTTTTAGGAGGAAATAAGGTGATGTCAGGAAAATGAAAATGAATGGTTCCAATTGAAAGACAATGTATTTAAACTAAATGGAGCAGTAATAATTCAAATATATAACGTAAAGTTTAGCCATGCGATTCCTTTTTCTTACACAAAATGAATTAAAGGTGTTCACATAAAATGGCCGCCAGTGGATTTTATGAGAATCTTCATACTTTGTCCTCTGACTATGGATGATAGGCTAGTGTAATGAGATTTTTGACACTGTCAAAATAATACATTTAGCATTAACTTGCAATTATCAGTGAAAATTTTGAAATATAGAATTGTCAAAAAACGTGCTACTGCCCCTTTAAGGGAGTGTTGGATTTGACCTTACAAGCAGTATGTACCCGAGAAGGCTTTTTGAATCTTTTGCTTTTGTCTGTTCTTGTATGGTTCTGTTGTTCCTCAATTCTGTTATACTATTATCGAGAAATAAATTCAATTCTGGCACATAAAACAGTCAAAATTTTACAAATGATCTGGTTTGTCATACGAAACAACCTGAACGTAATGAAAACTGTTGCTAAGAAGCTTATGCTTTCTGGGCAAATCTCAGGCTATTCAGTCTATCTGTTCAGAACTTGTGATGAAACTAACAATGTATTTGTGTCTTTTGTTACTTCGGTAAATCTGATCCTTATATATTTTTACTTGTTTCGTTGAACACCATAAAAGGGGGATAGTTGACCTCTAGCAGCTACAATCTCATTATCTGTTTAGTGTTATTTTATGCGACTGGATTGAACTAAACCTATTGTTGGAGAGGTGCCATTTCCTTTTAGAAGTATTCTGATTCTTGTTTGGGTTTTTCATAGATATGCTCTGGAATTCTTCATCGTTTAGATAGTTTGTATCACACTATCAAATTGATTGTATAAACATTTAATGGATGATATTGTAGCACTACGGGGCAATGATCTCTTGTTGATTTCAGACATCCTTCATTGTAATTTCCTGTAGCTACACTTCAATATCAATTAATTTTTCACTCGTTGTCAAGGGACATTGTAAGCGAGGGACATAACAGAGCATCACCTGCCCTATGGTATATGTTGCAATTAGGTTAATTTAGTGATAACGTCAGCGTTGATTTCATGTACATGGTATTTTAACCATGGCCTATATTTTACAACTTGAACAGAGTAATATAAACCTTTGGCCAGGGTGTTAACATTCAATTTATCCATTCATTTTTAGCTTTCGCTTAGATGAGGCATACTAGCTCTGACCTTTTTGCTCAATCTATGCTGTCTATACTTTGCACACAATATTCATTATGTGCATACGGGTAAAAATTTTATGAAAATGACGAGTGGTTATTTATGAAACTTTCAAAGCCGTAATGTGGACTTTATGTATCTTATTTTGGTGAGTTTCTACTGGATTCACTACCTCATGATGACTACCACACTAGCCCCTTTCTCGCAAGACAAGCTAGATTGGATGAACCACACAATGGGAAACAATCAGCCTAAATTAGTGTACACTAGAGCCCAGCTGTACACCAGAGACCTGCCAAACTGGTGACATAACATACATGTATAAGTTGTCCCAGTCAAGATACGATACATTATGTAAACGTGGCATTGGAAAGTGTCAAACGACAAAACGTGATACTCAAGTCTTTAAATAAATAAAATCCAAAATCCAAAGTTCTTTATCTCAATATAAGATCATGGCTCAAAAAGGCAACATAAATCCATGAGCTCGTAACTGACCTACATATTGACATAATGATGTTAACTGAAACTTGCTTGTATCCACTTGGAGACGGCGCCTATAGTATATTGAAATAATTACACAAGTTGGATATGAATTCAATTCTTTCCCATGATCAGGTTCGAGAGGGGATGGCACTTGATTTATTATAAACCAATATCTCTCAACTGATGTCCTTTGTAAACCATTGTGTTACACGTCTTTTGAAGCTGTTGAACTGGTGTTATCAACAAAGCAATCTTCTGTTATGTATGTATGTCTGTACAGGCCTCCTCCCAGCAAACCAAACAACCAATTGACAACCATCGCAGTGACATCTCCTTTTTGGTTTTTTAAAATTTCCCCTTCGAGAATAATACAGACCCAAATGTGAAAAAGCTTAAATACTTACTAAGTGACCACAGTCTCTCCTACAGCTAGTAACAAGTTCTACACATCGATGCGGCAAAATTCTTTAATGGGTTGTTACTCGCACTGATGGAAGTGTTGTTTCTGATGTCAAAATAGATGATTGTACGGACATATCGCGCCATAATGCTATACTCAGCAGTTGGAAGGTTGAGAAACCACAATCCCCGACCATACAAGTAACGACGAGAGAAAAAGCTCTGTTGCCCTACATTTCAAACAGATATGAAGAGAAGAACTTCATTGAAAAATAGAGACGGTCACCCCTGGAATTCGACCCCGATTCAATAGTATCTGTAGCACAACAGCAAACATATCCAACAAGAAGGCCATGTCTGGGTTTATACAAATTGGTTTAATTCTCGGCGGTACATTACTCTCCAGGCCGGTGTTACATTCACATCTAACGGGTACACGACAGAGTCATATCCAAGACCCCGTCGTGGTACCCCCAGTGTGTCCAGGCCTGGAGTCTTCAACGAGTCTTTACCCTATCTTCTCTTGAACTTAGGTATATAAGCATCATACATAGCAACAATTACATGGCAACACAATATCAACATACAACATACAGTTATCTAACAGGTTCATAAATCATTAGGCTACTGATTTAATACTGGACAACGAGAGTCCGGACTATGTGGTGAGCTTATAGCTTATAGAGATAATGACAATACAATACACAATGACTGACCATGTCTAAGGTTATTAGCAAGAAGCTTAACACAGAAACCAATAGTGTTTCATATCTACCTACAACAATGGACTTACACAGATCATTGATGATCATGCCCCGGTGGTTTAATTACTTGGCTCTCTGACTCTCTGCGTATAGCCCAAACGTCAAAGAAGAAACGCAGAACTCAGCAGATCAACAGTTAAAGCAGCAGTACAATTGGCTGTTATGAAATCGAGGTCAGAAACTCATCTAAGCAGCTTTTCAGTGTCACAAATGGCCTGATGAGCAAGAAGAACTCTACTGCTTTATCTAATCCTGCTAACAGCTCTGACCTACCCCAACAATTCTGCGACTACTTCTCAGACAAGATAAACAGGTTACGGCATTAACTTGATGCATATTTCATTGAGTCACCTTCTTTCGTACAATGGCCCACCTCTTTCATCATTTAAACCAGTTTCTCAGAAAGAAATACTTGAACTTGTTTTGAAATATGCCAACAAAACTTGCACACTGAATACAATTCCTACAAATCTGGTCAAGCAATGTATTGGAGACCTGGTACCCTAATAACAGCTATCATAAACACTTCACTTTCAACAGGAACTGCCCCTGCCCAGTTCAAAGAAGGTGTGGTGACGCATGACTCCAACAATATGAAACATTTTAGATCAGTTTTCAACCTCTCGTTCCTTTCAAAACTTCTCGAACGAGTCGTGTTGAACCAGCTGCTGACACATCTATCTACCAGAGGACTCCTAGAAATACATTAGTCTGCACAGTCATCAGGGACACAGCACCGAAACCATACTCAGTGTCATGAACAATCTTCCAACGAAAGCAGACAAAAGAATTGTCTAATTGATGTCTCTTTTACATAAATAATAATTAGTAGAGATATGTTTTAGTGTAACTATCCCATTTTATTCAAAAAGTCCCGAAATATATGTCCCTTTCAATTTAAGTAGATATGTAAAAATAAGTATAAGTGTTACTTAAGTACAAACGTAAGCAGTCAGGGTGAAAAGGGAACCTTGGGGAGGTTTCGAATACAACCGACCTTTCGAGCTATTACTTTTCATTTTGCAAACTTATTTATTTATTTTTATAGGACATCAAACAATGATTTTGAAACAGTCAATACGGGATGAAATATATATGCATTGTTTTCAAAATGTTTTTAACAGAAAATGATAAACTGTATGACTTGTTGCCCTCATGGTTTAAGTACAAACAATGATACCAACACTTTGAGTAGTGATAAAATGTTGTTATTCAAAAGAAAATGATAAACTTAAAGAAAGCATTAGCCTTGTTCTTACTTCAAAATGAATAAATGACATGCACGTGTATAATTACTGATGGCCACTCTGTCTTTCAGATGCACCAGTATGCACCTCTCCTGCATGTACATCTTCTCAAACATGCACATACATGAATGGAACAGCAACATGCAAAGGTAAGACGATTAACATTCCATATTGGAAAGTTAGTCAATGACTACTTCTGAAAATAATGTCTCATTATCTATTTAAGTCATATATGTCATTTTTCAAGGGAAATGGTGCTACAAGATATAAATAAATTGTAGTTGACGATCATTCAAAATGTATTTTATTGTGTGTTACAATTATGACTCATTAAGTTTATCCTTTTATCATTAATTATATTTATTAAGATAATTCCTATTTATTTCAGAAAATGGTGGAAACATTGGTAAATATATTCTGCTCGAATATTTTAGCAAAATTATAACTGGAGTAAACGTTTATTTGTTAAAACATTGGTTATTATTGTTTAAATGAGTAGTAGTAGTAGTAGTAGTAGTAGTAGTATAACACACTCATTACCAAAACCACTCGATACGCATTTTTGGGCTTTTTTAGGGGCTAAATAATTCTTTATCATTTTGTTATGAATTAGTTTAGGCGAAAAGGTTCATGGTTTATTTTACCGAAAATACTATTTACCAATAATCTAAATGTGTTTCATATTTTTATAATCACAGTTGCTGTTGCCCCGGGACTTCTTTTGGCTCTACTTCTCTCCGCAATTTACCTGTAGAAATATCCTGTGGTATTTTCTATAGATGTGTTGTGAATATTTATAGCGTTACCCTCTCGTCTTTGTCTTATTTAAAGAAGGTAAATACATTTTGATTAAACCAAGGAGGATAAATCTGACTGAATGATGATTATCACTAATCTAACAACACTGGCAGATGATACAAATAATAAAAACAACTACGTGTTTGCTGAATACTTAACTACAGATGTAGAATTTAAGTGATTTATCTTTGTAGTGACTTAATCTTACTCAAATCATTGTTATTGTTAAATTCCTTTTTTCTTTTTCTCTGACTATTTTGTTTGTAGTGTGGATTTAAGAGTTTCTTGTAGTATCATTGACAGCATTGTCCATAATTGTAACTGTAGCATTAAAAAATCAGAAATGGGAAATTAAACAATCAACTTGTTCAATCTATCTGAAAGGGCAAAATTACACCAATTCAACATTTGAGCAACGAGATGACAATACTGATGACGTGGTCCCTCCACAGGATCAACTGAACGAGTAGAGGTCATCTACCCTCTGAGATATGTCGAACGTCTTTGTCATGATTTTTCTCTCTCTTTTTTTGTGAATCATTTGTACCGATTTAAGTCAATAAATATTGAAATATTTTTGTGGTCTTTTTTATTTACTGGTTGGTGCACATTACACTATAAGACTTACCCCTAGTTCAATCAGTGTCTAGCTCGTCAATTACCAATGTAGTTTTATCCAATTTTATCGATTGTAAAGTTGTTGTTTCAAATCATAACTTGTGTGAAGTTCAGTATTCCTTGCTTGTAAACAGTATTTTAGAATCCTTATCAAAGACTCGAATCTGTATACCAGAGAAGCTATAATCCAATGAAATTGCTTTTCTTCTAATATCAATTGATTTTCAACATATTTTTATGGAGCAGAAGATTTTTTTATTACAAGTATGCTTTCCGATCTACTTAGGTATAGACCTGATTTAAGATACTGTCTATGTTTGTTTCCTTTGACCTGAGTATACGCCATTGTATATTGTATCGAATGAAACCTGGTATAAATCAGTTAGATATGATATCGCAAAATGACAAAAAAACATTAACAAAAGTTATGTACTGTCGCATAATAAAATAAAAGGCTATAAAGGTTCAAAATATTGACACCCCTAAACTTGTTCTATATCAATGAGCTATCTCTCCGCAAGGTCTGACTGCAGCCTTCCTACTCGCATGTTGATGTAATTATAAACATCTAGCACAAACAAACTCGGTCATCAACGATATTTGTACTCAAAGTGCTCTTCTTAAACTACTACTGTTGCTACTACTACTGCTCCCGCGGCTATTACGTCTGATACTAGAATGATTTGTATCCTACTTCTATCCATCTTCTTTATTCACTGAAATGCGACGTTTGGGTATACATTGATTTCTTATACCGCTTTCAAGCATGTAATAGACAGTCATATATATATATATACATAAAAAACAAAAGTTTGGAAATGATTTGAATCCCCGACCGGTTTCACACTATTCAGGGATCATCATGTGGTCATTTATGACGTTGCCATGCTATGACGTCACAGAACAAGGGGCGCATAACCCATCCAATCGATGCGTACCCATATATATGAAGACAGGAGAGATGAACTGCAGTATATAAATATATATATGCATATATTATGTGTATCATAAATACCGAAACGTTACATTTCTGTGAATAAAGAAGTTGGATATCCATAAAACTGTGTACTTTTTGTTACATGTAATGTTTGTGAATTTACCATACATCTTCTGTTCCATGCACGGTGCCATTTCAGGAAGTGGTGCCAAGACTTTCCGTCACAAGTATCTGAGAGTTATGGACTATGAATTGTATGAAGAAGTATAAGAAGAGAACTTGACGATGTATATCCAACCCCAGTTGGTCTGTCAATAAAAATATGCACAATTCTTCTTCTTCCTTACAATATCCATTGATTATCATTATCGGTCAATTATCTCAAATTATTTCATATTCTTTATCATGTCAATGATAAAGGCCATGAGATGAAATTCACTTACAAAATGTGATCCTCCAACACCATTAGGAGAAATATGAGGATTTTACATTTATATATGATAAAATCCATATTCAAATCCTTTAACAGAAAGCCTACGTGTAGAATACGCATTTAAGACACAGTGATGGAACACGATCGAATAAGCAATTTGTCTCTGTTTTAAATCCGAATTTGATGTGGGATTCCTGACTCCCTAAGACAAATCGTACATGGTTTATAGTTGGTCCTGAACATGGTTCATGCATTTCTGAGAGTGATGACATAAAATTGGGATACATCGACTGTCTGGTTTGGATGCCTAGTAATGACGATATACAGTTTAATTTGTAAGGCTGGATGATGGTCTTGCTCTGCCAACTGATGAGGGAGGAGTATAAGGTCAGGTGGAATATTAGACATTCCGAAGAGTGATAGAGTTGGAGTTGTAACCGGTTGCTCCTTGCTGATAATATGTATCAACTGGTCTCCAATATATCTCGCTTTGACAATCCTTTGCTTGAAAAGGTATATAGAGGATACTAAACGACCTTCCATTTAATACTATGTTTATTTAACGAGTTGATGATTTTGTATAAAACGAGCGAGAGCGAGTTTGATATAAAATCAATCACGAGTTTAATAGAAATAGTATCAAATGAAAGGGAGTTTAATATTCTGCTATTACTTGTCCTTCACATCAAGCACCCTTGCCGACAATGCGCTGATAATAACATTTTCTGACAAGGTAATTCAAATATATAAACAATGAAAGGGGATAATGCTTTGTTTACATAGTTAGGTGGTGCAGCTGGTTGTTAGATGTCGTTCTTTGTTGATGGACCAGGTGGTTGGGAACATTGTTATGTCTGTAAAAACACACATTATCCCCTTTCATTGTTTATATATTTGTATTACCTTGTCATCTAATATGTTGGTACATAATTTAGTCACTTGCTTCCTGCAAATATATGTTCTGCATCTACCACTATGATCATTACTCACCTGAAGAAGGGGCAAGAACTAGCCCAGAAACGCCGTGTGAAATGAATAAAGAAGTTGACATCCATATCATTGTCTTGTATTACTACCCAACATCTAAATGCCCTTGAAGAATTTGATCATGATATACTTAGTAAACCGCCACAGATTTTTCAAATTTCAAAATGTATTTAATTATGATACGTTTACAATAACACATATTTGCGGGGATTGTAATTAGATAAGTGATGTCTGTACAGACACCAGGGATGAATCAACCACTGTAAATTTGCTTATTCGACAATACAATTGCCTGAAACCACAACCATTTTTTAACGTGGATGCAAATATACGTAATTGACATAATACTTTTTGTAATAGAAAGTTTGATCTTTTATTGATTGAAGGCAAATAATTTCAGTGCAAGTCTACACTGCCGGTATTTTGCTAATCTTAAGGAATAATGAATAATGCTTATCTCAAATGTTAAAGACATACTTTTTTCAAACTCGTATGTGATGCATAGGGCATATGATGATAATGCGCCCACTTTTTAGATGCAAGAAAATACTTATTCCTTACGATTGCCTTGTAAGCAAGGATTAAAAAGTTTAGGACAGCCTTAAAGGATATCAGAAAACGTATGAACTAGAAAATATCTGCTGCTGTTAGTCAAACTTTAAAATGTTAACTTAAATCAAAGTTTAAAAAGTCCTTTATTAACTTATTTCTGTAACTTCACCGATATATCTAAAACAATGTATTGATGCATATGCCGTGGCGGCCGTCGTTTTGGTTTACGTATGCAAAAATATTAGTATTGCCGATATTGTAGTTCATTGAGATTATAAAGAAAAACTTTTAAGCCTGAATATTCACATTTTTTAAAACTAACTTACATGAATGATCATTTGATTTGACATCGTTAGTAATTCCAAGAGATAAACATTTATTTTGTATTATTTATAGCTTCGAAAATGAATCTAAGCTTTAGCAAACATATTTTAGTCGACATATCGTTTCTCTTAATCCAAAACACGAGGACTTAGAAATCGTTGTTGACATCGATTCTATAAAGATAAAGGGTTAAGCGTTTTATCAGATCAGGACACTTACCGTTTAACCACCTGGTTGTCAAGGCGTCAGTTCCTGTCAAAACCTCTTAAATGTTTTGGAAATCTGACCTCTTCTCAAGAACGGTTGAGTCAGGAAATAGCTAAAACGGAATGATAAATTGGAAAATTCGGGTCTGCACAGTTCAGTCAATCTTAAATGCTAATATTCAGTGCTGAGCCTCTTTGTCTTCGGAATCATAAATTATAGTTCTTGATCATTCGTCAAAATATGAGTCAGGAAAAAAACAATGTTTGGATTTTATAATGTATTCATATTTCATCCAAATTATTACATGGTATGATTATTCTTTTCGTGAGCAATTTTAATCTGTCTAATATTTGTGATCATCTTTACCAAACGATGTTTGATCACTTAATTGTTGTGTATGATTTCGGGAATAACATTGAACTATCTCTGAGTGAATTCAACTCAATACTCACAAAAATGATCTTACTGTGATAGATATTCAAACCTCCCACAGGTGATTAAAAGAAATACCTTCCACGAACTTTGCTTGAAGTCACTTGGGGGCAAAATACAAACTGCTTGAAGTCACTTGGGGGCAAATCACAAACTGCTTGAAGTCACTTGGGGGCAAAATACAAACTGCTTGAAGACACCTGGGGGCAAAATACAAGTGCATTTGGATCATTGACACTTTTGTCAAGTTTATACTCTACAATCTGCTGAGGTCAAAGCAATTTTTCAAAACCAAAGTGTCAGTCAATAAAAACTAATATTTGCTGACAGAGCTTACTCTAGAACAAGGTCTTTTGAATCAGATACCTTGTCACCTTGACTGACTGAAAAGTTTATAGGGTATGTTCTACATAACTCTGAACATTGAAACTATAGCTATGACCACAGGAACCCGATATCGTAAATAAAATGTAGGAAAAACGTGGGTAAGAAAGATCCGTTCCTATATGTATATATAGTAAAGGAATAAAGGCATCCATGTTGCCGATCTCGACTCGCTTCCGAGTTAAATCAAAATTATCGCTTCAAATCGGTGACATCTCATTCACATACACAAGAATCTCTTAGTTATACATTTCTCAGCAAAACTTAGCTTGTTTCAAACACATGTCACCCTTCAAATAACTTTTATATCTATTTATATTCGCAAATCGACCGCAGAAACCTCTTGGGTGAACGTTACTCCGCACCAAATGCCTCTCGGGCGATCTGATAGGTCCGTTAATCATAAGGGCGAATTTCTGTAGATAATTTCTAAACATCGTGAAAATTTTAAAAAGCGATTTTTATTGATGTTCAACTATTTTCAAACCAGGTTGTGACAATGGAGTCAAATGATTATTTGTTTTGGTATGTAGAATAATTTTTTGCACTAGGGGATTGTGACGGCCCAGTCGCTTGTCTTCACACACACTGTAGAATTAATAAATGGAAATTTCCATTTCATTATTTAAAAAAGAGAGGTTCAAGATTTGTTTGTCTCTTGTGTATAATTACAAGAAAATAATAAATATTTTTAAAAAATCATAATACTATATTTTTACATATCAGTAAATTTAAATTGATGTATTATATCATTGAATTATTTCAAGTAAAACTATTTAATTCAAGTAAAGTGAAACACGACCACAACATTGTGTTATACAAAAGTGTATCAACATTATTAACACAATCTGTGGAATGATAAGTTTATATTTTTTCTAGAAATTGTGATTTGATGGTTTTTTACCAATTACGTTATGTAAAAAGTAGCTTAAAGGGGCAGTAGCACGTTTTTAGGGGGAATATAAGGTGATGTCAGGAAAATGAAAATAAATAGTTCCAATTGAAAGACAATGTATTCAAACTAAATGTAGCAGTAATAATTCAAATATATAACGTAAAGTTCAGCCATGAACAAAAATGAATTAAAGGTGTTCATAAAAAAAT
This sequence comes from Steromphala cineraria, assembly GCA_916613615.1. NCBI lineage: Eukaryota > Metazoa > Mollusca > Gastropoda > Trochida > Trochidae > Steromphala > Steromphala cineraria. Next base: position 27,524,365 of record OU744736.1, on the reverse strand, counting down.
GGCCGCCAATGGATTTTATGTGAAGCCTCATACTTTGTCCTCTGACTATGGATGATTGGCTTCTGAAATGAGATCTTTGACACTGTCAAAATAATACATTTAGCATTAACTTACAATTATCAATGAACATTTCAAAATATGAAATTATGAAAAAACGTGCTACTGCCCCTTTAAGCATTATTATGTTTTATTAATGTCAATTTGGAATCTTTTATACCAAAACTGTAAATGCATATTTTTGTTAACTTGTACACCTAATGAATAAAATGCTGGCAATCATAAATAATTTTCAGACAAACTTTTTTTTGTAAATGTTAGTTTTACATTATTTCAGAAATTAATAATTAGATATTTGACGTTGATTTTTAGATAAATAACTGTAGAGAATCACTCTAGTGTTTTACCTCATCACTGGACATTTAAATAATTTAAGTGATGACAATGTCGAAATTTCGAAAATGTTATTTTTCTTTTCTCTACAAAGTCCTTGTTTAGTGAACGACAGCTTTAACTTGTCCCTTTGCATGAGGTTAATGTTAATTTTGCTGATATTACTTCTTTCTTTCATATTTTCTTCTCCTTAATCGTAGCCATGTTGTCAATGTCATATTCATCGACTTAACAAGAATGTTAATATCTTCACGAGTATTGACATTCTCTCCCCACAGAGATACATCAAGTCATAAAATACTGATCAAATCTCTGTTCGAATAAGACCGGATTCCTTTTTTTACGACAGTTTCCCCTAGCGACAAAAAAATACAACATAAGCATATGAAAATGTCAGCCGTTGCAAAGGAAAAGAAAGGGCGGTTTTGGTCACAAGACCTTTATCGTGATTCACTAGCTAAGAAGATGACCTTTGAACAGCGCCGTTGGTTGCACACCTTATTTTGATTATTTATTGAATCACATCAGGCTTCTCACTTTCTAGCCCACAAACTCGAGTAATTCAAGCAGAGGTTAGATTAACATGGTATGTTACTGCAGTGCTCCAGATTATTTCTGGACCTACTGGTTATTTACTTCTTGTTTTGGATACAATTAAGTGTTGATTTTGATAGCGCACTTTAATAAATCTGTACTACTAAGAATTCGGACAATTGGGTATTTTATATGAGAAAGGTTGTACACTCATGATTTTAATGATTGGTAATTGCACTAAATATAAATAATATCTAACATAATAAAATAACGTAATGTTACTACTTAATATTGATAGAATTAATAAATATGCTTTTCATTTTGGATGAATACATCAATAATGTTTGTATCCATTGAACTTGAATGTTTTCATTGCCAAAACTGATATATTTTACATTCTGTCATATATGTCTGTATTATAACTTGATACATAAAATTTTACATTTCTGTCATTTTAATTTCTTCAATCGTCTGTGTTTTATTTAAACTGAATGTTTTCTTTTCTGAGTGTTTAGGAACATTTGATCTAAAGTAAGTAACAAAGAACTAACTCAAATAAATGAGGAGGCTTCGTTAGCTTAGACACTAACACTGATGTAGAGCGTTATGAACTCCTTACTAGTTAACTTGGCCTACAACCCCAACAACATTGTAGCATCTGTATACACTCAACAACATTGTAGCATCTGTTTACACTCAACAACATTGTAGCATTTGTTAACACTCAACAACATTGTAGCATCTGTTTACACTCAACAACATTGTAGCATCTGTTTACACTCAACAACATTGTAGCATCTGTTTACACTCAACAAGATTGTAGCATCTGTTTACACTCAACAAGATTGTAGCATCTGTGTACACTCAACAACATTGTAGCATATGTTTACACTCAACAGCATTGTATCATCTGTTTACACTCAACAAGATTGTAGCATCTGTTTACACTCAACAACATTGTAGCATCTGTTAACACTCAACAACATTGTAGCATATGTTTACACTCAACAACAATGTAGCATCTGTTTACACTCAACAACATTGTAGCATCTGTTTACACTCAACAACATTGTAGCATCTGTTTACACTCAACAACATTGTAGCATCTGTTAACACTTAACAACATTGTAGCATCTCTTAACACTCAACAACATTGTAGCATCTGTTTACACTCAACAACATTGTAGCATCTGTTTACACTCAACAACATTGTAGCAACTGTTTACACTCAACAACATTGTAGCATCTGTTTACACTCAACACAATTGTAGCATCTGTTTACACTCAACAACATTGTAGCATCTGTTTACACTCAACAAGATTGTAGCATCTGTTTACACTCAACAACATTGTAGCATATGTTTACACTCAACAGCATTGTATCATCTGTTTACACTCAACAAGATTGTAGCATCTGTTTACACTCAACAACATTGTAGCATCTGTTAACACTCAACAACATTGTAGCATATGTTTACACTCAACAACAATGTAGCATCTGTTTACACTCAACAACATTGTAGCATCTGTTTACACTCAACAACATTGTAGCATCTGTTTACACTCAACAACATTGTAGCATCTGTTAACACTCAACAACATTGTAGCATCTGTTAACACTCAACAACATTGTAGCATCTGTTTACACTCAACAACATTGTAGCATCTGTTTACACTCAACAACATTGTAGCAACTGTTTACACTCAACAACATTGTAGCATCTGTTTACACTCAACAAAATTGTAGCATCTGTTTACACTCAACAACATTGTAGCATCTGTTTACACTCAACAACATTGTAGCATCTGTTTACATGTCTAACATTGATGTAGTTATATCATGACAATGTTATATTCGAATACGCGAGACTTGACAAATATATTTATAATAATTGCATATACTACCTGTCCCGTCTATTTTGAACTAACTGGGGTTTTGAGCATTTGGTAGCGTAAAATACGCAGATACGCTGCTTTTCCTGAGCTCCAATATAATGGTGTGCCTTAAGGTGGAGGTAGTCTGTTTATATATATATAGGCAGTACTTTCGATCATAACGAAATACACTGCAGCCCAACCGATTCGGTGTTTCACCCAATCTAAATAAATTTAGATCAACAGGTTTTATATAAGGCCATACTGTTGACAAAATAAAACATCTGTTGGTCTATTTGTTTAGATTGTGTTACACCCCACCAGAAGTGACATAGCCAGACAAAGGAGGCTCCACAGTACAGATTAAAACCTTGCATTACATCTTACATAAATGTTAAAGAGCCCTAGGCGTGAGTTGATAATACATGTAATAATACGATACATATACAGAACGTCATACGTGTGCATTTGGGTTGTTTGTATTGAACGAGTAGATGCCATATACTCCTTTTAAACCTTTTTACAAGTAGTTTTTTAATTTCTTAAATTATCTGAGAAGACGTGATGCAAACAAGGCGATAACCCAGAACACGCTCGACTGATGATTTGATACCTTAATTATCTTTTTATTTTCTCATTACTCTGCGTAGTTAAACGACAAGGATATTTTATTCAAGTGTGAAAACAAAATAACGAGATGAAAGTAAATCCATAGCCATTATTTATATAGTCCTGAATATGAAAAAAAGTAAAGTTCAGGGTATCGAGCGACGGGCTTCATTCAAATGACGTCACCATGGAAATGATATCATGTCGATATGAATACAAAGGTACGTCAATTGAACTTCACTAGAAAATGCCTTCCTTGTCGTTGAGCATTTGTGTTATATTGCAATTAAATTTGCAACAATATATTAACATTAAATTTCGTTGTTTTTTGGAAATAAAAAAAATTAAAGTGCTCTATAAACGATGGTTTTGTTCTTATGAAATTGAGAATAACTTATCAACAATTGGAAATGTTTGAAATTGCAAATCTTACATAAGAAACAAATCAATGTATGTGTGTACTTTCTTTTGCCTGGAAGTTTATAATGTTTTTTAAAGAAGTCATAGAATTGTTTTTGTGCACCTTTAAATCACAAAAGTGTCATGTAATTTGGCATTATAATTATAATGATAAAAATGTTTCAATTGTGTATAGAAAAGATCAAATATTAGTAAAGAATGTCTGAATGTCTGCTGATTGTAAATAATGTCATTTATATAATGTCACCAGTGAGCAACTTAACAATATTTGCCTCATTACGTTGATAATTCATTTTGAGCCAAATCAAAAGACACTTGGAAAGTGGGAATTTAATCCCCATATTCAAGGAGTGTTTAAATCAAGAGGAGACAGTAACTAACTACGATTTTATTGAATTTTACTCATCATAGACCTGTAGTCAATTTCGAAACCGGAAGTAGAAATTGCGACTGCTAGTATATTAGTACTCTTTATTAGGTGATTTGGCCGCTAACTGTTGTCTTTAATACATACCTGCTGAAAAAGATATTGCTCAGACAAAATCTCCCGAGAATCTCACTTGAAATCCCACCTGGAATCTTAAGTCGGAAGTTCTCGCTCTTTACTAATTCATGGAAAACGTGACGTGACGCTCCTTGTTAAGTCTTATAGGTCAAGCTTTTGCAAACATCATGATGCATTGCAGGTTTTATTGATATGAGTGCACTAAAATTATATTCAGTTTCGGAAAGATTAAATACACTCATAAAGGTTGTAACTCGTTCATTATAATGTGTATCATTTTTAAAAATTATTTTATATATATGTTTTTATTAAAGGGGCAGTAGTACATTTTTTGATAATTTTATATTTTCAATTTTTCACTTGTTATTGTAAGTTAATGCTAAATGTATTATTTTGACAGTGTCAGAAATCGCATTACACAAGCCAATCATCCATAGTCTGAGGACAAAGTATGAAGATTCACATAAAATCCATAGGCAGCCATTTTGTGTGAACACCTTTATTCATTGTGTGTAAGAAAAAGCAATCGGATTGATAAACTTTACGATATATGTTTGAAATATTACTGCTCCATTTAGTTTTAATACATCGTCTTTCAAATGGAATTATTAATTTTCATTTTCCTGACATCATCTTATATTCCCCCTAAAAACGTGCTACTGTCCCTTTAAACCTATTGATTTAATATATATTTTAGATTTGGAAATGTTTAAATTGTAGTCTATACATGCATCCTTCTGTATTAGCACATCACACTCAGGGTTTTAAGATACATAGTCTTTATAATCGAGTGGTCATTATGAGTTTGTTCTCAGTTTCTTATACCCCCTTTACATCAAGCCCGTTCTCAGTACGTTCTTGGATTTTTTCAGAACGGGCTCGAACTGTCTGAGAACGGTCTGAGGACGAAATTTACGTTGTGGCAACTGTTTACGAATTTTATGAACTGGCTCGGACGTACTAGAAATGCGAAGTTGATCCAGAACGTTTGACATGTTAAACGTTCTCCCCGTCCTGAAATTGGACGTAGAAGAACGTAGTTTGAGATTTAATTTTTGAACATGTTCGAAAGTTAGCTTTTTTTAAGTACGTTTCAAGAAACCTGGTGAAATGTACTTTGGCGTAGTGAATCGTAAATGTGAACGTTTTGCTCTTTAGGTAACCCTAGTTATGAAAGTAAAAAAACGTGGTAAACCTTGTCCTCGAATAACGAGTGTTAACTACACTATGTCAGGTATGAAGTTCGTTCTACTACGTTTAGATACATTCTAGTACGTTATACTACCTTATACTACAGTGAACTACATCGGTTTCATATCCGTCAAATGACGTTTAAGTACAGCTAACTAGATGTTTGTACGTCAGCCTACGTTAATTAAACTTTAAAACTACGTCTGATTACGTTTCATTGAAAGACATTGGCGTAAAAGTAAGTTATTCAACATATCACTACACTTTAGTAAGTAATAATACGACGAACTGCGATAAACCACATCTAACTAGGTAGCTGGATGTTATAAGGATCAGCGTGATATATCAAACATTTGTCAATGATTGAATTGTGATTCAAGTGAAAAGGAAATTCATTTACTACATACAAATTTATCATCTATATATATTAATGAATACTTATCAACGTCTATTGTGTATTTCAAAACCACCAACCATGTTTTTAGATTTCTAAAAAGGTTTAATATTTTTACATACAGATAATATTGCTTAATATTTGTCAATTTCAGGAAAATAAATTGCCTGTGAAAGTCACAATCATGTGAAACTAATTAAAGAACTGTTCGTAATTACATTAAAACAAAACCCTAATTGAATCTTATTTCACAGAGTAAAAAAGGTTTTCCATCAGTGTATATATATTTTTAACATATATAGGTCCATTTATTATAGCTATCTAAACTTTGAACGAATAAAGCTTATGAATAATTATATATCAACGGAAATATACGTTCTACAACATTCACCTTAAGTAGCAGCATTTGGGCAATTAAAGCTAACATCCAAATCAAATATACGAAACCGAATTTGAAATTGTGCAACAACAAAATATAAAAGTATATCAAGTATACAGAATAATGCATTAAATGATAAATCAAATACCCTATGATAAGGATAGTTTGAGAATCTTTGTTCTCCTTCCTGAAATCTTAAATTGAAGCCAAAGCATCATTTGTTTTATAGGTTTTGGGCAGTCTAAGACCATGAAATTCTATAATAAAACAATATAGTGATATGATTATAGTATCTTTCAATTTTCAACTTTCGATCGCCTAAGTACAAGATGTCACACCACCTCCATTTATCATCATTGCTTAAACTAATAACTTCTTTAGATGTACGGTCAAACAGTCTATATAAAGGTACATATTAAGGATCTTTTTCTGAAGACAAATGACAAAATCTGCGATAAAAAAATCATATGCAGACAGTGACGAATGCAATTCTTAAGACTACGGTCAATAAATACGCCCTATTCTCCACAAGTAGATAATTAAACATTTAACTGATTAACTAATAACAAAAGAATGATAGAGGACTAAGAATGTAGCCTTGTCTATTGCCACTTATAGACTCAAAATATTCTGAAACGTTCCAATTGAATAACGTGGCACTAGCCACTGTCACTGATACTGGTGTTACACATTTCCATTTGTATTCTTTGACAACAGATCAAACCAAAGAAGGCTAATCAACACCTGAACAATTAAATTCCATTTGGTAAATCATTACTAGTAGATCTACGAATATAGAGAAAAACTCACCCAAACTCTTCTGATAACAAATAGATCTACACAAGTCACACAACCACACCCAGACATCTCCAACATATAGGGTCGGGGTCGAAGGGTCGGGAGACATATTGGTTTTAGCTGAGTTCCCGTCTGCGTTGGCGTCGGCATTGGCGTCGGCGTCGGCGTTGGCGTTCCCATTTCGTTTCCGGAGCAGATCTCTAAAACTATGTGACCGATCATCACCAAACTTGGTATACTGTCTCTCCATATCATGTAGATGTGCCTTTTGGAGGTAATAGATTTTTTTTTTTTTTTTTTCTATTGCAACAATTTGGACTGAGTCTTTTTCAAGGGTAGTGTTCGTATCCGGAGCAGATCTATTAAACTATATGACCAATCATCACCATAGATGTTAACCTGTCTTAATTGTTTGTCTTTAGTAATAAACGTCTCATAATACAAGCACTGGTTTGGTGTTTACTTACTCAAAATATGTATTCAAGTTGAATTATACAGAGAACATTAATGGTGCTTTATGCTAGTATTGTTAGAGGTTTGGAGCATTTGAGGAAGGGGGAGACATCTAATTTTACGGATAAAACCACATTCTAGTTTCTTCCTCAATCGAGGTGTCATGAGCAGAGCCAGGGAGAGATCCGTACAGAACATGATCGCCCTTCGTGGACGGGTTCGGATTCTCTGATGCAGGTGCCTGGAATCAACCTCTTAGTCGGCAGTAGGATCAGAACAGGGAACGAGTACTTGCTCTCTATCCTTTGCCACATACACGTTCATTTCCCTTCTCAATTCCAGGCGCTGGGTTTACTCCCTGCTTGCCACCAGGTGGCGCTGCCCTCCCTGGACACTTTTTCTTGTCACTTTTAATGCATTTTATCTGATTCAAACATAACAAAAAAACTAACAGTAATCACTCCGATAACCCAAGCCTTGTCGACTGGCAAAGCGTGCCAGATATCATCATTAATAATGTTTTGCCTAACAACAGGGACGAGCGCTCGTGTGAAAACTTAGCTCTTGTCAAACCATCATGCTTTAGAATCTTTCAGACATTTCTGTTATATCATTAATAAACTCTGCATAACATCATTGTATTCATTGATTATAAACAGCACAATAAACAATAAGTATAAAGAAAATTGTTAACGTTCTGAAGGATTACCCATTCTGATTGGGATACATTTGCTTAAATCTCGAAAATATTAAATGTTGACACTGAACTATATTCAATAGACGTCAAACAAGATAGTTCTACTGAAGCGAATTTAATCTGTCTTTTTCGATAAAAAATTATAATTATTTATTTTGTACATTGTTTTTTTTCAGGATTGGTGTAGTTACCATTACATACATTTCATAAGCCCGATGCCCTAGGGACCATTTTAAAAAAGTGATTATGACCTACCTGTCGGTTTAACAAATTAAGATGTCTGGATATTTCTAAAGGATTTCAATTTCAAGTGCATGAATATTTATCGTTGTTCAGTGGACAAAGACGTAACGGTAACCATGAACGTACGATCATAAACATAAACGTACGATCTCAAAACTGTTTTATGGACATGTCGTCTTTGCTTGAGAGCATTCCTTTTTTTGTGCCCTGGTAAACAGAATACACAGTCCAGGCATCCTGGTGCATCGCTCCTAAACATGGTTAAATTAATCTCTTTGTCACCTGTTCACGGGCAACCAAACGCCATTGTTTTCAAGGTATCAAATTGGCAAACATCATAAATATAATCTACTGACAATCGAGCCTTGCGTTCTCGTTAACACTGTAAGCTAGCACTTTACTTTAATTCAGACATTTTTGAAAACTTGATAGCTTTTGTTCGTGAACATTTAAACAAGTTTGAGTATTAGCTATTCCAATTCATATGCTCAAGTTCATGGACCAAACGATTTATATTGAATTCCAAAACGTGATTTTGAAATAATAGTAAATAGAATCCAGATTTTATGGCAAATATCAAAGCTTTCTAGTTTTCGGCTTAATTGTCTTATGTTGCTAAAAGGAGAAAATCACAATGCCAAGTTAGTGTGTTGACCTTTATATAATTTGGGTTTAGAAATTGATTTAACTTGGTGTAGCATTAATAGAATATGTTTAATAAAACTGCTGTCTTGATTTACATTAGTTTCCTATCGTATGATTTTACGTTTGATCAATACGGGCTACAGTTTCTTTATGTATAAAACTTATGAAAGAATATTGATAAATATGACGTATGATAGAAAAAAACAAAGACATTTTTAGAAACAAACAAACAAGCATTTTATATAAACTTGATCGCTTTTTATAATTTCTTCAGAAAGTTGCTATCGACGTAAACGCTGGATTCTGAAATTTTGTTCTCTTAATCATATATATAGGCCAACATTATATACCTTGAAACCTTTCTTGCATTCATGTGTACTGACAAAAACGCTATAAAACATTATAGTGGAAAACCAGGAAGATTTCGTTCCTTGGTAGGATGATAGGGATCAAATGGGTCAGAGTTTAACAACAACTTTTACTTTCTTAACCTGGAAAAAATTGCATATATCATTTTAAAAATATCATCGTAAATGCACTCGATTTGTAAAATATGATATAATGACTATTGTTTCAAGTCTTTGATGACGTATGGGTGATCTTTTAGGAGCTATGATGTTAATTAAAATATCTATGATTTCTGTCATAAATTAAAATATTTAAAAATGTTTTTGAGCTGATATGTCAGTGTTTGAGGTGGTTCGAAATTGTTCAACTGATTCTGGACTTATTCTTCATGGTCAAATGTTTTCAATATATGGTTATGAAGGGAGACGCTGCATATCTTAAGTTTGTGCACTTGCTAGTGTATCTTAGTGCATATATCATGTAATTTGGTTTCCGTTTAGACGTCAATCAAAAAACTCAAGCAGCATTGACAAAGAATAACCAATGTTAGAAACCATTCACTTAAACCAAATTTTGTTTGTCTGTTTCAAAATGTAAACATTTGGCACGGAAAAATACACAGATGGAGTCAAATTTCGGAAATCTACTATCTTGATTTTTGATTTTTTAATATGTTTCATATCAACGTGTTGAAAAATAAGCGAATTACAGTAACTAAGTGTAAAGGAACAAACATGTCTTAAACCTAAAGCTGAAAGAATTTTTAAGAGAAAGATAAAAAATAATGTTACAAAATTTTGACCCCTTGTCAAATTGTTACGATTTCCTATGTGGTATGGCATGTTCACGCAAAATTAATGCTGATTTATGTAGTGAAATTGTAACATGATCCGTTTCGTTTTTTGCATTGCTATGATGCTACATTCCAAATTACACTAGAATATGTATGAACAAATGTTAGATACGTATCTATAGATATATTTCTTCAAATGAATTTGTGACTTTAGATTTGTTTAGATGATTTTTGAGTAGACAATCTACCCCCACTGTTATACCTCTATACTGTTTCTAAAGTGACAAGTGTTTGTACGCTGACTCAAGTTGTTTCCATACTTTTTTTCCGATAGGTCAAATCCCTGAGGAAACATAAGCAATTGATGAATGGGTGATCTGTGTCTGCATGGTATTCCTCATGTAACTGGGCAACATAAAAGTATGTTTGTGTTGGGTCTGAACCGCCACCTCTCTCTTGTTAAGCCAGAATTGATATACATGAAAAGTTGTTATTTATAAATTCATTTATGTAACATATTGTGCTTGGTCAGGTACTGTCCATGGCAACAAAAATACATATAACTAAAACTAAATCTTTCTGCCTTTAATGTTTCTTGGGTATAAGCAAGACAGTTTAACCTTTTTATTTTCTAATTAACATTTAACAACATGGGAATGACGCATTGAGTGTCTGTACTTTATGTTGTTAAGCAAAAAGAAACAATATGATATAATTTTGAAATTGTACTAGAACTGTAACATACATAAGTATTGTCTCACTTGCAAGGTTTTTATTTCATAGAATCATGTCGAGAACTCGAGTATTGTGTATCTTAAAAGGTACATATTTGATAATGACATTCTTAATGGTTAATTAATTGAATGTGACACTTTGATTGGTTTAAAGCTCATAGATAAAAAAATATGATGTATTAGTTTTACATATAGCAAAAACCCGTGTTGCGGGTCAGTGTAATGTTAATACATGTGATGTGTCCTATAATTTATCCTTAATCTTAAAAACAATATTCTCTTTAAAAATAAATGGCGCTTTGTAAAACATAAATAACATGCACTGTGTTTCAAGACAAGACAAGTATAATATAGATCAGAGTGACTGAAAACTGAGTTTGAAATTATTCAACAACTAAGTCCTAGAGATAAATCAAACATAACTGCATTGGTGCAGGGTATGCATTTAGTGCGCTGTCATGGTGCGCAATCCACCCAATTGGCTGTTCCAATGCAAGATTTATGTCTCACAAAGGCTCAATGTACCAGTATGACTGGGACTATATAAATTATCCAATGCTAAGGAACTTGTTTGCTATTGGCAAAAATTTACATAATGTTGCCACCATGTGATACATAAAAAGCCATCCTAACTCTGAGACCAACAGAGATGCCATAGTAACACCTGGTATATAAGGAAGGACGACGAGAACAGGTGCGTCTTTCATCTTTTCTGTCCAAGTGTCTCACCTAGACAACTCACCTGAAGTCAACGATGAAGGCCTTAGTCCTTGCACTGCTTGTAGTTGGTGAGTTCATTTTGTCAAAGCTGTCTCAATTTCAGTTTTATTTTAGACACATCCTTTTCTGCGTTGAAATGTTTGATTTGATATTGTCATGTTGAGAACTAATTGAACTGATTACATCGAGTTACTTGGATAGTTATCATTAACGGGTTTATTTGTGTCTTGTTCTAACGTTTAGATTCTTTAATATTATTGTATGGATTAACTATTTATACCACGCATCTCCTCATACCAAACTCAAATTCATATTCTCAATTGCAACCTCGTTGTCATGCATACCTCGCTATTTACCCAAGTGGGAATGATTTGGAAAATTTAATTCAATCATTTTATTTTTATAGTAGTAGAAAGCAATTGTGTGATTCATATTTAGGGTACAATACATAAAGACTAAATCATTGTTTTTGCCGAATATCATTTCTATCTCATCGAGTGGAGTGAGAAAGTGATGTCTCTATTATAAGTTCATGGTATTTTCATGAGTTATTGTTTTATCCCCAATGGGTTTGATCTTGATATGTGTGTCAAATTATACTTTCAGTGTCGATAGTCCATGAACCAGTACATGCTGCAATAGATGCTGATTGTACCACTAATGAAAGTGCCTGTGATACTGATGCGGAGATATGCTTAGTGGATCCAGGGGACTCAACCAAGAAGAAATGTGTTTCAAACGGTATGTTTTGACTGAAAGACATTTGCCGATATGAGCACATTCCTGTAGAAAGGCAACAATAATGCATTTGCCCTGGCCATGTTAAAGTTAAGCGCTCTTTTGAATTACTTTTTATTTTCTTCTAATCTACGAAAGAGAAATTGCAATTTTACTCTTTGTTTTAACAACTCTACAATAACTAGCCCATATCTTTAAACGCGATTTATAACCCTAAAGTCAAAACCTACTATTCAATTTTCCAACTCTTCATTATCCCTGTACATGTTTAATTAACATTTCCTACTTACTGTTTATCATATCTAAGTCGGTCATGACGACAACATTTTTCATCAATTTCTTGGCATTTGGCCGTGAATTGTGTATACAGTGGTGTTAAGTGATATGATGTGTCCGTCTGTCAGAACGAAGGGGGAAGCGTTTTTTAAGACATAAGTACCGTTTTACTCAATGCTTTTTGTAGGAAAAAGATAAGATTTTAATTTAATCAAACCATTTAAACAGTTCGTATGACATTTATATTCTCAGAAAACGATGTTTAATGTTAAAGTTAATGCGAAGTTAATATCATATTTCAGCATGCGCGGACGGAAACTGTCAACATAGTGGGACATGTGGAGCAAACAATAAATTACCCTGTGATTGTAGTACTGCTGGTGGATACACAGGACCAAAGTGTGAAACTGGTAAGTGTTTATTCCTCTACACTTAAATATACAAGATTTATATTGGCGTTTTACTCTTGTTAATATTGGCTTATTTGGTTAAAGTTACGTAGTTTAGGATCCGTTGAATTGTTTGTTTTTTGTTTGTTTATGTCTTATGCATTTGACAGCTGCATCCTATTAGGAGATTGTATAATTTTTAATAAAGAAAATTTTATTTGTAATAACATTTTCAAATATTTTTATATTTTTCCACAAATTTGATAAAGACATTTGTGTCTTCGTAATGTTTATTCTCCCAATAAACACCTCAGAACTTTCATTATTTAACGCAAAATGTATTAAGTTGAGCATTTTAAGCACTCAACCCTACCTCTCAAATCGTTATTCGGGTCCATTACCCCCATAAGCTTATTCTTAATATCCGAGTTGTTTTTTATTCTTATTTGCACTCTTTTTGTGTAGGAGTTTCAGAAAGAACGGTTTAATTAATTTACATGAACTGTTTAGGGATTGCAACCTATATCTAAATCTCGCTCTGTACGTTGGCCGATTTTTTAATTTTAATTTTTTTTTTACATGATTTCTCTCCCCTTGAAATTGAAACTTAAAACCTCAATATCCGGGTAACTTAGTCTTTAAAAATCTTCTCCTCATTTACTGCAATATTTATAGACTTATGCGATCCGTTGCAGAGCTTCAAGAATGTGTACAAAGGTTTCGCAATCACAACTTTTAATTCGTCCTATAATTTCCGTAACTACTAATAAGCTATCATAAAATTGATAACATCTTCGAATTCAAACGTGCTTTTTCAAGTTCAACATTCGCTTTGTGAGATTGTATCATTAAAATAGTTTAAAGTTAAGCCCTGGGAAGACAAACATCGTGTAGGGTTCTAAAAATATCGATTTGTCAGCCTTTCTTAATGTTCAAAGAACCATTACTTCTTTAATATGGGAGTTATCTAAAAATAACAAACATCCATGTATGCGAACGATTAAGACCAACATCTGTTCTGAAAACTTTATTAACAAAATATCAATATTTACAGTGTAAAGTTCAATTTAGTCTTACAGGGGTCTGATACTGTCATTTTAACATAAACGACTTCATACTTCTGTGTCTCGGAAACGATGACAATTAATTCAACACAAGAATTATACTTCTAGGAATACTATTCTTTGTAGAATGCCGTACCTGACGTTGAACGCCATGATGAATTTTCTGCAAACCATTGAATATCATTTGAAATTTGGTTATTTTGATGATGTAACAGTTGCTGTATACATCTTTTACATAAATGCATTTGAAGGTCAAACAATGTATGAAGGTCAAAGGGGAAATCTTGAAAACCGAAGAACTGCCGTGGCAGTCATAGTTTGTGGTTGATTTTAGCCCAACTTCCACTACGTGCGATCGTCTACGATCACTATACGAACGTGTCGTGAGGTCATCGTGTTGTTATTGTGATGTTGTCGGGTTGTTATCGTACAGTGATTGTGATGATCGTGCTCTATTCCAACACGATTTACTAAAATATCAAATATGTTCCTCATGTCGGAAAATCGTGTTGTTGACGTGTTGATCATGTTGTGATTGTTTGATGATTGTGAAGTGTCTGTGTTGTGATTTCGATGATCGGACTTCATCCATTGGACACGATACCCGCACAATTCCCATACGAACGATAAATTGGCCACCTTGCAGCCGTACGGCTACCGTACTAATGTAAAATTAACCCTTAAAATGCGTAACTTTAGGACCACGATGACAACACAAAAATACACGAAGTCAACACTTACATTCCTTACCCGATATGGTACAAGGCTAAATTATATATCACTGTACACGTTAAATTGGTGATTACGAATGTAATAAAATGTAATTGAATATGCTTTGTCTTACTTAATTTCTTCAACCTCGAAATACTTATATTTTCCATAAGGAAATATACAACGAATCTTTTCAAATCCTTGTCATTTGAAAACCGGGATTATTACCAAATGGTAAGCCATGGGATACGTATATACATCAGCGATTGAGGAAATGCGAGCTATTTTTCTTTGAGTAAATGTATTCATATGAGTGACTAATATACTATTATACTAGAGGTATTTATTTCGACAATTATATTTTTGTGATACATGTACATTGTACATGTACAGCCATTGGCGCAGATATATTTTCATGCAATATACATATCAAGAAATACATGTAGATACATTAATATTACAGTTGTGACAGTTGTGTCTTAAAGTATCAAACCATGAAAAAGTTATATCATTTAAGAATTGTTTTTGATGTTTAAAAAATTTTTTTTAACATAATTATGTGTACAGTTTGAAATCATGTTTATAGCTGCTAAGGATTATTTTTTTTCAAATTTGGACACGTTTTTTAATTCACAACTGTAATTGTCTAATCAGTGACACATATTCGAGAAATTTAAATATTTTCGTTGATTCTTTCTCTGCACTTAAATTGTCTTCCAAACACTCCTTTATTTCATTCGAAATATTACTGACATGCTGACAATCAAAAGGTTTTGCTTTCGTTTTCGGAGAAATTGCATGTATCAAATGTTGAATCTTGTTGTTCATTATCATATTTATATTTATCTGGTTTACCTTCGGAAATAGGTTAAAGCAGAGGTTTTTGATTTATCGAATTTGTTTTCGTTGTATTCATGAAGTACACTAGAAATGCGTTGATTTGACTCTTGTTGGTTTTCGACCATAATCTATCTATGTCATATACTTGTATGCTGTCAGTACACGTATTTGATCCGTATCTATAAAGAGGATTCGGTTTCTTCACATTTTATCGTGCATTATTCGTACACCAATTGTCATGTCATCGTGTTGGCCCCGTGTCATGTTCGTGTTGAACATAACATCGCACGATAATTGTACACGAATCATGCACTTCTCGTACAGAAAACATATTGATACAGTTGCATTGGGGAAAACCCGAGTACGACACCAGTACTATCGAATCGTAAATAAATGTTATCGTATTACGATCTTGCGTAATTGGAGTTGGGCTTTTGCTAAACGAGGCAATAGATAAAGAACTTGATAACTTTTTCACAAAATAAAAATAATTTCGATGGGTGTCAATTGTTTCACAAGAATGCTTTTATCATAACATGAATGTTAAATCTATCATTTGTTTTATACATTTGCCAATTGAAGGAAGAATGTATCAATCTAGTAATTCTTACTACAATAATTATTAACGTAATATATTTTTTAAAAGTCAAAATATGGAACAAAAAACTTTTTCTTAAAGGGGCAGTAGCACGTTTTTAGGGGGAATATAAGGTGATGTCAGGAAAATGAAAATTAATGGTTTCAATTGAAAGACAATGTATTTAAACTTAACGGAACAGTAATAATCCAAATATATAACATACAGTTTAGCCATGCCATTCCTTTTTCTTACACAAAATGAATTAAAGGTGTTCACACAAAATGGCCGCCTAATGGATTTTATGTGAATCTTTATACTTTGTTCTCTGACTATGGATGATTGGCTTGTTTAATGAGATTTTAAACACTGTCAAAATAATACATTTAGCATTAACTCACAATTATACCACGACTCTATTGTTTGGACCCGTGGTATAACTAACCAAAATGTTAGTTATACTACACCAAAGAATCAGCCGGAACTACTTTCATTTAACTCCTTTCATGACAGACTAAAAACAGAATGTATCACGATATATGTAACTGCAGCGGTTTGACAAATACCTTCAATTTCAAATAACGACAAAAAACCATGGGACAACGTTTATTGGGATCTTTTACTTTTTTTATATTTTGTTAATTGTAAGGGTTCTGTCGGGAGCCTTGTCGTTTGAGGTAGTCGTTACAGCCGGAGGGCGTTGTTTTGACCTGAGAAATACTGCTGACCATGTATTTCTTCGTTTTGGCGGCCGAGAGTTGAGACCAACACGTCTCTCCTCTCTTCACACAAACGATTCGCCCATTTGAATATTTTCCGTTTTAGGGAAATGTTCTTTTCTCCTGGACAGGCGTCATGTTTGTCGTTCCATACAAGACCTGCAAAGCGTTAAGATTTTTATGTTAAACTGGATCATGTAGAAGAATAAAGATGGAGAATATTTTCAGAAGCCTAAATACATAATGAACTGAACATTTTCTTCATAGTACGATTTTGCAATTCGCGTCATCCTTTTGATGGCTTATAGGCTATATTTTAATCATAAACTGTGACTTCTTCCATAGTTCGGCAAAAACAATTCTTAACCCGCAGCCCTATCAATTAACAACATTGTATGTTTTGGGAGGTGGAACTTCCTAATTTTGATTTTTTGAGAGATTGTTCGGATAACAATAAGTACTGCAAATTTATAACTAAATTCAATTAAATGATCAGTGACAGAAACCCTCATTATCTAGCCATGACAGACCAAGGCCATCTAAAGTTGAATTAAACAATTTAGACAACTGTATTGTTAAACAGACAGTCTGTGATAAAGTATGGTAACTCATTCGCAAGATCTGGCATGTTCATTCGAATGCCAAAATAAGGTTAATAAGGTAAAAGAATAGATGTTTATTTTCTTCTTGAAAACTTTTTTGAACATCAAATTAATGCATTTGAATATCAAGAATCTTGTAGTTCCTTCAAAAGACCATTTAATGCTCTAGTCAATAAACGGTGATAAAGAACACAAAAAGACATGTGTGCCTAAAATGCCACCCTCAAACACATTCTTTACATAAACAGCCTGTAAATAAATTTAAAGAAATGAATTGCAGGGGGGATTAAGTATTGAAATGTTAAACGTATGTAAATACAGTCAACCTTGATTGGTTATTAAAGAGACAGGAAAATTCAATGAATTTAGGTCAACCGTGTGTAACTAAATATGTAATGGGAGTCTCCTGCCATATCGTATATCTTATTTACTTCAACATTGGACTCTTTTTGGTAGAAACACTTCCAAATTCTAAATTTGTATGTTAAATTCATCGAGAGGAAAGTAATCACCTGTCATTTGGGCGCATCATCCATGTTTGTAGAGAAATGTTGCCTGTACGTCCTCACCTTCCACTGTACACAGTGACAATGTCGCCTTCTCCGAAACCAATGTCGGTTTCAACATGGAGTGCACGTGCAAAGCATGACCTACGCGCTGTTGTTGTTACCGTAGTTTTCTACTTTCGTGCTGCTCAATAGACAGTTGATTAAAGACACGAAGGATCAGGTAACTATAGAGCATATTTTAGAGAATATTTGGTAGCTTCTCAAAGCGTGATGAGGCACATTGTTTGGTATAGAGAACATAGTTCAAGGCATTTTTACAATTTGCGTATGATATTTTTTAAAATATGTTTCGTTTACATATGTCGTTGCGTTGGTCGTCGTATAACCAACCATGTCGTGGACTATAGACGACCAATACTCGTCATATAACTATTACTTATCAGTGAACATTTTAGAATATAAAATTATCAGAAAACGTGCTACTGCCCCTTTAAAACCAAAAGCATGCAATTTGCAAGTGCCTATATTTTCAAATATATTTTATCGCGTAATAGAGTCCTACCTTTTTTCGGTGAAGCACGCTGTTCTCAGCAGTTATCATCAGGGGCTACTGTAGGAGAATAAAAATCTACTTTAACTGATTTCTACCACATGTTCTTGCTGGATACTGAGCACTGGACTGCAGTATTTTTCTCTCTTATTCTACTTCAATGTACTAAATTTATATCTTTTAGCAAAGATTTGTCTATGCAGTTTTCGCGAAACCGCAATATCAACAATAATTTTTATCAAAGACTTGTTTACATATTCAAATATCGTCTCATTTTAACTGATACAGTTGTGACTTTAAGGTAACTTTCTCAACTATAATGTTTTAGAACATGCCGAGAAGAGGTTGGTATACAATGTGAACTTGTTTACAAACACTCGTCGAGCAAGACTAATGGACTTAAATTTAGTTAATTTGAAATAAGTACCAAATCTCCATATAATATTTTATTTCTTTAAGCTTTTCATTACACGTGTATTCAGTCAATATAGACTTGCAGGATTTAGACCAAGATTGTATAAGGCTATGTGCCTGTATGAAGCAGGACTACACATCCTCGGTTATCCAGGGATTTATGATCCGATCCTCTAAACGCCACCCCTGGGATTTTACATTAGAAAATTCTGTACTCAAATTACTCATCCTTGGCTGATATGAACCAACCAAACTGCTTATTCGATTGGACCAATTAATTGGACCAACGTACGTCATATCAATAGAATTTTTTCACTATCACACGCTAAGTAAATCCTAAGGATAATTTGCATCTACTTGGTACTATTTGGTTCTGTAAAATTTGTTATAAAACAGCCAATAGTGAAAAATGCAGCTGTTTGAATTTGTTTATGTTAAGCCGCCATGATGATTTTCTCCCATAGGCTCGTCTATTAGAAGGACCAAAGGCTACAAGAATATCGTGTGTAGAAAACAGTACACAAATTCAATTCAATAACTTTTTATAGCTATCAAGATATGAAAGTGATATGTGTTTGTCGTAAGTTAGTTCTGTGGCAGTATAATTTCACTCAAGTTTAATCCGCTCCGACACAAACAATATTATCAATAGATGTCTAATGAAGTTGTCAACATTTAGATCCTTACCGAAGAAGAAGATAGAAAACACAAAGAAGGACTGTGAATAATATGACAAGTATAATGTTTTAGGTGATAAACGCTTTGATCTTAGTTTCATTGTGTCCATACCCAATAACAAAACTAAATCTATGACCACGAACAGAAATGGTAGTATATTCTTTATTTCCCTTAATAACGTATTTCAAAGAATGTAATAATAATGCTCATTTCGGATTCGCCCCCCAATAAGTACCAGAATATGTACTATTCAAGATAGTGTGATCCCAAATATAACATTGTTACATTTGTTCATCGCTAAAATACTGCTTGTTGGACCTCCATTTTTGTGGATGGCGAAACGGGCGAGTTGGTTAGCTGTTGGTATGGTCATTGCTGGCGGTGTTGCCTGACTCTGAGGGTGTGGGTTCGAATCCCGCATGGGACTCGGCGCCAAAAAAGATCCCAAATAAATGAGCTGAAAGTTATAAGAGAAACCGTACGAGGTACCACAATAGAATGTACTGCGATTGTAAATACGACCAATCTTTTTACAGAAACCGTAATTTGATATGCATAGAAACATTGTTTACAAACGTCAGACACGAGATGGTTTCGGTACAACAATTTTGATAATCATTTTTGTGCATTAAAACATTCACCAAAAATGGATACGAAGATTGTTTATAAAGCTGAGGGCGAAGCATTTATCATCGTGTATAAGAGTGCTGCATATCACTACACGCACAAATATTTCATAAATGTGTCATATGTTTTCAATTTTGCTGTTTACAATGTGTTCAAATGCTTTATGCTATGGTTACACTTTCTTTACTAGTTTGTGATGTAAGCGATCCGGCAAAGCAGTATAAACATTCACAATCACAACATAATGAATCTGTAAAATTCAACAAAAGATGGACAAATCCGGCAACCATTAACGTCATTGTCTATCTAAGGCGATAAAAATGTTTGTTCAGCTATTGTGAATTTGATTGATCTCAAAATAACTGATTGATTTTAAGATTGTAACTTTTTCACAATTATTTTTTAAAACGGACTGTAGTTAATTGAATTCCTATTTAGTACCATGCATGATATGAGATTACTGTCCTATGGAATTCAAACATGGATTGACAGCGTTGTTCACAATCCATAAATGAAAGTTCATTAGCAGTGTCGCCCTAAGGACAATAATAATCTTGCTTAAAATATCAGTTTCACTATCCTTTCTCCAATGCTTTCATCAAATGTGCACGTTTGAATTAAAATATGTTTTATAAATACGTACAATGTAGATTGTTTGTTTGTAATGATTAATTGTTTTTACCATTACAGTCCATAAAGTTACTATATTTCGATGTGCTCTATGAAATTGTTTGGAAAGGAGGCGTGTTTCTTAAATGAAATGTTTTCAAATCTGTAAATGAAACAACTAGACAATTGTTTTGGGCATCAAGGGACTGTTAAGCATCTTAATACACACAAATTCACTATTTCCAGCTCCCACCAATACCAAGGATTGCAATGCTGGCGACTGTAAGAATGGTGGAACATGTAAAACTGGGGACAAACTACCCTGTGATTGTGTTAATGGATACACAGGAAGCAAGTGTGAAACCGGTCAGTTCCCTTTCAATATACATATTACAGGGCCATACAACTAAACTATTTATTCATATATACAGCTGCGTATCTTAAGTTTGTTCACTTACCTTCGTATTCTAGTGCACATATCTGTAATTTGTAACGTCTTTGAGACATCATATCATTGTGAAAACGAAACCGATAATGATGCAATTTCACTGCATAAGTTAAGACTCAGTTTGCGTTGACAAATTCGTATGTCATACCTAGCAGATAGCTGTAACAAATTTGGCAGGTCACTGAAATGACCAGGGGTCAACATTACGAAAACACTGATTTCTATTTTGCTCTACAAAATCCTTCATGAGTGCACTAATTTTAATCGAATTTTAAGAAAATCCTAATTTCACAAACGTAACCCATCTGTCTTTTTAACAATGCCAAATATCGAAATTCAGCACCAGTGACAAGACGATCCCAAAATATGGTTTGGGAATGGTAATTATACACATAGACAATTGGTGATCTTCTGTAAGTGGTCCTGGAGTTATTTTATGAACGTCAAAACGAGACCATAATTACATGATATTTGCACTAAGATCACAAGCAAGTGAACAAACCTATGGTATGCAGCTGTAAAGATACAAGTACATATTCATTTTGCTTCTCTCACAACAAGCATAGGTCCAGTCATACCGTCTATAGAGCAGTAGTGAGCGTGTTCAGTTGAGGATAATTCGGTCTGGGGATCGATCCCACAAAGGACTTGCTAACTTTATCTGCAGTAGAGAACTGTTCAAAAAGTAGGGTTTGGATACAATGCTTCAATTAATTTCAAAGCAGTTTCAGCAATACTCTGCTGGCTTCTTCTGATGCTAGCAGGTTTCATCGCAATGCATAGCCACAATAATGTTGCAAATTTTATCCCTGCAAATACTAGCAGCCCCAATAGAAAGAAAAGACTCTTGAAAGTACCATTAAATACTTAATCACCTCACTCACCTCCCTAGTTTAAGTTTAAGTTTAATCCTAATATACATCTGGAAATTCTTTTTCGATTATCTGTCAGTATTTTTAATTCTTTCCGAATGTACACAGCGATTTCATTAGCTTTTATATAATGAGCTGATAAGGGGCGTAATAAGTGATCACAATAGATGTCGCTGCTTCGTTTTCTATGCCTTGAAGGCAAGGTAGGAAACGGAGAATTTATTTCGATACGTTCTTACCTTGCCATGTGAAGATGCCCTAGCTAACATTTCCCTATGACAAGCAGATAACATTCTCGCATTCAAAATACGGAATACTGACTCGAAATTTTTTTCTTGATTCTCTCAATCTAAGAACCGCCAGTATTCTTCTGGTACAGATGTCACGTTTCATTATCATATGTTATCATATGTTAACACTGTATGTATAAGAAGTTTCCAACTTCTTTATTTACTTGTACCAAGTTCATTTACTTGAATTATCTTGTTATCAAATAAATGAATTTCTCACAAAATTGAGTACACAACAGCAGCTGAAACTGCTTGGAAACAAGTTTTGCTGTTTACAAATAGTGTTGAAACAAAACACGTTGTTTTAATAATCTGAAACCAGAAGTCTATTTTTAGTTTCGGAAGTTTTATTTATTTTCTAGCCCCACCAAAGTGCGACCCTGTGTGTAAAACCGATGAGGAATGTACTGCCGGAACCCCTAAAAACGTCTGCAAAGGTACGTTGAAAAGAACAAAGCAGGAATGGCCGAAGGAGCAGTAGTATTTGTTCTCTCTGGTCCAACACCATAATAATTCAAATAAATCCGTTTTGCGGAGAACATTAGGTTATATGAGCGCTAACGCCACCGGCATAACGGGCAGTAAGTAAGTAACGCACTGATGACGTATCGAATCTGGATGAAAATTTGAATATTATCAATTGCTAAAACTTAAAAAAGTACTGATGAATTTGATAATAAAGAGATAGAAGGGTATAATAATTTATGTTTTACGCATTGTTTACACACCCTAAGTTTTACCTTATGTGAAATGTTACCATTTAACATTGGTTTGACGTTTGTTTTGCTTAATGACCATGCATCTTTTTCAGCTAAGTCTGGCGGAAACAATGGTAAATATTGTTTGAGCGCGATATCAATTTCTATATTGCTTCTAGTATACAGTTGAATTGCTGAACAAAAGTTTGTTTGATTACCTTTAAAATAAGTAAGAAAGTCAGGTATATCAAATATCTTTCTTTTAAAACTTTTTTGCGAGGAAAGTAAGAGACTTGACGTACCTACGACATAGTTATATGTTAAGCTCATAATCATACAAGACCACATTTTGCATTTATGTAACGATAACTTTTCATTTTATCATAATTTCTTGTACGGAACATGATAATGTTAACCAAATCAACAACTTTTGTATTTACAGCGAAATGAACTTTTGTTTAGTAGTAGTAGTAGCAGTAGTAGCAGTAGTAGCAGCAGCAGCAGCAGTAGTAGTAGTAGTAGTAGTACTACTACTAGTAGTAGCAGCAGCAGTAGTAGTAGTAGTAGTAGTAGAAGTAGTAGTAGAAGTAGTAGAAGAAGTAGTAGTAGTAGTAGAAGTAGTAGTAGTAGCAGTAGTAGTAGAAGAAGTAGTAGTAGTAGTAGAAGTAGTAGTAGTCGTAGTAGTAGTAGTAGTAGTAGTAGTAGTAGTAGTAGTAGTGGCAGCAGCAGAAGTAGTAGTAGTAGAAGTAGTAGTAGACGAAGATGTAGTAGTAGTAGACGAAGAAGTAGTAGTAGTAGTAGTAGTAGTAGAAGTAGCAGTAGTAGTAGTAGAAGTAGTAGTAGTAGCAGCAGCAGCAGCAGTAGTAGTAGTACTACTAGTAGCAGCAGCAGTAGTAGTAGTAGTAGTAGAAGTAGTAGTAGTAGTAGTAGTAGTAGTAGTAGTAAAAGTAGTAGTAGTAGTAGTAGAAGTAGTAGAAGTAGTAGTAGTAGTAGTAGTAGTGGCAGCAGCAGTAGTAGTAGTAGTAGTAGTAGTAGTAGTAGTAGTAGTAGTAGAAGTAGTAGTAGTAGTAGTAGTAGTAGTAGAAGTAGTAGTAGTAGTAGTAGTAGTGGCAGCAGCAGTAGTAGTAGTAGTAGAAGTAGTAGTAGTAGTAGTAGTAGTAGTAGTAGTAGTAGTAGTAATAGTAGTAGTAGTAGTAGTAGTAGTAGTAGTAGTAGTAGTAGTAGCAGCAGCAGCAGCAGCAGCAGCAGCAGTAGTATAAGTTGCAGTAGTAGAAACATTGATTTGTACTTAATGGCGAGATAGGAGCAGTAGAATTAATGAAATATTTACACTAAGAGTAAGTACACTAAGTACTTTCGGAAGTAAAAAAAAACACATGTTAGATATGATCACAGCACTCCATTCATATATAAGGTAAATATAATTTCTCTTCATTTCGTTAAACTATCTTTAAAACATATGTATGTTACGTTCCATTTTACAACATACCATATTGTAGTATATTTGTACATTAAACTAACAAATGCAAATGAGAAAACGAAATGTTTGGGTGCAGAATTTCATCTGAATGGATGTAGATTTTGCTTTCCCGTTTGCATTTGAAATTGAATATCCCATAATTTGATAGAAAGCATCTATTGACGGTCCTTCTCATATGATAGCATATGTGACAAGTATAGGAGATATTGTGGTTGACCTCTAATTTGATAACTTTTGTTTTTCTTCAAGTTGCTGCCGCACCAGGACTACTTGTGACACTACTTCTCGCTGTTATCGTCTTCTAGAATATGTGTTATTTTGTTAATGTGTTGTGCAGTGTATACCGAATTTCTTTTAGATGTTTAAACAACTCGCAAACTTAATCATACAAATTGACATAAAGGATATACCACTTACATTTTTTTTAAATTGGAACTATTTATTCTTTAAAAATCATACACATGATTTGCAAACTTATCCTTAAAAATCAACATGTTAATGTAATCTCTTGTTAATATAATACCGTATAATTTGTTATAAAATTTGCTTCTCCTTCAACATATTGTTTATGAATGCCGTGTTTTTATCCGAAATGGAAAATAATTAAATAAGGTTGTTCAATCTATCTGAAAGGGCAAAATTCCAACAAATTCAACATTTGAGCCACGAGATGACAATACTGATGACGTGGTCCCTCCACAGGATCAACTGAACGAGTAGAGGTCTTCTACCCTCTCAGATATGTCGAACCTCTTTGTCATGATTTTTTTTTTCGTGAATCGTTTGTAGCGATTTAATTCAATAAATATTGAAATATTTTTGTGGTCTTTTTTATTTACTGGTTGGTGCACATTACACTATAAGACTTTGTCCTCGGGGACATTATTAATTACATCCTATTATTTAAACATACCACTTGATAAGGGCATTAATATTTACTCCTAGTTCAATCAGTGTCTAGCTCATCAATTACCAATGTAGTTTTATCCAATTTCATGGACTGTAAAGCTCTTGTTTCAAATCAAACTTGTGTGAAGTTCAGTATTCCTTGCTTGTAAACAGTATTTTAGAATCGTTATCAAAGACGCGAATCTATATACCAGAGAAGCTATAATCAAATGAAATTGCTATTCTTCTAATATCAATGGATTTTCAACATATATTTATGGAGCAGAGGATTTTCGATTACAAATATGCTTTCCGATCTATTTAGGTATAAACTTGATGTAAGATACTGGCTATGTTTGATTCCTTTGACCGGAGTATATGCCATTGTATATTGCATCGAATGAAAACTGGTATAAATCAGTGAGACATGTTATCGCAAAATGCAAAAAGAAATTGAACAAAAGTTATGTACTGTCGCATAATGAAATAAAAGGGAAGTTTCCAAAATATTGACACCCCTGAACTTGTTCTATATCATTGAGCTATCTCTCCACAAGGTCTGACTGAAGCCTTCCTACTCGCATGTTGATGTAATTATAAACATCTAGCACAAACAAACCCGGTCATCAACGATTCAATCACATCGTCGTTTTGAAAAAGCGTTTTGTATCGATCCTGTATAACGAATGGTACATTTAAGTTACCTGCAGTGGTCCTTCAAGGACGGGTGTTGGATGGTGGATACAGCTTAATGATCTCATTATGAGCTAATTACAGATGTTTGAAATCTTTTTCCCTTTAATATATCACATTTAATCAAAAGGACAAAACAGTATTCAAATAATCAGTATACTTAGTGTTGATTGCTAGTGTAGTACATATGTGTACTTACGTATAAAATAAGGTATATTTACAGACACTTAAATTTTAAGGTTTAACGTTTTCATTTGAAAAGCTATGCAAAATTAAATTTCATGTATGTGCCCTTTTTCGAGAAGTTGTGCCCTTTTCATAAAGTATTTACCCTGCCCTTTTTCCAGCCTAGGGGAAACACTACCTTGTGATAAGCTAGATGAGCTTTAGTCAAGAAGTTGCGACAAACGTGGGTGCGGTCAGACCATGTCAGAGAGCAAAGATATTTAGATTAACCTTTCGCGGTTTTGAATGTATGAATTTTTTTTACAATTTCACGTATATATGGTTCATTCTTTATGTTTGATTTATCATTCTAACGATTGGATAGATTTAAAATAATTTGTCCATAACATAAGCATAAGCCTTGTAAAGGAGATAAAGAAGTCAAGGTGTTGAAAAACTGATATGCGAATACCATCAAATGATTCAAAACATAACATTAAAGCAAATGTTTTACTCTTTAAAACTACTACTGTTGCTACTACTGCTGCTTCCGCGGCTATTTATTCTGATACTAGAACGACTCTTAATTCACAGAAATGCGACGTTTCGGTATTCTCATTCCGCTTTCAAGCATATAAACAGGAGGGATAAATTGCAGTATTTATTATATATGCATATATATGTGTATCATAAATAGCGAATCGTTACATTTCTTTGAATAAAGAAGTTGGATATCCATAAAACCTTGTACTTTATGTTACATGTAATGTTTGTGAATTTACCATACATCTTCTGTTCCATGCAAGGTGCCATTTCAGGAAGTGGTGCCAAGACATTCCGTCACAAGTATCTGAGAGTTATGGACTATGAACTCTATGAAGAAGTATAAAAAGAGAATGTGACGATGTATATCCAATCCCAGTTGGTCTATCAATAAAAATATGCACAATTCTTCTTCTTCCTTAAGATATCCCGGCATTGATTATCATTATCGGTCAATCATCTCAAATTATTTCATATTCTTTCTTATGTCAATGACAAAGGCCATGAGATGAAATTCACCCACAAAATTTGATTCTCAAACACCATTAGGAGAAATATGAAGATTTTACATTTATATATGAAAGAATACATATTCAAACCCTTTAACTGAGAGCATACGCGTAGGATACGCATTTAAGACACACTGATGGAACAAGATCGAATAAGCAATTGATCTCTGTTTGAATCCGACTTTGATGTGGGATTCCTAACTCCCTAAGACACGTACACGGTTTATAGTTGGTCCCGAACATGGTCCATGCATTTCTATGAGTGATGACATAAATACATCGACTGTCTGGTGTGGATGTCTAGTAATGACGATTTATAGAGGATATCTGTCTTTTCTTGATTAATACCATGTTTATCTCATCGAGTGAGGTAGAAAATATTTAACTTGTCTACCTCACGAAATGAGATAAACGTGGTATTTGTCAAGATTTGACAGATATTCTATTTATCATATGATGAAATCCTTTTAATTACGTCCAAAAAGGCTATTTTCATGTTGAGCGGTCGCTTAGAAGAGCCTGTCACTGCGGTAACAGTGTGACGTCATGTGAGAACTCATAACGTCAGACCATTGTTACGTGACGTCAAACTCTTGAACTTGACGTCACACGAGAGGTGATAAAGTTATCTCACCCTCAATCATATAATAAACAGTTTAATTTGAAAGGTTGGATGATGGTCTTGCTCTGCCATCTGATCAGTGATGAGTATAAGGTCAAGAGGAAGATTAGAAGGTAGACAATCCGAAGAGTGATAGAGTTGGAGTTGTAACCGGTTGCTCCTTGCTCACAATATTTATCAACTGGTCTCCAATATAACTGAGTTATCTCGCTTTGACAATCCTTTGATTGAAAAAATATATAAAGGATACAA
This sequence comes from Steromphala cineraria, assembly GCA_916613615.1. Lineage (NCBI taxonomy): Eukaryota > Metazoa > Mollusca > Gastropoda > Trochida > Trochidae > Steromphala > Steromphala cineraria. The sequence goes on along the minus strand of OU744736.1, from coordinate 27,495,874 downwards.
AACGACCTTCTTTTAATACTATATTTATTAAACGAGTTGATGATTTTGTATAAAACGAGCTAAAGCGAGTTTGATACAAAATAAATCATGAGTTTAATAGAAATAGTATCAAATAAAAGGGAGTTTAATATTCTGTTTATTACTTGTCCTTCACATCAAGCACCCTTGCCGACAATGCGCTGACAATAACATTTTCTGACAATACAAATATATAATATGAAAGGGGATAATGCTTTGTGTACCTAGTTAAGTGGTGCAAGTTGGTAGATATGGTTCTTTGGTGATGGCCAGGCGGTTGGAAACATTGTTATATCTGTAAAAACACTCATTATCCCCTTTCATTGTTTATATTTTTCTATTACCTTGTCATCTAAATTTGTTTGTACATAATTGAATCACTGGCTTCCAGCAACTAAACTGACGTCCAAAAGAAACTTTACACTTTTTAAACTGAAATTTTGAAAACAATGTTATTTCAATATTTTCAGTTAAGTTCTCAACAACATAGTTGAAACCCAAACTTTTATGTTTAAAACTTTAAATTTAGCAATATTCCTGCATTTTGCAAAAATGGCAAAAAATGTCCTAATCAGGTGACCTTTCCACCGGAGTTTAGTCACGTGACGAAAAGGTTTAATAAATGTCCATAATGAATGTTTGTCCTCCTGTTTGTAAAAAAAAACACCTTAAAACCGGTAACGGCACAGCAAAAGTATCACCAATCCCCATTGAAAATCAACAAAACTGATAAAAAAAATACCCTTGTTACAAGAATCGATAATGTTCCTTCATTTGTTATGGTAACTTGATCAGGCTTTACAGAGAGGTTGTGAGGATTGCTGACAACCCTGAAACATGGAAAAAGAGTTGTTTTTGACTGCATGAGGGCCAATATCTAAAACGTTAGACCACCGATAACGTTGTCTCTTTGTGACGTCAAGGATAGCATACATCAAAGGTCGACATGGCATTATGTTCTCGTGCACTATATGAACTTGAACAGTTGTAATCAAAGCTCATTGACTGCTCAATTGATAGCCATTGGCCACTAATCATCCACACAAGGCAATGTCATTCATAAAGTCATAACGTCAGAATTGGCCTGCAATATTACGATTTAACTGCGATTGTTCAGCTCTCAAGGCTGATTACCAGTTGTACGACTAACAAATGTGTCAATCTGACATGTAGGACTTTATCCATAAATTCCCATTGATAGAAAAACATGGATTCAGATTTAATGTGAAGATTGAAACTGAAGACAGGTGACGTAATTAAAATTTTGGCCTTTTTCGTTACACATGGCAGATTTTGAAGGGATAACACTCGGCCTGCTCATACCTGGCGCAAAAGTTGCTAATTTCATAACCTTAACGAAATTATTGCGAAAAAAGCATTTCAATGAATGCCTGAACAATCAAAATTTTGACGCCTGCCCACTTCAAATTGATTAATTGCTAAATCGGGGTTTTCCCCTTCAATTTTAATTAGCTGGTTGTTGACTGAAATGGTTGATCGATAAAAGGCACTTTGTTTTAAAGTTCTATCGTTCTTCATTCTTTAATCAGAATGATTACAAAATGTAGTAAAGTTTCTTTTGGACGTCAGTTTATATATTCTGCATCTACCACTGTGCTCATTACTTACTTTTTAGCCTGAATATTCACATTTAAAAAAAAACAACTTACATGGTTGATCATTTGATTTGACATCGTTAGTAAAACCAAGAGATAAACATTTACTTTGTATTATTTATAGCTTCGAAAATAAATCTAAGCTTTAGCTTTAGTTGACATAGTGTGTCTTTTAATCCAATACACGAGGATTTAGTAATCTTGGTTGACATCTATAAAGATAAGGGTTAAGCGTTTTATCAGATCAGGACACTTACCGTTTAACCACCTGGGTGTCAAGGCGTCAGTTCCTGTCAAAACCTCTGAAATGTTTTGGAAATCTGACTTCTTCTCATGAACGGGTGAGTCAGAAAATAGCTAGGGTTTGTGCGTATGTACAAAACGGAATGATAAATTGGAAAATTCGGGTCTGCACAGTTCAGTCAGTCTTCAGTGCTGAGCCTCTTTGTCTTCGGAATCATAAATTATAAATCTTGATCATTCGTCAAAATATGAGGCAGGAAAAAAACAATGTTTGGATTTTTCAATGTATTCATATTTCATCCAAATTATTACATGGTATGATATTCATTGCGTAAGGAAATTAAATTTTTCTAATGTTCGTGATCATCTTTACCAAACGATGTTTGATGACTGAATTGTGTGTATGATATCGGGAAAACATTGATCTATCTCTGAGTGAATTTTACTTCATTAATAACGAAAATTATCTTACTGTGATAGATATTCAAACCTCTCCCCCGTGAGGGACGAGATACCTTCCACGAGCTCTGCTTGAAGTCACTTGGGGGCAAAATACAAGAGCATGTGGATCATTGACACTTTAGTCAAGTTTATACTCCACCCCTGCTGATGTCAAAGCAATTTTTCAAACCAAAGTGTCAGTTAATAAAAACTAATATTTGCTGACAGACCTTACTCTAGAACAAGGTCTCTTGAATCTTGACTGACTGAAAAGGTTATAGAGTATGTTCCACATAACTCTGAAAATTGAAACTTAGCTACATGTATGACACATTATTACAGCTGTAAACGTCAAACGGAAAAGGATTTTTCCTAAGCCTCAATGTGCTGCAATTGACATGTGTTCGGCTTTTCGCCCTTTTGTTTGGAGTAAATTAAATCAACTTTGCAAGTTTCAATTCATATCATTAGACCACTTAGAACAAAGTCTTATGTTTGGGTTGTGTTGAGTTATAATGACAAATGGTACTTCATTTAAAGGAGTTTTATAACAATTGCTATCACACATATGTGTTAAAACTCCCCTAAATGATTTGATTAGCTACCGGTGAATTTTGGCATTGCCCGAACTACTTTATTCATTCATGAAACGAATGTTTTTTATACACAATTTTCGAATGACACCGATTCATTCTTCAAGCTTTCAGTTTATTATACCGCTGCCTTACATATACGGGGGATATAGCGTTCATTATATCCGTCTATCCGTCTGTCTCTGTCCGTCTGTCCCTGAAATTTGTCCGGAGAATACTTCGAGTATACATGATAGATTCACAAAACTTAATCAACGGATATTGTTCAGATTTTCAGATCAAAAGTTGACATATATAATACATAACAGTTTACCGTAACAGATGTGGTAAATTCAGAGGTCGATATTTCTAAAAGGTTATTGTTCTTTTCTCTAAAAGGTCCCTGTTAAGTGAACGGCAGCTTTAACTTGTCCCTTTGCATGAGGTTAATGTTATTTTGCTGATATTTCTTCTTTCTCTCATTTTGTCTTCTCTCTAATCGTAGTCATGATGTCAATGTCATATTCATCGACTTAACAAGAATGTTAATATCTTCACGAGTATTGACATTTTCTCCCCACAGAGATACATCAAGTCATTAAATACTTATCAAACCTATGTTCGAATAAGACCGGATTCCTTTTTTTCAGGACAGTTTCCCCTAGCGACAAAAAATACAACATAAGCATATGAAAATGTCAGCCGTTGCAAAGGAAAGGAAAGGGCGGTTTTGGTCACCGTGATTCACTAGCTAAGACCTTTGAACAGCGCCGTTGGTTGCACACCTTATGTTGATTATTTATTGGATCACATCAGGTTTCTCACTTTCTAGCCCACAAACTCGAGTAATTCAAGCAGAGGTTAGATTAACATGGTATATTACTGCAGTGCTCCAGATTATGATTGGACCTACTGGTTATTTATTTCCTGTTTGGATACAATTAAGTGTCGATTTTGATAGCACACTTTAATAAATCTGTACTCCTAAGAATTGGGTATTTTATATGAGAAAGGTTGTTCACTCATGATTTTAAATGATTGGTAATTGCACTACATATAAATAATATTTAACGTAATAAAATAACGTAATGTTACTACTTAATATTGATAGAATTAATAAATATGCTTTTCATTTTGGATGAATACATGAATTATGTTTGTATCCGTTGAACTTGAATGTTTTCATTGGCAAAACTCTATTTGATATATTTTGCATTCTGTCATATACATGCTTAGACACTAATACTGATATAGAGCTTTATGAACTCCTTACTAATTAACATGGCCTACAACCTCAACAACATTGGAGCATCTGTTTACATGACATTGATGTAGTTATATATCATGACAATGTTATATTCGAATACGCGAAAGTTTAAAGATACATTTATAATAATTTAATATATTAAATATTTAACTTTTTGATTTTAAAAGAAAGAAAAAGCGTATCTGTCCCGTCATTTTTTTAACTAACTGGGGTTTTGAGCATTAGGTAGCGTAAAATACGAGATACGCTGCTTATCTGAAGCTCTCTACTTCTGTGTTGGAAGTGAGTTGAGCATTAAATGAAATTGATGTAATCGTGTGCCTTAAGGTGGAGGTAGCCTGTTTATAACATGATATAATCCTGATTGATATATCACATTTATACTTATTTCAGCACTTATTTGAGAAAACCTGTTGCAATGGTTACAAAGTCTCAACCACAGATAATCCATGACCTTATACGGCTTATACCATATTAATGACTTATTTGGCTAGAACAGACACTTACATTCATAGTAAGTCTGCATAATGCCACGACACACACGAATTACTCTATTTACAAGTTGGTGAGACCCAATTCGTGAATGATTTCTTCTTTCTATCCATGACAAAACCATATATTGTATTAGCACTTCATTTTGTCTTTAACTGAGGCCGGTGAGACAGAAATTGAGATTTAATTGAACGAAAACAAGAAATAAAATCCCAAGTGTTTAGTTTGACTTCAAGGATCTTAGTGAGAATGTATGCATTGCAAATGTCTTGTGATCAAATGTTATACACGCATCTTTTGAAGGCGTGTTATGCCCTTTTTCTGGTGCCCTGTGAAATATCTATATTAATATTACAATAGATAGGAATTAAATCGTTTTTACGAAAACTAATCTGAAGCGGCTACCATGTTCGATTACAACACGTATAACTAGAATATTGTAACTCGTGGAACATAAACGTGCAAAGACTTTCGGTTGCTGTGCGCCTGACAGATATGTTAATCTATCTATCCAAAGATTTTTAGATTTCAAGGGACAAGTGCATTACCCTTCGATACTGTCTGTTTACATCACCAAACAGGTGGTTTAGTCGTTGCTGACCTGACAATGAAGAATATAAAAACAGCAGATGCTAAGGTGCATTACCGTTGATATCACCTGAACAAACAGCAATGAATCTGATTTGTCTTGTCTTCGTTCTTGCAGGTGATTATCATGCTTTAAATCTGTATTTTTACTGGTTTTCTTTGATAGTTTATTAGGAATTGTTAAAAAATATAATTTATTATATAAGTTTTTATTTCTAGTTTCATTTATATAATGCTAAATTTAAAACAAATATCAATTGCTCCGGCAATTTCCGATTTACGCTTTCCGACAATTTTGCATTCTGTATTTCATAGCCCTCAAGTATATGTCATTAATCCGTTTGCTGTCCTAAATTATTTCTAAACATAACAAATGCAAATCGTTTCTGTTTGTGTTTTCCTTCAAATATACTGTATACTGATAAAGTAATTCAAAGTATGTCTATCTTTTTTTCTATTTCTGTTGATTTTTTTCACGTTCATTAACAAAGATACAATGTTGAAATAAGAAAATCCGTTTCACTTTTATCGGTATGGAAAAACCAGAAACATTTTTCAAAACATACTTTTATAAATCATTCATCTTAATGGTTTCACTGTATTAAGGTAACGGGTATTTTTAGAAACATTAACATTGTCAAGACGTATATACATATACCAAATTTTCATTCTAGGTTGTGTGATTTGGGCCGGCGATTGTACCATTACAGGTGCAGGAACAGGCCCGGGTACAAATACAGGAACAGGCCCGGGTACAAATACAGGAACAGGCCCGGGTACAAATACAGGAACAGGCACGGGTACAAATACAGGAACAGGCCCGGGTACAAATACAGGATCAGGCACTGGTACAAATACAGGATCAGGCACTGGTACAAATACAGGATCAGGCACTGGTACAAATACAGGAACAGGCACTGGTACAAATACAGGATCAGGCACTGGTACAAATACAGGAACAGGCCAGGGTACAAATACAGGATCAGGCTCGGGTACAAATACAGGATCAGGCACTGGTACAAATACAGGAACAGGCCCGGGTACAAATACAGGATCAGGCACTGGTACAAATACAGGATCAGGAACGGTATCGAGCACAACTTTTGGAACGGGTGCAGGAACAGGAACTAGTGAAGGTGCAAGTGGCGCGAAAGTAAGTGATGGTACCAGTTCACGAAGAAGAAGAGAATCGGATTCATGTGCAGTGTATAACACTCAAGCTGCCAATGGTGATGATGACTGTAGGTCTGTATGTTACAATCCCGTTAGTTGTATCATTTTTTTTAACGTCACCTCAGGGTCAGTAGATTCAATTTTCATATCATAAACGTTTCTCCTCATATATCATATCTAAATTCCTTTTTATCATCAATTTTAAGAGAACTTCACGACATTAATGCAATGATAAAAGACAAGAAAGAATTGAATAAATAAATGTAGATATTCTGCGTTCCTTTAAAATCATTATCTGTATCATTTACATCAACGAACAGGATATACTCCACGTAAAAAGGGTCTTCATTGATTTATTTCAGTGCCCTTGAGAAGTACATTGGATGTACCTTCGGACAGGACAGTACATCGCCTTGTGATATTCCAACAGCTCACCAAACCGTGATAGACAAAAAAGATTGTGAGACTTTTGACATATCTTTTATCTGTCAGAATTCAGAAGAGATTTATTTAAATGTCGTTTAGCATGATCTTATACTGTGTGGCTTTGCAATACCTATTTTCATTCAAATTCAATATTAACAATAATTGTTTGAAGTATTTCCAAATAAAACGTTATGTCAAAATATTAGAGATGCTCTTACAATATCTATATCATTTATGATATGGTAACAATAACATGTTTTGAGCAAGTTCATCCTGTGACTCTCAACCAGACACATGTGACGGCCACTCATTGATTATAGTACAAGACGGAAATAATTTTCGTATGATGGCCTAGAGGAACCATTTGATTTCGTGCTTATTACCGACACGAAATGCGAAATCACGTAAAGATAAAACAAAATAGCGAACTAGCGAAACGTGGATGACATGAAATCGCGAAACAGTGACACAAAACTGAGAAACCGCGAAACGTAGACGAAAAGAAATCGCGAAATAACGAAGAGGATAACTCACGAAATTGCGAGGCAAGGGCGAAACGACATTGCAAAATAGCGAAAAAAGGGGGAAACGAAATGGCGAAAAGACATAATATATATCTTTTTGTTATTTCGCTTTTTTAACTGAACTATTTTCGCAACTTCGCTTCGACCATGTTTATTGATTGCGCGTTTTTGCTTCTATTTCGAAATTTTGACACAAAGTCTGTTTATTACGCCCTCAGCCAGGCGGGTTATTTACAGCTGATAATTATGCTATCTTAATTAAAGGTGTTTATTGGACAAATCAACAAAAATCAAGTCCAGTTTTTATTTTGTTGAAAAAATTTTGAACGAAAATCAAAAAGTGGTAAGGTCGAGATTAGTGGATGTTCAAAAGTCTAATATTGATTTTTTGCAGGCACAGGAAATGAGCCGGCTGGTGTTTGCAAATGCGAGCTTGACTACTATAAATCTGACCTTTCTCAAAATATTTGCAGGTACGTTATAACAAAAAGCTGTAATCATGTACCACAAATAACTCATTGTTATGGGGAAATCTTTAATTTAACCTCAGATCTCAATCCGTCTAAAATCGTTTAAATATATTTGGTTTATGATTACAATTAGTTGAGAGTCAGCATATAAATCAGAGTTTTAAAGATATCAACGTTTAATTTTTGTTGATATTTTGTTATTGTATACAGTTCCCTGAGAGCACTGGAAACGTGTGTAAATGCCACAACGACCGATCAAGGTTGCGGAAGCGAGACAAAGACACAGGTTCAAACGTTTGTAGCAGCAAGGAAGACGGCTAACGAATGTGGTGAGTACATGTATATCATGAATGAGTCAAGCCAATTCAATGAATATCTAACTTGATACTGCAGTTAAAATTAAACCCCGTGCAATGGTTCATGAGGAGGGGCATAACTGCGTGCCTTTCCGAGATATTGATGAACTCAACTTTCGCTATTTTGTCTGTACCATATGGATTATGGCCGATTAAAAGCGTAATAACCATGTGTATGTTTATAGTTTGACGATGAGATCTATAAATCGTGATTGTCACGATTCGTCCACAGATGCGATGAATGTTATGTATGCATTGCAAATGTCTTGTGATCAAATGTTATACACGCATCTTTTGAAGGCGTGTTATGCCCTTTTTCTGGTGCCCTGTGAAATATCTATATTAATATTACAATAGATAGGAATTAAATCGTTTTTACGAAAACTAATCTGAAGCGGCTACCATGTTCGATTACAACACGTATAACTAGAATATTGTAACTCGTGGAACATAAACGTGCAAAGACTTTCGGTTGCTGTGCGCCTGACAGATATGTTAATCTATCTATCCAAAGATTTTTAGATTTCAAGGGACAAGTGCATTACCCTTCGATACTGTCTGTTTACATCACCAAACAGGTGGTTTAGTCGTTGCTGACCTGACAATGAAGAATATAAAAACAGCAGATGCTAAGGTGCATTACCGTTGATATCACCTGAACAAACAGCAATGAATCTGATTTGTCTTGTCTTCGTTCTTGCAGGTGATTATCATGCCTTTAAATCTGTATTTTTACTGGTTTTCTTTGATAGTTTATTAGGAATTGTTAAAAAATATAATTTATTATATAAGTTTTTATTTCTAGTTTCATTTATATAATGCTAAATTTAAAACAAATATCAATTGCTCCGGCAATTTCCGATTTACGCTTTCCGACAATTTTGCATTCTGTATTTCATAGCCCTCAAGTATATGTCATTAATCCGTTTGCTGTCCTAAATTATTTCTAAACATAACAAATGCAAATCGTTTCTGTTTGTGTTTTCCTTCAAATATACTGTATACTGATAAAGTAATTCAAAGTATGTCTATCTTTTTTTCTATTTCTGTTGATTTTTTTCACGTTCATTAACAAAGATACAATGTTGAAATAAGAAAATCCGTTTCACTTTTATCGGTATGGAAAAACCAGAAACATTTTTCAAAACATACTTTTATAAATCATTCATCTTAATGGTTTCACTGTATTAAGGTAACGGGTATTTTTAGAAACATTAACATTGTCAAGACGTATATACATATACCAAATTTTCATTCTAGGTTGTGTGATTTGGGCCGGCGATTGTACCATTACAGGTGCAGGAACAGGCCCGGGTACAAATACAGGAACAGGCCCGGGTACAAATACAGGAACAGGCCCGGGTACAAATACAGGAACAGGCCCGGGTACAAATACAGGAACAGGCCCGGGTACAAATACAGGATCAGGCACTGGTACAAATACAGGATCAGGCACTGGTACAAATACAGGATCAGGCACTGGTACAAATACAGGAACAGGCACTGGTACAAATACAGGATCAGGCACTGGTACAAATACAGGAACAGGCCAGGGTACAAATACAGGATCAGGCTCGGGTACAAATACAGGATCAGGCACTGGTACAAATACAGGAACAGGCCCGGGTACAAATACAGGATCAGGCACTGGTACAAATACAGGATCAGGAACGGTATCGAGCACAACTTTTGGAACGGGTGCAGGAACAGGAACTAGTGAAGGTGCAAGTGGCGCGAAAGTAAGTGATGGTACCAGTTCACGAAGAAGAAGAGAATCGGATTCATGTGCAGTGTATAACACTCAAGCTGCCAATGGTGATGATGACTGTAGGTCTGTATGTTACAATCCCGTTAGTTGTATCATTTTTTTTAACGTCACCTCAGGGTCAGTAGATTCAATTTTCATATCATAAACGTTTCTCCTCATATATCATATCTAAATTCCTTTTTATCATCAATTTTAAGAGAACTTCACGACATTAATGCAATGATAAAAGACAAGAAAGAATTGAATAAATAAATGTAGATATTCTGCGTTCCTTTAAAATCATTATCTGTATCATTTACATCAACGAACAGGATATACTCCACGTAAAAAGGGTCTTCATTGATTTATTTCAGTGCCCTTGAGAAGTACATTGGATGTACCTTCGGACAGGACAGTACATCGCCTTGTGATATTCCAACAGCTCACCAAACCGTGATAGACAAAAAAGATTGTGAGACTTTTGACATATCTTTTATCTGTCAGAATTCAGAAGAGATTTATTTAAATGTCGTTTAGCATGATCTTATACTGTGTGGCTTTGCAATACCTATTTTCATTCAAATTCAATATTAACAATAATTGTTTGAAGTATTTCCAAATAAAACGTTATGTCAAAATATTAGAGATGCTCTTACAATATCTATATCATTTATGATATGGTAACAATAACATGTTTTGAGCAAGTTCATCCTGTGACTCTCAACCAGACACATGTGACGGCCACTCATTGATTATAGTACAAGACGGAAATAATTTTCGTATGATGGCCTAGAGGAACCATTTGATTTCGTGCTTATTACCGACACGAAATGCGAAATCACGTAAAGATAAAACAAAATAGCGAACTAGCGAAACGTGGATGACATGAAATCGCGAAACAGTGACACAAAACTGAGAAACCGCGAAACGTAGACGAAAAGAAATCGCGAAATAACGAAGAGGATAACTCACGAAATTGCGAGGCAAGGGCGAAACGACATTGCAAAATAGCGAAAAAAGGGGGAAACGAAATGGCGAAAAGACATAATATATATCTTTTTGTTATTTCGCTTTTTTAACTGAACTATTTTCGCAACTTCGCTTCGACCATGTTTATTGATTGCGCGTTTTTGCTTCTATTTCGAAATTTTGACACAAAGTCTGTTTATTACGCCCTCAGCCAGGCGGGTTATTTACAGCTGATAATTATGCTATCTTAATTAAAGGTGTTTATTGGACAAATCAACAAAAATCAAGTCCAGTTTTTATTTTGTTGAAAAAATTTTGAACGAAAATCAAAAAGTGGTAAGGTCGAGATTAGTGGATGTTCAAAAGTCTAATATTGATTTTTTGCAGGCACAGGAAATGAGCCGGCTGGTGTTTGCAAATGCGAGCTTGACTACTATAAATCTGACCTTTCTCAAAATATTTGCAGGTACGTTATAACAAAAAGCTGTAATCATGTACCACAAATAACTCATTGTTATGGGGAAATCTTTAATTTAACCTCAGATCTCAATCCGTCTAAAATCGTTTAAATATATTTGGTTTATGATTACAATTAGTTGAGAGTCAGCATATAAATCAGAGTTTTAAAGATATCAACGTTTAATTTTTGTTGATATTTTGTTATTGTATACAGTTCCCTGAGAGCACTGGAAACGTGTGTAAATGCCACAACGACCGATCAAGGTTGCGGAAGCGAGACAAAGACACAGGTTCAAACGTTTGTAGCAGCAAGGAAGACGGCTAACGAATGTGGTGAGTACATGTATATCATGAATGAGTCAAGCCAATTCAATGAATATCTAACTTGATACTGCAGTTAAAATTAAACCCCGTGCAATGGTTCATGAGGAGGGGCATAACTGCGTGCCTTTCCGAGATATTGATGAACTCAACTTTCGCTATTTTGTCTGTACCATATGGATTTTGGCCGATTAAAAGCGTAATAACCATGTGTATGTTTATAGTTTGACGATGAGATCTATAAATCGTGATTGTCACGATTCGTCCACAGATGCGATGAATGTTATGTATGCATTGCAAATGTCTTGTGATCAAATGTTATACACGCATCTTTTGAAGGCGTGTTATGCCCTTTTTCTGGTGCCCTGTGAAATATCTATATTAATATTACAATAGATAGGAATTAAATCGTTTTTACGAAAACTAATCTGAAGCGGCTACCATGTTCGATTACAACACGTATAACTAGAATATTGTAACTCGTGGAACATAAACGTGCAAAGACTTTCGGTTGCTGTGCGCCTGACAGATATGTTAATCTATCTATCCAAAGATTTTTAGATTTCAAGGGACAAGTGCATTACCCTTCGATACTGTCTGTTTACATCACCAAACAGGTGGTTTAGTCGTTGCTGACCTGACAATGAAGAATATAAAAACAGCAGATGCTAAGGTGCATTACCGTTGATATCACCTGAACAAACAGCAATGAATCTGATTTGTCTTGTCTTCGTTCTTGCAGGTGATTATCATGCCTTTAAATCTGTATTTTTACTGGTTTTCTTTGATAGTTTATTAGGAATTGTTAAAAAATATAATTTATTATATAAGTTTTTATTTCTAGTTTCATTTATATAATGCTAAATTTAAAACAAATATCAATTGCTCCGGCAATTTCCGATTTACGCTTTCCGACAATTTTGCATTCTGTATTTCATAGCCCTCAAGTATATGTCATTAATCCGTTTGCTGTCCTAAATTATTTCTAAACATAACAAATGCAAATCGTTTCTGTTTGTGTTTTCCTTCAAATATACTGTATACTGATAAAGTAATTCAAAGTATGTCTATCTTTTTTTCTATTTCTGTTGATTTTTTTCACGTTCATTAACAAAGATACAATGTTGAAATAAGAAAATCCGTTTCACTTTTATCGGTATGGAAAAACCAGAAACATTTTTCAAAACATACTTTTATAAATCATTCATCTTAATGGTTTCACTGTATTAAGGTAACGGGTATTTTTAGAAACATTAACATTGTCAAGACGTATATACATATACCAAATTTTCATTCTAGGTTGTGTGATTGCTGTAAGTTGGGCCGGCGATTGTACCATTACAGGTGCAGGAACAGGCCCGGGTACAAATACAGGAACAGGCCCGGGTACAAATACAGGAACAGGCCCGGGTACAAATACAGGAACAGGCCCGGGTACAAATACAGGAACAGGCCCGGGTACAAATACAGGATCAGGCACTGGTACAAATACAGGATCAGGCACTGGTACAAATACAGGATCAGGCACTGGTACAAATACAGGAACAGGCACTGGTACAAATACAGGATCAGGCACTGGTACAAATACAGGAACAGGCCAGGGTACAAATACAGGATCAGGCTCGGGTACAAATACAGGATCAGGCACTGGTACAAATACAGGAACAGGCCCGGGTACAAATACAGGATCAGGCACTGGTACAAATACAGGATCAGGAACGGTATCGAGCACAACTTTTGGAACGGGTGCAGGAACAGGAACTAGTGAAGGTGCAAGTGGCGCGAAAGTAAGTGATGGTACCAGTTCACGAAGAAGAAGAGAATCGGATTCATGTGCAGTGTATAACACTCAAGCTGCCAATGGTGATGATGACTGTAGGTCTGTATGTTACAATCCCGTTAGTTGTATCATGTTTTTTAACGTCACCTCAGGGTCAGTAGATTCAATTTTCATATCATAAACGTTTCTCCTCATATATCATATCTAAATTCCTTTTTATCATCAATTTTAAGAGAACTTCACGACATTAATGCAATGATAAAAGACAAGAAAGAATTGAATAAATAAATGTAGATATTCTGCGTTCCTTTAAAATCATTATCTGTATCATTTACATCAACGAACAGGATATACTCCACGTAAAAAGGGTCTTCATTGATTTATTTCAGTGCCCTTGAGAAGTACATTGGATGTACCTTCGGACAGGACAGTACATCGCCTTGTGATATTCCAACAGCTCACCAAACCGTGATAGACAAAAAAGATTGTGAGACTTTTGACATATCTTTTATCTGTCAGAATTCAGAAGAGATTTATTTAAATGTCGTTTAGCATGATCTTATACTGTGTGGCTTTGCAATACCTATTTTCATTCAAATTTAATATTAACAATAATTTTTGAAGTATTTCCAAATAAAACGTTATGTCAAAATATTAGAGATGCTCTTACAATATCTATATCATTTATGATATGGTAACAATAACATGTTTTGAGCAAGTTCATCCTGTGACTCTCAACCAGACACATGTGACGGCCACTCATTGATTATAGTACAAGACGGAAATAATTTTCGTATGATGGCCTAGAGGAACCATTTGATTTCGTGCTTATTACCGACACGAAATGCGAAATCACGTAAAGATAAAACAAAATAGCGAACTAGCGAAACGTGGATGACATGAAATCGCGAAACAGTGACACAAAACTGAGAAACCGCGAAACGTAGACGAAAAGAAATCGCGAAATAACGAAGAGGATAACTCACGAAATTGCGAGGCAAGGGCGAAACGACATTGCAAAATAGCGAAAAAAGGGGGAAACGAAATGGCGAAAAGACATAATATATATCTTTTTGTTATTTCGCTTTTTTAACTGAACTATTTTCGCAACTTCGCTTCGACCATGTTTATTGATTGCGCGTTTTTGCTTCTATTTCGAAATTTTGACACAAAGTCTGTTTATTACGCCCTCAGCCAGGCGGGTTATTTACAGCTGATAATTATGCTATCTTAATTAAAGGTGTTTATTGGACAAATCAACAAAAATCAAGTCCAGTTTTTATTTTGTTGAAAAAATTTTGAACGAAAATCAAAAAGTGGTAAGGTCGAGATTAGTGGATGTTCAAAAGTCTAATATTGATTTTTTGCAGGCACAGGAAATGAGCCGGCTGGTGTTTGCAAATGCGAGCTTGACTACTATAAATCTGACCTTTCTCAAAATATTTGCAGGTACGTTATAACAAAAAGCTGTAATCATGTACCACAAATAACTCATTGTTATGGGGAAATCTTTAATTTAACCTCAGATCTCAATCCGTCTAAAATCGTTTAAATATATTTGGTTTATGATTACAATTAGTTGAGAGTCAGCATATAAATCAGAGTTTTAAAGATATCAACGTTTAATTTTTGTTGATATTTTGTTATTGTATACAGTTCCCTGAGAGCACTGGAAACGTGTGTAAATGCCACAACGACCGATCAAGGTTGCGGAAGCGAGACAAAGACACAGGTTCAAACGTTTGTAGCAGCAAGGAAGACGGCTAACGAATGTGGTGAGTACATGTATATCATGAATGAGTCAAGCCAATTCAATGAATATCTAACTTGATACTGCAGTTAAAATTAAACCCCGTGCAATGGTTCATGAGGAGGGGCATAACTGCGTGCCTTTCCGAGATATTGATGAACTCAACTTTCGCTATTTTGTCTGTACCATATGGATTTTGGCCGATTAAAAGCGTAATAACCATGTGTATGTTTATAGTTTGACGATGAGATCTATAAATCGTGATTGTCACGATTCGTCCACAGATGCGATGAATGTTATGTATGCATTGCAAATGTCTTGTGATCAAATGTTATACACGCATCTTTTGAAGGTGTGTTATGCCCTTTTTCTGGTGCCCTGTGAAATATCTATATTAATATTACAATAGATAGGAATTAAATCGTTTTTACGAAAACTAATCTGAAGCGGCTACCATGTTCGATTACAACACGTATAACTAGAATATTGTAACTCGTGGAACATAAACGTGCAAAGACTTTCGGTTGCTGTGCGCCTGACAGATATGTTAATCTATCTATCCAAAGATTTTTAGATTTCAAGGGACAAGTGCATTACCCTTCGATACTGTCTGTTTACATCACCAAACAGGTGGTTTAGTCGTTGCTGACCTGACAATGAAGAATATAAAAACAGCAGATGCTAAGGTGCATTACCGTTGATATCACCTGAACAAACAGCAATGAATCTGATTTGTCTTGTCTTCGTTCTTGCAGGTGATTATCATGCCTTTAAATCTGTATTTTTACTGGTTTTCTTTGATAGTTTATTAGGAATTGTTAAAAAATATAATTTATTATATAAGTTTTTATTTCTAGTTTCATTTATATAATGCTAAATTTAAAACAAATATCAATTGCTCCGGCAATTTCCGATTTACGCTTTCCGACAATTTTGCATTCTGTATTTCATAGCCCTCAAGTATATGTCATTAATCCGTTTGCTGTCCTAAATTATTTCTAAACATAACAAATGCAAATCGTTTCTGTTTGTGTTTTCCTTCAAATATACTGTATACTGATAAAGTAATTCAAAGTATGTCTATCTTTTTTTCTATTTCTGTTGATTTTTTTCACGTTCATTAACAAAGATACAATGTTGAAATAAGAAAATCCGTTTCACTTTTATCGGTATGGAAAAACCAGAAACATTTTTCAAAACATACTTTTATAAATCATTCATCTTAATGGTTTCACTGTATTAAGGTAACGGGTATTTTTAGAAACATTAACATTGTCAAGACGTATATACATATACCAAATTTTCATTCTAGGTTGTGTGATTGCTGTAAGTTGGGCCGGCGATTGTACCATTACAGGTGCAGGAACAGGCCCGGGTACAAATACAGGAACAGGCCCGGGTACAAATACAGGAACAGGCCCGGGTACAAATACAGGAACAGGCCCGGGTACAAATACAGGAACAGGCCCGGGTACAAATACAGGATCAGGCACTGGTACAAATACAGGATCAGGCACTGGTACAAATACAGGATCAGGCACTGGTACAAATACAGGAACAGGCACTGGTACAAATACAGGATCAGGCACTGGTACAAATACAGGAACAGGCCAGGGTACAAATACAGGATCAGGCTCGGGTACAAATACAGGATCAGGCACTGGTACAAATACAGGAACAGGCCCGGGTACAAATACAGGATCAGGCACTGGTACAAATACAGGATCAGGAACGGTATCGAGCACAACTTTTGGAACGGGTGCAGGAACAGGAACTAGTGAAGGTGCAAGTGGCGCGAAAGTAAGTGATGGTACCAGTTCACGAAGAAGAAGAGAATCGGATTCATGTGCAGTGTATAACACTCAAGCTGCCAATGGTGATGATGACTGTAGGTCTGTATGTTACAATCCCGTTAGTTGTATCATTTTTTTTAACGTCACCTCAGGGTCAGTAGATTCAATTTTCATATCATAAACGTTTCTCCTCATATATCATATCTAAATTCCTTTTTATCATCAATTTTAAGAGAACTTCACGACATTAATGCAATGATAAAAGACAAGAAAGAATTGAATAAATAAATGTAGATATTCTGCGTTCCTTTAAAATCATTATCTGTATCATTTACATCAACGAACAGGATATACTCCACGTAAAAAGGGTCTTCATTGATTTATTTCAGTGCCCTTGAGAAGTACATTGGATGTAGCTTCGGACAGGACAGTACATCGCCTTGTGATATTCCAACAGCTCACCAAACCGTGATAGACAAAAAAGATTGTGAGACTTTTGACATATCTTTTATCTGTCAGAATTCAGAAGAGATTTATTTAAATGTCGTTTAGCATGATCTTATACTGTGTGGCTTTGCAATACCTATTTTCATTCAAATTCAATATTAACAATAATTGTTTGAAGTATTTCCAAATAAAACGTTATGTCAAAATATTAGAGATGCTCTTACAATATCTATATCATTTATGATATGGTAACAATAACATGTTTTGAGCAAGTTCATCCTGTGACTCTCAACCAGACATATGTGACGGCCACTCATTGATTATAGTACAAGACGGAAATAAATTTCGTATGATGGCCTAGAGGAACCATTTGATTTCGTGCTTATTACCGACACGAAATGCGAAATCACGTAAAGATAAAACAAAATAGCGAACTAGCGAAACGTGGATGACATGAAATCGCGAAACAGTGACACAAAACTGAGAAACCGCGAAACGTAGACGAAAAGAAATCGCGAAATAACGAAGAGGATAACTCACGAAATTGCGAGGCAAGGGCGAAACGACATTGCAAAATAGCGAAAAAAGGGGGAAACGAAATGGCGAAAAGACATAATATATATCTTTTTGTTATTTCGCTTTTTTAACTGAACTATTTTCGCAACTTCGCTTCGATCATGTTTATTGATTGCGCGTTTTTGCTTCTATTTCGAAATTTTGACACAAAGTCTGTTTATTACGCCCTCAGCCAGGCGGGTTATTTACAGCTGATAATTATGCTGTCTTAATTAAAGGTGTTTATTGGACAAATCAACAAAAATCAAGTCCAGTTTTTATTTTGTTGAAAAAATTTTGAACGAAAATCAAAAAGTGGTAAGGTCGAGATTAGTGGATGTTCAAAAGTCTAATATTGATTTTTTGCAGGCACAGGAAATGAGCCGGCTGGTGTTTGCAAATGCGAGCTTGACTACTATAAATCTGACCTTTCTCAAAATATTTGCAGGTACGTTATAACAAAAAGCTGTAATCATGTACCACGAATAACTCTCTGTTATTGGGGAAATCTTTAATTTAACCTCAGATCTCAATCAGAGTTATCGTTTAAATAGATTTGGTTTATGATTACAATTAGTTGAGAACAGACATAGAACAGAGTATGTCACCCACAATCATATAATAAATGGTGTAATTTGGTGGATAAGTATCGACTGTTGCAGTAAAGTACAGTAGAACACGGATATAACAAACTCCAAGGGACCAAAGAATTTAGTTCGCTATAACCGGTGTTCGCTACACGCATATAATTTAAATGATATTATATAGGGACGGGACTTGAAAATTTGTTCGCTATATCCGATTGTTCGCTATATCCGATTGTTCGCTATATCCGTGTTCTACTGTATGTTAAAGCTAATCGACGTTGTATGTTGACAAAGGAAAAATTTTAGGAACGTTTGTGTTTAAAAACCGAGCTTTTGGAAACGTATCTGAAGCGCAGTAAAAATGACAGTTACACGTTGATAATGTTATATAACTATTATTGAGGTAAATAAGACGTGTGAATTTTACTTTCACGAATATATATGACTGGTTTTAAGATTTTCATTTGAAAACAGGTAATTATCATATAATAGTGGATAATTGTGGAAGTGTATGTGTGATTAATTGAATTTATATCTTGATGTTTGTCAATTACGTTCAAATTAAAGCAAAGGAATACGATAATCACGTGACTCTTTAAAGGATAGCAAATGATTACCATTACAATCAATCTTTTTTTTTAAAAGACGTCCTAAATCAAGCGGCTACACTTTTCGCTTGACACTCGATAATTCCAATAACAGGTACCGATAATTGGAGTGAGAAATAAGTTGTTTGAGTACATTATTCATTTTTGATTCATTTATTTTAATTTTTTGTTTGTGATTTGTTATGAAACTGTTTCATACACTCAATATTTGTTATTGTGTCAATTTCAGGTTCCGGCGGAAACATTGGTAAATATTATTTTACTTTGATGTTGAACATACTGTAGTAGTAGTAGTAGTAGTAGTAGTAGTAGTAGTAGTAGTAGTAGTAGTAGCAGCAGTAGAAGTAGCAGTAGTAGTAGCAGTAGCAGTAGCAGCAGCAGCAGTAGTAATAGAATAAGGAATTCAAGAGTAACAGTACATTTGTCGTATCCCATGCATACAGTTTAGTCAATAACCGACAGTTCGTTAATTAAGGAATTGCGAATTTACTATTGATTGAAATTCATGTTTAAAGGTTGAGATTAATCTAACAAAAGTAATCACTATTCTAAAAAATTTGCATATATTTTGTATTGTATGTTTAAATAATAATGATTCATATCATCGTTTGTATTGTAATCTCGTAGTTGAAATATATATATATATATACATATTTATATATTGCTTTACCAATCATAGAATTTCTTTTATTCCAGTCGCTGTCGCTCCAGGGCTACTAATGACTCTACTACTGGCTTCCATCTACATGTACCTGTAAAACGGAGTGCTGGGTTATATATTCAAAATCCAGTGGCAACATATTATTCATTGATATAAGTGACAATGACAATAAAAAATGAATCTAGGACGATTTATCTTACCTGTCATTAAAGAAATTTCAAAAAAGCGATATTGACAACGAATTTTAAGGGGTAAATCAGGGTACATAATTCAAGCATATTATCAATGTCGGTTATTTGTCGTTGTGTGTGTTTTGTTTACGAGTGTTGCTGAAATATGAATTATTAGTAGCGAGAAATTGAACAAATTAACAAAGATGGTTCTGTGAGAGAGATTGCATACTTTCTCTGGTATACAAACCGTAGACAAGGATCTGTGATAGATATTGTATACTTTCTCAGGTACACAAACCCGCGGCACGCATCTGTGATAGAGATTGTACACTTTCTCAGGTACAAAATTCCGCGAAATGCATCTGTGATAGAGATTGTATACTTTCTCAGGTACAAAATTCAGCGAAATGCATCTGTGATAGAGATTGTATACTTTCTCAGGTACAAAAACCCGCGAAATGCATCTGTGATAGAGATTGTATACTTTCTCAGGTACAAAATTCAGCGAAATGCATCTGTGATAGAGATTGTATACTTTCTCAGGTACAAAATTCCGCGAAATGCATCTGTGATAGAGATTGTATACTTTCTCAGGTACAAAAACCCGCGAAATGCATCTGTGATAGAGATTGTATACTTTCTCAGGTACAAAATTCAGCGAAATGCATCTGTGATAGAGATTGTATACTTTCTCAGGTACAAAATTCAGCGAAATGCATCTGTGATAGAGATTGTATACTTTCTCAGGTACAAAAACACGCGAAATGCATCTGTGATAGAGATTGTATACTTTCTCAGGTACAAAAACCCAAGACACAGTATCCCACAATTCCAAAAATTGTAAATCTTCTCACATAACAGAAAAGTGATTTATATAAAAGTGAAGAACTATATGAGTAAAAAAACTGATATCTTATTTTTAACACATTTTTTTATATTTTCCGTGTGTGTAATAGACTATACGAAATAATTACAATATTAGTTACACGGCGTGTTGAGAGGGTGTACGGGACTGTAAGACCCTTGTACATTCTGTATTTTCCTGAGTCCCGTACATCCTGTCAAAACGCCGTGTAACGAATTTATTACCCTTAAGATCTTTTATTTCAACACAGTTTACTCATTTTCGACCAAAATAAGTCATAACTAGACTGCGGTCCAAGCTCAGCACAGTGTGAACATCAAGAGTCGCGGTACGGAGCTAGCGGCAGTTATATAAAGAGAGATATCTCTGTAACTAAAAATATCCGAATTAAAAGTGTTGTTAAATGAAATAATTAAAGAGAAACATGTGTTCATATTGAATGAATGTAATAACACAATGGAAATTAACAATGACAGAACATTAGAATCTCTCAATTGAGTCATTGTAAATTTTGAAATTCTCAGTCGAGCGGCCGTTTTACTTGCGCATTCCATCTGAGGTCAAGGTCATCCGTATGACCCGTTTGGTATGTCACGTGACAAATTTGACGGGGTGTACACTTCGTACACCCTGCCAAATCCGACTACACGGGTATGTATGCTTTGGCTATTGACCAATCAAAATTCGAGGAATTTATCTTAAGGGTAATAATACCTTGTTCAGTCTATCTGAAAGGGCAAAATTCCACCAATTTCTACATTTGAGCCACGAGATGACAATACTGATGACGTGGTCCCTCCACAGGATCAACTGAACGAGTAGAGGTCATCTACCCTCTCATATACATTGAACATTTAATAAATTCGTACCAATTTTTCAATAAATATATCTAAAGCGTATTTCGTGTTTTTATTCTAAGATTGCTGCAAGCTTCAAAGAATACCTTGTCGTTCAGTGGTCATACTTTCCATCATTTACATTATATCAAGGACTGCTATGAGAGTGAATTTTGAAATTTATATGGTGAGGAAGTGCCGATAGAGAAGATAAAACCATGATGAATATATACAAGATTAAATTTATGTTTACAGAAACGATTTAGAAGTGAAAACGTTATTTAAGAGGGAATTGAGATATACATGTACATATAACGTTATAGTCATAAGAGGCAGTTTATACACATCTTAGAAAGATCTTATTTCCATCGGCTTCGATTTAAAAGGAAAATCAATAGTTGAAGATGAATATCATTTATTAAAGGTTTGACATTTCTTCATTGATGCAAGAAATAGTTTTTTTAACATGATAATTCAATCAATCCATGTAAAGAAGTATTTTTTAGAGGCATTTTATAAGTTGGAATCACAATGATGCAGAGGAATATACGAATGACAACTTCTTTGTTCATTGTATGCGACGTTTCGGCACATATTCTTGTGTCGTAACATCGCATACAATGAACAAATAAGTTGTCATCCATATATTTATCTACATAATGTTAAGAAGATTTTGGTTATTTCTTGCAACAATGTAAATAAATGCTAGTCAATGTTGCTTAATCCATTATTAAGGCTTTCAAAATTCCAAATATATTTTTCATTCAATAACTTATGTAATTTAAAGACAAAACTTTGATTATGTAACTTTCGTTATTGTTGAAGCTTCAATGTATTTTACGGAAGCTTCGTTCAATTTTGTATTACGTATAAAAAGGTTTCACGCATCACAACAACTTGTAGAATTATATTGTAATATGGACCATGCCCCATACTGAATAAATATTGTCTCTCTGTCAAACTTATTCAAATCAAAAGTCATCATTCATACATATTCACCCTGATGTTATGTTATCTATCAATTGATAACAGTGTTAACTATTTATATGAACGGCCCAAATATAATTATATAATAAGGAAGTCCTAAAACCATAGTCGACATCCAGGATCCATTGATATTAAAAAGAAATACCTACATGTATGATAGTCACTTTAGATTGTCACATGAAAATGTCATCAGATTTCTTAGTTATATACTACTCAAAGAACTAATGGGTCAAAGCCATTATCTGGCTGACATATTTCTATCATAAATTAAAATGGTTGTAATAGGTTAATTTATCCGGACTACAAAACCTGTTTACGAAGCATATAAGCAAATAAAAAAATAATTGAGTTAGGCAAGGTCGGAAACGGAGAGTGTAGCTCGTTACGTTTAAACTTTGTCATGGGAAGATGGTTTCGGCCTTGACCTTGTGTAGATGAACCCTCGTGTGATTGGTCAACACATGCATGCAACGTAACTTTATAACGAATTTCACTCTTTTTTATTTTGCTCCGAGATTTGTTACATGGGCATCCTGGCTGTAAAAACGCTCCTCCGAAATCTGATATCTATCAGTAATGCCTATATAATGACTTTCACCCAATCTTAAAGGGGCAGTAGCACGTCTTTTGATAATTTTATATTTCAAAATTTTCGCTGATCAATGTACATTAATGCTAAATGTATTATTTTGATAGTGTCAAAAATCTCATTACACAAGTCAATCAGCCATAGTCAGAGGACAAAGTATGAAGATTCACATAAAATCCATTGGCGGCCATTTTTTGTGAACACCTTTAATTCATTTTGTGTAAGAACAAGGAATCACATGGCTAAACTTTACATTATATATTTGAATTATTAAAGCTTCATTTAGTTTAAATACTCTGTCTGTCAATTGGAACCATTAATTTTAATTTTCCCGACATCAACTTATATTCCCCCTAAAAACGTGCTACTGTCCCTTTAAACCATATGACACAGCGGTAAAATCATTTTAGAAACCTTTATTTCTGTATAACAATAGTCCTCTTCCACATCGTAAAATCAATATTACTTATTAGCATCACCCTTGTTTCCTATTTTAGTTTTTATATTAAGGCATCCGTTGTGGTCTAATTGATTTACTTTCAACATAACTACAACAGTTTAATTTGTTCGATATATATACAAAATAAGATCTTTAAAATAAAGGCGAAATGAAAATTAATGCAATTGATGCCCTCAATTGTATTACACTAGTTAGTTGAGGCTTAGGTTGATTCGATTAAATCCTTTATCAACATTGAAAATAAAAATTTACGGCGGTTACATAAAGATGTAATTACCATGATACAGATGGTCGGATAACAGTTACATTGGGACAGCAAATATTTATGGAGAATGTACACACTTATTTCAAATACAAATTTCTTATGTTACGTGTACTTTGCTACATGTAATGACCAAGATGAAGCAGCTGTTTAACATTTCGCAGACTTACTAACTGATCCAGTTTCAGGACAGACGGATTCTACCAATAATATGACTTCATATTGAGTTGCCTAATATCAAAGGATAAATTAAAAGGGAATGAAACTCATCTTAGTTGTCAGTCACAAATGATATAATTATTTCATTTAAATCCCTCCGATTTATATGTATAAATACGTCTTGTACATTATTTGAATATTTATTGCTATATCAAATACGGCGCTATATAAATGTTGTATATTATTATTCTTATCATTAATGCATGTATAGGTTTGTTGAAAAATACTGTACTGAGTACACGCGTCAATGGTATGCTTATTCATTTGACATTTCCTTGCGCCAGATATCTGACTTAATATACATTGAAAAGCTCATTGATAAATACAGACAATAATTTTAATTATGTTTTTATTGATACCATATTTCTGCGAACCTAAGCCAGTGAGTCGTCATTACAGACTTTCATTTCTATTATTCTTAAGAAGCATTAAGGTTGAAATTAAATGGCAGATATTCATCCATCAAATTTGGTGTCATTGGCGCAATCAACGAACCGTCTCTACAGCAATGATAATCATAATCACAATCTATGATTTAAATCGTTACAGCAAACTTAAAATTTTATTCAGGTACTTATAGACCTTAAAATCGACATGTGCATGCATGCCGTATGAGTATGATTTCATAGTGCGATTATCTTAAATGTTCAGTGCTTTCATTTTAAGCTGTCAAATAAATTTTACGTAAAAACCGTGAGCAGGATTCCTTAGTTATGACCTGTAGGCAGGCAAACCTTATCGCTTAATGTGTACAACACCATTGTCCTGGCTACCAAGCAATGCCTCCGTGTGAACCCTCAATAGATCAATCTCCCTCTAATATAGCAACCTCATTTAAAGAGCCACCCCGTGAGATGTCGGGCGTCATATGTGCAAACTTAACCAACAGTGAAATAAGAAGTATCGATTGTTGGAGGAAAGTATCATTTTAAAGCAGTCTTATGTTGACAACAGAAAGGTTGTAAATCTCCAGAATGCTCGAAACACGGAAAATGACGCGCGTCGATCAGTCAAACGTAATTTTGAAACTTATCTAAAGCAGTCACATTTAATTTAAGTTACCATTTAGTTATGTTTGAAAGCTAAGTAATGATATTCGTTGGCCGTGTGAATTTAGCTTGAGCGATTAATGTAAGACTGTTTTCATTGAAAACATGTTTTTTTATCATATTGCCATTTCATTCCCCCACCCAAGAGAGTTCCAATTATAGATTTAGAAATTCATTTCAAATTTTGTGCTTGCGACTTACTTAAATATTCGTTATTATATCACCAATTTTACAGAAAACATAACGATACATTGTACTCAACGACCAATATAAATATAATAACCTATCGTTTATATTTAAAACATTTTATGAGAAATTAATGTGGTTTATGAACTTAACAAAATAAAGGAACTATAAATCATACAAATCAAAAGCATTTTCCTAGCCTAGAGCCCATATTGAAGAACTATATATAGTTTCTAACATGTCATTCTTTTCAAAAGATTTTGAAACGGCCGTGTATACCCATCTGTTATCATTCTCTGTACGACCCGTACCAATCGGCCTATAGATCCCATCAAAGCACCGAATCTGCTCTCTTAAGTCTCTCTCCTACTCAGCCTAAGAGCTGCTTACGATACCATCGACCATGACAGACTCTTGGGCAGACTCAAGTCAAGAATTGGCATCTCTGGTGCAGCACTACTGTTAATTCAGTCATACCTGTGTTCCCTATATCCAAAGCAGTTCTTATTGATGGCATTATATCACCTTCTAGGTCTCTCCTGTGTTGTGTTCCACAGGGCGCAGTAAAAGGTCCAATTTTATTCACTCTGAATGTTACACCTCTTGGCGATATAGTTGAGAATCATCACTTTCCACCTTGACGATTCTCAGCTTTCATCTGTATTCAGAGCAAATGCAACTGATGCGACTTTGCCACTTAACCGGGTTACAAACTGTTAGCAATGTCATCAAGACACAGATGACATGCAATACGCACAAAGTAGCATAGATAGAGAGCATTTTCTTAACCTTAACAGAGACATACATGGGAAGACCAATGTTTAAAGCATAACTATAGGTGCAAGTGAGATCACGCTCAGTGATTCAGTTAAGAACCTTGGTGTTGTTCATGACCATGAACTCTCTCTGGGGATACATGTGAATCGTATTTACATGTATGTGTATGCGACATGAAAATCAGAAATATCAGCAACATTTGAAACTTTCTGACAAGGAAGCTACAATCAAACTTGTGCTATCTTTAGTGATGAAAAGGATAGACTATTGCAATGTGTTGCTGACTGGAGCATGAAAGCGCACCATAGCAATACGAAAATGAAGCTGATAATGTTTAAATTACCCTACAGTAAAGATTCAATTTGTTTTAACATATTCATACCTAAGAGATTACCGTAAACAAATTGGCAGAGTATTGAAGTGGCCAGGGGTCAATATTTCGAAAACACTTTTATCTCATTTTTCTCTACAAAATCCTTCATAAGTGAGCAACAACTCTAGATCTAAATCATATTTGTTCATTTCCACTAAGGCAATATAATTCTGCTGATATTTTTCTTACAAAGTTTATATGGATTATTCTAATCGAAATTTAAAAGAATCTGAACTTCACAAATATTACCCCATATTTCTATGTAATCATGCCAAATATCGAAATTCAACACCATTGACAAGACGATCCTAAAATATGGTTTTAGAATGGTTATGGAACACATGGTAATCCTTTTAGGTGCGCCTAGGATTATTTTATGGACGTCAAAACTAAACCCAAATTATATGATATTTGCACTAAGACATGCAAGCAAGTACACAAACTTAAGGTACAATGTACGTAGCTAAACAAAATATAATACTGCTGTAAGGCTTGTGTAACGCACCCTAAAGCCTCGTCATATATCTCGAGTGCTACAAGATCTACATTGGATTCCTGTCCAGTACAGGATACGATACAAACAGTTTTCCTTTGTTTACCAATGCATCAGTGGAACAGCCCCATATTACATCCAGGATTTGCTGTCAGTGCCGATAAGGACAGTTCGTTGTGTTCTATGTGTTCCGAAATTGTCATCAAGAAGCTATCCATGAAGAGAGGACATTTGCACATTCAGCAGGCATTGAATTGAACAATCTGCCTCATGAACTCAAAACTCATTCATTGATTAGTATTATCATTATCATTTATTTTACAATAGAGATTATAACCCGAGGAGGTGTGACATATGACTTTTACAAAATGAGTTGGACTTTTTGTATTATCTGACAAGAGCGAGTGTTATACACAAATTTGCTCTCGTTTCGTGTGAACAAATGATTTCTTTAATACCTTTTCCATTACCTTTATTCTCTTAGCGATATCCAGGTTTGCTTCCCTTGTCAAGGCAGGCTTAAGTGGGTTTAAGACGTCAAATACGGAAATATACTGGTTGTTAGGCAAACGTTATATGTGCGCATGTGCTAATATTGAAGATATGTCACTTTTTATGTTCCACCCTATGGATGATAAGTAGTGGCGTGATTGTTAAATGATATGATGAATGAGATACTAATATATTTTTCTTATCTTTGAGGCATGAGAATATCCCTTTTTAAACTTGGACAGTCAATGATTTATGTGTACACTTTTGATGCAAGGAGAGCATGATGTATTGTTAAAACTGACATGTAACATACATGCACACTGTACGTCAAGGCGGATAGCTTCAATAGTAAAACATGTAATGTATTGATTGTAAACAGTTAGATATCATTATGAAGCAGGCACTGTCGAGACTTTAAAAAAAACCACAACAAATTTATGCACATAAGTAAGTAGTGCAAATAGAAGTTTTGAGAGTCATCTATATATGTTTATTCAAGTTTAAAAGTAAATAACCTGTATGAAATCTCTTTTCTACATATTGATTCACCGTCAACTAAAACTTAGTTAAAACAAGGTTCCCAGATGCTATTACCTTCACCAAAATTTAGCAAAAATTGGAAATACGATAAAATAATTGCTACATCATATTTTGATATGATAGTCCTGATATGATTAATACACTGTACATATTGTATTCAACGTTTCAATATATTATGTCAACATTGTAAATTGGAGAGGGTTTCATTAAGTTGGTATAACTTGTATCCAATCCCTTCTCGTGAATAAATATGTAATAAATACAGCCAATTAAGGAATCTAGTAATTCTTCTTCAGGACAAGACAGTTGGTCATTGCTGCGTCAAAAGTAAACATGATTTGACATTGTATAATGCGGTTTATTACTCGCCTGTTTTAAAGCGGTTTTGTATATTTACACAATTGGTATATATTCTGTAATTACAACGTGCGCCAGCTGATTTACATGACGTCATAAATGTTACGTATGACGTCACCTTGTATGAGATATATGATGAGTCAATCTTTTACGATAAAATGCAGCGATATAATAAAATAGAATTCTTTGCTAAATAGTCTTTAAGTCAAGGTTGGGTGTAAGTGTTAATTCAGTGCGACAAGTTTTAAATGTGCTTACAAATGGCAACGAATATTGCAATCCCATTAAGGCTTTGATAATAGTGATATAAAATGATAATGTGGATACATATATGGTGCCTTATCCATGCCCTAAGACATGCTCAAAGCACTACCTACATCATTACCCGGAAGAAGTGTACTTCCACAGCTGATACTAAGCGCTAATCGCGACCGCATAGGTCAGTACATCCTGTTTTCAGGTACCCATTTTAGCAGCTTGGTGGACTGAGTGAAATGTGGATAAAGTGCCTTGCTCAGGGACACAACACAGTATGAGTCCCAGGTCACAAATATTTTGTGTCTGCAACGGGATTCGAATAGGATTCGGGATAGGACAAATTAAGATCGCCACGTCTTTATCTACTGCAAACTTTGCGACAAAATGCCACCAATCTAATATCAGATCAAATTACCATCTGTGGGATCAAAGCCTACACAAACTATGCACGGTTTGGATGCAAGAAAGATAAATGCTTACATAAATATTGCAATTCTTGGGAGTAAAGGTAAATATGGATAATACCCAGATTCTGATTAAGTAATAGTGTTTTTTCCGTTCATATGGAAAGGAGTATCAAAATGGTATTCCGGTGCAAACTTAAACATATCATAGTTACCTTGCTATTCTGTTTTCCATGAGATTTTTCATGGACTTCATGTATTCAAACTCATGTCGGTAAAGCTAGTAAAGCTCTGTTAGCTTTAACAATCTGTGCTTATACAATACCCTAGTATTTCTGTACAGCTTATGTTTAAGTTGATTGGTAGAAAAGTTAAACCTGTTTTACTGTATGGATCTGAAATCTACGTGTTCGAGGAGAGGAAATCTGTTGAAATATTTCATTCCAAATTTTGTAAATAGGTTCTGTGCGTTTGTAAGAAAGTTTCAAGAAATGGTGTTTTATCAGATTGGGGATGATTGAATATGTATGTTGATTATTTTGTAAGATGTATTACTTTCTAGTGTGAATTATTTAGGATGTTATTTAGGATCAATATCACAAGGAGTCGTACTTAAATATGAGAAACTTTGATTTAGCTCGTAGAATTACTAGGGCTACGTCTGTAAAATAGTTTGTTTAATTCCCATGGTTAAGACTTTGTTTGGTTCAATCAAGATCTCGGTTGTGTTTCTTCATTCTTTTAGACATTTATAAATGGGGTGAAATAAATAGCTGCTTTTGGTAATAAACATGTATCTTTTCATTTGATGCAGTTTAAAGAACATTGAGTTTTATGTTAATTCAATCAATAATAAATCAGTTAAATAGATTGTTTTGTCTTTTAAGATAACATTCGCTTGCTCTACGTTGCAATATGATGAGTATATATTATGAGTTGTAAAAAGTATGACCGAAAATATCATACATTTCTTGTTTGAATGCAAATCTTTTAATGTAACAAGAGGTAAATATATACCGATGAATGGTCAATTTTTATTTAGTTTCTCAATATATATATTTACCAGTACTTGTAGATATGCCCTTGTTAACTGTTACATTAACTGTTAACTGTTACATGTTATATTACACAAACGCTTGCATGTTATCAATTTTCTTTTATTGTCTACTCAGCATATTGAAACGAATGTTTGTGTTGTAGACGGGCAAATGGCCAAAAAACGAAAACAAAAATGAACAAGTTTAGAAAATGTACAGTGGCATGGGTTGGAATTAGCTGAGATTGAAAGAAACGTGTTACAAAGATGCGATCATGGATGTCTACGTTAAACCTTTAAACCTAAAGCTGGGAGTTATCGGAGATAACTTCATCCTAATGGATGACAATGTCCGTCCACCTGAATCAAGAATGGTGGATCAGTACCTGTAATTTAAAAAAATAGCGGATTAAGTTGTCCGCACGTTTTCCATATCTTATTCCAATTGAACATTTGTGGAACCGCCTTCAAAATGCGTTGCTCGACTTTGTGATTCAACTAAGCACTGAACAGGAACTCGGAAGAGCACTTGTGGAGGAATAAAACCGTCTCGATAGCAGATTCGGAACGTAATTGACAGCATTAGACTTTGTCAAGGTGTAGTGCTTACTAGAGGCTCACATACACGTTATTGATACGTTATTCACACGTTATTGACACGTTATTAATACGTTATTCACACGTTAATAACACGACAATTGTCGCATTGACCTTTTGGTCTTTAGCTGCATTTACAATTTCTTCCTCGGTTGTTTATTCAGATGTTCTGACAACAGCATTTCTCTGATTAGTACATGTATAATCCTTCTCTTTGTGGTCTTTTTGTGTCAGACGTTCGTATGAATATTGGTCGAACACTTTGAACAATGATAGAAAATAAGACATACATTCTTTAGTTCTTGGCAAACAGCTTATTATATTATTCCTACTAGTAGGAAGCTGCCTCTTCAATAACTGAAATTGAAAATTTCAAATTATATATAGGGGAGACCGGGCCGATATGTCCCCTTTCACTTAAATAGAGATACTGAGTTTTTTTTCGCCATATACTAGTGTACGTTTGCACATATATTGAGACATATCTTGTTATTGCAATAATTATTGAAAGTTCCTAACGTAACTAGTTTGCCAAACACTATGCTTTAAAGACAACGAGTTTTAAAACCGAACATGCCCCGCATCTGAGCAGGTTCGATTTCTTTCAGGGCGATCCTTTGGAACAATCAGAACATGTTCAGCCTACAAAAATTAAAGAGACAAGAGATGCTAATCATATTATTCAATATTTTGGACAGTAAAAAAACTACATTACGTTACAAAGATATCTTCTATAATGATGTGAACTCCGTTAACATTCTATTACGAAAGGAATTCCGAGTTTTCCAACTAGATGAGCCTACTCTTAAAGGACCTTCAATAGGGTCCTTTTGATGAGGAGGACCTTTAGAAAAATGGTTTCGAGGAGGACCTTAAAACTGTTGTGCCCCGCCTGTAAAGACCGAACGTACCCCACAGACCACTTTTGCTCTTTTTTATATGCTGCGAAAAATCACAGCCCTCATAACAAAATATCTTGTTCGTTACATATACGTCTCGGCATGTTGGTTTATGCTCACTTAATAACATATTCCTAAACACAGTCCACTTTTGCCAAACACATAGTGAACTGAAGGCGAATAAATTACTCAACTATAGATGAAAAACGGGTTTTCTCCCACAGTTTGTATAGAATATGTTGGACTGTCTGTAAGTGTGGGGGTAAGGTCATGTTTTCTGTTAGGAATTCCCCATTAAAGCTTAAGTTGCCCAGAACAAAAATTACAGAGGAAAGACGAACTTTCCCCGGGGCCGTGCCTGCCCCGGTCTTCCCTACCGAATGCAATTAACCTTCAAAAATGGATGGCTGAATCCACTTGGAGAACTTTGAGCACCCCAAATATTCAAAGCTGAAATGTATTTGGACAAATCAGGATAATTGTGCTGAAAGTATGCATATTTAACCTGAAAAACGTAGATGGTAGACTCATTTCTTCATTAACGTAAATGTTGGCATTTCGAGATATTATGTCTGAATTTGTACGCACGTACTGATTTATTATTCTAATAAAACAATTTCTTAAGCTCTATTTTCATGATTAACTTCAGGGATCCCAGAGGTCCTTAACAACGTTGGTATTATCACTGACCAAGGTCGATAAATGATTATTATTTTGTGGGGTCAATCAATATGCCGATGTGGAAATTTTCGCGTTTCCTACATGTAGACATACTGTCAAAATATTACGTTAGGGTTAAAACACGAGAACGAGGTTATGCTTGGGTTTTCAAAACCTGAGGAAAGAAAGCTGAGCTGAAAGTAAGACCGAAAGCGAAGCTGGAGATCTTACTTCACGCGAAGCTTTCTTTCCGAAGGTTTTGAAAACCCAAGCATAACCGAGTTCGAGGGTTTTAACTAACTTAGATAACGTTATTAAACATATATTGACAACCAGCAATCCTTTGTCCCTATTGTAGTTTTTGTAATCATATTTTTAGACTGATCATAAAAAAATGAGAAACATCAAGAAATATCAAGGATTTATGTTTGTCTGTTTGTTTTAACATTTATTATTGGATTACATTACTTTATACTGTCGCTTTAATTCTGAATAAAAAACGATTAATATGAGTTTCCTTCTTATTAAGCAGTGTGTTCAAACGTCTATTTCACATTGCCTTAGCACAAATGCACGTGCAATGCATTCTTTGAGGTGTAAGTAGACCTTCTGTATATAAATCCTTGGTTTTACATATGACAATCGACAAGTCACGTGGTTGATACCGTATTTTGATCCTTTAAATTTATCACAAGTTAAAAGGTGTAACACTGTTAATATCAATTATGAATGTTTGTATGCATTTAAAATTGGAATTAAAGTGCAATTGGATATATGATAATGCTTTAGGACCAACTTTTATTTTTACCGAAGTCTGAACTTCAATCAATAAATTGTTTAACATAGCCTTTACTTCTATCTGGCCCGTTAGAGTAGTGGTTAGAGTGCTTGCTTACGGTGCAGAGGGTTGAGGGTTCGAATCCCGCACTTTGGAAGCATTGAAACTTTGTAGATTGTTTCAAGTTAGTATGGACTTTGGGGTTAGGTTACACATTGTGTTATTACGAGAAAACAATAGACCTTCAAAACAATAGACGAAATCCCCGATAGGTTTCTAATTATTGTTACCAAACGGTTCCTAGCATTTCGGTATATGAATTGTAATTCAAGTGAATTTTTAGATATTCATATTAACAACCATTTCTAGTGTTTTACCTCTTTATTTGAAAAGCATTATTGCACTTTCTGAGTTGTAAAATCTAAATTTTATTCAGAAAAATGTTGCATTAGTTGCTTTCTGCAGCTTTCAGGTCCCCGTTTTAATTAACTGCATAACTTTTAAAAATTGTTTGTTAGTGCATAATATATTTTAATGCATTATAGAAAAACATTTTTAAAAAGCTTATACACTTACTCTATGAAAAAGGATATCAACATATCTAAGATAAAAACAGTTGACCTGAAATTTACAACTTGAAAATTGTTGAACATTCAAGCAGTGTGAAATCATTAAATTGCAACGCATCGACAGATGTCACTTTAGCGTTCATCAAATTATGCTGTATATTCTGCTAAAAACTTATAAATAGTCCCCTATATATACTTAATTCGTAATATGCAATAGTTGGTAAGCTTTCGGGGTATGCCTGAATTGTTTCCGGCTTGACATATGTCTGTATGTTGCAAACAAAGTGAAAATCTATTCTCAATAACTGTTAAGTGATAAATTCAAAATTAAATTTCCAATATGATTTTTTTAAAGTTATGAACAGTGCTACAAATTTTAAAACTGTAGTAATCTCGACTGCATTGATGGTTTGTGTGCACGTTGCATCATACATCACTTGATTATCTCGGGTTTGAATGTTATCTTGTTTGCTATTTCCTGTAACCTGTTTAGAGGCGTGGTCGTATCTCAAAGCTTGAATTGATAAACATTTTTTTTTCAGTTTTATAAAGCTTGTAAAAATGAACTCATTGCGAAGAAAGGTTAGTGAGTAATTCATTGTTAAGCGCCGTTTTGGCAATATTTTAGATATTATGTATAATGACGTGAAATTAAGTGATTTTTTTTTACTTTGAAACATATTTGAAAAGCAAATTAAACAAACAGCCGAAAGCTGTAACAACATCAACATAAAAACACACGTTTAGTTACAATCGGATATACCTGAATACCATCTACATCTAGTGGTGGGAAATTGAACAGTTTCAGAAAAAGAGGTTTACTGACTTTTTGTGCAGCGGCCTTTTCCAATGCAAATACGATCAAATATTATATTAAATAGTATTCACCGTCATATCGAAGGGTTGTACGATGATCTCAATCTGAGAAACCACCTCTGTATAATCAAATGATCTGCAAAATTCAAGTACCTGTTTATTCAGAGAAAAAATGTGACAAACCATCAATCACGTGACCCCAAACCCCACGGGAGGGTAGCAAAGTATGACATGTTTCAAATATATTGGTGGCAATTTTCAGTTACTATGCATCTCAAGGTTTTGACCAACCCATAGATTTTAGGAGCTTAGAAAGCAATCTCTATGATTGGTTCTCTACCCTTCGATACCGTCTGTTTATCTTGTTAAATAAGGTGATAAAATCGTTTCTTCCTTGACAACGTGCAGTATAAAACAGAAGATGTAGGGGGCCGCACTGGGGACCTCGACAGAAGCTTTAATCATGAATCGTGTTTCTCTCTTCTCCGTTCTTACATGTAAGTATGAATTATATATCTCTTATTTTATGTTTTATTAGAAGAAAACTTTTACATAATGTAATGATTTGACACCATTAAACAATTAATCGAATCAAGTTGGATTTCAATTCACAAAAACAGAGCTAATACAAATGTACTAGGAGAAAGGAGAAAGTCATCCTCGATTATCCAGGGTCAACGTTCCGATAATTCTCCACCATAGGAGACGTATCGGAGCGTTTAACGAGGATGGAAGTAAGCAAGTAAGGGGAGTATTTCATATCTACCTTTGCATAGATGTATTTAAATAACTAAAGGTAGGCCGAAGTCGCCGATTTCTTTCAATTGTGTTGATTTATCGTGCTTATGCGTAATATGAATAAAGTTGAATATTTTCATAAAATATGTTAAAAAATGTATATTAAACTTTTTTAATTGTTAGCATGTTAATTATGAGGAAATATCTGAGTGAACTCTCGTCTACAATTCACCAGCTCTCCGGTCTCCACCTCGTTATCTATTGAGTGTTATTTCAAGAGGCTTGGTATTTTGTTTACTGTCTCCATGGAAACTATTTGAAGTTTTTGGATAGACACGCTTTATATTAATATCTAAACTAAACTCAATTTGCTTTTCATCTTCAAGGTATTAGAACAGAATTTTATTTTCATAACTATCTTTGTGACTTCTGAGAATTATTCTCAGAAGTGACAAAGATAATAATTTGTAAAAATGCTATGTTTAAATGAAAATGTACATACATGATATCATAACATTATATATGCAAGGATTTTAGAGGGGTTGTTTTGGTTTGGACCTAAATATTTTTATGGGGTTATTGTCCTTTGTTTTTAATTCTATTCGAGGGTATCTACAAATGGGGACAGCTTTTCTCGGAAAATATTGATAAGAAAAAATCTGTGACCTCGGCCGGATACCGATGTCAATACCTTGGTCAAGGACGAAATTCTGAAGCGTACAAATAACTTTAACAGAGAAATTGCCAATTGTATTCTTCCATGCTTTGGATTTTGATTTTTTTTAAACCATGGGAGAAGAAATACAAACAAATGTGACCGGGAATGTCATTTGTTTCTTATAAATCATGTATACCATAATATTTTAAATAACCTTTTCGGATTGTTTTTCGAGGATTGCCATTGGCAATGATTTGCAAATAATGTTAAGATAATTATATATTTGGTGCACATATTCAAGTTATTAATACCTGGTTAGATCGGGCAACTTACCACAGGCAGTGTGAGACAATTTCAAAAGAAATATTCGAACATATTGATATCATTTTTGTTCACAAAATAAGTAAGTTGTAAATAGACCACCCTTCTTATTGTTAGACACATCGCAATGTATGACAAGGGCGTGAGACAACTGACACACAGCAAGGTCATCGATAACATGAGCATAATTTTATCACATGACGGTTTTTAGACGTTTGCAAATGTCAATAACGTTTTGAGTTTTTTAGTTATATTTTTAGATGTGATGTGGGGTTTAATGTCGCCTTCAAGATTATTTCACTTTCGCGGCTGCTAGTATTATTGCAGGGAGAAAGACCGCAACACCATTGTGTCTATGCATTGCGGTGAAACCTGCGAGCATCGGCTGGAACTACCAACCATGGGTGGTACTGCGTTGTTATTCGGTGAAGCATTGCACCTAAACCTTACCTATTGTAAAACAGTTCTCTGCTTCAGACAAAGTTGCCGAGCCCCTAGCGGGATTCGAACCACAGACCTCTTGATCCGAAGCCGAACGCACTTACCACTGCTCTACCGCCCCTATTTGGTTAGAGTATAAACAATTACGAGATCTAAAGGAGTTGAACTACTACCTTTTTGAGATACTGAATTAAGTTTTTTTTACCACTAGCTTGGTTGAGTTTCTTGTGAAGCTACAAGATGGTGAAGTATCAGTTAAAGGTTCTCCTTAAAGGGGCAGTAGCACGTTTTTTGAGAATTTTATATTCTAAAATTTTCACTGATAATTGTAAGTTAATGTTAAAAGTATTATTTTGACAGTGTCACAAATGTCATTACACAAGCCAGTCATCCATAGTCAGAGGACAAAGTATGAAGATTCATATAAAATCCATTGGCGGCCATTTTTTTGTGAACACCTTTAATTCATGTTGTGTAAGAAAAGGCAAACGCATGGCTCAACTTTACATTATATATTTGAATTATTACTGCTCCACTTAGTTTTCATACATTGGAACCATTAATTTTCATTTTCCTGGCATCACCCTATATTCCCCCTAAAAACGTGCTACTGCCCCTTTAAGTGATATACATAAATGATCAATATTCAAAGTGTAGTGAAGTTCAACATTTTCAAACGTACGTTTACTGTATTCATGGTATTTGTATTGCACAATTTTCGCGACCATTCTTGAGCCAAATCAGTCCAAAATTCATAACGTAGGGGACAATTTACCAAAATGACCGACATGGCAGTCGACATGAAGGCGGATCAAGTGTGACCGTCTCACGATTTCCGGTTCCTAAATAACCGCTTGAAGCCGTCTTTGTTGCGCACGACTCGTGATGTTTGAAACAAGACGATGAGCTTAATGCAGAATATTCCGTATATTTCAGAAAAAGCTGCTCTTCATATCAGAAAGGTGATACTTATTCCAAAATGTACATTTTGTACTGTTTTGCATAAGGAAAATAAAGTTTCAAATACATTTCGTCAAACAATTACGTACGGCTTCGTTGTTCGTGTGCGCGATATACAATAGCATGACTGATATGCTAAACGAGATCATATATCCCGGCATGCGGCAGTTTC
Source organism: Steromphala cineraria (assembly GCA_916613615.1). NCBI lineage: Eukaryota > Metazoa > Mollusca > Gastropoda > Trochida > Trochidae > Steromphala > Steromphala cineraria. The sequence goes on along the minus strand of OU744736.1, from coordinate 27,458,046 downwards.
AGCTCACTATCAAGCTGTATCCTACTAACTAACAACATGATTGTCTTCAATAAGGTTGCTATCAAACTCGCTTATGTTCCTTTTAAACGAAATCATAAAGTCGTTTGATAAACAGTATTATTACTCAACCGTGGTGAAATCCCTCATTAGATAACAATGTGTGTTACCATCTCGTGCAAAGAAACGGAACTACTTTCGAACGTCACATGACATTATCCAATCACGTGACTTAGTGACGACTGTCAAATTTTTCATTACCTCTACTTGCACAGCAATGTCGGAATGGTTAAAACCGGTCACGTGCCGTAGGTATATTTAGCTATGTTAAACTGAGCCACGCCTTCCTAGTAACAAGCAACGACGGAGTGTCAAGGGTTATATCCATTGCCCTTTGTTCGGTAAACAAGGCTACGCTACGCTCGATTGCTGTAACGTCATATATGCTTGGTGAGCTGCAATGTACATGATGAAGTCAGTTTTATGTAATAACTTTACTGGTATAAGTAAAATGTTCTTCAAATAAAAGATTGGTACCGCTGAAATACATTAGCAAGTCATACAGCATCTCAACGGCATGTTGACCCTCTCACTCGCAGCAAGGTTGTCTATCAGCGAGCTCAAGATTCAAATTATGCGAACAGAAAGCCGATCTATCAACATCAGTTAAGTTAAAGTCACCGCTATTCGTTTATTGTGTTATGTTGTGAAAATACAGAGAGAGGCAGATGTTTAGAGGAAATATTGGTAGAATAAAGGCAGTTATGAAGACAGAATTTTAAAAAATTTTTAATTGCATTATCCTTTGCTAACCGGCACAAATCCATCATTGGCTTGATAACTTCACTTGTCAACCTTTTGTGCCGTCGCAAGCGATTTTGCCTCCTCTGCCTATCGTAACATAAACATGGCGCTTCGACTGTCACTTGCTTCATTGCCACCCAAACCGTCGGTTTCCCCTCCACAAGTACTCAATACGATCATGTTGTCGTGTTCCTAAGTTCTATCTCCTGGTTCCTATCAACAATACAGTAACTCGTGTCAATGAAATCAATCAGTCAATCCTCTGCCGTTGACACTGTTCGCCTTGTTTGCAAAACTAAATAACGTGACCTAGTAAGAGGACACATTCCGTCACTTGGCGATCTGATGACGTCACGTTGCGAATGCATGATGTGTTGACAGTTTTCGTTGCTTCTTAGTGTTTATCTTTTTAATTGCATCTTTAGATAATGAAATATTTGTTCACCAATATATTTTCTATCATGGGTGTAGGCGTATGACATGTGTAAACATAAACAAAATAACGAACTATTTTATTTGGATTCATGGAAATTCATACGCTGGTTTCCAGATTATTCCAATTCAGCTGTTACTTGTTTTGGCGATTTATTTACATAATTATAGATGAGGTTGAGTACTAAATAAAATACTAAACTCACGGTAATGTGATAACATTTTTACGCAACTCGTTAATAGAATTTGGTATCAGACTCACTTTCTTTCGTCTGATACCATTTCTATACACTCGTAGCTTAAATTTTTTATCACATTACCATTCGTTTAGTATTCTCTATTTAACTTGAAGTTCGTTATGATCCTCTTTAGATCTTAAATAAACACCAACGTCATTAAGCCTACTGAGGTTTCGTCTACAAAATTAAATATATAACAAAGAAAGTTTGTGTATGTACCAAATGTATGGTGCATCGTTTATCTATGAAATAAGAGAAATCTGTGTGTTAAAGGTGTAGAGCTCAGTAAACTATTCTTATCACCTTTCGCCATCTTGTCAACTCAAAGCGTTCGTGTAAACATTGTTTTTTTTCCTGCTATACGGTTTCCAAGTCGATCTCTATTGTGTACAATGATTTGGTTTTTTTCAATTCTAGGCTGTCTGATTGCCGTTTGTTGGGCTGGAGATTGTGACATAACAGGTGCAGGAACAACCGTAGCAACAACAGCAGGAGCAACAGCAGGAGGAACAGGACCAACCACAACTGCAGCTACGGTAATAACTACATCTGTAGCTACAACTTCAACTACAGCCGCAACTGTATCTTCAACTACAGCTCCACCTGGATCTGGAACTGGTAAAAGAAAGAGAAGGGCAGCAGTTACGTATACATGCACTGCATATACCGCTGCAGCAGCCAAATCGGATACAGACTGTAGGTTTGTATGTCATAATATCTTTTATTACCTGATATTATTATGAGCGAAGTCATATTGGCGATGTCACCTTTTCATGTTTAACTTCAAGTTTGTCTGTGACATGGCTTTCAAAGATATTTGATTTTAGTTTCGACTGCTTTCCAGATTAAATGTAAAACACATGACTAGATATGTATTTTGGGTTTAAATCTTACAACAATTGCTTTTAATTCAAGTGCACGAATAAAAGATAAAATTTAGTTTCAGATAATCTATTCGTCTGTGATATAATGTGTGATACCCTTTTTGGTCAATAAAGAAAACCAGATAGTTCGTCGACCTGAAAATGCATCAACACTTCATATACTCATGATTTGTCAGATAGGTGGTTTGAATCGTCACATACATGTCTTAAACGCCTTACTGTTATCTTTCAGTGAACTGAAGAAGTACATTGGTTGCACATTCGCAGTGGACAGCAAATCGCATTGCAGTGTTCCTGAAGCTGACCACAAAGCGATAGTCCAAAACAATTGTAAGATATCCAAAGATTTTGAATTGCAGAATTTTTAATGTTCATATACTTGTAGTCTTTGTATTAGGAAGATCGTGAATTCTATTTATCAAATCTAAATAAACGCAATTGGTTATTGTATCCAAATCATTAGTTATTATCAAAATATCAAAAATTGATCTCACAATATGTGTATGATGATTTGTGACAGTAAATGGCTGAGGAGAATTCTTCCATGTTGAAAATTTGATTAATCTGTGTCAAAAAATAATGTTTTCTCCGCAATTGATAAAACATAATGCAAATGTTAACATCTGCAGACGTTCAAATCTGTATTCAACGTAAAACGTTGACGTCAATTTTCAGATTTTCCATAACTTTTGATAAGTTATCTTAGGTGTATAAAAACAATCATACCCGTTAGGCTATTTTTGGGGTTAATTTTACCGGACTATACCTGCAATACATTAGTTTCCTATTTGCTACTGTCTCTTAAAAGAAATAGAAGCACATTATTTTAATTTTAATTATTTACTGATAACTGTACGTAATTCTAAATTGACTTTTTTGACAGTATCAAAAATCTCATGACACAAACCAATCATCCATAGTCAGAAAACATATGATAAGAATTTATATATAGTACGTTGGCGACCATTTTTGTATAATCACCTTTAAAACATATTTTGTAAGAAAAATTAAAATCATTTAGGTTATATACATTGTCTTTAAAACGATTTATTTTCACTTTCCTCACATCACCTTATAATTCCCATCAATACTGCCCCTTTAAGGCCTTAAACATCCACTAACCTGGACTTTATCACTTCTCAAAAAAAAAATTCAAAGATTTATCAACAACAACAAAATTTGGCTTGAGCTATGTTAATTTGTCCAATAAACACCTTTAAATAGCCTTTCATTAAGACAGCGTAATTATCGGCTGTGAAAACTCCACCTCGGTTAGGGGACATAAAACTCGCGCGGGTGTGACGTAATAAACACACTATACAGATGAACGTATCATTATTTCAACTAAAATACTGCCTAAAATATTGTTTAATTACCATTGATGTGGATATATTTTCTTACACCAAATGCTTAGTAGTGTTACATCGTCAAATGATTTATGTAACTGAGTGAAGTAACTGTTTTCATGTGGTATTGTTACGATAGATGTAAAGATAACGAGTCTGATTCGGTTATCATTTCATAAAAAGGGGGTGTGACCAGTGACGGGCAGTCATGCATTCACTTGTTTGTGGCTAGATCGATCTAAGCGGTCCATCAAAAGTGGCATTCAAAACCGGCTTTCAGTAACAAACTGAACATATTTGAGTAGCGAACTTTGACGCACTATACAATATTGTAATCTGACTTTAATATATTTCAAAGAAAATAGTGGAATATGTTTGTGGTTATGTGAAGTTTAATTACTAAGGTTGACGTGTTGCAGGTTCAGGCCATGAACCGGTTGATCTGTGCAAGTGTGAGATTGACTACTACAAATCTGACCTGTCTAATATGTGCACGTAAGTTATTCATGATACAAATATAGATACTTTTACACGTTATAAGCATGCACAAAGCGCTATATACATGTACATCAATACCCCGAGAGGAGTGTTCGTTCGAAGCTGCTGATCTCAACATTTCAACAGTTTGGTGACTGAGTGGATGGAGTGCCTTTTCCAGGGACACAACACACTGCTAATTCAGTCATCCATTAAGTATTGCATATAACTACTGACAAAAAGGAACCATGAATTAAAATGGAGCTATAGTTGAGGTGGATATTGACGTTGCTAGTAAACGCACAGTTTAAATAAGATGAAGTTCAACGTACTGATTCAACAGTATATTATTAATAATAATAATAATAATAATAATAATAATAATAATAATAATAATAATAATAACAACGCAAACAATAGTCCATTTATTTAGCGCATATACCCATGCACATTGCATGTTGAAAGCGCTTAAAGGGACATATTTCCCCCTTGTCAACGAGTACAGAACACTCCCTAAGGAGAATACAACCGATCGCCTGTCAGGCGCTCGAGGTTCAAATTCAGACTACCATCGTATCATACCAGGTACCCAATTACTGCTGGGTGGACAGAGGCACGCTTCGAACTAAGTCACTCACACAAAGTGACACCACAAGTTTGTCAACTCATGTCTTAGTGTTGGGCAGGCAATCAAACCTTTCAAACTCCAGCAATGGGTTACCCACCCATCACTCGAGTTATGCCCGTTGTTGCTGAACTACACAGTTAGCGGTAAACTGAGCATTGCACAGGACCACGATTCACATGTTTTTCTATGTAGAAGTATTTGACGACTCACAATCACTTATATAATTTATTTTAAAACGCCCAAGAGACATTTTTTAATTAACAGAAACATTTTATAATTGAGTATAGGACAGAGGGAACAACATTGCTTGATAACTTAAACTTTTGTTAAACCAAAATCATTTATAAGAACCTTTTGGGCACAGTTCCATCAAACAAAGGTTGCAATGAGAACAAATCGTAGTTGGATTGATGTTATTACTGTATTATACTCACTATGATTTCATCAGTTCAAAAACTTGTATGTGTTAAATCAGCATACATTCAAAATAACGTTTAAAATTTAACAATATGATAAATCTCATTTATAAAACAAGACCTATTCGATTTGCCGCAAGGTTTTGATCTATTCCAGTAGCAAATTGATAAATATCTAACTTTTATAATTTGTACAGCGCCTTGAATACCCTGGAAACGTGTCTAAAGAATACAACGAATACCGGCTGTGGCGGCGAGACGAAGGAGAATGTTAAAACGTTTGTAAAAGATAGCAAGCAGACAGAGTGCGGTGAGTATAAGTTGTATAACTGAAACGTAATGATGTCAATCCATTCAATTGACGATCTAGCTTTTTAATCATTACATGCGCCATCAATTAAATGAATTAAAATAATTCATTAGCTATCCTATGTATCGACAAACTCTGATCGACCAAAGTAAGTGAATGCAATGATTCCTCAAACTTTTAAAGTCAATTTCTAAAGCATGACACAGAATTACCTGTATGATCACGATCTAACATGAATGTTCTTATATTACGCCTGCAAACGTTATATAATGTTTTCTTTTCATTAGCTCTATGCCAAAAATATTTTCTTGTGTTTGATGAAAAGTGTGTATCAAATTTAATCGTTTTGTTAGCTTTGGTAGTGATATATTCTTAACTCTCGACTTTATGTTTTTTGTAGGTGGAGGAAACATTGGTAAATATCTTTAGTGTTTGAATAACTATTGACCAAAGTAAAGGACAACACCAATATTCAATATAAAAGCACCATTGATCAGTATTTGAATTATTAAAACTCTCTCCACCATAAATCGGGGAACTACGTTGAATATTATATTGCTTTGTGTTTCTTGTTGAGAAGTCAGTAATGACATTTTAGTAAGACCCCAATTGCTATATATATACGTTATTCAGTAAATGTAGAATATATTTAGTAAAAGGATTACAAAAACATATCAGTGCCACATTTCAATAATCTGTTTAAGTAATTACTGTTTGAGAAGGAGTCCTTGTTGTAGTAGTAATTGTAGTCGTACTAGTGGTATTAGCAATAATAGTATTTCTAGCAATAACTGTAGTACTTGTTGTGTAGTTGTTGCTGTAGAAGCTATAGTAGTGCAGTAGGAGTAGTAATAGTTGTAGCAACAGCAGTAGATTTAGTAGCTATAGTAGTGCAGTAGTAATAGTAGTAGTCATGAAGAGGTGAAGTATTGTTGTATTATTATAAGTTGCAGTAGTAGTAGTAGTAGTAGTAGTAGTAGTAGTAGTAGTAGTAGTAGTAGTAGTAGTAATAATAATAGTTGTAGCAACAGCAGGATATGTAGTAGTGATAGTATTAGCTGTAGTATTAGTAGTAGTCGTGAAGTAGTGAAGCATTGTTGTATTATTATAAGTAGTAGTAGAAATAGTAGTAGAAGTAGTAATAGTAGTAGTAGTAGTAGTGGAAGTAGTATTAAGAGTAGTAATAGTAGTAGAAGTAGTAGTAGTAGAAGTAGAAGTGGTGATGGTAGAAGTCGTAATAGTCGTAGTCGTAGTCGTAGTAGTAGTAGTAGTAGTAGTAGGTGAAGTAGTAGTAGTAGTAGTAGTAGGAGTAGTAGTAGAAGTAGTAGTAGTAGTAGAACAAGTTACATCAGAAGTACTTACTTACAACAGAAGTAATTTTGACTGTTTGAAGTAGGATAATTGAACACTTTATGATTTGACAATCTGATTAATCCATTTTTAATAATTTTTCGGCTTTTCTTTGTTTGCAACATGCGTCTCATTTTTTCTTTTAAAATTCATTGCACAACTTTTTAAAGATAAAATGACATTAAACATTGTAAATATTTTTTTTTTTTTTCATACAATACATTTCGACTTTGTTCCAGTTGCTACTGCACCAGGTCTACTATTTGCTGTTCTACTCGCCACTATCTACCTGTAGATTGAAGTGCTGTGTTAACTACCCTAAGCTGTGTTTTAAACTTTACTTTCCCTTCATTTTGTACAAATAATCATAGGCACTTAAGCCTTAAAGCAACTAAATCCATGAAAAGAAATTGAAGACATTGATGTAAATGATTTAAGAGACACACCTTGGTGGCAATTCAGTTGCAAACCAACTAAGAACGGTTTATCCTACCCCCAAGGCAGAATTGATGTGCCAATAAATTCTTAGAAATCATCACTGGAGAAGTATAATGGAAAATCATCGAAAATCAATCAAGCATAATTCATTATTCATAATTCATGTTAGATGATACATGTTCTTTGATTTATCTTTGACATGACTTTTTGTGTTTTCTGTACGAGTGTTTCTTTGATATCTTCACGTACCGTTGGGAATCATAACTAAAACACGTTCAATCTATCTGAAAGGGCAAAATTCCACCAATTTCTACATTTGACCCACGAGATGACAATACTGATGACGTGGTCCCTCCACAGGATCAACTGAACGAGTAGAGGTCATCTACCCTCTCATATACCTTGAACATATTTTTTTCTGACCGATTTTCAAAATAAATATTTCAAAAGTATTTGGCGTTTTTATTTATGAGATGTAAAGCTTATAAATTGTCCTTTTAGTATGTGTTCCCGAGAGATGAAGTGATGGAAAATGTAGTTAAAGGAAAAGCACACAACACGTACTATGACATCTTCTGTTTACTAGGACCAAGTATCAAATGTTCTACACATATCATCCCCGGGGACTTTTCATCATGGAAATTGGTACTGAAATTAGCCAAAAAACTCTCTGGGGTGGACCTGCGAGTCGCTATAATTACATGGTATAGTCTTTTGTTGAGTAAATACACTTGTAATTTTCGATCTTTACTCACACTTTCATGTTCTTTGCCTACTAGAGGGCAGCGTTTCCTGTCATTTTCAATTTCAAGTCCATGGGCCATAAAAACCTTTCATTGGTTGATTTTGTTCTAACATTTCCTGTCAACATTTTTCATTGGTTGATTTTGTATGACCAGAAGCAACTGTGGGTAATTTCAGTAGAGACGAGAAGGTAGTCTTAGCATCCGGACTGTAGTTACTTAAAGGGGCAGTTCTATCGGGGTATATTTTGTGGAAAAAAATTCAAGAGTGCTTCCCTGTTTATATCTATATGTGATTTTTACATGAGGATTTTACAGTTAATTACATATTTGTTGGTGAAGGTTACATTTTAGTTGTATAGATTTAACAATTCGACAAAATGCATCACTGCGTCCTCTTGAATTTCTTTCCCACAGATATACCCCGAAAGAACTTTCCCTTTAACATAAACTTCCGAAAACCAGGTCCAGATTTTCAGTAAAATGACCATTTGTCTGAGTCTCTTATCTTATCATAATTATAAACAGAATCAGATTGGCAGACACATTCGTCTGATGAAGAGGCACAAGGGTTTTATATTGTATAGCATTGGCCCTCGGTGACCGAGGATGTTACCACGGTTGATGAACACGTTGATATTCGAATCGGATACTTCGCAAGGAAAAGAATCCTAACTTGTCGCAAAAACTTGTAAATAGCAACCTTTGTGGATACATCTTAGCACTATTAAAGGAAAATTTGCAAGTTTAGGGGGAATAAATGTGATGTCAGGGAAATGAAAATAAATGGTTCCAATTGAAGGCAATGTATTTAAACTTGAAGCAGTAAAAAATCAAATATATATTGTAAAGATCAGCCATGCGAGTTTTCTAGTACAAAATGAATTAAAAATGTTAACACAAAAATGGCCGCCAATAGAATTTATGTGAATCTTTTGTCCTCTGACTATGGATGATTGGTTTGTGTAATGCGATTTTGACACTATCAAAATTTTACATTAAGCATTAACGTACAATTATCCCTGAAAAATAAAAAAAAATAAAAAAAATATAAAGACGTGCTACTTTCCCTTTAAAGGAAGAGTTTAATATCAACGTCCTGATTCGCAACAACATGACCTCCATATGTATTATTGTATGTTGTTTTTAAGATAAAGATAAAAGAACATTAATATGTGCAATTTACAATTTCAATCCTTTCATGTTCATCAGCAGACAAGTGTGTGAATGATATATATATAATATAATTTTACTCTGATTATGTATAAATGTAGTGTCCTGGATATACTAAACTTACGACAGCGTCTTCGGTGAACTGTTAGAAGGTTTAAAATGCAGTTTGGTATTTCCCGTAACCGATTGTCAGAAACAGAGACTCGACCCGAAAGTCTAAGGACATCACAATATTAATAGTAGTATCAAAGTTCTGTGATATATTATAAATAATGAACACTGGAGAGATACTTTTTTTAGATATGAGCATCCGAAAACATAGGACTACCTTAATAATGATAATATTAATGAGAATATTTATACCGCGCTATTTCCCACGTACTAGTACATGTTCGAATCGCACCTACATCGTTACCCTGAGGGAGTTGTACTTTCAAAGCTGCTATAAAGGGCTAAGCGCGACCACGTAGGTACTTAATCCTATTTTCAGGTTCCCATTTAACAGATGGGTGAACTGATTGCAATGTTGATGAAGTGCCTTGCCCAGGGGCACAACACAGACTGAGACCCAGGTCATACTTTTGGTGTCTCCACCGGGAGAGGCCAGCATGATAATATAACCACTACACCACTGTGATCCACCCGATATTAAAGCAAGCGCACATAAAATCTACCATTGGAGATCAACATTATATAGAAAACTCTACTTCTGCAAATTATTACCCCATATGTAGATAAAACATGTTTATCAAAATATGATTTCCATACGTTAAGGTCAATTTGCACGAAGCGAGTCATAGCTTGAACTGCAGCATTTTGAGAAAATACTAATCAACTCACCAATTTGTGGGCAACCATTATGTTTCATACAACAAGTAATACCACAAAAAGATAGTTCTTGTCGAAATTCAAGAAAGGTTTCTACCGCGTATATAATGAGTAAAGGAGAAACCACGATAACGAGGAATTAAAACTGATTGTTGAGCACGATTTGGGTGGAACAATATTTTAGTCATTAATATTTGTTCCTGCAAAGTATTGTAATGAAGGGGATCTCATTATTCAAACCTAGAATTTTTAGTGCCACGTTTCCGCCAAAGACTACATGCAGTCATTTATATGTGGGCACCTTTTAATTATTTCAAAACATTTGTGAATTTCATTAACGTAGCTTCACCGGACATGGTGCATTCGGTTTATTACTGCTAACGTTGGTCATCATTGTTTTGCAATGAATAGGAACTTTTATTTTATTTTTCGTGAGATCCGTCCATTTGAAACTTGAAACGCTCTTTTAGGTTAGTTATCTATGCTATAGCTGACAGGAGGGGTTTATCTAACTTTTCAACTCCTTAATGCCTCTTTGAAGCAGCATATTTCATCGATATGAAAACGACATATTCACTTATTTTGAGTGCTCTGATGTCACCTGGCCTTGGACTGTCCCATTTTGCCACGAACTTTAGTGTCTAATTAAGAAAATAATTCACTCGATAGCATTATGTAAAGACAGAAAAATAATATTATAACTTTTTCATGTATTTTGCATTCGTCACAATTGCTGTGATGTGCAGGACTGGTCAAATTCTAAAAATATGTTGAAAGCCAGTGTTTAATATTCTATTCTTCACCAAAAAATACATCTCAGGATTTTTCCCACCAATATTCGTAAGATAACTTGATTGTCTAGAAATACGTGCACAGCACGCTGATGCTTATAATAGGACGATATGCCATACCCCTTTAGTGGTTATCTGTATGAATTAACAGGCAGTATTCTGATAAGAACAAAAGTTGAATCATCGTTCAAAGAGTACTTTTAAGTGATTTTAAAAACATTTTTTGAAAAAAAATTGTTCCAAAATTTGACTTGCTACCCCACAAACATTCACCAACAAGAAATGGAATAATATATGTATGGATGTAAAGGTACAATCTAATAAATGATACAAAATCAAAATCAACAAAGTATTTTGAAACAATACATTATCTATAAGATACACAGACATTACGAGTTCTTATAACTACACGATTTTGTCTTAACTAAATATCAAGATCGAATGTATATCAGATTATTCTGACAAAATATACATGTATGTACAAGTAATTCGTTTATCACGAGAAGCATTCGTAGAATATCCACTTTGGCAAGATTTCCATGAAGTTTTCAACCGATAAAAACACTACAGTATTCATAATATTTGACATGAGGGTCATATACGTATAACTATTACACAAGTTTTTGAAATCAATCTTTCATGGGGCAACATGTCATTGCAATTTACTACTCTCCTATAGAATCGAAGTGAAGGCAATATGGTAAAAATCCATAAAAGTGTCTTCGTTAGTACATGTAGCTTTGCATTTACCAAGGGGTAATAATGTGTGTATAGCTTTGTGTGTGGTCCTTTGTAAAATGTAATAAGCAGCTAATAAGTACTCTTATAATACTACTATAACAACTTAGGGGCCAAACCATAATGTCTGCATGACATGTTTGAATGTGATTTATCATGTAAGAGTTAAATCGGGTTCCCCTTTTCCAAAACAAAACTTTGTATAAATCCTTTCGCCAATAATCATGTTCTCAAAAACAACGAGCATGTCAGTCTTTTAAGTCTTAACTTCAGTATTGAAGATTGCATAAGAAGGAGCGGATTCGCGAAAATAATCAACAAGCCCAGACGAAAGCAATTTTTTCACTCATTTTGATGCCAGTGACTACCAAATCCCCGCATTACACGTGCTACCTAAAGTATCCCACTTGAACTAGAAATTTAAAAACGTTGTATGCCTGCAGAGTGACTACACCCACGTCTCTGTAATCAACATTCCTCAGTTGAACCACCCTACAACCACCCTAAACTATAGCCAATGATTCTGTTCTGTTTAGTATAATGATATTAGTCCAAATGATATCATCACGATTTTCGAAGGAAGTGAATATCAAAAATTGGTATGGTCATTTCAAGTATATCAAATCATTTTTTATTATTAAATTTATCTTTTGCTCAAAGGTCTGAAGGTACTTGTGTTACGCGAATGTGTTTTTGTACCTAGTACCGGAATTAAAGTATACCGTGATTGGAACTGGAGAACAAGATGAAAATAGGTTGTTAAGGTTTTGACCCCTGTGACCCCATTTGGGACCATGGGGTCACGAAATCTACTATTTAGAATCTCCAATTCCAAAGGAGTCTACACACAATTTTTCAGCTCTCTAGACCTTTTGGAACTGGAGAAGAAGATTAAAATAGACTTTTAAAGTTTTGACCCCTGTGAGCCCATTTGGAATCATGGGGTCACAAAATCTACGATTTAGAATCCCCATTGGCCAAGGAGTCTACTCACAATTGTTCAGCTCTCTAGACCTTTTGGAACTTGAGAAGACGGTGAAAATAGGTTTTTAAGGTTTTGACCCCTGTGATCCCATTTGGGGTCATTGGGTCACGAAATCTACCATTTAGAATCCCTATTTGCCAAAGAAGTCTGCACATTAAAGTTTTGGAGTCATTGGTTCTGGAGAAGAAGTCGAAAAAGATAAAAGTTTACGGATGGACGGACGGATGGAAGGACGCCAGACACCATGCCATGCCATAAGCCCATCGGGTCTTTCAGACCTGATGAGCTATGTTGCAAGATATCAAATTTGTGACATTTATTTACACCTCAGATCTGCTTTTTCCAAATTCAGATGTGGCATCTTTCATTTGTCAGTTGAAATTGGTAGATATAATAATGTAAATCATAATGAGAGATTATGTTTATTTTGTAAATCGATTGGCATATATGTTATTGAGTTTCATGTTTCCTTGAAGTGTGACCGTTTCACGGAATTATTGCTACGATATTTACAGAAATATATGAAGGAACTTGATCCCATAATTGTTAACTTCATAAATATCTTAGAATCTGACAAACACCATATGATAAATGATACATGTAATTTTCTTTATCATATACTTAAATATCTTAGAAATGTTCCCATTCACCATGTGCACCAGCCTATGAATTAGGCAAATGCCTGTATTGTGGGACTGTGGTCTTTTGCTGAATAAATCTGTCTGTCTGTCTTGTCTGTCTGTCTGTCAAAGACAGTCGTGTTGCTCACTCTGATTGACAACAAGGGAAATATGTTTTGCTACTTTGATCAACGTTGATTCTCATAAACTTGTAAAGAAATGAAAACAGGTTATACACTTCACACCATCTATTTCAGAGAGGGGGTATGCACACATTTGACAAGCTAGAGATAAACCATTTAATGTATACGATTTTAAATGTGAGCCTTCAAACCCTAAACGCCATAATATATGGAGAATGTGGTAGATATCCTCTTTATATAAATGCAATATGTAAAAACATTAAGTTACTGGCTCATTCAATGGCAAAGATCGTCTTTGATTGGCATTTTACAAGTTCGTGTGGTGATCAATAAGGAAGATTATTTTATGGATAATCAACTTCTTTATCACTATTGACACTAAATGTTTACAAAATGCGATCATATTATTTCAGCTGCGGTTATACTACTTTTGCATCACATGTTCGTAATATTTTATTCTCCCATGGCTTGTATATGACTACATCAATATGTGGGAGACGTATACTCTTTTATTCATGCTTTTAACAATTTGTTAGCACAAATGGTTTCAGATATTGCATTCATCGTGGATACAAAATCAGTTTAGCCCCTGAAGAGTATTTGAATTGTATAATTGACCAGTGACTAAGAAACTATTTGTAAAGTTTATATGTGGTTTGTTAAGGTTAAAGTACACTGAAGGGAGATGGCTTTGAATAGAAAAAATAACGTTTATGGCTGTTCTATAAGTCAGGCATAGAAGACGAATATCTCTTCTTATTCATATGCCATGTGTATACCAATTTACGGGTTAAAGGGGCAGTAGCACGTTTAGTGGGAATATAAGGTGATATCAGGAAAATGGAAGTAAATCCAATAAATTCTAATTGAAAGACAATGTATTTAAACTAAATGAAGCAGCAATAATTCAAATATATAATGTTAAGTTTAGCCATGAGATTCCTTTTTCTTACAGAAAATGAATAAAAGTGTTCACAAAAAATGGCCGCCAATGTATTTTATGTGAATCTTCATACTTTGTCCTCTGATAATGGCTGAATGGCTTGTGTAATGAGATTTATGACACTATCAAAATAAATACATTTAGCATTAACATACAATAATCAGTGAAAATGTTTAAATATAAAATTATATAAAAACGTGCTACTGCCCCTTTAAATAGCTACCAATTGTTTTATATTATTATCCAAACATGTAAGATTTAAAGGCAACGGATAATATATTAGTGTTGCAAGCATTAAGGTTGTTCTTGCATGTATATGAATTGAAAGCAAAAATTGAAAGTCTCAATTAGTCTATTTCTATTCATAAAAATATATTCTACATGTATCGCAAACAATTATGTAAACAATAATGTAGATAATTTATAAAGTTACCATGTATGTACTGAACTGTATATGGGCCTGAGGCCTTCGTACTGTAAAACAGACTTGAGTTGACTTGACCATTTAAATATTAAAACGTTTTCTTCAGTTAAGTCCGAATAGAAATTCCTATGGAAGGGAGTATGTGCCAAAAATAAAATCATGACACCTTTTGTGAAGCAATGTTAAATGTTAAATGTTGCAAGATTGGGCTTGTATTCAAGAGACTGACATAGTTGAGAACGACATGTTACATATTGCAAGTTACAAGTCTACATGTCTTAATTTTGGCACACATCCCCTTCCATTATACCCTGCAAGATGTACGTGTAGCCAATATGGAATATCGTAAATCCAAACTTCAGACAGATCACTGATCCCTTTATTTGTTCGCTTCAACGTTTAAGTGAACACGTCTTTTGTTTATGGACAATAAATTACCTACCTATTGAGTAGTTTTACCATTTGGGCCATTTATTGGATAATATTGTTCAATACAATTTTTAATATCACTAAAAGGGTTAACCCGTAATTCTTCATGACAGATACGTGAAATTGAAATAAGTGTCCGATACCTGGTTGGTCCTATCTAGTATCAATATGTATGGGTACTTCGGGAGTCACGTAGTCATAAGTTAAATAACTTATAGTTCACCTTGGTACAAAAAGAATTAAAGCTGTCGTTTGTCAAACCATGTTAGTATTGCGTTTTTGTAACATTTTTTGTAATTGCGAGTACTTTATATTACAAATTAGGTTGCATTCACTTAGGCAGTTGATAGAAGTTAGACTTATTGGTCACCAAGTCAACATGGTTAATGATGATTATACACAATTTTCAATTCATGATTTTTTTAATAAATGGCATTTGGCATACTTCGTTTTTGTATGATTTCATATGATTCTTACAGAATACTTTTATGACAAAATACATATGACATTCAACTAAAAACAAAGTAGAAAATAGTTTCACCCGTTGGTTTATGATGATATACTATACATGTATATGACTATAAAGATTACAAGAGATAAATGTTCCGCGTAGCATTAGATGGATAACTACATTTCATTTATCAATTTTCAATTATAGATACACTATTTCAATTCAAAAAGTTCGTTTTAATACATATTTTTACTTTTTCTTTTATATCAATATGAACTCCTGGAAAATACTTGATAACTTGTGAAACTTACTTGATAACTTTTTATATTTTTTTTTTCGTTGTTTTTATGTTGTTACATAATGTTACATAAAACTTATGAAAGAGAAACTACTTAAATTTAACTAACTTAGATTTCCTTTCATTTTATGTATCTTTTGGTTTCCTCACTTTGTGCTTGTTCAAAATAAAGACATCTTGCACTATAATAGATATTCTACCGAGAGTCTGTTATATATAGACAACCGAATTACAATATCTCATCTTTTAAGTATAAAGTACGTAATATCAAAGGAAACTCGGGAGTAATTTGTATGAATTTTACAAAATGTTATTTTTTGCCACAAATAGATCCTTTTTGGAAAGACACATTAAAGTCACGGGGTAAATTAATAACCAAAAAGGCAGAAAACGCAAAAGAATTCTTTAAAAACCTTTATGGCTAAATCACAATATCCACATAGATGGAAAACCCATCAACTATAAGCATTACTCAAGTAAAGGAATAAGTTACATCTATGATGTGTTAAATATAGTAATACATACATGTAGGTTTCTGCCAACAAATGATCTCCTGTTAAAAATGAAATATACAGATTCTTATACCTGTACTATCTGTCAATCCGAAAAAGAATCGATTCTGCAATTGTTGTCTTTATGTGACCTTATCCATCCTATCTGAGAAAAACTTTAAGAATGGATTTTTGATAAAACAGGAACTCATATCAAATTCTCGAGACAAAAACATTATTTTAGGATTTTGTGAAAAGAAAAACTGTGTCATTGATTTAATAATTACTGTCGTTAAATACAATCTATTCAAAAATGAAACAACAGGAAACGTTACCTAATTTTACACATGTAACAAAAAAGATGAAGACAGTATATTACGTTGATCGCTTTAATGCAAGTACGGAAGCTTTGGTTTAAACCTCATTCTGCCCTAACATAAGATTACTTAATGTAGAACTTCTGGCTTCATATTTTTTGATGACGCTTTTTTCAATGTGAAACAAGACCTTCCTTTGATATTCACGTTAAAGGTTACTGGGAATCCATGAAAGGCACCGAACACGCATTAGTGTTGGTTTTGTTAATCAAATTTAATTCATAAAGAATCAGATGGGTAACAAGTTGTCCTCTTTAGTATTTACAATATTAAATAACAAATATGTATAAATACACAAAGTTAACAGAAACTATATGCATTCGTGTGTGAATAAAAGTATTACCCTCGCCATACTTGTGATGCTTTATAGAACGTGTATTCACAGATCTTCGTTACATAAAATGCCCGACAACAAATAAATAATTATGCTTTTTTGGGAGCATTTAAGAAGTTGGAATGATTTTAATGAAGAAACATATATGGACGACAACTTCTTTATTCATGATATACGACGTTTCGACACAGTTTCTTGTGTCGTTTTCAAGCAGATTCATCTGTCGAAACGTCGCATATCATGAATGAAAGAAGTTGTCATCTATTATGTTTCTTCATTATTTTCATTAAAATAATAATGCCTTTTTAAGTAAGTTATGATGGCATAAAATAACCCCTATTCGTTGAGAATAATTGTTTAAAAACTTGTCAAATTAAGAAAACCACTACTCTATTGAATGTAAATATCAGTGACTATTTAAACAAATAATCTTTAAGATCATCATTTAACAAACTTTTAATGACTGTTATATCTTTATTGATTTTAAAAACTACCTTTATTGATTTTAAAAACTACATTGTATTTTTAATTCTGTATGTAAAATATGCTCTCATTTTAGAATAAAATATGATATTAGAATTTTCGTCAGTTTTCTTTGAGTATGACTGCACACCCGAACCTCTATAGAAAGGCCACCTCTATATAAAGGCCACTTTCGGTCGGTCCCTTGGGTGGCCTTTATAGACAAGTTCGACTGTACGTCTGTTTAACAAGGGTACGGGACACAAGTTTGCACAATGATATCGTAACTAAAAGAAACGTTTATCAACTGTGTTTGATGGACACGTCGTTTGTCTTTGATATGAACAAGAGTTGGATTGAATGCAATACCCAATTGTACACTTGTAACAGCATTATCAGATCCTTAGTACCTGTTGCTTCAAAGGTGTGATCGGTAACCCTGTGTCATCTGTGGACTGGCAACCAGACGTCTTTGAGGATTAAATTCGTAAACATCATAAATATAATCTTCTGACAATCGTGACGATTTTCCTGTGAGTACTTGTTCTTTGTCAACTGATCAGAACAACTCTAGCTTATTTCGTACGTAGATCAGTAGCAAATGATTAATAACAGTCATGTGTTTGACTTAGGTAGTGCATGTAACTAAGGGTTCTTTGAGAATTTGAGAAAAGAAGTTTGAGAACTAAACAACGAAGTTAATATTAAGAAACAGGATCTCAGTATTCTTTTACAAATCTTTGACTTGTATTTACTTTCGTGTAGCCTTTTTGTATCTTCTTTTGTGTAACCATTCTGTTTTTAATTATTAAAAATGTCCTTTGAAGGAAAGAAAAATTATATCAGAATGTGATTTGATGTTACATTCTAAAATATTGTTGTATCTCCATTTGCAGACAAGCTAAAAAAATTATCATTTTTTCAGCATATGGAGCCGTGTATTTCCAGACTGTCAATTAAACATCTTGATCCCCGCGAACCTCATATCATTAAAACAGTTTAACTTATTTCGTATGGTTTTATGATGTTTTTTTTTTAAATATACTCATGGTAATAATGGTTGACACCCCTAATAATAACAGGAAAGAAAAGTTATATATACAACTTGTACGTGTCATTTTCGATTATTTTTTTGTAATATATGTTAGTATAGTATGTACTCTTGTGAATAATGTCCTTGAACATGTGCTATTGTGCAACTAATAAAAAACATAATTGATAAAGGTGAATAAAAGAAAAACAATAATTTATTTTAAAAAGTGTGATTATCCGACATCTTGAGATCCTGATATTGGTACATTTATACAGGTCATCAGTGTGCTCATTTTGGTTCTGTTAAATAATGGATAATTGTATCTGAAGAATTTTTGGTACTGAACCCAATTTTTATACAATACCTTTCGCGGAGCCTTATTCGATAATAACATATAAAATGCATGTACTTTATAGTTTGCATGATGTGTCAATGCAATTGGATGTCGAAAATATCAGAAATTTGATCAATGTGTTAATAATCCTTGCATTTAAAAAGTTCAAATCACTTTCCTGTATAGGGGTGTCAACCATTATTACCATGAGTATATATATTCAATTTATTTATTTATTTAACATTCACAATATGCAGGTCAGGTAGGAGAATGCAAATACACCGAGATGATGTTAGTAGTTAGTAGGTTTAAGGATAACAAAGTGAGTAAAATCGTCGCACAATAATGCAATTATATTTACATATTTTAGAAATTTTCCATATATAAAGTTTCATATTGAATTTAGTAGAAATGGATATTACCCTTGAGCTAAATTAAAGAAATTGAGCCCGTGTTCGTTCCAATTAAATATAAACAGAATTTGCTTAAACCAGTTAAAGGGTTCCTTCTTCCCAAATCTCTTGAAATAAAGAACAATGTATTGAATGAAAGAGAAAAAAATAATTCAATTTTATATCAATTTTGAAAAATCTATGGAATTTGGTAGGATATATAAATATATTTCAAATATAACTTTCATGTTTTTGTTTCTTTTTAGGTTTGTTATTACTCTTGCAAACTCTATTCAACTCATGAGGCATTGATATATTAAGCTTGTGTTTGTTTGCCAACACTTTTTCAATTTTTTTCATGAACATGAAATATGTTTAAATCACATGAAAGTGTTTCTAACCTGAGTATTCAACCTCTGTCACCGACATGTTAAGACAAGAGCTTGTTAAACATCGAATCGTGGAATTGTTTGCTTATTTGCAGCATGTTACGTTTGTTCAAACAATGTACTTGGAAACTAGAAAACAAACAACTTGAATTAAGGGTGATTTACAGATGCACAAGAACAGTTTTATTTCGAAAATCTTTCATATCTTAACATTTACCTCGGCTACCTACGAATTTCGACAAGTCTTGTTTCATGAGAATGTATAATTAAGCAACAGTTAAGTGGTCTTAGGCTTCACGGAGACGCGAGAGAACAGCTCTGGTGGATTTAATACTTGGTCACTGTTCTGATTAAAACTTACTGACCTCTCAACTTTTGATAATTGGTTTTAGCCCTTAGGAGGGTAAATTCCCTACAACGTTTCAGGTTTAAAATGATTGTAAGACATCAAGGGTTTGTCACTCGTTGAACAACTCCTCGCCGTTCAAAAACTCATATTGAAGTTTCAACCTTCAGTTTCTGAACAAACGCCAATAAAAGTTTGACAATGATTCTTAAACTTCCCTACGATGTTATGGGGCTTGAGCATATTCAGACCTTTTTTAAAGAATAAACAATGTGAAATATTTAATACAGTTAAACATATCAAAATGAGACCATAATTTCTGACTTTCGACATCTGAAGCGCAACATTGGTGAATTGATCAAATTAGATTTTCAGTTGTTCAATATTTTTCAGTTTGGTTGCAAACTCATTCAAATAAGATGGGCACTATCACTCATACGTCGCTTTGTTTCTTGAAATGCATCGACGTGGGAGTGAAAGTTTCGATTTGATTTGAATGAGATTGGTTTGATTGATATTTTTGCTTTTGTGAAATCAAATGTTTTATCTTTAATACTTGTTACTGTCCCTTTTTAGGAAATCTTTAAGGATTGTTTTACAAAGAAATTCTTAATTTTGATTAGATAAGACAATAAGATTAAGCTCTGTAGATCGAAATATGACGTCATTGGTTTAAACATAGTCTCATCCCCGAAGAAATCTGGTTTTGCAAAGAAGACAAACTCTGCTTGTCTTAATGCCTCGCCAGTACATACATCAAACAAGAACCACAAGAACTGAACAGAACAAATGATGAACCAAGAAATAACATAAGTGTATTCTATATTCATTAGTGCTTGTAGATATATTCCTTTGCGGTTTCATTTCATTACATTTCAACTTGCTTTTTCAAAGCGTTTTGTCATGATAATACATGTATAGTCATTAAGGGACTTAACTATATTCATATTTCGTTTGATGTTCCATATAACACAGTAATGGATAAATTCCAAAGACTCATCTATTTTGAAAATAACTTTTCACTTATAAATGTAAAAGGTTATAACCGAGAGTAACGTTATCTTTGTTTAAGTTTAACTTTATTCAAACTGTTTGTAGTTAATTTCATTTAAAAAGGCATTTTTGAACTTTCATTGATGCTTTGCATTCTCGGTTTAGAATATGTATATACATACAAAAAGTTCACAATCTTTAGATAACTTTGTTTATTGCAAAAAATATGAAGTCAGAAGTAGAATGAATCCATTTTACTGGCTAATACTTTCAGCTCAATTTAGGAGCATCTTCAGGCCATATACATTAGACCTCTTCATATACATATAACCTCTTCAGGTCATACATCATGAAAGATTTTCAAATAACAAATTTGTACATTGATTTGTTGTGTCTACATTATCAAAGAGCTTCATAAATCAATTAATACAGTGCCAATCCTACCTGATAGTCAATAGAAAACATGAACCTAATTTCATTCAAGAAGAGAGGGAACAGGTTTCAAATGGTTTTATCTTGTATTGAGGCTGTATGAGAAAAACATTTCAGATGAATTTGTTGCTCTCGTAAAAATGATAAAAGTTATTTTTCATATTCACAATATAAGGGTTAGATACGAGATTCCGGATATGGAACAGATACATCGAGATGATTTCTAGACATAAAAAGTTTGCTGACAGCAAATGAAATCATATAAACGTTATGGACCTAGACTTACATTTTATTTACTCTTTCAAATTTGTTGGATTGGCTGTTAATTAGTAGTATTTTTTCTGTGACTGGTACTTTTAAATGAGTCCCAAACGAAATATGAAACTTGAAACGATCATCCGTCCCTATTCTCTTAAAGAAAAGCTAAAGCTTACAACTAGAAAACCATGGAATAAATACATTCACTGTATATTTCTTCGAAATTGAATTACGATTTGTCAAACGTCACTCATTGTAATTTGTTTGTATATATTTTCACATGTACCCTTAATGTACTTTGTCTTTGAATGAATATGTTTAAAGCAACCAGAAAACGAAAAGAAGTCCACTTTAAAGCGAAGGCAATCGACGCCGTGTACTTTTTCACGCCAACCTTTATCTGTAATATTTATTTGTATTACTCATGGCGATGTCTTCAACTTTAAGTGTTTTTAACTTGGGGTTAAAATCCCTAACACAACTTCTTTACACAAGAGCTTCTGAACAAGAAACACATTGTTTGCTTACTTGCAGAATGTTAACATTAGTCAAAACACTGTGCCTAGTAAGAATAAAACAACGGACTTGAAATACATATCGACAGGTCCACAACATCATGTTTTCTTATATATACACTCTCTACCTAGGCTGTCAGCGAATTTTGGGCGTGTCATGATTCATTATCCTTTCAACAACAGTAAAGTAGTCTTACCATGGGGCGAGAACAAAGAGTGCAGTGGATTTATTACTTTCCCCTTTCTGATAATATAAATATAAATTAGAGTTGAGATTAGAGGTTGTTTCAATGACCGCATGGAATATTCACTGATTTTTTATACATATTCTGAGTCTTATTTGCTGACCATTGAAACATTTAATGTTAATGTGAAATTTAAACAGCAACTTAACATGGCACTTTATTCTTCCAAAAGGATCAAAGATCTTCAAATAAATAATGATATTCTACGAAAGATAAACCTGCAATATTAAACAAATATTTCTTTCACAAAAATATTGTTGAGAAATGTTCTACAACTTTAAAAACCTGAAAGACATTTAATGATAAATAATTGGTACTAACGGTAAATGCATAAAAAGTTACGAAAATATGTTTCAGTAAAGATTGCATCACATTACAGAGAAACAGGCTTTTAATTGCAATTTATCAAAATTCAGAATGGACTGCACTATTCTTTCCAAGTATACTAACCTTACTTCGTGTGCACGAATGATTTTAAATCTTCCTAAAAGCGCAAGGATAGATGTATGTGACGCATGGTTGCTTTATTATGAAATATCACGTTTTAACAGTTTTGAAGATTTTATAGATAGTCAACTTCTTTATTGCAATGGATGATTTCGTTGACGTGTTGATTGTCTTTATCAAAACCAATGCCTTATTTTCTGCATTGGTAAACACTTGAACAATGTCCAGTTTTGTTTTATTTATAGCAATCGTTTTTCTTTATACACGAGAGAGCAAGAAAGAATAAAAAAGTAAATCTTACATTTTCATCTCTGCTATACATACTTAGCCGGGTAACTGTAGACTCTAAAGCCATTTTTACATGCGCACGTTTACTCCTAGGAGTATATTTACTCCTAGGAGTAAATATACTTACAGGGAGTAAACGTGCAATGTAAACAGCCCAAAACAGATTTACTTACAGGAGTATATTTACTCCTAGGAGTTAAATACTCCACCCCTAGAGGTAAAGTAAAAGTATATTTACTTTTACTCCTGTGAGTATCCTGTCATTTTCTATAGTTTTAGCATAGTTGAATGATTAGGTTGAGGTATATGACTTGCATTTATATAGTTTTTAAACACTACTATCAATAATAACTTACATTCAAGATTATTCTTTTTAACTTATCGAGAACATGTTTCCTAATGAAGGAAATGTGGTGTTTTTATGTTGGTGTCATTCTTTTAAAACCGAAAACCAGCTGCGTTCACTCCTTTTACACTAGAAGTTGATTGACCAAACAAAATCTATGGTAAAATTGTGTTAAATGCTTCTCTGCCTCAAGATTTCCATTTCACACATTGAGTTTTCTATGAAAAAATATATTTCTACTGTAAGCAAATCATGATATACTTAAGATTCCTTAAATTTCAATGGAACGTAAAGTAAATATACTTTTACTCCTAGGAGCAAAAATACTCCTAGGAGTAATTATACTCTCAGGAGTAAAGTGCGCATGTGAAAAGGGCATAAGAGTGGTGGCTATGGATAACACGGGCGTTTGGAAGTTTCCTTTGAAAACTTCTCACATCACTTATTTTCCTACATTAATGGAACCATCAGATGACATTTTTGTCTTCTGGGAGTTTAGATACGGACGTCTAATTCGTTGTTTTGAAGGAAATGGAAGGGAAACTTGAAAATCATCTGCTAGGAGAATGGTAAGTCAAACATTATAATCTTAAGAAGGGAAACTGTTAGGTAATGGACTATTCCTTAATATACAATTCTTAAATTTCATAAAAACATCACCATTTCTATACCCATGCAGAATGAATTTAAAAGAACTACATCCGTCTTTACCGTCCACAAAATATAATTTCAGTTTTATAGCGTTAAACGTTATAAAAATCTAACGGCATTACATTATTGTTTTTTATAGATGCCGTAATATTGACTCAATGAAATATCAAAATGAATCTATAAACAATGAAGGCTACAAAATGCGTTTTAAAGGGCACAAAGGTCTCTCATTCTGACATGCCAATATAGGTATTGAAAACATTTAAAATATTATATTCTCTAGGTTCTTTATATCTATGTAATATCAACGGAAACTGATGTGTAACGTTTTAAAAAAAGCTAATGTGTTCAAGTTCTTTTTGTAATCTCTCGTAGATAAGGAAATTGCATATCGACCGTTTTTTCGCAAAATGAAAAGATAAAGTTTCCAAATAATAAAACAAAATAAGTTTGGTTTTGTTTATATTTCCCCTTGATTTGTATCGTTTCTTGTGGACGCTAGTTTAATTACACTAATAGAAATCATTAATGAAGATGTACGGAATATGAATTATGGGTACAGCATACATGTATAAAGGAATCACAATTTCGCGCGCAGAAAGATGAATATTTATTGAATGAATGAGCACGTGAATAAATCACTAATGCATATTCTGTAAACAGCGATATGGTATGTCGATACTTTCGATACTTTTCGATGATTTTACTCAATGTCTGCAGTTCGTTTGGAATGGTCTGAAACAGAAATATAGACATTTTGTAAAACAACTTTATTGTTCACCGGTACCTTAAAGGGGCAGTAGCACGTTTTTTGATCATTTCATAATTTGAATTTCTCACTGATAATTGTAAGTAAATGCTAAATGTATTATGTTGACAGTGTCAAAAATCTCATTACACAAGCCAATCATCCATTGTCAGATGACAAAGAATGCAGATTCACATAAAATCCATTGGCGGCCATTTTTTTGTGAACACCTTTAATTCATTTTTTGTAAGAAAAAGGAATCGCATGGCTAAACTTAACGTTTTATATTGGAATTATTACTGCTCCATTTATTTTAAATACATTGTCTTTCAATTGAAACCATTAATTCTCATTTTCCTTACATCACCCTATAATCCCCCTAAAATCGTGCTACTGCCCCTTTAAAGCGCATTTCAGTAATTCAAATGTAAAATTCGGCAGATATAATTTGCTACAAGGGAATATTTCTTATTTTCTTATTCTCAATACAGCTAGAGGGTCCAGCAATGTCACTTACAACTTGTAGGCGGGGCTGACGAATGGTAAGATCCAATAACTGCTAAGCATGATTATTTCCACTGTACATTGGTTCAATCTTCAATGTAAGGGGTTATTATCTTTAAAAGGCTTTACGCCGTTGCTATAAACATTGCAACAAACAACAAGGAAACCCTTTAAAAGTCAGCCCCTTATCAACAAACTTTGCTTCGGTGCAGAAGGCTGTGAACACCATATTTCTTGCTCTTGCAATCAGTAAGTACAAAATGTAGTTCAAACCTCTTTTCATACACAATTTTACTAATGTTTATTATAAATCAGTCAACCTTGCAAACGGAAACAATACATTATAGTACATTATAAAACTGTTTTATCCTTCGTTTATTCCATTCATTCAAATTCGTTTGTCTATGTTATCAATTTTGAACCACATTTCATTCTATATTTCAAATTTGGTCGAAAATATTGAAAAAAATATTGATAATAAATGGAGCAGTAATAATTCAAATATATTATAACGGAAAGTCTAGACATGCGATATCTTTTCCTTACACAAAATGGATTAAAGGTGTTCACCCTGTGGATTTTACGTCAATCTCCATGCTCTTTTTACAGTGTCAACATAATACATTAAGCACTAACTTACAATTATCTGTGAAAATTTTGAAATACAAAATTATCAAAAAAAGTTCAACTGACTCTTAAAAATGATAGCCTATAAGAATGTGAAAATATTGTTTAATTTGTATTTAGGGTATCATTTTGTTAATCTTTTTTATATGGAGTGGTTCATGTAAAAGTAAAATAATTAAGTGAATGGGAAAAGTTTGTCAATAATTTGTTTATTTCATAGTTTTAGAATTTTGTATTGATCGCTAAGCTTATTAATTGCCAATAAATCCCAATAAATGAATCCATTTGATATTTTAGTAGTAGTTATTATGATATTAATACCGGAGATATATAATGGGTAATGTAATGTTGATAAAAATGTAATGTTATGTATTTTAATTTCGTAAATGTTCATTATATACATGTTTATTACAGAAAAGTTATTTTCAACTTTTTCCGAGATACGCTAGCATATATTCATAAATAAGTATAACTTCGACATGCGTTTTATGACGCTCTATTGAGTAATTGTATGACTAATTATTTATTATGAGTACATGTATATATCATACATAAAAGGTTCATGGTTAAAAATGAAGGAAGTCACAAAAAGGTATAAAACATTTGACCAAACATTTGTAAGTGAATATAATGTTTGGCAAACTTTTCTTGTATCTTTTAATTCATCGATATAGGACGTAAATAAAGCTGCGTACCTTACGTTTGTTCACTTACCTGCGTATTTTAGCGCAAATATCGTGTAATGGAATTTCGATGATCCATCCTAGTATTGCGACAACGAACGGATAATGTTAACATTTCACTACACAAATCAAAAATCAGTTTACGTTCACATATCCGTATGCGATGTTGCAACTTAACATATAACAAGTGCGAACAATGTAAAAAAATGGAAAATTGTTACATTTTTCGTACGCCACAAACAAAAATTGAAACAAACTATTTTTTGTTACTTTTTTCGGACATCATGTACATGTAACAATTTTCATATCAAAATATTAAACATTACAAGGTCATGTCAGACGATCAGTAAGCTTAGGATATAAGGATATACACTACTTAAAATGATACTTTGAATATGATTATTATAAGAATCTAACGACTAATCTGGCGCGCTGTGATTACTTCATTTTAGTGGTTTATATTTAATGGTGTCAGGTTCATTCTAAATTTTGTGTGAGGATTGCCGTGCGAAAAGTTCAATCCGGTACAAACTTATCCTATCTTGGTGTCGTTTTCAACATCTTTTACACCAATTGAAGTTTTAGCATATATACATTAACGAATTATGAAAAGTTATAATCATGAAAATGTCGACACAACAGGTGAACCAATATGGACATAAAACATGAAAAAACCACTTTGTTGATTTATAATCGAACTTTCCCAAAATACATATGCAAATTAGACAGACTCATGTAACCTACGAAGGAAAAAGTATTATAATATAATCCGATATCATATTGATATTGTAGAAACATTATGCAAATTACTAAATAAATTCTTATAGTTTCTAAGTCTTTCACCTTGTATAAATTGCAAATCAGTTTAAGAGCCCTTAAAATGATTAAATTCCTCATTTGATATTACTGACGATGTCCACTTTTTAACGTAGCCATGACAGTTTAGAAACTGGAAGTGGGCTCGAAGCCATTTTACGGATCGTAATGAGTCTGCAAACGTGTACACATTTTCAGATAGCATTTACTCAATAATTGGTTCGAGTTAGCAGAATATTATGTTCTTTTTTCGTTAAGTTTGTTAAGGACTTATTATATGTACCTTTATCACAATTATTAATTAAAATGTTTCTGAAATAGAAATTCACCGTGCGGTCCCTAACATAATGAATGCAAAACCCCACGAGCATAGCGTGGCAGGAAGAACGAATTATCCGTGTGCAATACTTTGCACGAGATTCACGAGCTCGTCTGTTACGTGAAGATCGCATTGTCCAATCAGCAAGCAATGTCGCGTTGACGTATGGGCGTGCGTGTAAAAGCACTGCTCTTATCATTTGACTTGACAAAGTGACGAGACAGCCAGGATGGTCTCAAGATGGCTAACCCGCGCTTATCGGAGTACTTTATAGCGAAGAAAACTTAATTGATAATGTTTTTCGAGAGCCCAGCTCAAAAAAACGCTACAGTAACTACATACGTCTATGATATGACGGAACAATTTTCGAATATTTGCTGTTGGAGTGCAAGTGTGTGAACAATGGAATGTGCCGGACTATCCATAATCAACGCATTATTATTATTATTCGCTAAACACATCAAGGATTTACGGGACAGCATCTATACCAGGATTACGAAGATCACCCCGTACCTGCACACAAAACGTAAACATGCCTCTGACTGAAAACCCAACTGTTGTAGGTTTCAGGACCTAATATCCGAGTTGACAATGTACCGTTTTCATGAAAAAATAAAAAAATGAAACCTTGCTAAGTTCTTCATACGAAACCATTCATAAAATCGTCACCCAAAGTCGATACTGATCATATTGATCTAGGGACTTATGAGATATCCAACCTTTATGCAATCTTTCGATCCCATAACATGTATACGTAGGTGTTTTTTAAATATTACTAGAGGCGAAGACGAGAGTAATATTTAAAAAACATTGACGTGTTTTTAACCGAGGAAGGATACTGAAAGTCGAGGCGAAGCCGAGATTTTCAGTATCCGGAAGAGGATATGTTTTAGCTAAATGTATGACGTCACGAAAGGTTGGATATCTCATAACTCCCTAGATCGATATCTAGATATCAACCTCCGGTGATGTCACCTCAGGTTGATATGGGATATAATCTGTTAGCTGTTCAATAGGCCATATCATCCCTTGGTGTGTATCTGTGAAAAAAAATCACAAGAGTATCTTCTCGAAAAATTACACATGGACGCACTATTTGTGGTGCTGTAAAGGGTACAAATCATTAAAAAATTATATGACGAGACTGGCTTAACTTCAATGTCGACTAGACGATATTACCATAAAATGTGCCTGTTTTACAAAATGAGCTCAAATTTTACTCCTGATTATCTGTCGGAGCTTATCCCACCGACGATATGCGGCCAATCACTCTATGAATTAAGAAACTCTAGTGCCATTCAGGTCCCTAACTGTCGTACGGATATATACAACAAAATCATTTTTGCCGTCTGCTATTCTCGAATTTAATAACCTTGATGAAACTCTAAAGAATTCAGAATCGTACGAAATGTTCAAAATCAAATTATATAATAATAGATGAATAGTACACGAAATATTTCAAAATTACGGACTGAGAATTTCACATTGCCGTATTCGATTGGGATGTAGCAACTTAAATGGACACAAATTCGATAGATTTATTGACAACGACTCGCGCTGCTCGTGTGGTTTCGTTTATGAAGATGCACATCTTATGACTTCCGAGGTTTTAGTAACTGTTACAAAAGTATTTACATATGTAAATGTTGGTTGTTATTAATAGAATTGATCTAAAATTCAATATTTCAAAATAACTTGTCCTCAATGAATTCGGAATCAAAAAAAGTGTGGGGCATTATAATGTTTATACATGTGAAAAAAAGAGATCATAAATAACAGTAATTGTGTGAGACGAAAGGCACGTTTTAATAGTACGACCTTTACTCAGATTTTCACTTCATCTCTGCTTGTCTACTCCCTTGAACAGAGAAACGTTGTTTGTACAGCAAATATCGATTAAACATTTTTGTAAAATTGAATACTAGTATATGATTACCTTTGTATGTCCAAATAATTAAATATGGTTAAGTTTTACAATTTTCATTTCAATTATTTCATGATCGGAAATAGGACAATGGACCCCACCCATGAAGAACTGGAGATAACTTATTTACCATTCAAAATGCAGGTCTGCTATTTTAGCACAAAACCTTAAACTGATGGCGTGTTAAAACAGAACAAAGCAATTTCCTCTGAACTCGTAACTTTATACAATATTCAAATTCAAAGAGGTGTAACATTTCTTTTGGCGTTCAGTTTACTTGAAGTCAAACAAAGAAATATGAACAAACTTTGAAAAATTCGCATGTAATTAAACGAAAACTGGCAAATTTGATACACGATTTTTCTTGTTACATTTTCACAGTAAGGTCATGCGCAAAATGTAACAAATATTTTGGGTATCACATTTTTCGTACACGGTGTACGAAAAATGGAGCATAATGAATATTTGTTTCAATTTTCGTACGTAACGTATTCATTTTGTTAAATTTTTCGCAATTGTTACATTTACGTTGCAACAATGCCATACCTAATAGATAACCGTAACCAATTTGACAGGGCATTAAAGTGACCCTGGGAAAATACTATTTGTTTCCTTTATAAAATCCTTCATGAGTGATCAACAGCTTTAGATCTGAATCATATTTTTTCCGTTGAACTTAGGCACAAGTATTGTGCTGATTTCTTTCGTACAAAGTTCATATGGTATATTGTAATCGAAAATTAAGAAAATCGGAATATCCCAAATATGATTCCATCTGTCTAATTAACCATGCTGTGTATCGAAACTCAGCACCGGTGACGAGACGATCATTGATTACGGATGGGAAGGTTATTTTACATACGAGCAATAGCATATCCTCTGTAACTGCTCCTGCAGTTACTTTAATGACGTCAAAAGGAAACCCAAATTACATTTGTTTTGCACTACGATACACAAGCAAGTGAACAAAAAATGATGCTATAGAGTTGTAGTATTGACAAGCATTGAAAAACTGATCAATGCTTGCTCAAGCCTCAACTTATTACCCAACTGTTATGCATTTGTCAATAATGGACCTTGATCAACATATGTATCATGGAACTTAACTGACAAATGCTCAGGAGAAGTCCATGGACATCGTTGAAAATGAATTTGTTTTACGTCATTAGGACCCCCTTCGTACCCGGGGCAGTGATTCACTATTTGGGTAAATGACACCTTCATGCTTTCCTTACATCGTAGTTATTGCGTTTATTCTCAGATTAGAAGAATAGAGTCCACAGTCCTTCCGATATTTGTGCTAGAACAAAAAAATACATCCTGCACTGAGACTAAACTTTTGTCTTAAAGTTTATTCCGAGATGGAATGCAAAGGTCTTGATTTCAAAAACAAAGTTTAGTTTCCCACATTAAGTAGGAATAAAATATACAAATTTAATTTCGTATGCGCAGTTAAATGCATTTCTATGAATTATTAAAAAATAGAATCTAGAGAAGTCTAGGTCCTGCTGAGTTTTTTGTGTTTCACACTGTGCGGTGTTTGTTTCACAGACCGAGAACCACTTCATTGTCCGAAGTAAAAACTATAATGAACAAATATGAACATATTCATGAAAAGAGTAGTTCGTTTCACGATACCAGTTACGAGATCTGCAGGCCCTATAGATGTTTCCATTAACAATTACAATCTTACAGTCCATTTCGTAACATCTTATCACCAGAGCTACATTCTTTATTTAGGCTGTCTTGTGTCCGAAAGCACGGCTACAGATTGTAATGGCTGTGGGGCATATACAGCGAGCTCGGATACGGATTGTGGGTGAGTGTATTCCTGAATAATTCATATCTTATAAGACATCACAATACGGTTTAACAGCATCCAAATGCAGATCCTTTCCAATAGTTTTAAAAATTGTGAGTATATTAACATTTGACGATTGAATTATAAAAACCGTTTAAGATGACGTTTTCTAATTAAAAACTTTATTTTCATTCTAGAAAGCTGAAGACGTATATCGCCTGTACCTTTGTAAAAGATGCGGCTGCAGAGTGTGCTGTTCCCACCGCTGACTTAGCCGAGTTGAAAGGAGCAACTTGTAAGTACACTTATTTGAGTTCTCACTTTAGGTTTCAATGAATATGTAATTGATCTTTACATGTTTCACCTTTTCTTTAAGATGAGATAGTAAGATTTAAACCAAAACTTATACACATCTTATGTTTATGCAGGTTCTACGCCGCTTGCTGGAGTATGCAAATGTGAGGCTGATTACTATAAGGCAGACCTAGGTGACGCTACGAATATATGCACGTAAGTGTTATAGGAGATTTTATTAGCCTATCCTTTTCACATTTTCAATGTTAAAACTCACTTTTTGTATCTTCTCATTAGCGGTTCGATGCACTAATAGCTTCGCATAACTGATACCGAACATGAATTGAAAATAATTTAACTACGTTAATATGGTAGCATAATTATGTTTATGTAATTAACTATTTTTGCTTTCTATATAGGGCATTAGATGACCTAAAAACCTGTGTCGAGAAAGCATCGCCAGAAGACACGTGTGATGTAACTAGTGTGGAATAACTAATAACGCTGGTGAAACAATGGCAGCGTTGTTGCAATTCATCACTGACAGAAAGACAGCAAAATCATGTGAGCATTCCAAAATGGGACTTTTGTTTGTAATGTACACTTATTCATCTTGATTCATATCAATGAACTCTGAAAAGAAGTATCCAAACGATACCTTGTGAGTGGCATTTTCAAGGGAAAGAAGTGAAGTGAAAACGGTACATAAACCTAGATCGAAACGCCGTGCCATCAAAACAAACAAATATCAATTCATACATTATTATTAATTAATAAGTTCTACCTGTCATTGTTTCAAAGATAACGAAAATATCCTTTAATGTGAGAACCAATTATATTTTTTAATAACTATTAAATTATAACACAATCTTGTTACGTGTATATCTTTAATCCAATCTTAATCAATTTGAGGATATTTTCACAATTTCATTTCAATTATTTTAAAGAGTTAAACATTTATCATCAACCCCTAATCAATTAAAGAGTAATTCTGAATCTATGTACAACAGGCACCAATGTCTTCAACAACTACTCCAATGTGTTAGATTAACAAAGTTCTCCCTTTTACAAAAGTCATTTCAAAAACGTTAGCCGTGACGCACTTTCATGCATTGTATCTCATGACGTAGTTTACCTTAGAAGTATTAAGCAAGAAATGACTTGTTAACTATTTTTACGGATTAACCACTTTTGAACAGATGAAGATATTCTTAATAATTGTAATCGTGTTACACATTTCTGCATTTCGATGTCTAATTCTAACTGAAATGGTTAATCTTATACAAAGTATTGAGCTGAACAGGTGTAACGTATAGCCTTATGGATATTGACGGAAGGAGTGCAATTAAGTTTGTACAGGCTAAGATTATTCTGATTTTATACAATAGCGAAAAGGTTTTTTCTTCATCAGATCAGTTTGAATTCAGTGTCAAATTGAAAATGAAACCATTCACTCACAAGCATAGTACTGAACATTGGTTATGCACGAACAGTCTGATGATTTCTTAAATCAAAAGTAGTTTATTTAAGTCTATAAAAGAATCTTAGATTATTTTTTATACAATAGCCAAGAGTTTAACTTTCTTACTAGGTTTTTGGAGGGGAAAGGTCCATTGCATTCTATACAACAATCCGAGTTTATTCTGAGTTTATGACAAAGGGATTTATTCATTATTTGTTTTATCTTCATCAGGTCAGTGGTGATCAAACCGAGTAACATAATCAAATAAAATAGGTTCAAACTTCATTTCAGGTGACACTGGTGGTACTGGCGGTATAGGCGGTACTGGTGGTACTGGAGGCACAGAATGCAAACCTGATGACTGCAAGAACTTTGGCTCTTGTCCAGCAACTGAGAAGTTGCCATGTACATGTGTTGACAGCTTTACAGGGGACACATGTGAAACTGGTAAAAACAATTTTTACAACAGTTATTTTGATAAAATTGTAAAGAAATATTACATTTACACTTACAAGTACGACTAAAAGTACTATTCACGGTGATGTCTTATCCTAACCCTTAAAAAGTTACTAATCACAAATTTATTAACTATGTAAAAAAAGAATGATAATAACGAGCCACGTGGGACTTGGTCCTATTAAAGCTCAGTCGACCGATATCAATATCGCTCAGCAACAACGTGCGTAGCTCGCTGTAAGAGTGGGTTACACGCTCGCTTCTGAATAAACTGATAATTTGAAGCCAATGAAAGGTTGATTTCCTGAACCACACGAGTTGGGAGACTGGTGGTATCACCCTGGGTTAGTGACTTTATTCAAATCTGTTCACACAGCAGGAAACGGGTACCAGGTAAAGAGTTGTGTTGGTACCTTTGGTATTTTGAAATCTATTGAATGGAGATATATGCTCTGAATATGATTATTATATATTCAATCAACAAGTCAGAGGTATTCACGACGTCTTCGTGCCGAAGTGACCCATGATTCTATGTTTACAATCGGGACTTTCTTACATAAAAATGAATAAATATTAGAATGCTTTCAGAATTTATAAGAATTGGTTAGATATTTGTGAAAACAGGGATTAAAAGGATAAAGATATAATCTTCTAGAATGTGTAAACATTTAAAGGGGCAGTAGCACGTTTTTGATATTTTTTTATTTTTAAATGTTCACTGATAATGGTGACTTACTGCTAAATGAACTCTTTTCACAGTGTCTAAAGTTGCATTACACCAGCCAATCATCCATAGTCAGAGGATAAAGTATGACGATTCACACACTACAATGTAAAACCATTGGCGGCCATTTTGTGTGAACACCTTTAATTTATTATGACAGCTCCCGCATGCGCAGACGGAGACTGTGCGAATGAAGGGACGTGTGCAGCCGGTGGTAAACTGCCCTGTTCCTGCAAAACTGGGTTCACAGGAAATAAGTGTAAAAGTACTTTTTTAATATTTTTCCTTTACAAAATGTATTTGTGTTATAGAATTATGTCATCACCACATTGGCATTACCATTTTACAAACCATAATTTACTAAGTTTATCCTTAGTTCCTATAAGGGGAGACCAGGGCAAAGCGCGCCGTCGGGGCAAAGTGACCAACCGTTATTTCTCCTTAACGATCGACATATGGCATGGTTTGTCATTATCAACCAATGAAAGCAAACGCTAAGAAACGTTGTGATCCACGTTTGCATCGCGTGAATTGGAGACTTACTATTGCAAAAAGTTGAAAAAACGTCATTTTTCTTTAAGGAAAGAACATGTCCGAATTCCAATATTTTATATTAACACAAAGCGCAACATTAAACTCTAGAGCACCTATTACACCAAAATATATCACCTATTCATTGAATAAGGAAATTTGTCATTCATTGCTTTAATTATATTCTATGATGCACAAATCGAATGCTACCTTTAAAGGGGCAAAGTGAGCCAGGGGGAGCGCTTTGCCCTGAGTGATATAAAATATTTCTTTATAGTAAACACACCATAGTGTCAGAGTTATCAAAATAGAATGTTCTTTTTATTCTATAATGTTCCTGTATTTTTTTTAATTGGTATTAAAAAGGAAATATAAAATTATAATATAGGATCGTTGTTTCATTCAGAAACACACATATTTTCTTTGATTTTTTAACATAAATTTGATATTCATCATTTATTTTGTTTTATCTCTAAAAAATAAAGAAGATTGGCCGTATGTGAAAGCCGGACAGAGATTAGATGTTTGTAAAATGTTAAATTTGTCTTCCAAACCAATCAATTTCTTTATTTCTTTCACATCTCAACTTGTTTCTGATAGTGAATGCGTTTAATTGTCAAGACTCAAATAGTTCTTTAAAATTCGTATATAATAATCATGTACGTTTTTTTATAAGAAATTCCATGACATATAAAAACATACTGCATACTGAGCCCACGTTTTTATTATTTGTTTGGTTTTCATAAGGGTACCTGTGAGCTGCAAGGCACTTTTAAAAACAAACTGATATGGATAATTGTTTTGAATAATGAAATTTTCAACACTAACAATATAACGTACAGTTATCAGTGAAATAATTTAAAATATAAGTTTTAAAAAACCCGTAAAGGAGCCTCAGACAAATGGCTTTTTCATATCTAGACTAGATTTTTATAGAGGTTTCGTTTGGTCAAAATAAAATTTAATTTTAAGTAACATCTAAGTGTTAGACTATTCTACATCTTATTTACGCTTATGTAAAAACAATGTCAATCAAAATTTCATAGATGTCTATCAAGATCTGTTTTATAGGTTAATTTATTGTTTATAGTTTCAACTGACTTTCAAGAAACCACAAACCATCCCAGAAAAATAGTTGACTACGTTTCAAACAATCCTGTGAACACCTTTTAATTATTTGGGGCAGTATATGACAGTTATTTTATATCACGCGGCCTTGGACTTTCAGAATTTTGCTAAATCGTCTACAAACTAAAGTGTCTTATAAAGAATATGATTCCCTCGATAGAATTTTGTAAAGGCAGAAACAATATATTAGAACATTTTACGTATAATTTTCATTCATCAAAATTTTTTTGATTTGTAGTTCTGATCAAATCCTAAAATTCTATTGAAACCAAGTTATTTTTCTGTATTCTTATATCATTTATACTTATATCAATCTGTTTCCACCCATAATCGTCAGAAAAATTAAGTCTATTGGACAGTTGAGTGCATTATGTGCACTGCCATCTTCCTACGCAAAACCTAAAACGCCAGTTTCCAAACTGTCAATAAAATGACAGTTCGGAAACTGGCGTTTTAGGCTCCGAGTAGGTGGTTGGGCAAGTTATGTACATCCCCTTAACAAGAAAGAAACAATTCATTTAGTTAGTTAGAAATGTTTTATTTCAAATATTTTTGACAAACGGCATGAGACAATCAATTCATGTATGTAGCACTAGAAATTATTGTTATCTGTTGAATGACAAGATATTCGAAATTCAAATAAAAAATAACAAACATCATTCCAAAACATACTAACACAAAAAATAACCAAAAGTGGAAATAAATTAAATTCACTTAATTCAAAAATTTAAAATCAATAAGGTTATCATATGGACGTACTATCAAATAAAAGAAACTAGATAATAATAAATAAAGTATTTTGAAACAATACATTATCTATAAGATAAAACGAATATTCATTTTATCACAAATCTTTGACTTCAAAGATGCGTATAAATTATTTTGCCTTACAAAATGTCAAAACGGAATATTCTGGCGAAATATATT
Source organism: Steromphala cineraria (assembly GCA_916613615.1). Lineage (NCBI taxonomy): Eukaryota > Metazoa > Mollusca > Gastropoda > Trochida > Trochidae > Steromphala > Steromphala cineraria. The sequence continues at coordinate 27,420,882 of OU744736.1, read as the reverse complement.
TGACATATGACATTGTTATATAATGCGAAGCGTTCGTACAATATCATTTTATGCAGGACTCTCAATTTTCAATGCAACCAATAATAACGCTGTGGTTTTTCAAATCAGGACATATACATACATGTATTACACAAGTTTTAAAAAAATAATGTCCTTGTAATTTTCAAATGTCAATTGCATTTACATCTCTACCTTTTTTGGAAGTGAAATGCAATTTGGTAGAGTCGTCAAAAGCGTCTTGCATTTACCAAGGAATAATGTTGTTTTAGCGCTTTGTGTATGGAGCTTTGTCATGTGTAATAAACTTTCTCCGATAAACTTCTCAAAAATTAAAATTATTAGGAAGAAACTTTTCTGCCTGACATGTTTTAATGCAAAGTAAAAATAAAAACCAGACAAAAATCCTGCTTGTGTTAAAGCGGGTTCCCATTTTCCAAAACTATGTCTGTGTGCAAATCATTTGCCATATATTCAAGTTCAATGATCAAGTATGTAATCTAATTCATTAGAAAACTGTTGACTCAGATTGTCTCCAAGGGAAACAAGTTTTGCTCGTTTGATCCACGTTGATTGTAAAGAAATGAGAACACTTTATACACTTCACATCATTTATTTCAAGTATTCAAAAGCATAGCTTGAAATATTCAGAAGCATATTCAAAACTATTCTTCAGTTTATTCCGAATAGAATTCAGAGCATACCCCATTGGAGGGTATGTATATAAAAATTAAATTATGACAACTTAATTGACCGTATGACTGTACAAAGTCTAAGTTAGATCAGGTTTTGGTATAAACTTGGTTTTGTAAAACTCAAACCGTTGGTCTAAGTAATTAAACTGTGTTATGAAAACCAAAATTTATTAATCCAAACGTATGGACCAGGAATAAAGGTAGTATCCCAATTCGTTAATTAATTGGTCCCAAAAATAGTAAATCGAGTTCTTAAACCAAGTTTTCGGTTCGATATCGTTGCATTATTGTGCTGCAAAACATTGCCTTCGTGAGAAATATACCCTTGACTTTTACGACTACGATTACAATGGCGATAAAATAGACGATTGCAATATTCTATCACAAGGGCAGCAATATGTTGATGCTGCTGTTCTGCGTCTGCGTCGTGTAGGGCGTGTTTTTATGTGTAGACAAGATTGTGTGGTTCGGAATTACCCTCAATGCAAATTGTGTTATGTAGTTCCATTTTTAGCTCATCTGGCCTGTAAGGCCCGATGGGCTTATGGCATGGCATGGTGTCCGGCGTCCGTCCGTCCATCCGTCCATAAACTTTGTGGAATTTCGACTTCTTCTCCAGAAGCATAAGGCTTAGAAAGCTGAAACTTTGTGTACAGACTCCTTGACTAGTGAAGATTATAAATTGTAGCTTTGGTGGCCCTGTGACCCTTATTAAGGGTCACAGGGGCCACGCTCTAAAAGCCTATTTTCATCTTCTTCTCCAGAAGCATAAGGCCTAGAAAGCTGAAACTTTGTGTACAGACTCCTTGACTAGAGAGGATTATGAATTGTAGCTTTGGTGACCCTGTTGCCCCTAATAAAGGCAACATGAACGTCCTTTTAATCTATTTTCATCTTCTACTCCTGAAGTATCAGGCCTAGAAAACTGAAACTTGACGCCTATATACTTAATTTTATGATTGGTGATCTCGGGGCCCCTACAAAGGGGGAATTACATTGGCCACACTCTACAGTTTAATTGATAATGAAGCCTGATGAGCTACAGAGCCAATGGCTCTATTTTTTAGCTCATCAGGACTGAAAGTCCAGATGGGCTTATGGCATGGCCCATCGTCCGGCGTCCGTCCGTCCGTAAACTTTTGACACTTTCAACTTCTCCTCATGAACCATACACATTAGAGAGCTGAAATTTTGTGAACAGGTACCTTAGCATATGGAGATTCTAATTTGTTACTTTGGTGACCCTGTGACCCCATATAGGGTCACAGGGGTCACAACCTTAAAAACCTATTTTCATCTTCTTCTCCAGTTCCAAAAGGAGTAGAGAGTTAAAAATGATATGTGGAGACTCCTTGGACAATGGGGATTCTAATTTGTAACTTAGTTGACCCTGTGACCCCAAATAGGGACACAGGGGTCACAACCTTTAAAACCTATTTTCATCTTCTTGTCCAGTTCTAAAAGGACTAGAGAGTTGAAAATGATATGTGCAGACGCCTTGGCCAATGGGGATTGTTAATTGTAGATTTCGTGACCCCATGACCCCAAATAGGGTCACAGGGGTCACAACCTTAAAAACCAATGTTCATCTTCTTCTCCAGTTCCAAAAGGACTAGAGAGTTAAAAATGATATGTGCAGACTCCTTGGACAATGGGGATTCTAATTTGTAACTTAGTTGACCCTGTGACCCCAAATAGGGTCACAGGGGTCACAACCTTAAAAAACTATTTTCATTTTCTTCTTAAGTTCCAAAAGGTCTAGAGAGCTGAAATTATATGTGCAGAATCCTTGGCCAAAGGGGATTCAAAATTGCAGATTTCGTGACCCCATGACCCAAATTAGGGTCACAGGAGTCACAACCTTAAAAACTTATTTTCATCATCATCTGCAGTTCCAAAACGTCTATTGAGCTGAAAAACTGCATGTAGACTCCTTGGCCAATTGGGATTCTAATTTGTAACTTTGGTGACCCTGTGACCCCAAATAGGGTCACAGGGGTCACAACCTTAAAAACCTATTTTCATTTTCTTCTTAAGTTCCAAAAGGTCTAGAGAGCTGAAATTATATGTGCAGACTCCTTGGCCAATGGGGATTCTAAATTGTAGATTTCGTGACCCCATGACCCAAATTTGGGTCACAGGAGTCACAACCTTAAAAACATATTTTCATCATCATCTGCAGTTCCAAAACGTCTATTGAGCTGAAAGACTGCATGTAGACTCATTGGCCAATTGGGATTCTAAACTGTAGGATTCGTGACCCAATGACCCCAAATAGGGTCACAGGGGTCACAATCTTAAAAAATTATTTTTCTCCATTACATGACAGTCTATGGCAAATTTATTTCTCCTTGGATATTTTAGTGTGGACTTTTTTCACTGTCTAATATTGGCGATCTAGAAAGTGTTGAATAATAATAATAAATCATTTGGGTAAGGAAATTTATTCTGAAATCGTTACATTTGTCTTGTAATTTTTTTATAGGTTTTCTTGCAATAGATAACATCAGTTTCATGTTTTGCTCATCTGGCCTGTATAAAGCAAACTTGATATGATGCCTGATGAGCTACAGAGCCAATGGCTCTATTTTTAAACTTTAAACAGGTGGTTTAGACCAGGTTTAAGTGTGAACTTGCTTCGATAATACCGGATCAGTTTAAACCAACTAGTGAGACCCAGTTGAGATCCAAACTACCTCAAAATCATACGACCCTTAGAGTTTGCAAAGTTGAGAACGTGAAGCTATGTTGACAGCTTAAATGTTAAATGTTGCATGATTAGACTTGTCTTCTGAGATTTGTTATATATTGCAAGTTACAAGTGTTCACGTCCATATCTTGGCACATATCCCATTCCATAATACCCGGCAAGATATACGTGTGACCAATATGGAAACTCGTTAATCCCAACTTCACACAGATCACTGATCGCTTTTTTTGTTCGCGTCAACGTTTAAGTGAACACGTCTTTTATGGACAATAAATTACCTACATTAGATTAAATTGAATTACGTATTGGATAATATTGTAACTCATGCGGGTGAAACACACAACTCGTTCGTTTTACAATTTTTACAATTTCGCTGATATCACTGAAAAGTTTAACCAGCAATTCTTCATGACAGATAACGTAAAATTGAAATAAATGTGTGGTTTGATTAAATAATTATTGTTTTTAATTTATTATTTTAATTAATTTAATTAGTATATGGATTACCGAAGGAAGACCACGTGGTTTTGAGTACCTACCGTTCAAGCAATTTAAAGAAGCAAAGGATGCTTTTAGACAGGCTACAAATACTTTTCTCTCTGAAAGATTTGAGGAACTGGATAGAACCAGTGATGAGCATGTCATGTTCTCCCGTACATAGAATAGGTGTCCACTTAAACTTAACTTTACTTAAATTCCTTTCCTTGTAACAAGTACGGACATGTTCTACAATTTGATCTAATACACTTACTAATTCAATTCATTGGTTTTTCAACAAAATCAGAATGATCAAATTTAGCCTATCTTTAATACTTTTACATTTTGTGTGTTGATTTAATGTATTGAAAGAGGCCAAGATCAGCCAACTAAACGAAATATCAGGGAATAGAATTAACATACAACCTTCAAATTTTGATATTTTTCTAATTAACACGATCATCCTCTTGAAAATAAGACAAATTATTATAAACAGAAAGCAAACAGAAATTGTACATTTACACACATATCTGTGATACTTAACAATGGATAATCTATTCAACAACAAAGTGTTTAATTTAGGGTTATAACCGTAACGTAAAGTCAAGAGTTTGTCAAACATTGAATCGTTAGTTTGTTAGCATATCAGCAGCATGTTAACACTAGTCCTAAGAATGTACCCAGTAACAAGATAACATGAACTTGAATAACGAAATTTATAGATGCTCAACAAAAGATTTATGTCGATGTTTTATCTGAATGTTTTCACTTATAAAAACAATTTCGAAATTTTGGCTAGTCGTGCTTCAACGGTAAAGTAGAGTCCTATAGATTTATTCCCTTTCTCTTTCAAATATAAATCAAAATATAAATTAAAGTTCTGTTAAGAGATTAGTATGGGGCACATAATAAATTCAGAACTACTTGGATCCTATTCATCTACCATTTTGAAATTCTACATTGATTGAAAACTTCAAACAAACTAACGGTTACCTTTTAACACCAATTACGCTAGGGTGGTTTTTTTTTCAGAAATAAGCAAAACCATTCAATATGACACAATAGCAAAACGTAAGTGATGTCAAACAGTTTACCGGGTATGTTACTCATTTCTCTTCTGACACACACATTTATTGTGGCTGATTCGAAATGGATTTTCGTGATTTCTCGATTTCATGTCGAAAAAAATTTAAACACGAAATTAAAATGGCCCCTCTCGGCCATCATACGTATCTGATGCCGAAAGACTTTAAACAACAGTTAACAATACACATGTTTTGATCAATTAAGTCAATTTTCCCTTTGAATTTCGGTAAAAATAATTGACTGTGTTCTGATGAGCTGTTTTTTTATCAGAAAAAAGTATAAAAACCATGTTTCATTGATTTTGAATTTTTTATCCGAACTACCTACGTGTGCTATCGGTCATTTCGCATGATAATCTGTATTTGAAAAAAGTCCGCTTTCATGCGTCGTTTGTCAACATTTAAGTTAAGTAAACATCAAGTTTTTTCGGGATTGGGTTGGTTACGAAAGCGTAAGCAACGAACCCTTTGTCAAATGTCGACTTCAACCAAACGTCTTTGATTTAAAGTATCACATGGTAAACATCATAAATATATTCCTCTGACAATCGAGGCGTGTGTTCCTGTGAACACCAACAAGTAGACAGATTACGTTACGTTTGTTTGACACAAGATGGTAACCAAGAATTTTGGTAACAAATAAAGAAAAGAATTTCCAAAAAAAATACAAATAAAATTAAAGGAACTATGTTCATTTATATTTATGAATAAAGTTATCTAGACATATTACGTTACGTTTGTGTGACACAAGAAAGTAACCAAGTTGTTTTGTACATAAAAGAATAAGAATTTCACAATACACAAAGTAGGTTTTGGAAATATGTTCACGATGAACTATGAATAAAATTATCTTGGTGATAATATTTGTCTAAACGTTTGTGACGGTAACGGATTTGTATAAAACCTCTATTTCTAAATTGTAATTGTATGTAAGATTATTTATCATTATCATTTTTACATTATTAGTCGGAATACAAAGTGATTTTTATGTTCTTATGATTGAAGTATATCGAAATTTACATAATACATCAAAAAATTAGTTTTGGGGGAAATACCTCACTACTTACAATAATTAACTAACTTTCTACTTGATTTACAATTTGACGAGATGTTTGTTACATGAATGTGTCTTTTGTAACAGCTAATTCTCTGCGTTAGTCGTGAATATTTGAAAGAACAATGTCTATGGTGTTTATGATGTTTTATTTAACATTATGAGAAATGTAATAATAACAACCTGTTTGTGTGTCATTTATAATTCTACCATGAATGTGATGAATACTAGATTCTGATTAGTTCTCCTGGAAAATCAAACGTGATCAATTTTGGATTGAACGTCCTCTGATTTGAGGTCACTTCAACTCGCATTGATACACCCGAGCTGGCATTGTGCTGTTTACTGAGATTAAAACTTTTTAAAAGTTATCAAACATGTTTTATTTTCGTGTGTTTACGGGTGATGACCAAATCGTTTGAGGCAGTTAAAGTATTTTATAAAGAAGTTTAAGTGGTCAATCAGCGCCACATGCAGCGGGCTTCCTTCGATTACGGCTACAATACAGTGGCGTCATTTACGCGAGCGCTTATGACGTCATAGTCTTTGATCTTAATTGATAGGGATGTCACAGTCTATATTGTCAACAAGTAATTGAATCATACATTTGAAACGGTACCATATTAATAGCTGTGTTGAAGAAAGTGAGAACAATATTTGATGGACACGCAATGATATAATATATACTGTTATATATGTCTCTGAGTTTCAAACACATAAGGTTTATCTCCTTATCATTTCAGGAAATATGTAGACTGACGTCTAAAAGAAACTTCACCATTTTCAAAATAACATATCGAAAACTATATAATATTGACGCTGTCAGTTGAATTCGCAATGACATACATGTAGTTGATACCTAACTTTACGCTTAAAACTTTTGCGCACTTTCCATGCGTTATTGTTAGAATTGCAAAAAAGCTCATGTGACTTTGGTGCTGGTGCTGGTGCTGGGACAAAGTTATATAACTGTCCAAAAGGACTCTTGGTCTACCCTTTATTTAGAAAACCACCTAAAAAGCGACCATACCGAAAAATGTTGTGAATCCCCTCTGAAAATTGACAAGAATGACTACAGTAGTAGACTAATCATCGTTGCTTCATTTCTATTGGTAACATAATGCTGCAACACAGCAAGGTTATGAGGAGTTTTGACAACCCTGAAACACAAAAAACATGAAGGCTAACGTTGTGACGTTCGACCACCGAAAACGTTGCCTCTAAGTGACGGCATGGACAGTAGACATCAAAAGACGGCGTGTTATATGTTCTCATGCTCTTGAACAGATGTGATCAGAGCTCTTCGACTGCCCAATTGACAGGTATTGGTCACAAAACATTGAAAGTTCGAGGTGAGAACATGGAGAATATAGAGAATTACTCGCCGCTAATGGCTGCAATACTGCCCAAAGCGGCACTAAACAATAACTAACTCACTCACTCAAAGAGAATTAACTGCGATTGTCAAGCTCGCAAGACTTGTTATTGATGGCATGACTCAAAAACGGACTCAAACTAAACCTTCGATTTCCCACTTATGGCAAACGTCCATGCAGATTTAATGTGAAGGATAGAACTGCTTACAGGTTATACATTGCAGTTTTTTAATTGATGACACACCAGTCGCGTATACCTGGTACAAAAGTAACATATTATTTTATAACTTAAACATTATTGCGAAAAAAAACATTTAAGGGAACATCTAAACGCCTGCTCAATGCTTACTTAATTTATTGAAAGAAATTGTGGATAGATAAGACGTACTTTGTTTCAAACTTCTATCGCTTTTCGTTCTTTAATTAGAATGATCAAAAAGGTGGTAAATTTCTTTTGGGCTGCAGTTTATAATACAAGACGGTTGTTTTCAGGGGAAATGTATAATCCCTTAAGTTATAATTTCATAGAATACCTAATAGTATACTAACTGAGTGAGTCAGAGAATATGAAAAACACTGACATTTCAGGATTCTTAAACACACAAGAGTTCTACCATGAAAGTGATGAACATTCGATTCTGATTAGGTCTTTAGAAAAATCAAAGGTACACTAGTTTATGTCCGCTCCACCGCTGGGCGTTCGGTTTCAATTCAAAATATACTCGCTATCAATCCAGTCTCTGATTTTCAAACACATTAGGTTTATCTCCTGAGCATATTTTAAAAAAAAATATTTTTTTCCAAATCGAAGGTAGATAAATCAATGGCAATCATTCCCACAATTGTTTTTTCTTTGATATTTACATTTGATGTATAACTCATGTAAAATTTGTTCAATAAGAAAGTGTTTCTAAGTAAGGATGAGAGGCATTTTCCTTGAGATAAGAGCTTGTTCAATATCGAAAAGTTGCATTGTTTGCTTATTTTCATCATGTTAAGATTAGTATAAACATTGTGTCATGACACAAGAGAACAACAAACATGAATGACAAATTTACAGGCGCAATGATAGTTATATTTCGATAATATTTATTATCTTTTTTTTTTAAATTTAACGATTTCCCTAGTCTACCTACACATTTCTGCGAGCTATGCTTCATCAGAATACTGAATACAGCAACTGTAGAGTAGCCCAAAGGTTGTCGCGAGAACGACAGCAAAGAGTGCAGATGATTTATTGCTTTACCCTCCTCTGATAAATCAAACCATTCATTTGATTTGAGTTAGAGATTGTGCTCTTTAAAATTGTCAACCAGATAAACATACACACTAACTTATCGTGAACTCTGTGAGTCCAAGGCGACTTTTTAACTTGATTGTTTTGAGAACATACAAAATGAGATGAAACATACGTCAACACCAAACACTTGTTCCTCATTTTAGAAAACAACGTCTAAAAGAAATATTCCGACTTTTTAAAAGCAAATACACAAAAAAAATTCAATAAAAAGTACCTCAACCTACAAGACAAGAGCGATTATCCAAAACGACATTGCTGTATTCTCAGCAAAAAACAAAACAGAATGTTATATTGGAGGAAAGGAAGGATATATACTCTGAGACATTGGAATTATCTGGATTTTTTTGTCATTATTTCGTAATTTGGGACAAAATTTGAAACACTATTTTTAACTGTTATTTCAGATTTTCATAAGCCTTTTTTTAAAATTTAAATTGTCAGCATTTCCTAACGGCATTCTAGCTTTACCGAAAAAATATTAAATAGATTTATATGTTGAGGGTCTACACTAAAATTATAAGATACGTATGTGTGGTATGCTGGGGACAATTTTGGCAATGTTTGAAAGAGGCATGGTGTCAACATTAATAATTTCAGATGATATTCATTTCTCGTTGTCATTGGAACATAATTTTTTCATCCATGCCCGATTTCAAAGTGTTTAGTACAAAGGTGGTTGTATTAGTCGAACTTCAGTAAAATTCCAACCATAAAATGCCTGCACTATTTTTGCATGTATTGTAATAAACTTTTTTCTGCAACTAAAGGCTACATCTGAATCAAATTATAGAATTTTATGGTTATACACTTTTCATTTTATAACATGCCAATTTGGGTTTAACAATTTCAAAAAATTTGGTACCCTGTAGTACTTTACCCCTTAAATGCACATCTGCACGAAATAGATATATAGGTAACAACCATTCAATATTTCAAATTTCACCATGGTACAGTTATCAAGTTATGCATCGGAAACGAAACAAAGTCAAAATTCAGCAGGGTTGTTGATGGCCAAAAAATTATAAACGCTAATAATGAATTAATTTACGTATTGAAAATCTGAAGGCATATAGACAAAAGCATATATACCTGTTTCAAGCTTTCAAGAACCTCCCAAATCTACATGTATGTATTGTCGATGCGTTTGTTGTTCATTCAGATACACTCTCCCTTAGTATTAATATTTTATGTCGTTAATTTTATACAAAATAATACATTCAAAACTTCCAGATTGACAAATGGAAATATAGGTCTCATTCGCAAAAATAGAACACTTACAAGTCATTTATTATACCCCCGACCAATGGTCGGGGGTATATAGTAATACCAATACCGTCCGTCCGTCCTTCCGACCGTCTATCCGAGGACAATTTTTGTCCGACCTATTTCGGAAAAACTATTCATCTGATTGTTTTTAAATTGTGTACATGTATTTAACCCTATTATGAGCAATGCAGTGCGAAGTTACAGCAAAGTTCGTTAATATTTGAATATTTTACAAATTTCCATGTTTTGAACTTAGTCATTTTCCAATATCAGATTTGTCCGACCTATAACGGGAAAACTATTCATCCTATTGATTTAAAATTTTGCACATGTCTTCTACCCTACTAGGAGGGGTGCAGTGCGAAATTGCAACAAATTTCATTGATACTTCAATTTTTTTACAAATTTCCATGTTTTGAACTTAGTCATTTTCCAATATCAGATTTGTCCGACCTATAACGGGAAAACTATTCATCCTATTGATTTAAAATTTTGCACATGTCTTCTACCCTACTAGGAGGGGTGCAGTGCGAAATTGCAACAAATTTCATTGATACTTCAATTTTTTTACAAATTTCCATGTTTTGAACTTAGTCATTTTCCAGTATCAGATTTGTCTAACCTATTCATCTGATTCTTTTCACATTTTGCATGTGTCTTCTTCCCTACTAGGAGCGGTGCAGTGCCAAATCAAAACTAAAATTGATAAGGGTTTTTATGCCCCCGAATCGGAGATTCCGGGGGTATATTGTTTTTCACCTGTCCGTCTGTCCGTCCGTCTGTCCGTTTGTCCACAAAAACTTTAACCTTGGTCATAACTTTTGATTGGTCAGAGCTAGGTCTTTTATACTTGACATATGAATCACTTGTGATGAGACCTTTCAGATGACACCCTGACATTTGACCTTGTGACCTTGACCTTGACACAGCGAGCCTTTTCCGAAAACTTTAACCTTGGCTATAGTTTCTATACTGTCAGTGCTAGGTCTTTGATACTTGACATGTGTATCCCTTGTGATGAGACCTTTCAGATGACACCATGATATTTGACCTTTTTCGTCCGTCCGTCCGTCTGTCCGTTTGTCCACAAAAATTTAACCTTGGTCATAACTTTTGATTGGTCAGAGCTAGCTCTTTGATACTTGACATATGGATCCCTTGTGATGAGACCTTTCAGATGACACCATGACATTTGACCTTGTGACCTTGACCTTGACACAGCGAGCATTTTAAACTTAAACCTTGGCCATAACTTTTGATTGGTCAGAGCTAGCTCTTTGATACTTGACATATGGATCCCTTGTGATGAGACCTTTCAGATGACACCATGACATTTGACCTTGTGACCTTGACCTTGACACAGCGAGCATTTTAAACTTAAACCTTGGCCATAACTTTTGATTGGTCAGAGCTAACTCTTTGATACTTGACATATGGATCCCTTGTGATGAGACCTTTCAGATGACACCATGACATTTGACCTTGTGACCTTGACCTTGACACAGCGAGCCTTTTCCGAAAACTTTAACCTTGGCTATAGTTTCTATACTGTCAGTGCTAGGTCTTTGATACTTGACATGTGTATCCCTTGTGATGAGACCTTTCAGATGACACCATGATATTTGACCTTTTCCGTCCGTCCGTCCGTCTGTCCGTTTTTCCACAAAAACTTTAACCTTGGTCATAACTTTTGATTGGTCAGAGCTAGCTCTTTGATACTTGACATATGGATCCCTTGTGATGAGACCTTTCAGATGACACCATAACATTTGACCTTGTGACCTTGACCATGACACAGCGAGCAGGATGCATCCGGGGGCATTCGTGTTTCACAAACACATCTTGTTTTTGCTGGTTTTTTTTACAAAGTTCCATTTTTTTGCTTAGTCATTTTTCCATCAAAATAAGTCCAACCTATAGAAGAAAAACTATTCATCCATTTTTATTTTCAATTTTGTTCATGCACTCTACTTCACTAGGGCGTGTGTAATGCCACTTAAGAACCGATTTCGTTAATTTTTAGTTTGTCTAACTTATTGCAGAAAACTATTTATCCTAATCTTTTCACATTTTAAATATTTCTTTTAACTTATTAGGAGAGATGAAAATAAAAGATGCAAAGTTACATAGTAATGGTAAATTTATATGAAAATACTTTGTTCGAATAATTGCAGAAATTCATTCTCCTCTCAATTCCTCTTTTGTGGTCAAATGCTGTGCAAGAGATGTCTACATGGAAAGTGAAAAATAATTCTGTTAGTCAGGGATGCACGGTCGGGGGTATAAGTGAGCCACGTTTACGTTTTTGCTTGTTTACAAACGGTCCTGCGTTGAATATTTTGCACGACTCATCTCACACAATCAAACAACTAGCAAAACAATATTAAAATCTGCTTTCATTTTTATGGTAACTTGATGGCTATGCATAATTGTTTTATCAAAGAGACACTTCAAAGACGTTATCAGAATCAGATCGGGCAAGATTGTGCGATCAAAACTAGAATGTTCATCGACAGCAGTCATGCTGTGTTTAACAACTGTCATTGTCGTGTATGTATGATCCTAAACATTGTACATTTCTTTGAATACGCCCCAATCATTACGTTGTCTACACTTTAAAGGCGGAGCTAATGGTTTATGTCAATGGTTCGATCCAATCGAACGGTTTGTTTTAAATATGTTAATTTCCTTTTATATTGGTCAGTCATAATTCATCGTTGCTACAAACAATGTAACAGATAACCGAACCTCTATAAAAGACAGCTCCTTCCCCTGACACGTTGCTTCGACTTTGAAGGTGAAGATATAATGGCTTTGAAGACCATGTTCCTCGCTGTCGCATTCCGTAAGTAGTTTTTACTTAGAAGTATTGATAAACAGAAGGTGTCTTAAACTTTCTGATAATCATAACCTTTCACTTGAAGTTTTAAATGGACACTATCAGTGTCAGAGTTTACATGCCGGTTATATCACTGATGGGGTTTATAATTTATAGATTTGATGACCCTGTGATCCCCTGAAAAGTCCTTTCCTATAAACACAGACTATTCTGATTTATAGATTTGGCTACACTTTGACTCCTTATTTGGTGATGATCTCATTATTTGTATAATCATTTTGATAGCCCGACGAGCTGCAGGGCCAATAGCTTTAATTTCGTATAATGAAAGGGTGTTTATCGATGAACCAAATTCTATAATGGCATGATATCTGTTATGTATAAAACAAAACAAAAAGAATATATGATTTTGGTGTTTTCAGTTGCCTTGTTGGTAAGTGAACCCGTGTGGTGCGCTGTAGGTGCAGATTGTCCCAACGGAAACACTGAGTGTGACGCAACAGAGAAATGTGACACGGGCACCAAGAAGTGTATTGCAAGAGGTAAATGTGAACTCCTGTAAAACTTGCATTTCTTTTCGAATTCGCTATCCGAAAATGGCAGATATTGCAAATATGATCATAATATCATAGGTATTGTGGTATAATTTTCAGTAGACATATTCCGTAGAAATTTGAGAAGTTCCGGTCGTGTTGCTATGGTTTTCTTTGTTCAAACGTATTTGTACTGGTCTATACACCTCTATGTTATAGATGTAGATATATTGACCAATACACCTCTACTTTTATAATACACCTTTATTCATTTATTGTAAATCTACACTTCGTCAGGTGAAGATATCTTCAACTTTGGCAAATACACGGACTTACCATTTTAGATTTACAATAAGTTGTTGAGAATTATAAACAGCGATTTATGGGAATCGAAACCTGGACCTTTAGGTTGCTGTGCAGCGACTCTGTTTACAGAGATACTGATGATGATACTTTCTATTGTGTTATGTATATATAGAGAGTTTTACTATATAACTAGTTTGTACTAATTTTAGTTAGTTTATGGTGTTTAAACCGAAATTAGAAGAGTATTGATATTATTCTATTGATCTGGTTCGGTCAAGGCATATATATATATTTATATATAATCAAAAGGTTAAAAAAATTACACGAAGCCAATCAAAACTCCAACATGTTTCAATGGTATCATCAGGGAGTTTTGATTGGCTTCCCTGATGATACCATTGAAACATGTTGGAGTTTTGATTGGCTTCGTGTCATTTTTTTAACCTTTTGATTATGTAAAACTGTACTAGTAAACTTTCCAATTTTTATCTATATATATATATATATATATATAAAGAAGAATGGAAAGCTCCTTTTTGTCAAATATTACTTGACCGGAGTGGAGTTAAGACAGATATACCCACGCTTCCCGCTGTGCATCACTCTTTACACCTCCTGTTTAAACTGGAAACAATACACCTCCGCTCCTCCGCCTCGGAGACAAACGAACAGGAGGTGTGTTGTGCGATATACCTCGAGAAAAGTGGGTATATCTTTTAAATATTGACAGAGAGACAGACAGACAGTTTGTATTCAGTAAAGTGGCCATCGGTCCATGATATAGGCAATGGTCAGTGGACATTTGCGTACGCTCAGTATTACATTACAGTTTATTTCCTAGAATTGACAAGTTTTTTAACATGATATGAATATAAACAAACATTATAAATAACATCGTTGTTTTCGGTTTTCAGAAGGTTTACAACAGAGAAATGAGCGTAGTGCACTTTAGTGGAATTCGATAGAGATATTCAGTTCTTAGTTTATCATAGGCTTTACAGATAAATAATGCATGATATTCATTTCAACCACAATCAGAAGGCACTTATATTGAATATTTATATCAAATAGAGTATAAAATTATTAATTGTTCATTTTTCATTCGTATCTTTAAAGGGGCACTTATCTTATTATATGCGCTTTCATTAGATGACTGTGATGAGGCGGATGACTGCAATGGTCATGGGACATGTGATGTAACTGATCATTCTTGTGCATGTGAAACGGGATACACAGGGACGGACTGCTCGGGTAGGTATCATTTTATGCTTACCTGCCTGCAGGCAGGCAAGGATTTCTAATTACAAATATTTCGAACTTTTGATGTCGTATATATGACCCCAACAATAAAAACAAGAGTTTAATCATAATTCAAAGAATACTATAAAGTACTATCAAATACTCTTAAGCTAAAGAAAAAGGATTATTCGAATAAATGGTCACAAGATTACTTTTGATAAAACACAAATGTTAATACAAAAGAGGAAATATTCTATTTGAAATTCAATAATCGTGTCTATTTGTTCATATATTGACAATATTTCAAACATGGTAAGGGTTATGATACAGTGTACATTCTATGTCATACCCTTATCTATACTAAACACAGATATTTTACAAAACACTAACTAGACACTAATTATTTTATTAAAAGTACTGCAAATATTTGTAATTGTTAATGTTCCATTATCAAATACATCACATGTATCTGAGATACTAATGAAATAAATTACAAACTATAGAGCGTCCTTCGGTTTGTCTGGCGATTTTTATGACTCGTGATATTTCTTTAATTCCAAAATTCAACAATTTAAGAAAAACGGTATGAAATTTGGAACAGAAAATGTTCATATACAAATTGTATAATTGAATAAGCCGAAGCTCAATCAGTCTTCTATTTCATGATATACACTGTAACATCTGCCTGAATATAGATTTTATTCAAATCATCTGTTGGTTGTGAAAACAACTTGTGCAAAGTTAAAGGAACCTTTTGTTTCAAGTCTGCAGAATATTTTGATTCTAATGCTACAATTTTTAACTTTATCAATCGCTTGACAACTTTAATTGTGTCTTAATCTTTTAAAACTACAAGAAACCCATAATATGTATATGAACGCGAGGACGTAATTTTTCGGGTTTTGTAATGTGTAAATTTGGTCTTCAGCCTGTTGCATAACAAAAACATTTAAACTTTGTCTGATATTTGTGTTCAGCAACCTATCATATTACAACCAAGATCCTTTACTTGAATAAATGAAATCCGTGATTTAAAGAGCGTCGATAATGAAAAAGAATTCAAATTTTCCGGCACCATTTTGGGCAATGAGAAATTAAACTCCGACTTGCACAGTAAACCCGCTGCAACTCGAAATCTCGCCAAAAATGGTTATATGATACCCCAAGGTATACCCTTTATTTCCAAAAATTTCTTATCTCATTACCACCCTGCACGCGAAGTCTTTGTTTTGCTTTGTTTTTCTGCATTGCGGTGGTTATTAGGAAGTCCCAATGACCCGACCCAATGAGAGGGTAGTTAATGCACAGAACATCATAGCAATGTCACAGCTGCTAAAAATTTCCAACCCATGTTCGACATTTTCGAGTTGCAACCGATTAACAAATTTTGAGAATTGTCTTAATTTTTTCAAAGCTTGGATCTAACGTTACATTTAAGTATTTGGGTTTATAGAGCTTATCGTGAGTGTTTTTAAGGATCGTAAATCCTGCATTAGGAATAAACATTGTATTTTGCGAGCCTTGGTGTTTATTCCTAATTCAGGATATTTACGATCCCACAATACACGAGCATGATAACTTCTTTATCATACAATGTCATGTTAGATTTTTGTTTAAAATATGCTTGATGAAACTATTTTTCTAGTCGACATTGTTTTAAAAGATATAGATATACATGTATGCAAATGAACAGTGTAATTAATGACTGCGACGGTGAATTGACAAAATATAAGTCCTCCTAATAAATGCCTCTAAATACTGTTTAAGTTATTAAGTCACAACTCAAAAGTTTTGAAATTATAAAAATCTACAAACAAACAAAAACAAAGAATTGCAAATGAAAAACATTTCAACGTGTCATTGGCGGTTTCGAACACACGTTCTATCACCTTACGGGAAAAAGGAGGGCGAGTCCATCCCACTTGGAGTTACTTCCCTTCGGCTAATTATAAGTTGCAATGGCAACAACGAACATAAACGGAGAGCTAAACTAAAAGATAGGCTGTGCAGTCTCTACTCCACATTTAACACGCCTTAAGTAAAGAACACTGAAGAATGGTAAATGTGTAAGAATCTTGAACTGCCTGCGTTACCTGCGAGTAGGGGGCGCAACCCGAATTTTTCTTATTGAAAACATATTTTTTGGGGGTCCTAGTCTTATTTAGGTGTATCACAGACAGAATTAATGTTATTTTAAGGTAAGTGAAGAAATAGTAGACATGCAGGACTTTGAAATTGTGTCAGCTTGCGTTGAAACAACGAACTTTAACGGAGAGCAAAACTAGAAGATAGGCTGCGCGGACTATAATCCAAACTTAACAAACAAGAACACTGGAGGTGGGTATATGAAGTGTTAGTGGTGAGACTTGAACTGCCTTTGGTACCTGTGAGTAAAATTGATCGGTCGGTTCATTCAACTCACGATGGCAGTGTTTTTGCACTTCTTGGTCATATATTTGGCTAAAGAATAATACAGTTTTGTTGTTATTTCTTCAATTAATGTCGATGCAATGTATCATTTGTATTCTTATTTCTCCCCCCCCCCCCCCTCCTTAAGGCGTTCACAATATCAACGCTTGTGATGTCATCAGAATTTTCTGAAGAGGTTCCGGCCTTGACCTTTAAAATTTGCATCTCTATCCGTATATGACCCCAACAATACCGAAAATATCCGTTGGCTTTGTTATGCCGAGAACACTATCAATTATATTATACATATAAATAGAGTTTCGTGCTTTAAAAGATACTGAAATGATAAACATGCAGTAAACGACAGAGCAAAAACCTGAAACAACTGTTATCAAAAGCGTGCTTCAAATATAAAAAAACCGGAATTATGTGGAAGTATCACAAAATGTAATTGGCCGAATTGCGGAACATGTACACACATTTTTTAGGTAAAATTCATTCACCTTTGGGAATAATTCAAAATTCATAACGATGAAAAATATGTCTTGCGCCTCCAGAAATCTAATATAAGAGTATATTGGTCAAACGGGGGATACAATTAGGGCGAGAATCCGAGTGCATTAACAACAGATTAAAACACCAAACTATAGATGTATACCCCTTAGCGCACCTATAGATGAATCGCACAGAACTGCAATCCCCAGTTCACAATCTGTCCTATATACAACATGCGCACCGATAATGCAATAATTCTTTATTGACGGATATACCCCTAAATTGAACTGTAACTTATATGAAATCATGTTGACGTCGCATTTTCTATATATGTTTTTAGTGGTATGCATATGACTTCATGAATTACGTCCCTTGCCATTCTTAACGCTATACCATTAGCAACACAATGTAAGTTACCCTGATGATCAGTATGTTGTGAATTTAGATATAAAGATATGAAGATATGAAGTGTTTACGTTTTTAACGGTAAAAATAATTTTATCCATGAAAACTGTCCAAATATGTACCCCAAAACATGCATATGAATTGATAAATACAAATCAAGTAAAACTGTTCATTGCAATTGTATATATCCATTTAGAATAAAACATACAATCAATAACATTTGTTCGTTGTATAATGAAACGACAATTTAAACAATTTGAGCTACCAGAATGAAAATTTTAAAAACATTGATTTAGACATGCTGCAATGACAGGAGATAGACCGAATAGCGTCAAAACATGAATCATCTCACTCAGGAGACGTGTCAGCAACTGACATGTTAAACTAACAGCGAGATGGTGCTCTGAAAACGAAGCTTTATGGACAAAGCAGCATGCATGTTTAGAATGACATGATGGCATATTAACCAGAATTTTAATATCATTGTAAGGATCCATTTTAAAAAAACTCTTTTTTATTCAAAAGATTCAATAATAATTTTAAAAGTAAGGGTACTCCAAAGTTGTTATCACATGACGCTTATTCAACACTAAACACATTGGTATGCTGTCTTGCCTCCTGGGGGATTTCCCATAGCACACCTGCGGGATCATCTCGGAAGTAGGCATAAGCAGAGTCAAACACTTCCCGTTGACCAGTTGTGTTCTGAGGCTCTATAAGAAGAATTGTAAATTGCATGGTCAGATCACTATTCCACTAACAATATCGTCTTCATTCGTCTTTCACATGTAAGATATTTGGCAAATGCGCTAGTTGGGACTTTATGTCATACTGTGTTGAGCCTATTGTTGCATGGTTGATTACTGAACAATAGACCATCATAAAAACAACTGGCCTGTGAACATGTTGAATGGACCCTGATACCAAACTTCTTTCTGACGTTGAACTTAAAATTCATATTGATTTTTATATACATGTATTTGAACAAGTAACATTTAGTTTTGTAACATCTTCATTTCAGTTTTTGAGATTTAATTGCTGCCTATGATTTTTGACATTGCAGTCACTTGTGGTGGTGCATGCACAGGAACCCAGGTTTGTGTTGGACCAGATGCAAGCAAAACATGCGTCGGTAAAGTATAATTTTGTTGAGAGAATGATATATTGTACAACAAAATCGAAGTTAGGAGTGTTCCTAATCAAATATTCAGACTTATTATTTATAAGTATTTACAACCTTTACCTGCAGAATATCTTTCAGTAGTAACTTTTATTTTGCAGAATGAAATATTTTTAATCGTCGACCTTATTGTTGAATAAATGAAAATAATAAATGAAAGGTATTCAAAACTGTGACAAAATTTGGAGACGGGCAGGACATCTCCGTTTGCTGTTTCAGAGGACCCATGTAAAGATGCACCTTGTGGAACCAACGGAGACTGCAAATATGACGAAAAACTTGCAGCTCCGAAGCCTGTCTGCACCTGCAAAAATGGGTACGGAGGAGATATATGTACAGCGGGTATGTAATAGATTCTGACTATTAATTTTGATCTACACTCCTCAATAGCCTAAACATGAGCAAAGGTTCAGCTAGACAGCTGCTGAACAAGAGTGTGTAATATTGCAAGCACAATTAGTGTAAATATCATCATGTTATTCACAGGTGTTCTTTTAATAATACCTTACCCGACTCCAGTATAGAATTATTCCTTTATGAAGAAGTAAGATTTGGTCAATAAGAAAATATGCCTTCTCATGCCTCTCTGGAATGTTGGGCGTCCACAAGTGGAGTTTAAATGCTAAAACATATATTGTCTTGTTTCTTTGGTTTGCAAAAAGAACAATTATTAAGTGATGGAACCGTAGATTTTTCGATGAGTTATATCTGTGCCTACATTTATGCACTTGTTATTTTACAGCTCCGGAATGCCAATCATCGACTGATTGTAAAGAAGAAGCCAAACCAGAGTGCAAAAAGGAAGATGGAAAACAATCTGTATGTGCAGAAAAAAGTAAGTCCTATCTTACTCACATCCAAACACATCTACACGACTACCTTGGCACACATAACAAAATCGTTTTACAAAAGCCAGATAAAAAAAACCGCATCAAACACTCTGGGGCAAAAACACATCTCGAAATGCACATATCTTCTACCCTACTTTCCATGTTGTGTACTTTATCGTCTAATATTAGAATTTGTCCGACCTACTAAAGGAAAACTTTCCATCTGTTTCATTTTGCAAATGTCGCAAATGTCATCAAACATATTAGGACGGTCGTAGTACCAATTGACAAATGGTTTTGTTTATTCCTAACTTTTTTCACAAATTTCTATTTTGTATTCAGTAATTTTCCAAGATCAGAATTTGCAAAATTCATCCAATTCTTTAAGTGAGTTTCAAATTCTGTTAAAAGATGTCTATTAATGGTCTTGATAATGTGTGTCTAAGTTATGGGAAGTAAACAGTACTTTAGTTGGACATGAATGCACGGTCGGGAGTGTTAAAAGATGTGTTCTGAGGTTTATTTTACTGGATTAGACAGATAAATAATTTTAAGATTTTAAAGAGACACCGAGTATGTTGATAGGATCACATATGTCAAATTTTGAAATCGATGTTATTACATCGGGAACCACTAACTGTTACTGAAAATAACATGTTAAAGGTCAATCAGTACATTAGAGCGAAAATACGGCCATTCAAATTCGGGATTTTGATTGAAAACCGGACAATGTGGTTCGAGCGGCGCGCGTAAATTCGCCAAACGTAATTTTGAAACCTTGTCATAAGCTGACAGGAAGATATATTCGATTCGATAGTGTTTGTGGTATTGTTACTATGAAGTAGATTATTTGGATGCATAATTTCGAATATTAAACGTATTTGAGATGTTTTCTTGATTTTTCCATAAAATCAAGCATTTTAGAGATAATATGCATAAATGGATATATTTGCAAGTCCAGTGATGAGATATGAACTTCAATCAGCATATTAGATATTTTGTAGCTTATCAAACCCCAATAAAATTTAAAAAAAGATACTCTGTGATAGGATAATATATGTCAAATTTTGAAATCGATGTTATTACATCGGTAACAACTTACTGTTACTGCAAATAACAAGTTAAAGGTCAATCAGTACATTAGAGCGAAAATACGGCCATTTAAAGTCGGGATTTTGATCGAAAACCGGACAGTGTGGCTCGAGTGGCGCGCGCAAATTCTCCAAACGTAATTTTGAAACCTTGTCATATGCTGACAGGAAGATATATTAGATTCGATAGTGTTTATTAGGTATTGTAAACTAATAGGTAGATTAATTGGATGCATAAGTTCTAGTATTAAACGTTTTTGAGATGTTTTCTTGATTTTTCCATAAAATCATGCATTTTAGAGATATTATGCATAAATGGATATATTTGCAAGTCCAGTGATGATATATGAACTTCAATCAGCATATTAGATATTTTGTAGCTTATCAAAACCAAATACAATTTTAAGAAAGATACTCTGTGTTACTTTAAAGGCTTATATTGCTTTAACGCAAAACATTTGTTAAAAGGTAACTCAAGTGGCAATTTCCTAAACATTTATCCAAACAATGCTTTATACCACTTATTGCTATAAATATTTGACTAACCTTGTTGGCTTTTAAGAAGAATTATCGGTCAGGAAAAGTGCAATGTAACTTGTCTGCTGTATGAACCTGTATGTGTATTTGTTCAAAGACTATTTTTCAAATTTTTCGTGATCCTAAGTGCTTCGATCTCCATATAATTTGCATTTCTTAATTCAACAGAACATGTATTTTACAAAAGGTGATTCGGATAACGATCTAGCATCTACTTTTAACATGTGTTTATCGATAAAAGAGCACAGCGCAGTGGAAACATGTTAACAATAACAATTGGTTATTTAAGATAAACGAGCAATTAAATTCTATGTTAATATTGCACTGTTTTGTTCCTGTATTTTCAGACGCTGGGAATATCGGTAAATATCTTTTGCTTTAACATTAATCTTAACTTCAAAATAAACATTTCTGAGTGATCGTTCATTTTTGTTCTATTACTGGTTAATCAAATAATTTTAGTGTTAGAAATCAAAAACATATAATATATTATATAGGTACAGTTGGTGAATATTCGTTGGAACATAACAGATAAAAGATGCAGTAGTAGAAGCAATATCAGTAGTAGTTGAAGCAGCAGCAGTAGTAGTAGTTGTGATAGTAGTGGTTGTTATAGTATTAGGAGGAGTAGTAATGTCACATAAGTAGTAGGAGTAATAGCAGCAGCAGCAGCAGCAGTAGTAGTAGTAGTATAAGTAGCAGTAGTAGTAGTAGTAGTATAAGTAGCAGTAAAGGTTGTGGTTGTTGTATCAGCAGCAGCAGCAGTATTAGTAGTAGTAGTAGTAGTAGTAGTAGTATAAGTAGCCTAAGTAGCAGTAGAAGTTGTGGTTGTTGTATCAGCAGCAGCAGCAGCAGTAGTAGAAGTAGTAGTATAAGTAGCAGAAGAAGTTGTGGTTGTTGTATCAGCAGTAGCAGCAGCAGTAGTAGTAGTAGTAGTAGTAGTATAAGTAGCAGTAAAAGTTGTGGTTGTTGTATCAGCAGCAGCAGTTGTAGTAGTAGTAGTCGTAGTGGTAGTAGTAGTAGTAGTAGTAGTAGTAGTATAAGTAGCAGTAGAAGTTGTGGTTGTTGTATCAGCAGCAGCAGCAGTAGTAGTAGTAGTAGTAGTAGTAGAGGTAGTAGTAGTAGTAGTAGTATAAGTAGCAGTAGAAGTTGTGGTTGTTGTATCAGCAGCAGTAGAAGTAGTAGTAGTAGTAGTAGTAGTAGTAGAAGTATAAGTAGCAGTAGAAGTTGTTGTTGTTGTGTCAGCAGCAGCAGCAGCAGTAGTAGTAGTAGTAGTAGTAGTAGTAGTAGTAGTAGTATAAGTAGCAGTAGAAGTTGTGGTTGTTGTATCAGCAGCAGCAGCAGCAGTAGTAGTAGTAGTAGAGGTAGTAGTAGTAGTAGTATAAGTAGCAGTAGAAGTTGTGGTTGTTGTATCAGCAGCAGTAGAAGTAGTAGTAGTAGTAGTAGTAGTAGTAGAAGTATAAGTAGCAGTAGAAGTTGTTGTTGTTGTATCAGCAGCAGCAGCAGTAGTAGTAGTAGTAGAGGTATAAGTAGCAGTAGAAGTTGTGGCTGTTGTATCAGCAGCAGCAGTAGTAGTAGTAGTAGTAGTATAAGTAGCAGTAGAAGTTGTGGTTGTTGTATCAGCAGTAGCAGCAGCAGTAGTAGTAGTAGTAGTAGTAGTAGTATAAGTAGCAGTAGAAGTTGTGGTTGTTGTATCAGCAGCAGTAGTAGTAGTAGTAGTAGTATAAGTAGCAGTAGAAGTATAAGTAGCAGTTGAAGTTGTGGTTGTTGTATCAGCAGCAGCAGCAGTAGTAGTAGTAGTATAAGTAGCAGTAGAAGTTGTGGTTGCTGTATCAGCAGCAGTAGTAGTAGTAGTAGAGGTATAAGTAGCAGTAGAAGTTGTGGTTGTTGTATCAGCAGCAGCAGTAGTAGTAGTAGTAGTAGTAGTAGTATAAGTAGCAGTAGAAGTTGTGGTTGTTGTATCAGCAGTAGCAGCAGCAGTAGTAGTAGTAGTAGTAGTAGTAGTAGTAGTAGTATAAGTAGCAGTAGAAGTTGTTGTTGTTGTATCAGCAGCAGTAGTAGTAGTAGTAGAGGTATAAGTAGCAGTAGAAGTTGTGGTTGTTGTATCAGCAGCAGCAGCAGTAGTAGTAGTAGTATAAGTAGCAGTAGAAGTTGTGGTTGCTGTATCAGCAGCAGTAGTGGTAGTAGTAGAGGTATAAGTAGCAGTAGAAGTTGTGGTTGTTGTATCAGCAGCAGCAGCAGTAGTAGTAGTAGTATAAGTAGCAGTAGAAGTTGTGGTTGCTGTATCAGCAGCAGTAGCAGTAGTAGTAGTAGTAGTAGTATAAGTAGCAGTAGAAGTTGTGGTTGTTGTATCAGCAGCAACAGCAGTAGTAGTAGTAGTAGTAGTAGTAGTAGTATAAGTAGCAGTAGAAGTTGTGGTTGTTGTATCAGCAGCAACAGCAGTAGTAGTAGTAGTAGTAGTAGTAGTAGTAGTAGTAGTAGTATAAGTAGCAGTAGAAGTTGTGGTTGTTGTATCAGCAGCAACAGCAGTAGTAGTAGTAGTAGTAATAGTAGTAGTAGTAGTAGTAGTAGTAGTAGTAGTAGTAGTAGTATAAGTAGCAGTAGAAGTTGTGGTTGTTGTATCAGCAGCAGTAGTAGAAGTAGTAGTAGTAGTAGTAGTAGAAGTAGTAGTAGTAGTAGTATAAGTAGCAGTAGAAGTTGTGGTTGTTGTATCAGCAGCAGCAGCAGTAGTGGAGTAGTAGTAGTAGTAGTAGTAGTAGTAGTATAAGTAGTAGTAGTAGTAGTATAAGTAGCAGTAGAAGTTGTGGTTGTTGTATCAGCAGCAGCAGCAGTAGTGGAGTAGTAGTAGTAGTAGTAGTATAAGTATCAGTAGAAGTTGTGGTTGTTGTATCAGCAGCAGCAATAGTAGTAGTAGTAGTAGTAGTAGTAGTATAAGTAGCAGTTGAAGTTGTGGTTGTTGTATCAGCAGCATCAGCAGTAGTAGTAGTAGTAGTAGTAGTAGTAGTAGTAGTAGTAGTAGTAGCAGTAGTAGTAGTAGTACAAGTAGCAGTAGAAGTTGTGGTTGTTGTATCAGCAGCAGCAACAGCAGTAGTAGAAGTAGTAGTAGTAGTAGTATAAGTAGCAGTAGAAGTTGTGGTTGTTGTATCAGCAGCAGCAGCAGTAGTAGTAGTAGTAGTAGTAGAGGTATCATTATTATTATTATTATTATTATTATATGGATATTTTTATAGCGTGCATATCCAACCAATCGTGGTTGCTCAAGGCGCTTAGTAGTAGTAGTAGTAGTAGTAGTTGTATAAGTAGCAGTAGAAGTTGTGGTTGTTGTATCAGCAGCAGCAGCAGTAGTAGTAGTAGTAGTAGTAGTAGTAGTAGTAGTAGTAGTAGTAGTAGTAGTAGTATAAGTAGCAGTAGAAGTGGTTGTTGTTGTATCAGCAGCAGCAGCAGCAGCAGTAGTAGTAGAAGAAGTAGTAGTAGTAGTAGTAGTAGTAGTAGTAGCAACAGCAGTAAAAGCAGCAGTTGTAGTAATAGTAGTAGAAGTATCAGCAGCATCAGTTGTAGTAGTGGTAGTAGTAGAAGTTGAAGCAGTAGTAGCAGTAGTAGCAGTAGTAGTTGCAGTAGTAGTATCAATAGACAAAGGTAGAACCAGCAACGGTAGCAGCAGTAAAAGTAAAAGTAATTGCAGTTACCCTACACAAATGACGATTGTGGTATGTTTATTTTGCAATTTACATAATTTGTAAAATCATATGTTTGAATATTTGTAAAATTCCATTGATGATTTTTAAATCTGATATTTATCTCTTAATATTTGTTAACACTGTTTTCTTAATGGTTATTTTGGAATCATTGCCTATAGAAAATACTGTATTACCGAGTAAGATACTGAAAATATTGAATGTCGAATAACAATAAGTTATTTCTCTTTCCCGACTATAGTTGCTGCTGCCCCAGGAATTATTTTGGCTGTCATCCTCGCTGCATTCTACCTGTAGAAAATACATCAAGACTACCTACCTTATATAGCGTTATTCTCTCTTTAAAGTTGCTCTTACCTTATTCGAAATTTTATCTTAAATGACAGAATCATCAAGATAGAGACAATACTATTGATCTTGGTTAATTTAATTGTTAATGATTCAGTAATTAAATTCCTAATCACTATCACTTTCATACAAATGTTAATTATGTTTACTTATTATTACTTATGTTTGATTATTTTGTCTTCTTTACCTTTAGTTTTCTGAGAGTGCTAGTTGTGAGTGTGACCGTATTTATTTGAATAATAAAGTACACAAAATAAACATGTTCAATCTATCTGAAAGGGCAAAATTCCACCAATTTCTACATTTGAGCCACGAGATGACAATACTGATGACGTGGTCCCTCCAAAGGATCAACTGAACGAGTAGAGGTCATCTACCCTCTCATATACATTGAACATATTTGATTTCTTAACGATTTTCAAAATAAATATATCAAAACTTTTTGGCGTTTTTATTTATGAGCTGTAAAGCTAAAAAATTGCCCTTTTAGTATGTGTTCCCGAGTGATGAAGTGATGAAAAATGAAGTTAAAGGAAAAGCATACAACATGTACTATGGCATCCCCCGTTTACCAGGCCGAGTATCAAATGTTCTACACATATCATTCCTTTGAACTTTCATAAGGAAAATCTGTACTGAAATAGATCGACGTTTATAACGGTAAGCCAACAACATGCTACATGGAGTGGACATGCGAGTCACTCAGAATACAGAAACATCGCATAAAGTCTTTTGTTGGGTAAATATAAATGTAATTTTTTGCTCTCACTTTCATGTTCTTTGCCTACTAGAGGGCAGCTTTTCCTGAAATTTTCAAATTCAAGTCCATACGCGATAAAAACCTTTCATTGGTTGATTTTGTTCTAACATTTCATGTCAACACCTTTTTTGGTTGATTTTGTATGACCAGAAGCAACGGTGGGTAATTTCAGTAGAGACGAGAAGGTAGTCTTATCATCCGCACTGTAGTTAGGCTTAAAGGGACAGTACTATTGGGGTATTTTTGTGGAAACAAAATTCAAGAGTGTTTATAGAGTGATTATTCCATGATTCTCTCCACAGTTATTTACATATTTGTAAGTGAGGGTATAATTTTAGTTGTTCTAGATTTTACAACTCCACAAAGAATAAAATGCATCACTGCGTTCTCTTGAATTTCTTTTCCACAAAATATACCACAAAAGGACTTTCCCTTTAACATAGACTTTCGAAAAGCAATTCCAGATTTGCAGTAAAATGACCATTTGTCTGAGTTTCTTATATTATCATAAAAAAAAGAATCATATTAGCAGTAACAGAATATTCGTCTGATGAAGAGGCACACGGGTGATATAGTGTAAAGCAAGAAAAAGAATCCTAAAATATACAATTTTCAAAAGACTTGCTACTGGTATCCATTTAACAGCTTGGTGAACTGAGTGCAATGTGGATGAAATGCCTTTCCCAGGGCCACAATACAGACTAACCCCAATCACAAATGTTTGGTTTCTCCACCGGGATTCGAGCCCAAACCTTTGGAGTGATGACCACTACACCATTGTGAGTCAAGTTATATTTAAGCAAGCGCACATAAAATCTACCATCGGCGATCCACATTATAATGAAAACTCTACTTCTACATCTTAATAGCCAATATGTTCGCGATACGAGTCATAGTTTGAACTGCTGCATTTTGAGAAAATACTTATCAACTCAACATACATTATGTTTAAAACAACAGGTTAAAACCACAAAAAGAAAGTCCTGGTCGCAATTTAAGAAAATGAAGTACAGCGTAATGAGTAAAAGAGAAACGACGACAATGAGCACATTTTTAGTGGGAATATAAGATGATGTCAGGAAAATGAAAATTAATGGTCCAAATTGAAAGACAATGAATTTAAACTAAATGGAGCAGTAATAATTCAAATATATAACGTAATGTTTAGCCATGCGATTCCTTTTACTTACACAAAATGGCCGCCAATGGACTTTATGTGAATCTTCATACTTTGTTCTCTGACTCTGGATGATTGGCTTGTGTAATGAAAAAGAATACAATAAAATAATACATAGGATTAATTTTCAATTATCAGTAAAAAATGTAGCATATAAAATTTAAAAAAAACGTACTACTGCCCCTTTAAAACTGATTGTTGAAGCGGGGACACGAATGAAATTATTGGACTCTTTAAATCATTGTATATGCAGCGGAAGTTTTGGGCGGAAAAATATTTCAATCATAAATATTTAAAATTTGTTCCTGCAAAGTGTTTTAATGGAGGGGATCTCATTTTTCAACCTTAGTATCCCTAGTCTTTGAAGAAAGTGCCACGTTCCCACATGCGGCCATTTATATGTGAATACCTTAAATCATTTGAAATTGTGAATTTCATTTCATTCGCGTAGCTTCACCGGACATGGTACTTTCATTTAAGGACTGCTAACGTTGATTATCATTGTTTTGCAATAAATGGGAACTTTTAGTTTATTTTTCTTGAGATCCGTCCATTTTAAACTTGAAACGCTTTTTTAAGGTTAATTATCTATCATATATATCATGGTATAGCTTGGTGGGGTATCTAACTTTTCAAGTCCTTGATACCTAATACTCTTTAAAGGGGCATCACTGAAAATTTGAAGTTAATGCTAAATGTATTTTTTTGACAGCGTCAAAAATCTCATTACACAAGCTTATCATCCACAGTAAGAGGACAAAGTATGAAGATTAACATAAAATTCATTAGCGGCCATTTTATGTGAACACCTCTAATTCAATTTGTGAAAGAAAAAGGAAATGCATGTCTAAACTTCCGTTATATATTTGAATTATTGCTTTTCCATTTTGTTTAAATACATTGTCTTTCAATTGGAACCATTAATTTTCATTTTCCTGACATCACCTTTTATTTCCCCTAAAAACGTGCTACTGCCCCTTTAAAGCAGCCTATTTCATCGATATAAAAACGACATATTCACTTAGAAGAGGAACCTGCAGCTGTTATTTTGAGTGCTCTGATGTCACCTGACCTTGGACTGTCCCATTTTTGCACGAACTTTACTGAAATTTATTCACTCGGTAGCATTATGTAAAGACAGAAAAATAATATAAGAGCTTTTTCATGTATTTTGTATTCGTCACAATTGCTATGATGTGCAGGACTGGTCAAATTCTAAAAATATGTTGAAACCCAGTTTTAATATTCTATTCTTAACAAAAAAATACATCTCAGGATTTTTTTCCCACCAATATTCGTAAGATAACTTGATTGTCTAGAAAACACGTGCACAGAACGCTGATGTTTATAATAGGACGACATGTCAAACCCCTTTAGTGGTTATCTGTATGAATTAACAGGCAGTATTCTGATATAAACAAGAGTTAAATCATCATTCAAAGAGTACTTTTACATGTATGTGATTTTAAAACATTTTATAAACATGACATTTATGTTAATAAATTCTTCCAAAATAAAATTTGCTATAACACAAACGTTTAAAGTTAATCAACAATAATGGAATAATATATATGTGGATGTAAATGTACAATATACTATAAGATACAAATTCAAAATCAACAAATATTTTGAAACTATACATTATCTATAAGATACTCAGATACTATGAGTTCTTATAATTACACTTATTTAAATGTCAAGATCGAATGTATATCAGATTGTTCTGGCGAAATACCCTTACACAAGACATTCATGTTCATATATCATGAGAAGCATTCGTACAATATCCACTTTGGCAAGATTTTCATACAACCTCTAATGCAACCTATAAAAACGCTGCAGTATTCATATTATTTGACATGAGGATCGTATACATATAACTATTACACAAGTTTTTGAAGTATAATCTTTCATCGGGCAACATTTCTTTGCAATTTTGCAAAGTCCATTGATTTTACTACTCTCCTCTGGATGTGAAGTCAATATGGTAGAAATCCATAAAAGTTGCTTCGTTAGTAGCTTTGCATATACTAATGTGTGTATCGCGTTGTGTATGGCCCATTGTAATATGCAATAAGCAGCTAATAAGTACTCTTATACTAGTACTAAAAACACCTTAGGGGCCAAACCAAAATGTCTGCCAGACATGTTTGAGTGTGTTTTATCCCGTAAGAGTTAAAACGACAATGCTGAGGAATATATGGATAACAACTTCTTTGTTCATTGTTTGCCTGAGAACGACACACGATCCTCTGTCGAAACGTCGCATACAATGAACAAAGAAGTTGTCATCCATATATTCCTCAGCATTATTGTCATTCCAACTTCTAAAATGCCTCTCAAAGAAGTTAGTTAAAACGGGTTCCCCTTTTCCAAAACAAAAACTTTGTATAAATCCTTTGGCATATAATCATATTCTCAAAAACAATGAGCACGTCAGTCTTTTAAGTATTAAATTCAGTAATGTTGATTGCATTAGAAGGAGTGGATTCGTGAAAAAAATCAACAAGCCCAGACGAGGCCATTTGTTCACTCATATTGAAGCCAGTGACTACCAAATCCCCGCATTACCCGTGCTACCTAAAGTATCCATATTTGAACTAGAATTTTGAAAACGTTGTATGACTACAGTGACAAGTGACTACACCCACGTCTCTGTAATCAACATTCCTCTGTTGAACCACCCTACAACTACACTAAACTATAGCCAATGATTCTGTTCTGTTTAGTATAATGATATTAGTACACATGATATACGTCACGATTTTCCAAGGAAGTGAATATCAAAAATTGGTATGGTCATTTCAAGTATATCAAATAATTTTTTATTATTAAATTTATCTTTTGCTCAAAGGTCTGAAGGTACTTGTGTTACGCGAATGTGTTTTTGTACCTAGTACCGGAATTAAAGTATACCGTGATTGGAACTGGAGAACAAGATGAAAATAGGTTGTTAAGGTTTTGACCCCTGTGACCCCATTTTGGACAGCGGGGTCACGAATTCTACTATTTAGAATCTCCAATTCCAAAGGAGTCTACACACAATTTTTTAGCTCTCTAGACCTTTTGGAACTGGAGAAGAAGATTAAAATAGACTTTTAAAGTTTTGACCCCTGTGAGCCCATTTGGAATCATGGGGTCACAAAATCTACGATTTAGAATCCCCATTGGCCAAGGAGTCTACTCACAATTGTTCAGCTCTCTAGACCTTTTGGAACTTGAGAAGACGGTGAAAATAGGTTTTTAAGGTTTTGACCCCTGTGATCCCATTTGGGGTCATTGGGTCACGAAATCTACCATTTAGAATCCCTATTTGCCAAAGAAGTCTGCACATTAAATATTGGAGTCATTGGTTCTGGAGAAGAAGTCGAAAAAGATAAAAGTTTACGGATGGACGGACGGATGGACGGACGCCAGACGCCATGCCATGCCATAAGCCCATCGGGTCTTTCAGACCTGATGAGCTATGTTGCAAGATATCAAATTTGTGACATTTATTTACACCTCAGATCTGCTTTTTCCAAATTCAGATGTGGCATCTTTCATTTGTCAGTTGAAATTGGTAGATATAATAATGTAAATCATAATGAGAGATTATGTTTATTTTGTAAATCGATTGGCATAAATGTTATTGAGTTTCATGTTTCCTTGAAGTGTGACCATTTCACGGAATTATTGCTACGATATGTACAGAAATATATGAAGGAACTTGATCCCATAATTGTTAACTTCATAAATATCTTAGAATCTGACAAAGACCATATGATAAATGATACATGTAATTTTCTTTATCATATACTTAAATATCTTAGAAATGTTCCCATTCACCATGTGCACCAGCCTATGAATTAGGCAAATGCCTGTATTGTGGGACTGTGGTCTTTTGCTGAATAAATCTGTCTGTCTGTCTTGTCTGTCTGTCTGTCAAAGACAGTCGTGTTGCTCACTCTGATTGACAACAAGGGAAATATGTTTTGCAACTTTGATCAACGTTGATTCTCATAAACTTGTAAAGAAATGAGAATAGGTTATGCACTTCACACCATCTATTTCAGAGACATGGGGTATGCACACATTTGATATGCTAGAGATAAACCATTTGATGTAAACGATTTTAAATGTGAGTCTTCAAACCCTAAACGCCATAGTATATGGAGAATGTGGTAGATATCCTCTTTATATAAATGCAATATGTAAAAACATTAAGTTACTGGCTCATTCAATGGCAAAGAATAAAAACCCACTTTTCCCGCTACAGGATCGTCTTTGATTGGCATTTTACAAGTTCGTGTGGTGATCAATAAGGAAGATTATTTTATGGATAATCAACTTCTTTATCATTATTGACACTAAATGTTTACAAAATGCGATAATATTATTTCAACTGCGGTTATACTACTTTTGCATCACATGTTCGTAATATTTTATTCTTTCATGGCTTGTATATGACTGCATCAATATGTGGGAGACGTATACTCTTTTATTCATGCTTTTAACAATTTGTTAGCACAAATGGTTTCAGATATTGCATTCATCGTGGATACAAAATCAGTTTAGCCCCTGAAGAGTATTTGAATTATATAATTGACCAGTGACTAAGAAACTATTTGTAAAGTTTATATGTGGTTTGTTAAGGTTAAAGTACACTGATGGGAGATGGCTTTAAATAGAAAAAATAATGTTTATGTCTGTTCTATAAGTCAGGCATAGAAGACGAATATCACTTCTTATTCATATGCCATGTGTATACCAATTTGCGGGTTAAAGGGGCAGTAGCACGTTTAGTGGGAATATAAGGTGATGTCAGGAAAATAGAAATAAATCCAATAAATTCCAATGGAAAGACAATGTATTTAAACTAAATGAAGCAGCAATAATTCAAATATATAATGTTAAGTTTAGCCATGAGATTCCTTTTTCTTACAGAAAATGAATAAAAGTGTTCACAAAAAATGGCCGCCAATGTATTTTATGTGAATCTTCATACTTTGTCCTCTGATAATGGCTGATTGGCTTGTGTAATGAGATTTATGACACTATCAAAATAATACATTTAGCATTAACATACAATAATCAGTGAAAATTTTAAAATATAAAATTATATAAAAACGTGCTACTGCCCCTTTAAATAGGTACCAATTGTACATTATTATCCAAACATGTACAAATTAAAAGGCAACGGATAATATTTTAGTGTTGCAAGCATTAAGGTTGTTCTTGCATGTATATGAATTGAAAGCGAAAATTGAAAGTCTCAATTAGTCTATTTCTATTCGTAAAAATATCTTCTACATGTATCGCAAACAATTATGTAAACAATAATGTAGATAATTTATAAAGTTACCATGTGTGTACTGAACTGTATGTGGGCCTGAGGCCTTCGTACTGTAAAATAGACTTGAGTTGACTTGACCATTTAAATATTTAAACGTTTTCTTCAGTTAAGTCCGAATAGAAATTCCTATGGAAGGGAGTATGTGCCAAAAATAAAATCATGACACCTTTTGTGAAGCAATGTTAAATGTTAAATGTTGCGAGATTGGGCTTGTATTCAAGAGACTGACATAGTTGAGAACGACAAGTTACATATTGCAAGTGACAAGTCTACATGTCTTAATTTTGGCACACATCCCCTTCCATAATACCCTGCAAGATATACGTGTAGCCAATATGGAATCTCGTAAATCCCAACTTCAGACAGATCACTGATCCCTTTATTTGTTCGCTTCAACGTTTAAGTGAACACGTCTTTTGTTTATGGACAATAAATTACCTACCTATTGAGTAGTTTTACCATTTGGGCCATTTAATGGATAATATTGTTCAATACAATTTTTAATATCACTAAAAGGGTTTACCCGTAATTCTTCATGACAGATACGTGAAATTGAAATAAGTGTCCGATACCTGGTTGGTCCTATCTAGTGTCACTATGTATGGGTACTTCGGGAGTCACGTAAGTTAAATAACTTATAGTTCACCTTGGTACAAAAAGAATTAAAGCTGTCGTTTGTCAAACCATGTTAGTATTGCGTTTTTGTAACATTTTTTGTAATTGCGAGTACTTTATATTACAAATTAGGTTGCATTCACTTAGGCAGTTGATAGAAGTTAGACTTATTGGTCACCGAGTCAACATGGTTAATGATGATTATACGCAATTTTCAATTCATGATTTTTTTAATAAATGGCATTTGGCATACTTCGTTTTTGTATGATTTCATATGATTCTTACAGAATACTTTTATGACAAAATACATATGACATTCAACTAAAAACAAAGTAGAAAATAGTTTCACCCGTTGGTTTATGATGATATACTATACATGTATATGACTATAAAGATTACAAGAGATAAATGTTCCGCGTAGCGTTAGATGGATAACTACATTTCATCTATCAATTTTCAATTATAGATACACTATTTCAATTCAAGAAGTTCGTTTTAATACATAATTTCACTTTTTCTTTTCTATCAATATGAACTCCTGGAAAATACTTGATAACTTGTGAAACTTACTTGATAACTTTTTATATTTTTTTTTCGTTGTTTTTATGTTGTTACATAATGTTACATAAAACTTATGAAAGAGAAACTACTTAGATTTCCTTTCATTTTATGTATCTTTTGGTTTCCTCACTTTGTGCTTGTTCAAAATAAAGACATCTTGCACTATAATAGATATTCTACCCAGAGTCTGTTATATATAGACAACCGAATTACAATATCTCATCTTTTAAGTATAAAGTACGTAATATCAAAGGAAACTCGGGAATAATTTGTATGAATTTTACAAAATGTTATTTTTTGCCACAAATAGATCCTTTTTGGAAAGACACATTAAAGTCACGGGGTAAATTAATAACCAAAAAGGCAGAAAACGCAAAAGAATTCTTTAAAAACCTTTATGGCTAAATCGCAATATCCACATAGATGGAAAACCCATCAACTATAAGCATTACTCAAGTAAAGGTATAAGTTACATCTATGATGTGTTAAATATAGTAATACATACATGTAGGTTTCTGCCAACAAATGATCTCCTGTTAAAAATGAAATATACAGATTCTTATACCTGTACAATCTGTCAATCCGAAAAAGAATCGATTCTGCAATTGTTGTCTTTATGTGACCTTATCCATCCTATCTGAGAAAAACTTTAAGAATGGATTTTTGATAAAACAGGAACTCATATCAAATTCTCGAGACAAAAACATTATTTTAGGATTTAGTGAAAAGAAAAACTGTGTCATTGATTTAATAATTACTGTTGTTAAATACAATCTATTCAAAAATGAAACAACAGGAAACGTTACCTAATTTTACACATGTAACAAAAAAGATGAAGACAGTATATTACGTTGATCGCTTTAATGCAAGTACGGAAGCTTTGGTTTAACCCTCATTCTGCCCTAACATACGATTACTTAATGTAGAACTTCTGGCTTCATCTTTTTTGATGACGCTTTTTTCAATGTGAAACAAGACCTTCCTTTAATATTAACGTTAAAGGTTACTGGGAATCCATAAAAGGCACCGAACACGCATTAGTGTTGGTTTTGTTAATCATATTTAATTCATAAAGAATCAGATGG
Source organism: Steromphala cineraria (assembly GCA_916613615.1). Classification (NCBI taxonomy): domain Eukaryota; kingdom Metazoa; phylum Mollusca; class Gastropoda; order Trochida; family Trochidae; genus Steromphala; species Steromphala cineraria. Next base: position 27,385,482 of record OU744736.1, on the reverse strand, counting down.
GTAACAAGTTGTCCTCCTTTGTATTTACAATATTGAATAACAAATATGTATAAATACACAAAGTTAACAGAAACTATATGCATTCGTGTGTAAAAGTATTACCCTCGCCATGCCTTATAGAACGTGTATTCACAGATCTTCGTTACATAAAATGCCCGACAACGAATAAATAAGTATGCTTCTTTGGGAGCATTTTAGAAGTTGGAATGATTTTAATGAAGAAACATATATGGATGACAACTTCTTTATTTATGATATACGACGTTTCGACACAGTTTCTTGTGTCGTTTTCAAGTAGATTTATCTATCGAAACGTCGCATATCATGAATGAAAGAAGTTGTCATCCATATATGTTTCTCCATTATTTTCATTAAAATAATAATGCCTTTATAAGTAAGTTATGATGGCATAAAATAACCCCTATGCGTTAAGAATAATTGTTTAAAAACTTGTCAAATTAAGCAAATTACTACTCTATTGAATGTAAATACGTCTGTCAAACAAGGGTACGCGACACAAGTTTGCACAATGTTAATAATAATTTAATTTTTTTTTAAAGTTTGCACAATGTTATCTAAGAGAAACGTCTATCAACTATGTTTAATGGACATGTCGATTGTCTTTGATATGAACAAGAGTTGGCTTGAATGCAATACCCATGTATACATGTAGCATTATCAGGTCCTTAGTACCTGTTGCTTCAAAGGTGTGATCGGTAACCCTGTGTCATCTGTCGATTGGCAACCAGACGTCTTTGATTTAAAGGATTCAATTGGTAAACATCATAAATATAATCTTCTGACAATCGTGACGATTTTCCTGTGAGTACTTGTTCTTTGTCAACTGATCAGAACAACTCTAGCTTACTTCGTTCGTAAATCAGTGGTAAAAAATTAAAAACATGCATGTGCTTGACTTAGGCAGTGCATGTAACTAAGGTTTCTTTGAGAATTTGAGAAAGAAGTTTGAGAACTAAACAACGAATTCGAAGTTAATACATTTGATAATATTAAGAAATAGGACCTCAGAATCTGTTTATAAATCTTTGATTTGTATTAACTTTTATGCATGAACGAACTATAAGTGACCAACTATTTTTAGAGACCTTTCTCATGAATGTCAGAGGCAAATTTATTTCTTATGCAACCTATTATAAGAAGCAAAAGAACCTTGATACGGCTGAACTAGAAAATAAAATCAAAGAAAGGGAAGATGAAATAAGAGATAATTTCCAAGCTGTAAGTGAGGATCTCCTTGCAGATTTATCTTCTGATAAATTCAAACTTGAAGAAATTAAACAACAACAAATCAGGGATCGTGACTTTAGAAATAGAGCTCTTTGGTATGAAGAAGGTGAGAAGCCAACCAACTATTTTTGTCATTTGGAAAATCGCCATTATACCAGTAAATTAATGAATCTTTAATCAAAGAGAATAGAGAGGAAATTTCTTATGGTAAGGAGATCATAAGAGAACAAAAGACATTTTATGAAAACTTATTTAGATCTAGTGATGTTACATCGGTAGATACCCAAGCTATTTTGAATAATGTGGCAGTGCCATCTCTTGATACAAAAATGATAGAGGAATTAGAAAAACCATTAGATCTTAGAGAAATAGCCTCTGCAGTTAAATCAATGAAAAATAACAAATCACCAGGTTTGGATGGATTTCCAATTGACTTTTTCAAAAAAAATTGGAAAGAACTTAAGAACTGGATTTTCAGGTATATTACGGCAGTATTTGAAAAAAACATGTTGCCTATAACAATGAACAGAGGTGTGATTACTTGTATTCCTAAATCCAATAAGAATAGAAAACTTAAAAAAAATTGGAGGCCTATTTCACTCTTGAATTCAGAGAAGCTCAGTCCTTACTATAAGGATTAAAAAAACCTTATCATCTCTTATTCATGAAAATCAAACTGGCTTTATACCAGGAAGATGCATCAGTGATAACACCCGATTACTGTATGATATAATGTTTGAAATGAAGGAACAAAAAAGACCGGGGATGTTACAGCTTGTAGACTTCGAAAAGACTTTTGACACTGTTTCTAAAGATTTCATCATGTGAGTACTTAAACAATTTGGTTTCGGAATTAATTTTCGAAAATGGATCTCAATTTTGTCTAATAATGCTACCTCATATGTTATTCAGAATGGCCATCTGTCTTTTTCTTTTATGAATGAACGAGGTTGTCGACAAGGAGACCCTATATCCCCCTGCCTTTTCTTATTTGTAGCTGAGATTCTTGGGAGTATGATCAGACAAAACAAAGAAATTAAAGGTATTACTTTAAATGGACAGGTACATGACTTAGGTCAGTACGCTGATGACACTCAACTTTTTTAGATGGATCTGAATCAAGTCTAAAAGCGGCTATTGAAACCTTAAATACTTTTTATAAAATGTCAGGCCTCAAAATGAATATTGAAAAAACTCAGGCTATCTGGATAGGCTCAATGGCTGGTAAAAAGATTAAACTTTGTGAAGATCTATACCTAGACTGGCACTCTGGTAATTTTGAAGTTCTTGGAATTACCCTCAATGCAGAACTTCAAGACCTTTGGGTAATCAATACAAGAAAAAGAATTGAAAACGTAAAAAGAATTCGTGCTTCTTGGAAGCACAGACCCCTTACGCTGATTGGTAAAATAACTGTCATTAAATCCCTAGCTCTATCCACTCTGGTACATGTATTTTCTGCACTACCTACCCCACCTGAAGATTTTGTTAAGGACCTGAATAAGATATTTTATAACTTCTTATGGAATGGGAAAAGGGATAGGATTAAACGAATCAATATGGTTAGGAAATATGAGGAAGGGGGCCTTAGAATGATAGATATTAACTCTTTTATTCAGGCTTTGAAACTATCCCACTTAAGAAAGTGTGCACAAAACCTCAACTTTAAGAATCCAAGCCACTTCCCTTTAGACAATTTTTTTACATTTGGGCTAACATTGATTTATTAAAAGTGTGTACGAATCCCTATTGGAGAAGCGTTTTTAATATCTAAGATCTTATTACTATTCTCATGATGATATTGATCATATTTTATCCCAACCTTTATGGTTTAACCATTACTTTAAAGACAAAACATTTTTCATCCAAAATTGGTATGATAGAGGATTGCACTGTATCAAGGATATCTGTAATTCTTCTGGGTTAATGGCTTTTGAAAAAGTAAAAAAGGTATATAATATTCGAGGAACTTTTCTTGAGTACAACAAGTTGCTTTGTTCTATTCCAGCTTTATGGAAGAAATATATCAATCAGCAAACTTGTATTATTAAATCACATGTGATTATCAATAAAAATGTCTTAGTCTTGCTTATGTCAGAAAAGGGATCAAGATACTTTTATGATCGCTTGATTACATGTCATGTCATTCCTATCCGAAAATTTGTGAAAAATGGGCTTAAAAGACTGATATGTCATCTTTTAACTGGAAAGATATTTTTGTCCAGTACAGAAGCTCAACAAGGGGTGTCAAACTGTTAGAATTCCAATTTAAATTTCTGCATTGTATTTTTTACACCAAGAAAGAATTGAAAGTCATGAAACTTGTTAATGATGATATTTGTTCCTTTTGCAATTCTGAGAAAGAAAACCTGTTTCATGTCTTTATAGATTGTGAATTTGTAAAAGACTTCTGGTTGAAAGTGGAACTGTTCATTAATGCCCATACAAAAAGGGGCATTTCTCTGGATACAAATACTATTCTCTTTGGCTTTAATGCGCAACATAAGTTGCTCAATCACCTTATTTCATTGAGCAAAAGGTATATTTTCTTAAGTAGCCTCAAAGGTGAAGCCTTAACATTTGATAAAGCTATTAAAAATTACAAACAAGTCTATGCCATTGAAAATTTTATTGCATGTAAAAACCAACGTCTAAATGTTTTTGAAAATAAATGGTCTCCACTTTCAAATACCTTTAAATGCAACTAGGTATATTTACTGTGCCTTCTTAATGTACACCAGAGCCATTTAACCTTTGATAATCTGACTGTTGTGGCAATAACCACTTTTACTTTGTCATGCTCATGTAACTGTACTATACTCTTGCTGAAATAAAAAAAACAAAAAAAAACAAAAAAACTTTTATGCATTGATGTTACATGTGTACAAAAATGTTTTACAATATTGGAGGTTAAATTTTCACGACCATTTTTCTTTTTACTTATCTTTTTTCAATTGTAAACTAACAGTTTTAAAGTGAAAAATATGAACGCAAAACTATTTACTTTAAAGGGTTAGGTATAATACTGTATTTACCCATATTAAGAACAAATTGGCTTCCCTAAATCAATTACATATTCTTATAGTGCTGCATTATAAAAGGATATCATCCCCACAACAATATTTACAATAACATATTGTTGAAGTAAATGCTGTGAAATAAAAGTGAAGTTACTTTACATCTTTAAAAATTATTCATAAATAAAATTGCAGTTTAGTAGTACGTAGTTTTATCCTTCATTTCAAAATCTAAATATTGAGCTCGCATTACCCCGATGACAGAACATGATGCTACAGTAAAAATGAGATCCTCAATCCTCCAATTAAGAACAAGGTAAACATGATAAAACATTATGTTTAATCCATAACAAGTTGGATAATTCTGTGATACTTGGTAGTAAATATATAAGATATGTTTCAACACTGCGCTTTATCTTTCATGTTTTCCTATGTTGTATTACTCATTCAATATGCAAGCTACATGAAAGTGTTTCTCTGTAACCTGAATGTTACGACAAGAGCTTGTTAAACATCGAATCGTGGAAACGTTTGCTTATTTGCAGCATGTTTCCGTTTGATCAAACAATGTGCTTGGAAACTAGAAAACAAACAACTTGACTTAAGAGTGATTTACAGATGCACAAGAACAGTTGTATGTCGATAATCTTTTTATCCAGTTTCACTTACACATTTACCTCGGTTACCTACGAATTTAGACGATTCATGTTTCATGAATTCAGCAACAGTAAAGTAACCTTAAAGCCCTTAAGAGACATGAGAAAACAGAACTGATTGATTTACTACTGTCCACCTACTCTGAAGAATTACAACATATTGGATTTGAGATTTAACAGATTATGTTCTTTGTTATGGTTAACAAAGGACATGCACTGATTTTCCATTAACATAGGGAAATTCGTCGACCACTTTAAAACATTAGTTGTTTTGAAGACATTAATAATCAAAATTAATACCTGCTTTCTGTGTATGGAACACAACATATAGCACGCAGCACAATGCAAATTAACTTCAACATCTTCAAAAATAAATCCAAAAGCTCAAATAAACTACAACTTTGTTAGATGGGTCATGATTATAATATATGTAAAAATTTGAAATCAATTTGCAACATCTTTTTTTTTAAATTGTGTTTTTTGGGAGGGTCAGAATATATTCTCTGATAAGTGATTTCTAATTGACTTAAGTATTCGAATTATTTCATTCCTAGGGATGATTTAAAGGGGCAGTAGTCTTTTTATGGGGAATTTAAGGTGATTGAAAGACAGTGTAATTAACTAAAATGAAGCAGTAATAAATCACACACACAAATCTAAAGTTTAGCGAAGCGATAACTTTTTCTTTACGAAATGAATCAAAGGTGTTCACACAAAACTGGCCGCACCTTGTGTAGGTCGATTTGAGAACTCATATCGAATCAATATGGATGTCACCAGGTAACTTGTGATGATTAAATCTATAATCCAATACTTGAAGTTGATCAACATCAGGTAGTCTCAATGATTTTGAAAGAATTTTGAATACAATGATTAAATATTTTGATCACCTGGGTCATTTCTTGGGAATCGTTTCTTTTCAACAGAATTATTTTAAAGTTTCATTTAATAAAACAATGTTACCAATAAACATCAGAAGAGTACCTCGACATGAATCACTAACATGCAAAATTCATTCCCCAAAAGAAAATGTTTTGACATTAGGAGTGAGTTACAAAAATGTCCGTTTGAATGGTTTGAATGATATTGTTTAAATCATAACAATTGACGAACTTGAGTTACTATATGAGACTATTGCTTTTGGACATGGCCTACCTTTTCGTCACCAAAGTTTCGCAACTTTTAGGCTTATGTCATGACTGTTTAGCCAAATCAAACAAACCTCTTTTGTTATATGATAGACCGCTTAACATAACTTGCTCAATATTAAAGGGGCAGTAGCACATTTTTTTGATAATTTTATATTTTAAGATTTTCACATATAATTGTAAGGTAATGTTAAATGTGTTATTGTGACAGTGTCAAAAATCTAATTACACAAATCAATCATCCATAGTCAGAGGACAAAGAATGAAGATTCACATAAAATCCACTGACGGCCATTCTTTGTGAACACCTTTAATTCATTTTGTGTAAGAAAAGGAATCGCATGGCTAAACTTTACGTTATATATTTGAATTACTACTACTCCATTTAGTTTAAATACATTGTCTTTCAATTGGAACCATTAATTTTCATTTTCCTGACATCATCTTACATTCCCCCTAAAATCGTGCTACTGCCCCTTTAATACCAAATATCTACCTTCATTGTTGCGTTTTGAATTAAGATGAATAAGAATGTTAGCGTTGGTTCAGATATCAAGGCACTTTCGAAATACTAAATCTCACAATGAATTGATAATTTTCTTAGAAAATGCAAGACATTTTGTAAAAAACAAATCCTAAAAATTGTCAAAAACAAAAACACGTGACCAATAAAACTAAGTCGTCCTATTGTGCCAGGATGGTCTAGACTAGAGAACTAATGCCCAATTGACACATTCATGTATTTTCACCCCGCAAAGGTAGGCACTTATGCGTACCACTGAGGATGGTTAGCATGTATATTTTACGTGTCAATTAAATAGTTCGTGCCTTTGCGGACCAGCATTTGTAGGTACATGTAGTTTGGATGAAAAATCCAAAAGGAATGAAATATAGTTTTTTATACTTTTTTCTGATCAAAGAACAACTCATCATCAATTATTTTACCGAAATTCAAAGGGTAAATGGATTTAATTGACCAAAACCATGTGTATTGTTAGCTGTTGTTTACAGTCTTTCGCCGCCCCAACACTGGTTGACCCTTATCTGCATATTCAAATACATGTGTCAGAAGAGAATTGAGTAACGTACCGGGTGAATGTAGGGGCCAGTCATTTCAAAGAGAAAATAAGCTTTATAATATTTCATCACAAATCATTTAATATAAATTAAAAGATCAGAAGATAAGTAAAAACTGTGATATCTTCATTTTAACACTAAATGCGTCATAAATGTCCTCAGAAGTTCAACGGTAAATGTTGGCAAATAAGAATTTTTTACTAATACCAAACATTAGATTGGATCTTGAATACCAAATGCCAAAAGCAAAGATTTTTAAAACATGAATGTCAATGAATATATAGCATTTAAACTAAAAGATTTAGTTTGCGCTATGTTCGCGCTTGGCCTCGCTCACTCAGACTCAAACATGAGTGACCATTTTGTGAGTGCTTTTCAGTCAAACTATTCAAGATGAAAAACTTTGCAATGATGTTTCGAGAGTAAACTATATATAAGCAGCATTGAGTAAAGAATGAGCACTAGTATGGGCATGGTTGTTTTCTGCGATGGTACGCACAATTTTCGCAATAGTACGAACTTTGGCGTATTAAGGCGTACCACGAATGCGTGAAAGTATCAATGGGGCATTACACTTATCGTCAAAAGTAACGTCACCACATAAAAAGCAAGATAGTTAAATCCACCAGGGTGGGTACAGCTAACACAATAGTTACATCATATCTTCGGGAGCCAGGTATCGTTATTCATAAATTTAAAACATTGTATACGATCTTTTTGAAAAATTGCCGTTTTACAATCTAACTAATTAGACGAGATAGGAGAGTGAAATAAGGCTATTGGTGTGTTTAAAGGAAAATTCCAGTAAGATTTCAATTTAATTCTAGCAAAAGTTTGAGTTATAAAAGACATTCTCACAAATTATTAATTTTTTATTCATCTTTATGTCTTATCAAAAATAAGACATTATATTTTTAATGACATTTTATTATCTCATATAGGTTTTTTTTAAATCTGGTACTCTTTCACATTCAATCTGTGGATTTTGTAAAGCCTCTAGTCAGTTTGAAAAGGGAAAAATAACTTTTGTCATGAACGTGTTCATTGAATCATTGTATTATTTTAAAAATATATAAAAGGAAATATTCAATGTAAAACATGCATAAATTACGTAAATCTAGAATTTTGCAAATTCTGTGATAATTTGTGCATTGTTATCATTAAAATCATATCCTTCTGTTCGTGTGAATAAAAAAGTCATAGTTAAATAGTTCAATAATTTTATTTACTAAAAGATATAATAAGAAGAAAACTCCAAACAAATATGGATTATTCAGCTACATTATAGCAACTAAGATAAAAAAACACTCGATGATATAAAGAAATTTTGTGAGTATAATATTATTTTGTGTTCCTTGCTGATGAGTTTATAGATCTTTAATATTATTCAAAACACCATTCCTTACTGATCGTTTCAGTATACTAATGATATCTCATAATTCCATTTTAATTTCTTTACGTATTGTTTAGCAGAAATACCTTTGGAAAATAATCAACATGGTATGATATGTGAACAGATGAACAAGAATCGTGAACAATATCATTCCGATAATATTTCATACAGCATGTACGCCTCAGTGATTCGTAATCAAAATTGATTTCGTACCGGCGACAACTAAATAAATAGAAACATATTTTCGTCCTGAAACAAGCCAAGATTTATATAATAAAAACGTGAAGTCCATGCCAACATAGAAAATGCCATCTTTCAAATTAATCAATCGTGTTTTTATTGACATAAACAATTTCATTTTAATAACGAACCATACCACCATTCATCGCGGATTCGCTTTTTAGGAATCGCTTCGACAAGATCGCGTCAGTAAGTCTATTTTTTCGAGTGATATAATTAATAAAACGTTATTCTCTGTTACATAAGGTTTGATTACAAGAGCATGTATTTCAGCACTTTATTTCAACCTAATGTATGGTGTCTCTAGCTTATAAAAATTCTAAAATAAATGACAGTGAGTATCAGTGTTCAAACCTTGTGACGTCCGCGCATGGGAGATCATTTCCAACCTGTACTGAAGTTTTCAGCAGTCTGCTGGTCAGAAATATGTATTTATTGATTTGGGCATCATAGAAGTAGAATATGCTGGACCCGGCACGTCTCTACGGCACGTCACCGCCCACCATTGAATCTAACGGCGTCTCCTAATTTCGTGGTGTGTCGCTGACGTCATAATCCCGGCGTTTCTCGCTCTCGTTTACCGTTCGAGATACCAATATGGCGTCCCCCATCGATGCCGGTAAACTTAATTTTTCCCAACTTTGAATTGTTATTGCAGATTTGGTGATTTAGCTAAAAATTATTAGCCAAAGTTGAAGGATTTATCAATAAACATTGTTTTAAAAGGCTTTTATTTTACTTTTCATTGGAATTTTCCTTTAATGACGTCCTACATGTACCTCTATCATGCGTCAACGAATTAATGATCAAAAAGGCACATAAAGGCCTGTGCACACAGCCCAAAATTCGCGTAAACCCACGAATCACGCACAAAGTTTGGGTGTGTGTGCTTGTCCGTCGAGAATTTGACCATTTTCACTGATTTACACGATTAAAAATGACCGATGAATTGCGCAAGAACTACGGAGAGAGCACGCACAAACAACTAACAAAAGCGCATAGACACGCAAAAAGGGCGAAATCGTGGTTGTGAGCTACGAAAGGTCCGCTAAAAAAACACGCAAAATCTGCGCACTTGCACAAATGAATTGCGTATGAATCGCGCATGATTCCCGTATGAAGCATCTTATGTCATTATTGCGCAGTTCCACCATCAGCCGATCATACAGACCCTGCTGTGGTCTTCTTGATATCCAGTTCCTCACCCACACGTTTCGGACGTGTCATCTCTGTCTCCTCCTCCTCCTGGCCAACATCTCATGAACTTACAGCAGCAGGCCATTCTGGTTCTGGAGCAGGAACAGAAGAACATCTCTCCTCTGTAGGTTCATGCTGGATTGAGAAACTTTGGTAGAGGAGGAACTTGTTGAACATGGGTACCATGTGCACTCCTTGGCAGCAGGAATTTGTCAGATGGAAGATAGCCGCTTGTATATAGCGTTAATCATACGTCAGTTGTTAGTGATACATCAGTGATTCATCAGTATTTTATAAGTATTACATGCGTACAACTTTTACCCGAAGTCGAGTTTTGAGCTGCTCAAAACGCGGAATCGCTTAAAGCGCCTATCCCGCGAAAATCGAGGGACAACTTTGGAGGTTCCACAAACTGACGAAATGTGCAAAACGCGCATGTACCGCGTAAGACTCGAATCATGTGCGTGATAAATAGAGAATCTCACCCTCGTGTCTTCTTATATCAAATATATCAACACAAGTTGATAAAAGTAACAAATATCCGAGGCTTGCCGAGGATGTTTTACTTTTATCAACGAGTTTTGATATATTTGATATAAGAAGACACGAGGGTGAGATTCTATTTATCATCCAAATCATTTTTCATCACATCAGCATGAAAAATGTACATCTTTGAACACTGCATAGCCCTTCAACTCCTAAGCCAGTGGTGGCATAGCATTGTGACGTCATCGTGTTAATGACGTCATAGCATTGTGACGTCGTTGTGTTTATGCCGTCATAGCATTGTGACGTCATTTCTGATGATGCAAAACGTTTGTGATTTCATGTCCCTGCTGATGACAGGGCACTGTTCAAAATCTTCTGTCAAAGCGATATCTCCTATGAGATATCGCTTGATCTTTCACAAGCGATATCTCCTGTGGAACACACTTTTGGATGATAAATAGAGAATCTCACCCAAGTGTCTTCTGATATCAAATATATCAACACAAGTTGATAAAAGTACCAAATATCCGAGGCTTGCCGAGGATATTTTACTTTTATCAACGAGTTTTGATATATTTGATATCAGAAGACACGAGGGTGAGATTTTATTTATCATCCAAATCATTTTTCATCACATCAGCATGAAAAATTTACATCTTTGAACACTGCATAGCCCTTCAACTCCTAAGCCAGTGGTGTCATAGCATTGTGACGTCATCGTGTAAATGACGTCATAGCATTGTGACGTCGTTATGTTTATGACGTCATAGCATTGTGACGTCATTATTGATGATGCAAAACGTTTGTGATGTCATGTATTTTCTGATTACAGGGCATTGTTCAAAATCTACTGTCAAAGCGATATCTCCTAGGAGATATCGCTTGATCTTCCACAAGCGATATCTCCTGTGGAACACAATTTTGGATGATAAATGCGTTTACGCGACTTTTGGGCTGTGTGACCAGGCCTTAATATCGACAACATCTTTTATTTACTTGATATTTATATTTTATGAATTTTGTAAATAAGATCCAAAAGTTCAGTTAAAAGTATCTTTGAAAAAGCGACTTTTGACCAGATGTGAGTTTGATCAGATGTGAAAATTAAATAGACAATAACCTAATGACTAAACTTGTGTGTTTCTATTTACAAATCAGGGTTTTATACATATCATTCATAATCAACGTTATCTGGTAGCAAAATATGTTTGCCCTGAAGAAATTTAGGTGACGTTTCGTTTGCCATTGAGTGTAGAATCGAGTCTAGTAATGTAATAATCGTAAGAATGATTATAAAGATGTCAATATCTTTGAGCTCCAGTTGGATATTATATATAGTAAAGATTTTCATACACTGGTAAATCTTACGCACTTTCATGTTTTTATTCATAACGGTGACCAGCGTTCTTTGTGACACAAATTCCCAGACAATATCTTTGATTTAAATTACAAATTGTTAGTTATATATATATAGAATATTTATGAATAAATAGACTAAAAGATATAGAAAAGAATTGCTAAAAACGAAATTGAATAAAATAAAATCTTACAAGAATACATATGTGTTTATATAAAGTTTATGTTCATATTATTCTACCAATACTTAGTTTAATATTCACAAACATGTACATGAAGTCATAAATGATAGTGCTAAAATTGTATATTTAATGTAAATACAGTCAAGGTAATGTTTCACATTTTAAGATTGGACATTATTTGCATGAGCTGTTCGACACCAATAACTCAAATAACAATGCAGTTATACGTCCGTCAGCGGACAGGCGTCATATAGAATAACCTTTTCCAAAAGCAAAAGTGTAGAAACATGTGCAAGAAAAAAATAATTTTAAGAATAGAAGAAAATAAGATCTGTGACATTGGAAATAATAATTAACCTCACAGAACTTCTACCAGGTACCCATTTGCACAGTTGGGTGAACGGTGGGACATTTTGAATAAAGTCAATTGCCCAGGGTGACAAAACAAGTCTTTCAACTCATGTCTCGGTGTGGAGCAAACTCCAGGTTCATTCAGCTTTGGGATCACCCATGCATCCGGCGACCCATGCCCGATGTTGCTTGATTAAATGAACTGAACTATAAACAGGACCCGTGCCACCAATCCTTTTCTACTTAAAAAAGTTATATTTTCATGTTGATCTCTCTCGACTTTCCGTCTTGAATAAACGCATGATCTTCATTATACGTTTTAGGTACGTTATTACTTTTTTAATTAAATAATATCAATTATTTTTTTCCTATTTCTCTTATCGTTATGTCACTCCTGCAACATTTTCATCGTTTAGTCATTACAAGAAAATTAGATATTCTATTGATAGTACATTTATCAAATCATTTATTTCAAAACGTTCATTTTGAATTAAGTCAAAAGAGTTTGTATGATTCATGAAATCCCTATGACAAGCACGTTACTTTGATTATCTATAAATCGTTATATTATGTGCAGACCCTTATATCTGTTCATATATTTGTACAATACGCATTAAGAACTTCAAGGTTTTATCCTCCTTAATGTATTTCTTTGAATTGTCATGTTTCTTTTGACATGTTGACGGGTCATTATTGCAATATTATAATTTGTAATATTCTGCATTTGAATCCAGGTTCAAAGTTGACATGCAAAATGACATTTTAACCATCCATCGTGTCAAGGACTAGGAATAATATAAGTTATACCATTCAGAGGAGGGGTGCAAGGGGACTATACTTTGTTCAAAGCTTATCGGTTGATCAAAAATCACCAGCTGGATCATGTGTTCGAGGTAACATACATTGTACATTTCAAGAGGCTCAATCTGCACGCTTCTTTCATGCTTTTCATGTGGGTATAAATGATTTATCACGCCGCTGAAGAGGGTGATATCAGTATTTATCCAGGGTCACGTGGACCAATCAGAGATCGATATTCTTACATGAGGTAGGATTATTGTGTTTTTGCAATTTTCCGTTCCTAGGTTTTCAAAGTGTATGTAAATAGAGCACACCCCAAACGCGTTTTCATTGGTTCATTGCTCTTCGATACCGTATGTATTTCATATCAAATCAGGTGATACAGTAGTTTCTTACCTAACAACGTAGAGTATAAAACAGAAGACGCAAAGGAAAGGACAGAAGACTTCAACTCTTGCTTCAATCATGAATCTGATTAGCCTTGTCTTCGCTCTCGCAGGTAAATATGAATTTTATCTTGAATTCATTAACGTGGCCTATACCGCGCGGTATCTCAAGTTTCGTAGTTTTAATCTCGTCAGGTCAAACCATTGTTGTGAAATGTAAATAAGTTAAATGAAATAAGACATACATATTTTATCATAATTATTTCACACTGCCTATAATATAATAACTTATACCACGACTCTTTTGATTGGACCCGTGGTATAACTAACTAAACTGTTAGTTATACTACACCAAAGAATCAGCTGGAACTACTTTCATTTAACTCTTCTCATGACAAACTAAAAACAGAATGTATATCACGATCTATGTAACTGCAACAGTTTGACAAATACCTTCAATTTCAAATAAAGACAAACAACCATCCGACAACTTATATTAGTGTTTTTACGTTCATAATTTGTTTATTGAAAGGGTTCTGTCGGGAGCTTTGTCATCGTTTGAGGTAGTCGTTATAGCCGAAGGACGTCGTTTTGACCTCAGAAATACTGCTGACTATTTTTTCGTTTTGGCGGGGAGTTGAGACCAACATGTCTCTTCTCTTCACACAAACGATTCACTCATATGAATCTTTTCCGTTCAAGGGAAAATTTCTCTTTCACTGGCAAGGACCGCACGGGGAATTTCTATTTCAGAAACTTTTGAATTAATAATTGTAATGAAAGTACCTAAATTGAATACTTAACACATTCAATGAAAGAACATCATAAAATTCTACTAACTCGACACAAATACTAAATAAATGCTCTCTGAAAATGTGTACACGTTTGCAGACTCATTACGATCCGCAAAATGGTTTCGAGCTCACTTCCGGTTTCTTTACAGAAATGGTAACCTTAAAAAGTTGACTTCGTCAGTGATAAGATGTTGCATTTAATCATTTTAAGGGCTCTTTAACAGATTTGCACTTTATACAAGGTGAAAGGCTTAGAAACTATAACAAAATTTTTGGGCAAGTTGGAGTAATTTCCATAATGTTTCTACACTATCAAAATGATATAGGATTGTAAGATAATACTTTAGCCTTCGTTGGTTACAATAGTCTGTCTAATTTCATATGTAATTTTGGAAAGTTCGTTTATAAATAAAAAAAGAAACGTTTTTAATGTTTTATGTCCTAATTGGTTCCCCTGTTGTTTCGACATGTTAATGATTATAACTTTTCATAGTTTGTAAATATATATGAGTTAAAACTTACAAGTAGTGTAAATGATGTGGAATACGACCCCAAGATAAGATAACTTTGTACAGGATTCAACTTTCCGCACGACAATCCTTACACAAAATTTAGAATCAACCTGACATCATTAAACCACAAAAATGAAGTAATCACAGAGCGCCAGATTAACAGTAACATTCATATAATAGTCATAATTAAAGTATCATTTTAAGTAGTGTATATCCTTATATCCCTTGTTTACTTATCGTCTGGCATTGCTTCAGTAGTTTTTAATCGTTTTATATGCAAACTGTTAAAACTTGCTGAATCTCAACCAATGGATCCTTGTTTTGAACTTCATGCTAAGTCGCAAAATCTTTTAGTTAATGTGACAAATATTTGAGGAAGTAGAAGCACAAGGAGTGATCCAAATCGTAGTGAAGTTGTTTGCAAGTGATGGTCAAAGTTTACAAGCAAGATGTATTAAATAATTCTGTTGATTTTTCATGTTATATTTTACCTTTATACTGATATGAAAACACATAAAAATAACTCAAATAATAAATGTTGTAACGTATAGATGAAGTGTTCATTGACTCAACATTTCTTTGAATTATTTGACATTTCATGCAATTATTCCACTAAGGGAAGTTTTAAAAAAAAAACAAATTGCAAATTTCATTTAAACATAATTTTGCTGATATATATGAGATAGGCCCTTTTTGTGCTGAAGTTGATTGACCAAGTCACTTTCTCAAAATTGAAAAATCCATGTTACAGATACAAGATGCTATGATTATGTTACTTCAAATGGTATTATCTTGAAGTGTTTTAATTAGAATTGTCACAATGTCCAAAGGGTGATAAAACAATTTATATTATATATAATATTTGGTTTAAAAGTTCCTAAACCAATAAAAAAACACTTTTCGGCATTTATTATTGTATTCTGGTAAACTATTTTGCACTCTTGAGATCAAAAATTGACGACAAAAGATCCGTGTTTAATTTTTAGAAATGCAAGGAAATTAACTTTTTGAACAGCTTCGTATGTAAAATTTTTGTAGAGACATGACATATTTTCAATAACTATTTTGGAATTTACCATCATTGATACTGTCAAGAAATCCAACATCATGATCTCATTTCACAATATTCATTTATTCAGGTTATTTAGTAAATGTTTAGATAGTGTAAGGCATTGATGCAATAATACGTTAAATTGGACCAATAACAAAAGCGTTACCTAAAGCGTTACCTAAAACGTTACCTAAAGCGATACTGCTCATTGAGTATTCTCCACACTTCAATGTAACGTCACACAGACAATTCTAACTACCTGGTGCAATTCTTGTGACAGAGATTCGTTCAATAAATGTTTTCTGTTCATACTTTTTATCCTTGTTGCATTCTCTTCCAACTTGAAAAATATATAACCATTAACATGACAATAGAAAGGAATACATCTAAAAAGAAGGTGGAAGTTGTTTGTTTAAATTCTAACATTTATTCTAAAGTGAATGGGAATATTCAAAATACATTTAGCATGCTCATTCAAAGATCAGAAAATTGTAAAGGATTTAACAAAGTCATGTCAATCACTAGATAAACGCAATGAAGTCAATTTTTGTTTGAGGTACAAGAATAATAAAAAGAACATATATTTGAATTTTGAAATGATTGTATCTATTATCATTGTAATCATTTCTATGCCATAACTAAAACCTGATAGAATTAGCCTTTGATAACATCGAATATGTATAAACAGTACATATTGTGTTTTAATAAAAGAACAAAATATATATTGTTAGGAAATTGTCAAAATCCATAGTGTATAAATTTATAGCCAATGTATACCAATTACCATTTGTATTCAGAAATAGTTTATATATAGACCAAACAGCTAAAAACTTTAGGAGCACGAAGGGACCTTCCATGATAATGATATTCACTAACAAGATAACTAAAAATATTTTCTTTAATATTTCATTATTGCCATTGCTATGGACTGGTGTAAATACTTTATACACTTTTCTTTCTTCTTATTCTTAAATCAATTTAAATTAAAGGAAATACCTCTTACAATGTTCAGTTTTTAATCTTCCTTTAATCTTATTTACAATTTAATTATATTTTTAAACTCAAATATTTTCTTTTATATCGGCTTTTTATTCACTAAAATCATGGATATATGCCAAATATTGAGATCAGATGTCAAAATTATTGGAAATTGGTAAGGGGGTATATTGTAATTTTGTAAGCTATAAATCATAAAGATAAAATCAAAATTGCTATTCTCCTGTGTCAATAGATATGAGTTAATATCAAACTGCAATCATGTACTATAACAACTGGAATATATATTTTGCTAAAGAATGATCAGGCATTTGGAAAGACAGCTTTTACAATGACCATTTCTTTCAGGTTTTTCATAACCCTTCTGCATATCAAATTGGCAAATTCCCATATATATATATATATATATATATATATATATATCAATAGTAAGCCTCAACATTTTAAAGGTCCATTTTTTTATCAATTTTGCAAAATGGCCCTTTTCAAAGCAATTGTAAGAATGCCAATACTATCCCAAATAATATCCAGAAATTTCAAATTTATAATTTATCTTTCCCTGTAAAAAATATGAACACTTGTCAATGAGAGGGATTAGCTGTGCAAATTCTTAAGAGTTATAAATGTCAAGGTCAGCATCGTTATTGATTTGAATATTGTTTCAAGGCAATTTTATTTATTTATAGTTGTGGAACATAAAACACTTTGAACATATTTTAACACTTATTAAATAATAAGCATTATGATGGTTAAACATTTATTATAATTTAAGTGAATAACTTGACAAACAATTGAGGTTTTGTTAAATTATTAAGAAATCCAAAATAATAATTAGCATATATCTATACTTTCTAATTTGAAATAATAAGAGTTGACATGATTTGTTATATATATTCAAACTGTTTGTCCATTTGTTACAAACAACATAAATGGAAAAAAAAATATCAAACTATTGAAAGTAATATTATTATGATGATTGCAAAATTTTATTTTTTTATTTTTAATGTTCTTTATTGTTGCATTCAGATTAATTTTCTATTTGATTAATTTTATATAAATCCTTGATAAAAAGTTATAAAAAAATAAGCAATTGTTTCAAATGTGAAATGTGTATGACCTAATTCATAATTTTATTTGATATATTTAATCATTTTATTTTTTTTAGCGATACTTTCATGTGTGTCGGGGTATTGTTGTAAAAACAAATGCCATATGATAATTCAAAATGTCTGATAAATATATCAACGAAGGTTATCAAACGGTAATTAACCAAATACAGTTGCTTGAAATCAGTTAGGTAATATGTCTTTTATAATTGTTTATGCCGTCAATGCATTCAAACCACGAAATAAGAGAGGGGGAAATAAATCTACAAAATGCCCAAAAATGAATTAACAGCAACAATTATAAATACTTAGGATACCTTAATTTTGTTCATATTTTAATCAAATGTATATGTTTTATAATAATAGGAAATTAATTCCTGGTCCGTCACCGCTTCGAATTTTCCCGTTTTGACGTCAATGTGCACTATGTGACACAACCTCTTCCGAAGATGACACATGTTATAATATTTGTCTGCGTATCAAGACGGTACTCAAGAAACCAGCAGCACACTTTTCGAGTTCATAAGGCATATCCTGACTTCGGATGCAGAGGAAATCAAACAAGGAAGTAAAACACGTTTCATTTTTTTACGGACAAAATGGCGTCGGCAACGCGGCCAATGGCGCAGTGAATATATAACGCTCTATGATTGGTCGGAAAATTAATTTGATTGACAGCTGGCGATAGGTTAATTGGATTATGTTTAACTGTTAACTTCGATAAACCAAAATACATTGACATTGTTCATATTGTTTGAAATCAATATATGTTTTCATTGTAGGCATAGTGGCATTATCGTCTGTCTCTGTAATGGGAGAGGTCTGCACTGATACTTCGTCGTGCACTAATCAGGTCTGCGTTGGACCAGATGGTACCAAGACTTGTGTTGGTAACGTAAACATTTGTCTTTCATTTCAAACAGACTAAGTGGTAACCCAATATTTGAATAGCAATTGGAGGGTCGTTAAACTCATAGAATAATATAAAACTGGGTTCGTCTTCAGTCAATTGTAATGGAATAAATAAATTGAAAATACATTGAAGGTATTCAACGGGGTTTAACATAGATGTACTCAGCATCAAAGCTCTATGTGTCGGCAAATGGATGACGTTACGGTAGCAAAACGCACGAAAATAAATAGATATTTGATCACCTAAATTCAAAAAAGAAAAACCCCATTTAGAATTCCTTCGCGTTAGAATTGAAAGTCAAATACATATCATGTTTATGAATTTCTGCTGCGTTTGTACAATAACATGTTACCGTAGTATGACATGTTGTTGGGATGATATTCAATATGCTGTGATACTTTCATCAGGCAGTAGACAGACCTAAGCGTAACTGCTTTGGTATCACATCATGTCATATGATTCCTACTAATATTGGTACAAGTCGAGATTTAATGTGCCTGTTTGTCCCTAAGTGGTGGCTGATAAGATTCTCTTCACCGCGTAGGTTTGACGTAGACTCTATGGATTAAGAATATAAGCGAGTATAATGATATATCAATCGATTTTCATCATACGAGTTAAAAAATGTATACCCAATGAGCGAAGATTATCACCATTATCTTATGAATTCATTTCGTTTACGCTGCGTGTTTCACTCATCTGACTAATATTGTTGCTTTTCGTTTTACGTTTAAGCTGAAATGGAATTTGTTTGAACCGACCTACGAATAAGTTATTACAGCATTGAATATGATAGACTAGGGTGTCTCCAAAAAGAATAACCAAATGTATATTCAATGTAGAAGGGGGAAATGTTGATTTCTGATATATTTGGTGTGAGAAGAAATTAGAAATAATGCAAACATATTCAAAATCACGAATAGATAGTTGTGTTGTAGGGATAATGAATGTAAATGGTTAAATAAAAATAAATGATGAACGGGTGGTGATATTTCTGTTACATCTATGGAATACAAAAAGTTACATTGATAAATCATCTGCTAAATAAAGCATGATTCAAAATATTCATGAAATTATTTTTTTCAGACGACCCATGTAAAGCTACACCATGTGGTGTAAACGGGGATTGTAGTTATGATGCCACATTAGCAAATCCAACTCATGTTTGCACTTGCAAAAACGGATACGGAGGAGCAATTTGTACCGATGGTAAGGGGCATAAATCGATATCGAATGTAGTTTTAATCGAAGAGCTCTATTTGCATTGATTTCAACATAATTATTGCTTTAGAAAATTAAGATGTTTTTATTATTGTCCATGTTCACTATTCACGGCATATTTGATGGTATTGGTATTTTGATAAATATTTTAAACCAGGGTGGAGTACATTTAGTGACACTGTCCCAAGTTGGCGGTATATATTAGTTTAGTTCTAAGTTGTATGCAAATATTTACGCGACAGCATATTTCCTCCTTCCATACACCATATCAATTTTTAAAGTAACTAGTAGTACCTTTTGTGTTCACTTTACAATTGTACATTCATGCTAGGTTTGATCCTTTTGTGGTGTGTTTAGTAGACATCAATATTTTAATATTCCAGCTCCTTTGTGTACGACGTCGACAGATTGCAAAGCAGACCCTACTAAACCAACATGTAAAATAGAACCAGGAAAACAGTCTGTGTGTGTTGCAGGAGGTAAGTTGTACAACCAAACACACAATCATTTATTATACGAATACAACACGCACACACAGGAAATAAACAAAGCAATTCAGTCACACACGCACACGCACACGCACACGATCATTCTATTCAAACAGACAAACTGTTCTTTATTGTACTGTAAGTTCATTTATATAATCATTGTATAAACTTAACAAGCCCTTTGAGAAACAAAATAATTTTGTTACAAACAATGAATTCTTGATTTGATTAATTTCGTACCAGATACTATGTTATATTTTACTTATTTCCGTAGACTCGCATTCTATTTTAGCGTTGCATTCATAATTTTTATTACATAAGTCAAACGTTGGGCAGTTATAAAACATATCTGACAGTATAGCTATAATACAAAAATACAGTTTACTTGATAACTGTATGAACAATAAAAAAGGAACATGGCGCTTTATGGTATAGCTCTTTTACAAGACGTACATGAGTAGATAAATGTGTTGTCTGTAGTTCCTTATTGTGACAATTTCAAATCGACCCGTAACGATTTACAAAGATGTTAAGCAAAGCCTTTTACAATTTACTTCGTTTATCTTTATCTGAGAAGTGTGAACGCAATAAAATAAAGTAGTTGACGCAGGTTCAAACTTCATTTCAGGTGGCACTGGCACAGAATGCAAACCTGATGACTGCAAGAATTATGGGTCTTGTCCAGCAAGTGGGATCCTGCCATGTACATGTGTTGACGGCTTTTCAGGGGACAAATGTGAAACGGGTAAATGATTATGTTGCCTGGCGAAAATTATATTCTAAAAATACAGTTATTATGATAAAATTGTAAAGAAATATTACCTTTACAGTTACAAGTACGACTAAAAGTACTATTCACGGTGATTTCTTATCATCCCAACCCTTAAAAAGTTTTTAATCACAAATTTATCAACTATGTAAAAAAATATGATAATAACGAACCACGTGGCACTTGGTCCTATGAAAGCACAGTCGACGGCAATCAATATAGTTCAGCAAAAACGTGCATGGCTCGCTGTAAGAGTGGTTTACTCGCTCGCTTCTGAATAAACTGATATAGTTTGAAGCCAATGAAGGGTTGATTCCCTGAACCACACGAGTTGGAAGACTGGTGGTATCAACCTGGGTTAGTGACTTTATTCAAATCTGTTCAAACGGGTACCAGGTGAAGAGTTGTATTGGTACCTTAGGTATTTTGAAATCTAGTGAATAGAGATATATGCTCTGAAAATGATTATTATATATTCAATCAACAAGTCAGAGATACATGTATTCACGACGTCTTCGTGCCGAAGTGACTCATGATTCTACGTATACAATTGGGACTTACTTACATAAACATGAATAACGATTAAAATGCTTTCGTAATTTATAAGAATTGGTTAGATATTTGTGGAAACGGGGATTAAGAGGATAAGCCAAATCTTCTAGAATCAGTAATATTTTCTTTGTGTTAACATTTAAAGGGGCAGTAGCACGTTTTTGATAATATTATATTTTTAAATGTTCACTGATAATGGTGACTAACTGCTAAATGAATTATTTTGACAGTGTCTACAATTTCATTACACAAGTCAATAATCCATAGTCAGAGGACAAAGTATGACGATTCACACAAAATCCATTGGCAGCCATTTTGTGTGAACACCTTTAATTAATTTTTTTAAAGAATAAGGAATCGCATGGCAAAACTTTACATTATATATGTTTGAATTATTACTCCTCCATTTAGTTTAAATACATTGTCTTTCAATTGGAACCATTAATTTTCATTTTCCTGACATCACCTTATATTCCCCCTAAAAACGTGCTACTTTAAAATCGTCATCTGAACAGTATAGGGCATCTGTAATGAATTTCAATGCTTATTAAAGATATTCTTTTTCATTAGTCAATAAGTTATACCTACAACCAAGATTCCTGTTTTACATAACAGCTCCCGCATGCGCAGACGGAGACTGTAAGAATAAAGGGACGTGTGCAACCGGTGATAAACTGCCCTGTACTTGTCCAACTGGGTTCACAGGAAATAAGTGTGAAAGTAAGTTTTCAATAGTTTCCCTTTACAATATGTATTTGTGTTATAGAACTATATCATCACCACATTGGCATTACCATTTTACAAACCATAATTTACTAAGTTTATCCTCTGTTCCTATTATCATATTGCCTTTTTTCCTTTTATATGATAAATTTGAACTATGTCATCACCTTACACTACTATTTTGGAAGCCATAATTTACTAATTTTATCGTTAGTTGCTATCATCATACTGCCTACGAGACATTGAAAAAATCTAAACCCATGCGAAGGTAATCTTACCATCATAAACCAGTACTATAACCAAAAGTATCTTAATGCTTTAAAGCATCTATCATGCCAATCGTAATGTTTGTTTTGGGGGATTTTTTGTATTAAACATAAAATATTCACTATGGCTTCATAATTATTTCATTTCTTTTATTAGGTGCCGGAAACTTTGGTGAGCATATTTCTTCATTCTGTGTTGTCGTTATTGTTATAATTTCCTCCAAATTTTGTTTTCGAACATTTCTTCTTCGTCTACAAGTAGCAAAAGACGTCTTGAGTGTGAGAGTAACATACACTGTAGGTTATAAAAATAGTATTAATTCTTGAGAGATCTACTTGAGAGGTTAAAGTGAAAAGTAGAAGCACTAGTGGTGGTTGTAGTAGTAGTTGAAATTGGAGAAGTAAAAAATTCAATGTCATCGTAAACGTGTTCGCAGTATTTTTGTCAACGGTATTAAACTATTTGCTATACCTAATTGTTACAACTTGTTGAAATATTAGGTACATTCGTTTAAAAGGTCAAAGTACATGTATGTAGAATAAATATTTTAAGATGATTTATTTGCAATCATATTTGTTCTTTATCTATTACAGTTGCTGCCGCACCCGGACTACTTGTTACTCTACTTCTCGCCGCCATTTACCTGTAAAAGTTTTGTGTTATCTATCAGAGTTGGTGAAACTTAACTTGCGTGCTCTTATCTTTTGAAATGTAAAAAGTAAACAATGATATACAATCATATTATACTGTGATAGAGAATGCATGCGTCGCTGATGCACAAATTCCAGACACATGCTCTTATAGATAAGTTGCAAATCATATTTGACAATGAAGGAATTAGTCTCACAAAGCATAAAGGTGAAGAACTATTAAATAATTAGTAAAACCGTCAAATATAGTCAAACAAATAGTCCAAATTCATACACCCTAATTTGTTTTTTCTCAAATATGTTTTTCATATTGTCCGTGTGTGTGTGGGGATTTTCATGTCTAACAGTTATTGACTATAAATAGCAAATAATTACATAAAATGTTCAACCTATCTGAAAGGGCAAAATTCCACCAATATCTACATTTGAGCCACGGGATGACAATACTGATGACGTGGTCCCTCCACAGGATCAACTGAACAAGTAGAGGTCATCTACCCTCTCACATACATTGAACAATGTATCAAATGCTGCACAGTGATTTTATGTATATATATTTCAATAAATATTTTATAATATTTTGTGTTTTTTATGGTGTTTTTAAGAATTTATTCCAGTTGGGCTTTATTCTAATACAGCTTATATCATCACTGTTTGCATTGGATATGATACTATGATTAAATATTAAACATACACGCTAAAATTATGTCGTTTTCAGAAACACCTACATGTACAGATCCAAAATTCATATCACTCATATTCGTTATAGATCCGGCATGTCCTTAAATATATGGCAGGGGCATATTGGATTACCCTCGGTTGTCCGTTCGTACATGCAACCACTCTATACAGGGTATCGTTTATCTACTTCACTCAATAACCGTTCAACAGATTTAATTGAAATTGATCCTAAGGGTGTGCATCTCTTATTTAGTTTTTCAATTTTTTATTTATTTTCAAATTTCTAAAATGTTGAACTTAGGTGAAAGCTCATAGTTGTGGGATAGGGGGTGTTGTTTATCCACTTCTCAAAAAGTACTGGATAGACTGTGCTGACCTTTCAAACATGCTTTATAGGTATCCTAAAAGTGTGCATCTTATACTATGTTTTGGGATGTTTTACTATTCCACATTTTAATTAAGAAATAGAGTAGCCCTAACCATCATGTGTTTTGCAATAAAGTATAGTTTTGCCCTGAACTATTATAGTTAAATAACGAGGCCGAAGGCCGAGTTGTTTGACGTTATTATAGTTCAGGGCAAAACTATACTTTATTGCAAAACACATGATGGTTAGGGCTACTCTATTACTTTTCTAGTATGTCGATTCGAACTCGATTTTAAAGCGATTTCTACTCAAAAATAAGCAAATTTTATAAATCACATTCGGCAGCGAATTGAAACTCCTCGATTAAGGCCACGGGTAATGACGTCATAGCCGATTGTTATTGACGTCATGTCCCATTGTTTCGTGACGTCACTCAAAAACTATACTTTATTGCGGAATAAAGGGTTGGCGGCGCCTTTGATCTTTACGGGAACAATACTAGAATGGATGTTTGAACTTAAATGAAGCTAAAGGTGTGCATCTCTTATTTTGTTTTAAATTCAATGGTTAAAAACATTGAGGGTTTTTATTATTAGCGGGGGCATCTGTGTCCCATGGACACACATTTTCTAGTTATTTTATTGAAATGTAGGTATTTTCCTTGGTTGTACACAAAGAGCGTTTCAAACGTTTATTTCAGAACTTAGCAGTGAAGAGGGTTACACTTTTCCCCAAATCTAAGCTTAACTTGGCCACTTGTCAAGTTACAATTTCAGGCAAAGACAATATCGAAAGTACTTCAGCACTATATTATGAGGTTCAAAGTTACTCCACATTGTTCAAAGAAAGAATGAAGTGTGTCAATATTGAATTAAGAGATTAAGGACGGGCCAATATAACAAACCTTGAAATAAATCATTGACCAGAAGTCATAGAAGTCAGAAGAGGGAATGACCTAGGGTTTTAAAATATTTACGAGAACTCGACCGTTAAGGCCACATTTGAATTCTATATCTAAATTAAAAACAAGAAAGCAATAAATTACGACGCAATGAGCAACCCTGAGGGAATTCAATCAGAATCGAGGATTGTAGAAATAGAATTTTGGCAATACATTGATATTGCCGTACTTACACACAATGAAAGTGCGGGTCTATTTCTACAATATATGTGAGATCAAAATTTTCAATGTCACTGATCCTAAAACAAATTTAACATGTTAACGTTATTAAAAGGAAAACAATGAGTCTCCAAGAGTTAGCTACTTAGTGAAAGTTGATATATTAAGGTACAACTATAAAATACGGTTATCCATTACCTGATAAACAACAAACATTCAAACCTATATGATATATAGATATTTATGACAAATAAGTAATCGTGACATTCATATACCTCATACGAATGTGTTGAACTTGAAAAAAATTATGGATTTTTCATTTTACACTTACTTTCAGGGACATTGACACATACTTGAAATGTATGAGACCATAATATATTTTAAAGGACCTGTCGGATGTTTGTATAGAGATTATAACCCCATGAAGTGTGTCATAAGACTTTAAGGAAATGTGAAGTTTCGTATTACCAGAGCGAGAGCGATGGTTGTACACATAAATGCACGAGTTTCGAAAAACATCAATTGACATTCTTCCTAAGGAAATAATTTCTTGATAACCGATTCTTTTCTAATTCCTTCTCGTTGTGATATCCCGAAAACGGCCTGCTTCCCCTGTGACGGCCGGCAAATGTTTATGACGTCACAGAAGCAAATATAACGAGGAGTCCTGCTATAACATTATCGTTGCTAGGCAAATGTGCCCATTTGCTCATATTGAAAATATGTCACGACTTCTTTCCTGTCCCTTGGGTATTGAATGAGAACACTAAACGTTCTTTCATTTCATACCTTTATACTATTTTCTATTAAACGTTATAATAATTGAAGATAAAAGAGCCAAAGTAAGTTCTATACCAATTTATTGACGAGTTTGATAGAAATAGTATTAAATGGAAGGAAGTATATTGTTCTGTGTTTTACTTGCCCTATAAATCAAGCACTAGTTTGATACAGCAATATGAATAATACACTGCCGTATCTTACACGCCAGATATTTGTCAGGTGCATTGTGACGTTGATAATATATCTGGTATCACAATTGGTTTTCAAGATCATTTCGAACATAAAGATACATTGACTTTCACACTTGTTCAAGGGAAACTGAAACATTGTGTATTAGGAATCAAACTCATTTGCAATCGTATATATATTTCATTCTGTAATAAACTGTATGTTGTTTGTGATCACAATATCTTAAATTATCTACGTCAGTTGACACCATTTTGACAAGTAGAACATTTCACACCTTTTTCAAGGTATGTAATGACATTGATAAATCTTGGACGTGAGAGATCGTTTGATTGTTTTTACCAAATTTGACGCATCTGCGCCAACAGCGTGAAGAACAAATGGTGTTTATGAAAGGATGTAAACAATACATAATACATGTACATAATCTGCAAATATACAAGTCATTTAGTTCAAGCCTGGAATCAACATACAGTATTCATTTCAACCATTATGTGGGCCTTGTCAAGTATGATTACAAATAAATATATCGACCCATGATAAAGGTTAAGCCTCAGCTACACTTCATTACAAAAACTATTTAACATGAAGCCTTTACTAACTCGTAAAAGCCCTCAAATGTTTATAAGATTCCCCGTAAACAATTCCAATTGCGACAAACACGGATTATCGCAATGATCTACAATATCATTGGCTCATAAATTACCTTACAGACCTATCGGGAATTTATTTATAAAATGAAATCAAAGGGGACATATCAGTTTATAGATATACATGTATTGTAGTTATACATGATCTTAACCCAAGTTGAAACATGTTACCGGGGGGGGGGGGGGGGGGGGGGGGGGTAGCGGGTAGGGGGATAGGGGATTAGGGGGGTAGGGTAACATCTTGGTTAATCATTTTTGGACATTCGGTAAACAAACACAACATCAATGAAAACTGAAGCCAATCATCGGGACTCCGAGTGTGCATAAGTGTAAGGTCTTTTCATAAACCATTTACAATTAAATTTGGGATTATTCTATCAATACTTTTTTTCATGTCAAAGTAAACTTGATCAAAGTAGGCGGTAGCGTTTTATTTTGACACTTAGTAGATAAAACAGGCTCTTTTAGATTAAGCGCAGTGTTTTTATCTTGAGGCGTTATGACAAACCAAACATACTATTCTCTTTCAGTCGTATGTGCATACACTTGATGCATAAAATATTCATCTAACTTTACAACCCCGACAAGGAAGATCCTACAAAGTAAACCGAGAAATTTCATAACAAGGCTTGTTCTTTCTTAAACAATTGATTAAAAGATCTAACACCAAACTTCGGAATGTTATCCCACTGAAGTTTTACTACAACCAACTATATATATCTGGTAATTATAGTACAGATTTTCTGGATGAAAAGAACCAAGGCTGATATATTGTAGAGGATAGGAACATTCATCTCTGGGTTATCGAGGATGATTAGGCTCTTGCATGTGATTCAATATTCTTCTGTCATAAGGTGTTGCTTTAAAAATTTAATAGTAACGAACCATGTCTTAATAAGCAAATTTTTTGAAAATCCAACATTTTGATAATGATAACATTTAGAAATGTGTTTGTGAACAGGTTTAAACTTAACATTAAACTTAACAAGACAGATCGCTTATTTTCAAGGGCTTTTAGCATAAAAAGTCATATATACAAGTGTTTAAGATAATCAATGAAAATTTGTATTGTCCCCAAGATTAATACAAATGAATAACTTACCGACAAAGTGTAAGTTTATGGTTTCTCCGTCTCTAAACTTTGCATGTATTTAGGAAATGTGTATAGAAACCTACGTGAAAGTAAATTAATTGCATGGAATAAAAAGTTCTTGCAGAGGAAAAAAGGAGTCGGCCAAAATTTACGAGTTTGTGATTCCATGATTAAAATTGTCACAACGTTGACGTCCTCTTTCATTTCATTACTTTGTCTTTTGCTCTATCCATGTTGGCAACCTTGACATACACCTGCTTTATCAGAAGTTTAGCTTTTGTGGTATTTAGAAACACAACATACCATGAACATAGGTTTAGAGGGGCACGTTATTAAGGGGCAGTAGCACGTTTTTTTGATAATTTTATATTTCAAAATTGTCACTGATAATTGTAAGATCATGCTTAATGTATTATTTTGACAGTGTCAAAAAACTCATTACACAAGCCAATCATCCATAGTCAGAGAACAAAGTATGAAGATTCACATAAAATCAATTGGCGGCCATTTTGTGTATTTAAATAAATAATAGATAATATACCGAAGTTAAAGTGACCTAATATTTATAAGACAATATTTGAATAATGAAATTTCAAAATTATAAACATTATGAACGTTGCATCCAAGAAACCATGTAGTTAAATCGGATCTCAACACTATATACTATGTCTCATCCTTTACCATTGTAATTGTCGACATGCTGTTATCATATTCATAACCTTCAATCAAATATAGTAGTATCATGTATAAGTCTTGGAATATACATTCGTCTTTAGCCCAACATGGACAATTGATAATTACAACAAAAGTACATCAATGAAACACTATTGATTGGTATTGAATTATAACCATGATATATAAGAACTTTAAAAGAAGACTATTTTATCAAGAAATTCCTCCCCAAACTCAATGTTGGTAAATATTAACATTTTTTCATGTTGTTGAACCAACATGTACATTGTTCCCTACTGTGACGTCACAATATAAACGATGACGTCATAGACTTTTGTAACGTTTCATTCTCCCTGAAGATTAAAAATGAAACCGGTAGGAGAAAAATCCGGCATTATGTTTTTATTTAATATTCATTAGACGAAGTTGGACCATACACCTGGACAATTAACTTTTTGTGAATATATATATATATATATACATGTATATATAAGCAAAAAACAAAAACCACTAGGGTTTTGTGTGATTTGGCTTTGTAATAAACTGGGACAGTGCTCAACATTGGTGAAATGGAGCGAGATAATATGTAGGGAGCAAAAATCAGTTAGCCTACAATATCATGTCAAGCGCCCTAACAACAAAAGTGGTCAGAAAGCTAAGAAAGCTGTCACTTGATAATTGCCTCAGGCATGAAACAATATTGTAGTGACCAAAAGACATGATATTGTGGGCTAACTGATTTTTGCTCCCTACATATAAATATATATATATATTTGAATAAGGAGAGTTGGTTTCTCACGTGAAGAAAGGTTGTATATAAGAAAGAGTAAACATCAGATGGTTCGGACTGGATCAATCTTCTTTAATACGATGAATTCATTTCGACCATTATGTGGGTCTTGTCAAGTATCTTACTTGACAAGACCCACATAATGGTCGAAATGAATTCATCGTATTAAAGAAGATTGATCCAGTCCGAACCATCTGATGTTTACTCTTTCTTATATATATATATATATATACACAAAGTTCACAATCATAGATTGTCAGGTCCAACTCTCAGGTATTGAAATATATAAAAAAAGTTCGAAGTTAGAAGTAATGATCCATTAATTTTAATTGCTAGCGCTTTCAGCTTTACAAGCCTCTTCAGGCCATTACATAACGGATATATATATACAAAAAGTTCACAATCTTGAGATCGTTGTTCAGCTCTCAGGTATTATATATTAAAAAGATAAGTCAGAAGTTGAATTAATCCATTTTTCTGGCTAGTACTTTCAGCTCAATTTAGGAGCATCTTCAGGCCATATACAAATAACGGATATGAACGTCGCCAGGCGACGTCATCGTGTACAACATGACGTCATTACATTATTACGTCACAGCGTAAGTATCAGAAGAAAATTACCGAAATGTTAGAAAACCAAAGTTATTACAACTTATCAAGTCAAACAGAAGAGAATCGCATCAAACGGAACATAACAACCTTACTGAAACAACACTGCACTGAGCTTACGGACCAGGAACAGAGCTATCTTTGTGATTATGAATCAAAAACAGCCTTTTTTATGGACTGCCTAAAATCCACAAAAGCCAAATTATTCAAAAGGAAATTAAAGAACAAAATAATATTGTGATAACATGTGTAGACCCGGATGATCTATCTTTCAGACCTATAGTCGGAGGCCCGGAGAGTCCCACACAACGCTTAAGTAATTCATCTTTCAGTGTTGGATTGCCAGACAAATTACATCTTCTCACGGTGTCCTAGGTAGGAACTTTATGCAATTAAATATCTAAAAAATCAACTGAATAACTCTAATTACATGTAGCGTTTTGATGGTATGATGGACAAGATGTTAACAATGCCAATGAACATATCCATTATATACATATCCAAGATGGTGATCATGATACGTTTGTGTTAATGGTTTTATTTCCCATGTATATGGTTTCATGTCACTTAAATAATAAATACCATCGATGCCGTTATAAATGGAGGTTTTGGGGGTAACTTAATTATGTCGATGGTATTTAACAAACATCACAAATGAACATAACCTATTTACCACCAAGTCCGTTTACAATAAATCAAGAATGTATTTAGCCATTGCTAGTTAATTCCTGAATGGTGAAGCCTATTGCAAAAGTCACATATATTAAATTTGAAATACGGTGAACCAAATAAGATGAGGGTCAAAACAAAGGGCCACAACGGGCCTGGAGATATTTTCATGGAACAGACACATCGAGGCTGCCATCATCTTATAAATAATTTATATTTTTAACTACATTCAAAATGAACGCAAAAGAGAAAGTTAGGGACGATTCCAATATGCAATACTTGTGCATCATATGGATAAGTACTTGCGATTTATCATAATATTGAAAAAGAAGTGATCCTTAACTTATTTAAGTGGGTATACATAGAACGGATGCAGATGGGAGTTAACGTTAGTTAAGGTTGCTTTGTGAAAGGAGGCCCAGGTTATAATTAAATTCAAGGAACACACGATTCCAAAACTCAGTCTTCGGGTACATCAGTTGATCGTTATCCAGCTCTTTAAGTGATATCTCAACATAGGGATGACCATTGAGTTTCGTCTGTACACATATGTTCCTAGTAGTTACATTTGACAATATGTTGGACAACAAAATGATTGTGCAAAAATGATAAATAGTAAAAATGGTTTTTATACACAAAATGGAGTGAACCATAATTGATATTTAAGTCTAAAATATATTTCGGGTAATGTACTTCGAAAAGAGCACTCCGATCATATTCAATGACTTTACAAATCTATGGATAGTAAGACTCACTAAAAACCTTGAACAGTATAGACGGAACTATATCTCACGAAAAGGGAAAATATTTCGTTTTGCTGTAATCACATCAAGGATAATAAACAAATGCACCAAATGCAGTCAAGCAACGCGAATCAATTAATCAAAGCATTACAACTAAATTCACATCAATACGGTCAAATGAAATTACCACTCATCATCTATCACTACGTTTAATCCGGTTGAGTAATGATATTATTGTTTACCCTCCCAAGAGTATGTCTTGCATAAACTTATGTCAAAGGGCATGTTTGCAGAAATATTTTGAAGAAACTTGTTAGCGTGTCTTTAAGGCTGATACAGGGTGCAACAATTTTCATTTTAAATATTTAGCTTTGAATGAACGAGGTATGATGCAATATAAGGAGGCAAAATCTGTAATTGAAACCACATATGTTAAAGAAAACATATCTACATGTCAGAGTAGTGAAATATTTAAAAGATTCCTTGAAGGGTGTCGAAAATATGAAGAATAAGAAAGGAAATGATTACGGACCAAAAAAACAGCAGACAAAACTTACCGTTACCAATAACGTTTCACCCCCCCCCCCCCCCCCCCCCCCACCCCCAATTAAAGCAATTCATGTATAAATTTTATCATCGGTAATGTTACCTTACAAATGGTCACATATTATTTTATTACAAATGGAAACATATTATTTTATTATAGATGTAACCTAATTAGTAAGCCTTCACGGAGGAGGAAGTGCTATTCGAAAAAATAATTATCAGCATCATAGTTTTCTAAATTATAGAATTTTATGTAATATTATAAACAATATGTAGGGTCAATAGCATACTTACCAACAGTTGTCCCTGTGTGATTATGTATTGGAGTTTCACTGGGTTTTTATGGGCATTGCGGACATAGCTGTGGGAGTTAGAAACAAACCTTTAATTTGTTTAAAAACGTACGTCCGGAAAGCATTAGTACTTAGATTGTTATTGATTTAGATATTCAAGTTTTCTGACACCAAATACATTATATCATATCGTCATTAAACTGTACTGCAGTGTCGGTATAAATCTTTAAGAGATATACAAATAAAAAAAATAACATCTAAAGTAGATTTAATGTGTGGTTCTATATACCAAAAAGTACACTCCTTCAGGGTAATAATGTGCAAGTCTAAGGACGTGGAAAGGCGACATATAAATATGTACATTATCATTATCTATTATCATTAATTTATCAAATAATTATACGCAAATTCAACTTGACAGTCAATGGAAAATGGAAACATGAACCTCATTTCATTCAAGACGAAAGGTTTCAGATGGTTTGATGTTGCAGTGAGGCTGCTTATATAGAAATGTCAAATGAATTTGTTCTTTTCAAAAACAGAAATGTCATTTTTCGTATTCATAATATAAGGGTTGGATAAATGATTTCTGATATGGAACACATACATAAGTCATTCAAGGTGTGCTGAGCGCACATGATGTTATATACACCTTATGGATCTTAACTTACATTTTAACTTAACTTTACATCTTTGTGTGGTGATTTGATATCTTAAAAGAGGCCCAAATTAGTCAATTTAACCAAATATCAGGGTATAGAATTAACATGAAACCTTCGAGCTTTGATTTTTTTCAAATTGAGGCGGTCATCCTTTTCCATCCTCTTTAAAACAAGACAAAGTATTATAACTAGGAAGCAAACAGAAATCCATATTAACCGAGAGTAGATAAATCAATTGAAATCAAAACCGTGTACATGTACATTCCACATTTATATATCTGTAATATTTAACAATAAATATTCTGTTCAACATCAAAGTTTTTAAATTTAGGGTTATAACCACTAACACCGTAACGTAAAGTCAAGATTTTGTCAAACATTGAATCGTTAGTTTGTTTGCGTCTCATGATCAGTAGCATGTTAACATTTATCCAAAGAATGTGCCCAGTAACAAGAGAAAATTAACTTGAATAACGAAATTTATAGCTGCACAACAAAAGATTTATGTCGATGTTTTATCTGAATGTTTTCACTTGTAAACAATTTAGAAATTTCGGCTCATCTTGCTTCAACAGTAAAGTAGAGTCTTATATATTTGTCCCCTTTCTCTTTCACCTATAAATCAAAACATAAATTAAAATTCTGTTAAGAGATAAGCATGGGGCACATAATAAATACAAAAATAATATTCATCTACCATTTTGAAATTCTACATTGATTAAAAACTTCAAACAAACCAACGGTTACCTTTGGATACCGTTTACGCTAGGGTTTTTTTTTCAGAATAATGCAAAAACATTCCATATGACACAATAGCAAAACGTAGTGATGTCAAACAGTTTACCTCTCATATTAGACACAAGAATGAATCATGCAAATAGTGTCCCATCAAACCAGTAGAAAATGTGACCGACTGACAACCCTTGCTGTCGCATTAATGGTCATATTGTTTCATTTAATTTCGAAATATCATCGTTTTTACTATCTAGTGTCTAATGTTTCGGGAATGAACAATGAATATATGGCCACAGGAGCCACGCCCTTTAAAACTTATTTTAATCTTTTTCTCAAGAAGCGGAAGGCCTAGAAAGCTGATACCCTGTGTACATACTCCTTGACTAGTGAAGAATATGAGTTACAGCTTTCGTGGCCCTGTGACCCCTAATAAGGAGCACAGGAGCCAAACCCTTTAAACCTATTTTGATCTTTTTCTCAAGGAGCGGAAGGCCTAGAAAGCTGAAACTTTTGCGTACATACTACTTGACGAAGTAACGAATACAATTCATAACTTGTTGACCCTTTGTCACCTAATAAGAGCCACACCCTTAAAACCCATTTTCATCTTTTTCTCCAGAAGCTTAAGGCCTTGTCTACATACTCCTAAGTTAGATAGGAAAGATTCTAAATTGTACATTTGGTGACCCTGTGGGCCTTACTAAGGGGAGAACAACAATTGCCACACCCTAAAGCAAAATTAATATGAAACCTGGTGAGCTACAGAGCCAATGGCTCTATTTTGTACTGTTCTAGTAAATCTGATATCTATTTTTAAATTTCCGTTTTTTTATTTCTGGCTTTAATAGCCTTGTTCTATTGGAGAAGCTATTGGAGATTTCTTCACTGTATTACTCTTTGCAAAAAAATACAGAAAAAAAATTCTAGGTATTGATTCTTATTCTCTTTGTTTGGAATGTTCGACATAATTTTGGTGCGTTACCAACCTTTTGAACAAATCTTTTATGCCGTGGAGCATAAGATATAAAATTAAGACTTGTGCAATGTTTCACCATGATGCTTTTTCATGTATTTGCCAATCTATTCGATACAGTGTTGAATGAACTGTTTTGAATATTATGTTATCATAACATTTTGCCTTCTGGGATAATAAAGATTATCTTATTCAAACTGACACAACTAAAAAGTTGTTCCCATGTTAAGACCATTTGGCCAAGGTTCGGTAACGGTATTCTCTCGACTTAAATCAAAATGTTGTATGAGTGTGAAGGTCATAACAATTTGAACTATACACCAATTTAATCACTGGATTAAGATCAACGTACCAACTTAATATTTGTTTTAAATTTCTCATGTTCATCATGATTGATTGACCATTCACCACGATCAACACTGCCACTTTGACAAATTTTCTTTACAAACTTCAGAGAGTTATTCGCAATAGATCAGTTTAATTTGATAAACTATATCTATATATATGACATGTTCATTTAAACGGTGTCTCTAAAATACCGTGCGCTCTCTTAACCCGGACGCTATCTCACTTTCTGTATGCCCAACATTGCTACTGAGGACAGTAAATCCATCTGCAAGTTCAAGGCGGGGCTTACGAACATATCTCAATTGGTGGTGTCCAATGAGAAACAAGCATAGTTTTTTTCAACTGTTAAAACTTTCCATATCGAACATCAGGTGATCTGGAAAGAAATATAACATGGTTGCTATCAACAATGAACTTATCAACATCGGACTCCTTTAAATAAGACAGTTCCAGGCAAGTTGCTTTAGTCGAGCAGAGAAGAAGAGACAGAATGGCTGTGAAAACCATATTCCTTGCCGTCTTTCTCCGTGAGTAGTTTAAAATATTTGCCTTTCAAAATGTTTTATTAGTATAAGGATCCTATTACAACTTATGACAAATTTTTGCAACTTCATACCATCGAGAATATATAAACTACAATGTTAATAGACGCAACATGCAACATTTAAAGAGAACAAAAGGCCGCGTATATCGCATCATGCCGACGTCTGAGATTATCTAAAATGTGTCAACGACCTGAGAAAGTAACTTACTTCAAGGCTAAATTAATAACCTAGATACTTAAATACTAATCCGTCTTAGGTATTTTAGTGAATTTATGAGACATTCTGATTAAAGAACAAACAATTATAGAACTGAAAGATAGAAAATACCACTTATAAATTCACCATTTCATAAAAACAACCAAATTATTAAGTTGAAGGGATATTTTGCACTTTTATGATGAAAAGTGAGGAGCTGTAAGGAGTACCAAATACATTTGTAGGCGATTTGCAGGGCAAAAGTAATAACATGTGTATCGTAAACGTAAAATGACTGCTCTTATTGATGTATGTTTATTAACTAATATAAACTAATGCCCAAAATACCACATACAGTGGGTATTCAATGTACAGCAATTAAGCATAATTCCATTCGATATCCGTTTGACTGACAAGAGACATTTTCTATCATAATCTATGCTTCTACCGAACCAACTTATTTGTATGTATTTAGAAAAGTTGACACTCAAAGTTAAGTGTTCAAATTACATAGCAGTCATTATTCCAGTTAATTAGTGGTGATAGATAGCAGTCTTTAGTTTTTAGATTTCTTTTCGATAAAGATACTTCAAAACGTGTTCTTTAAGATATGTGTCTGGAAAACATGCGTTGGGCGTTTGTTTATAAAAACAGGTGTTTGTCAGTAGAACCACGTAAAGGCCTTGTTTTGGGCTGTTGGCACACTATGACACACGACTGTCGTTGGATAAATGAGAAGACAATGTTTACAACGACAAAACCTACCTACTAGTTTATTCGATAACCTTAATCGTTGCCAAAATTGCTGTTGCTGTTTTGGAGTCAGATACACTTCAGCTAAAGGTAAATAGGTTCGAATCTCATATTTTCTTGTTGCCCCAGGACACTATGTGTCGACGGAAAAGGTGTCATTGTTAATCAAATAAACATCTCAACCTTTAAGGTAGTGAACAGATTATTTTGATGGCATCCCGCATGTGGGTTTTTTAACCCGTCAGCTCTTTAAGGCTTTTATTTGAATTGAGTCAAAAGAAAGCTGTCGGAACTTAAAATAAAGTATCCATATCACCCAAGTGCATTTCAATCAACCACTACATTTCAATTAACTACTGGACGCAACTAAAAGGAAGATAGAATAGACATTTTCATTTTTCATTGGATGGAGTAGTAATGAACATATGAATCTTGCATGTACTTTAAATGTGAGAATGCAACCATGAATTCTGAACTACATAACATTAAGCTATGTGCTTGGTTTTTCGTGCTTTATGAGTGTTGATAAATTCACGTGATCGTTGGAGTGACTACTTGAGTGAAGAATAAACAGCCCGATATTAAATTGTCAGTACACAGTGTGCAACGATCTGAACCATGTATTTCGGTTGTAGTTGTAGAGATGATCGCAAAAGAGTGTTTGATTTGACTACATGTATATCGTCTTCAGTTTAGGTGGGAAAACTCACTGTAGAGTAGAAATATTCAGAATGTGTTTTCCTGGTGGGAAAATGGCTACAACGTTTTTCGGGGGAACTCGAGTTGAAAGACAAAGTTTTCTTAGGCTTTTCCGCTATTGAGGTTGTCTAAATATATCATGTCCCCGCGACTGAGCACCAGCACCAAGTTCGCGGAATTATTATCTTTTGCGATTTTCTTAAATAAACGATGAATTTTCAACTTTATGTCATTGCAACATTGCTTATTACTTTTTTTCTTGTTTCTCTGTATTTCAATTTTAAAAAGGTAAAGGTTTTTTTTAGCTTATAATAATGCATTGTTATTTTTAATAGTAAAATAGATTTTACCTGTACTATTTTAACTTGTAAATAATGATTTTATAATAACTATTATAACTAGGTTTATCTGTATATATGTTACATTTAATGTTTAAAGCGCTTGAAGTTAAAAAGTTTTGATTCCTGAATAAATGTCTTTCATAAATTACAAGTTGAAATAACGAGATTTTTTAAAATGTCTTGCAGTTGGTACCTGGAACTACTGTATTTTAAATGAAACACTAAACATTTTGAAATCTTTTCCAGATATGATTTGTATTTTGTTTTTATTTTATCTTTTTTTCGCATTGAAGTGAACATAATATTTATGATATTAATTACGATTTTAAAAATCCATTTTCTTGATATATGGTAATTAACAACGCGACGAACAATGGATAAGAATATAAAGTTTGTATTCCCCTTGCGCTGAAAATTATATACATGACTTTTGTACATGTATCTTGATGTGTTGAATTATACTTTCAGTGGCGATAGTCTATGAACCAGTACTGGCTGCATGATTGTACCAATGATGCAGGCGTCTGCACTGTTGCCGATTCCGCGATATGCTTAGTGGATCCAGCGGATCCAAGCAAAAAGAAATGTGCTTCAAACGGTATGTATTGCCTGAAATACATTTGCCGATATGATCACATTCCTGCAGAAAGGCAACAATAATGTATTTGCCTTGGCCGAGGTGAAAATAAAGTATTCAATTCATTGTTCAGCTTTTCTTCTGATCTAAGAAAGAAATGTGGCAATATTCTTTTTATAGTTACTCTACAACTTCACTAGCCCGTACATTTAAACGCGATACACTATCTTTGTTAATTCATAACTTACTGATCCATTTAACAACTCTTCAATATTCTTGTACATATTTAATTAACATGGTTTTCTTACAACTTATTTTATCAGATCTAAGTCATTCATAATGACAAGGTTTCTCATCAGATTTTTTTTCCAATTTGTCGTGTATTATTTGTACTGTCCTTTTTGATGTGTCCGTCTGTCAAAACGAAAAGGGAGAAATGTTTGTCAGGTTTGCAGGTTCCAGTTTTTTATAAGAAAAGATAATATTTAATTTTCATAAGACATGTTATATCAATACAAATTTAAACAGATATTGTAAGATTTATATTCTCAAATACCGATGTTTAATGGTAATGCGGATTTAATATTTTATTTCAGCATGCAAGGTCGTAATGGTAATAAAGAGTTAAAATCATATTTCAGTATGCGCGAACGGAGACTGTCAACATGGTGGGACATGTGGAACTGGTGATAAATTACCCTGTGTTTGTACTGGTGGATACACAGGACCAAAATGTGAAACTGGTAAGTGTTTATTCCTTTATGGACACTTAAAAATACCATAAATATTGGTGTTTCAACTTTTGAAAAAAAGTTATGACCATCTGTTCAAAGTTACGTAGTTTGGGATCCGCCTATGCTTTGTTTATTTCATAGCTTTTTTGCATTCGACAGCTGCATGAAATTAGTTCATTGTATGATTATAAAAAATATGAAATTAAAAAGGAACTAAAGAGATCTTATGTTTTAGTATCATTTTCCGATTTCTCTTATTCTGTCTCTCATTTTGGACATATGCTCAGACATTCACTCAATCAGTTATACTACCGTAGTGCAAATGGTAGTGCATAAGGATATATTCTCGAAAATGTAATTCTCACTAGTGTAAATTGACAGTGAAATACAGCTCAGGCACCCATCTGTAGGTTAAGCTAATCATAAACACCTTGGAGCTGTATGCTAAGTTCTCAAACTAAGAACATACATGTTTAGTACAAATTAATTTCTTAGAACAATGACAGTATTGACAATTTAACTGACTCTTTCAGAAAACAGTAGTTCTATAAAGACAATGAACAGATTGGTTCACTGAGAGTTCGAACGAACAAATAAAATATTTTAGAATGTTTTTATATTTTCGAAGTTCACAATGTATTTTCTTTTTAAAATGTAGGAAACTTTTTGGGTCACCGAAAGTTTTTTGGAGTTATCGGCATTAATAATTTTACTGCTGTCCGCAAATTACGCTGTTTTTGCGTACTTTAAAAAAACTGTGCTTTCTATAAATAAAGTGGCTATGATATCAAACACATTTTTTCAGTCAGTACTATAAATTTGATCGAGGATGTTTTTTCAGACCCGCCCGCGGCTACATGTACCCCTGCATGCACAAGTTCCCAGACCTGCGACACTACTGCTTCACCACCTGTGTGTAAAGGTGAGATTTGATCTTAAGAAAAAATACAGATTAGATGTTAGTCATCTCCTTTTGTTACTGTACTATTCATTTCACAGAGGGTATCGTTGGGCTTGAAAAATTAATGATAAGTACTCCATAACACTTTTCTGAAGACATAGGGGACACCAGGGAAACACCCCCCCCCCCCCCCCCCCCTATATATAAGTGTGCTTTCCTAGGCACCTTAACATGTTCAAAAAGGGAACTTATCTCTTATTCTTAACAGTTATACCATCGTAGTGCAAATGGTAGTGCATGAGGATATATTCTCGAAAACGTAATTCTCACTAGTGGAAATTGACAGTGAAATACAGCTCAGGCACCCATCTGCAGGTTAAACAAATCATAAACACCTTGGAGCTGTATGCTAAGTTCTCAAACTAAGAACATACATGTTTAGTACAAATTAATTTCTTAGAACAATGACAGTATTGACAATTTAACTGACTCTTTCAGAAAACAGTAGTTCTATAAAGACAATGAACAGATTGGTTCACGGAGAGTTCGAACGAACAAATAAATTATTTTAGAATTTTTTTATATTTTCGAAATACAAGTTCCCAATGTATTTTCTTTTTAAAATGTAGGAAACTTTTTGGGTCACCGAATGTTTTTTGGAGTTATCGGCGTTAATAAGTTTACTGCTGTCCGCATATTACGCTGTTTTTGTGTACTTTCAAAAAAACTGTGCTTTCTGTAAATAAAGTGGCTATGATATCAAACACAATTTTTTTAGTCAGAACTATAAATTTGATCGAGGATTTTTTTTCAGACCTGCCCGCGGCTACATGTACCCCTGCATGCACAAGTTCCCAGACCTGCGACACTACTGCTTCACCACCTGTGTGTAAAGGTGAGATTTGATCTTAAGAAAAAATACAGATTAGACGTTAGTCATCTCCTTTTGTTACTGTACTATTCATTTCACAGAGGGTATCGTTGGGCTTGAAAAATTAATGATAAGTACTCCATAACACTTTCCCGAAGACATAGGGGAGACCAGGGCAAAGCCCCCCCCCCCCCCCCCCTTATATATAAGTGTGCTTTCCTAAGGCACCTTAAC
The DNA here is from genome assembly GCA_916613615.1 of Steromphala cineraria. Lineage (NCBI taxonomy): Eukaryota > Metazoa > Mollusca > Gastropoda > Trochida > Trochidae > Steromphala > Steromphala cineraria. The sequence goes on along the minus strand of OU744736.1, from coordinate 27,344,129 downwards.
ATGTTCAAAAAGGGAACTTATCTCTTATTCTAATCAGTTATACTATCGTAGTGCTAATGGTGCATATTCTCGAAAATGTAATTCTCATTAGTGTCAATTGACAGTGAAATACAGCTCAGGCACCCATCTCTAGGTTAAACACATGATCATAAACACCTTGGAGCTGTATGCCAAGTTCTAAGCTCTCAAACTAAGAACAAACATGTTTAGTACAAATTAATTTCTTAGAACTATGACAGTGTTGACAATTTAACTGACTCTTTCAGAAAACAGTAGTTCCATAAATACAATGAACGGATTGGTTCACGGAGATATCGGACGAACAAATAAGTATTTTAGAATTTGTTCATTTTTTTCGAAATACAAGTTCATAATGTATTTTCTTTAAAAATTTAGGACAATTTTGGGGTCGCCGAATGTTTTTTGGAGTTATCGGCGTATATAATTTTACTGCTGTCCGCAAATTACGCTGTTTCTTACCGATTTTGCGTACTTTAAAAAGCCCACGCTTTCTACAATGTATGAATAAAGTGACTATGATATCAAACACATTTCAAATACGTAAAGGGATGTCTAGGGAACGTATATTTTGAAAATAGCGAAAATGATACCAAAACAAAATAAAATTAGGCACTTTTTAAAGAAAAACTGCTTTTTTAGTATCTTTTTTCGTGTATTCAACAAAATTTGAAGTGATGCTTATATTTTAGATATTGCCAATAATTACATATGATGTGCTTATTTGAATAACAAAACAAAGGCAATGATTTTGATAGGGGGTCACCGAATGTTTTCGACGCTAAAACGTCATTTTGAAAATACAAAAACGACCATTGTTATGTCGGTAGAAAAATTCTAAAGAAAAACTAAAAATTTGTAGATATATAGTCATGTAATGATAAGGACAATGTAAAGTGAAAAGCAAAATGGAAAAAAAGGAATTCCTGGTTGAGATAATGTGGAAATTTTAATGGATGTATCATAAAACAAATATACTTTTTTCCATGGGCATGACGTTTTTTCTGTAGGCACGTCTTCTCTAGGTTTGAAAGTTCTTTGATTTTGATATATTTTCGACCTTTTTCGATTTCAATTTAACAGTGAAGACGTACTCAATTTGCTAAACACAGGTATATCAATCTATTTTATATCGCGGATAACATTTTCAGACCCGCCCTCAGGTACATGTACCCCTGCATGCACAGGTTCCAAGACCTGCGACACTACTGCTTCACCACCTGTGTGTAAAGGTGAGATTTGATCTTACGAAAAAATTACTGATTAGGCGTTAGTCATCTCTTTTTGTTATTGAACTGCAAAGGATATAGGATATAGGATCCACCACAGCTGTCATAAATCAATAAAATTCATAAGGTGTGTCCATAATCGCAAGTTGTGTGTTTTAACCATGACATCTTAAAAACAATTATATCACGTTTAAGGGGGAATATATGGTGATGTCAGGAATACAAAAATTAATGGTTCCAAATAAAAGACAATGCAATTTAACTAAATGAACAGAAATAAATCAAATATATAATGTAGATTTGAGCCATTCGATTCCTTTTCCTTTCACAAAATGAATTAAAAGTGTTCACACAAAAATGGCCTCCTATGGACTTTATGTTCATCCTTATAATTTGTTCTCTGACTATTGATGATTGGTTTGTGTAATGAGATTTCTGACACTATCAAAATAATACATTTGGCATTACAATTATCAGTGAAAAATTTAAAATACAAAATTTTCAAAAAGCGTGCTACTGCTCCTTGGAAGCTATTTAACGTGAGTAACAAAAGATATAAATTGTTTTGGTTTAACATTTTTCCATCAAGGTTGGTTTCTTGGATATAAATGTTGTACTACAAAACACATTTGTATGGTGGAACGATAACAAAAAAAGAAATAAATAATCATTTCAAAATAAATAGCACTTATGTTAACTATTAACCATTTTGAAATTTGTGCTATTCCATAAGCAAACGTGACTAAAAATCAAGACCAGAGAAAATCGAGTTGGCGAAGACATGATCATTACATCATCTTTCCTATAACATTAGCACTTTTGTCACATTTTGACGCTCCAATTCGGGTTAAAAGAAAATTAAATATCACAACTAATAAAATAATTATTAACTATTAAAAAAAAAAATAATTTAAGTTTTCGTGTATCATTTTACTAAACGTGATTAAAATCAGATGAACAGTTTTAACGTTATCCAAAAAATATTTATCATTCATTATCAACAATTTTGTTTTAGATAATGGTGGAAACAGCGGTAAGTTACTTTTCATATATTTTAGCAAGATAATATATTTCTTTTTTTGCAATTAAATCTCAACATAATAATGTAATGAATATCGTGAAAAAATCAAAAGCACGTACGAAGGTGGTGTTGATGTAGTGACATCAGTCATTATAACAGCGGTCGACGTAATAGTAGTAGCACAAGTAGTAGAAGTAGAAGTAGAAATAGTAGTGGTAGAAGTAGCAGGAGTAATAGTATCTGCAGTAGTATGGTGTAGCATCAGCTACACCAGCGGTAGTAAAAGCAGCATAATTAAAACATGTAGTTAAAGTAATAGTAGAAGAAGAAGTAGGAGGAGGAGGACGAAGAGTAGTAGTAGTAGTTGTAGAAGTAGAAGTAGAAGTAGAAGTAGAAGTAGTAGTAGTAGTAGTAGTAGTAGAAGTAGAAGAAGAAGTAGTAGTAGTAGTAGTAGTAGTAGTAGTAGTAGTAGTAGTAGTAGTAGTAGTAGTAGTAGTAGTAGTAGTAGTAGTAGTAGTAGTAGTAGTAGTAGTAGTAGTAGTAGTAGAAGAAGTAGTAGTAGTAGAAGATGTAGCAGCAGCAAAAAAAGTAGAATAAGTAGCAGAAGTAGCATTAGCAGCAACAGAATAAGAATAAGTTATAGTTGTAGCCGCAGCAGCAGAAACATCAAAAGTAAAAGTAGTAGTAGTAGTAGTAGCAGCAGAGTAGCAGTAGTAGTATTTGAAGTAGCTATAGTTCTTGTAGAAGTAGCAGCAGCAGGAATAGTAATAGTTGTAGTTATATGTACAGTGTAATACACAGAATGTCGTGATATTTATAAAAAAATGTTTTATTTGTCTGTATATTTCTGTATAAAAATGAATCACAATTATCTTAATTATTACTATCCAAGTTCCCTCATTATAATGATTTTCAGAAAGTAATAACAGAAATATGTTTTCTATTGTAGTTGCTGCCGTGCCTGGGATACTTCTGGCTCTCCTTCTTGCCGCCATCTACCTGTAGAAAGTAGAAAGATATTGCCCTGTCCGTCCATTTTTGTCTTGCGAATTCTCAGTTCATCTTTATCAAAACCAATTATAAAACATATGTGCACATAATGAAGGAAGATAAATCTACTATAATAAGGAAATACATACCCTGTGACAAAAAAGTCAACTACTTTAATTTACACTAACAGCAATGATGATTTCTCTTCATATATACTTAACACGAATGTAAAAATCTGAAGTTCTAAATTTGATCTGCTTCAATTTTAATCGTTATTGGCTTTTTTCTGACATGTTATTCAAGTTTGCCGTATGTTTTTGTGAGTGTGATTGTAATTTATTCGACCTGAAAAGAAAATAATATAGAATAATAATTGATCTACAAAAATACCAAAGTATGTTCAATCTATCTGAAAGGGCAAAATTACACCAATGTCTACATTTGAGCCACGAGATGACAATACTGATGACGTGGTCCCTCCACAGGATCGACTGAACGAGTAGAGGTCATCTACCCTCTCACATACCTTGAACTTATTTTTTGTTGAAGAAGTGAAAATGCCACTGAAAGAAGATATTTATTGTTGTTGATATATTTCAATAAAATAGTGTTAAAATAGTTTTAGTTTTTTATTTCAAATTTATATCTAGCCAATCTCTTATAAAAACATTGGACTACCATTACCAACTTTATGTAATGATCGTGATTTAAAAAAAAACAATGGTTGATAGGGTTATAGTAAAGTATTGAAAATACACACGAGTCAAATCTAATCGAAAAAGAGACTTGAAAATATCTGCTTCAAATATCTAATTCAAATGACTCTTGATATTTGTATCTTTTGAAGAATATTGTAATGTTTGCAGAGACTGAATTTCTCTAAATCAAGCTGGCAATGAATTGAATACTTTTTACAGAACTCTGAATATAATTTTCGCAAATTTAGATATACACATGTAGATTGATCTTATATTACATTGTATTTTTTTTGTATGTCCGGCATATTATTGGAGAACTGAAAACTTTTAGCATGGTGAACTTTGCCTCGCTTAACTGGAATACAGTAATCAGGACTGAACCGTATGAGGTTTGAGATAAATTGGTTTATTGGCATCAAACTAGTCAGTGCTTGTTCAAATCATGACTTTCGTAGAATGTAAACTATTCCAGTGCCAGAGATGGAATATTTTGAAATATTTGTATGTGGTAAACGAACACTGACTGAACACTGAAGAATGACATTCTGAGTTTATGGATGTCATATATACATATCTTTCTGAATGTTACATGGTGAACTATGATTATATATGTATTATTATATATAATCGTTATATCCTTTTCGTTATAACATGACATGTCTTTCCATTTGTAAAACTACTGCATTTATATGATGATCAACGTCATTCACATATATAGATATCAGATGTCATTCATTTAAATAATAATCAGTTATATTCTCAATATAATTTCTACTGAACTGCTAGTCAGATATATTTACTTGCTAAATATAAATATAATATCAAAAAACATTAACATCAATTTATTTGTACAATTTGCATTTCATTCAAAACCAAAGAATTGATGGAGAAATACTGTTATTAAATAAGAAGTTTCCCTATCACGCTTTTAAAGGGGTGCGTTCATTTAGATAACACTGGACAACACGAGCGCATATTCTGTGCATGCGTTCCAAGTCTAGTAAAGTCGTGGAACATGTTGGAACTGACAACGAGGCTGAGATAAGAAATGAAGTACTTCAAACTTCAACAGTACTAAATTATGAAGTTAGAAGGTTCTCAGAGCAGTTCGAATGCAAAGTTCGAATGAAAGAGACTTGATTGGCATGTCAATATTGAATCAAGGGATAATGACAGAACTCATATTCACTATCTAGAAAAGACGTTATTGACCTCAACAAGAATGTTATACACTTAACGAGATCTAAGGCCTTACGGTAACGTTGAGATTTTATATCTAAGATTAAGTTAGACGCCGATATCACAAGGAGGGGTTCATTGGACCTAGTCCTAGGTAATAAATCATGGTGAAATGAGCTACCGTGAGTGAAATGAATCACAAATGATGTATTCTGTATTCATAAAATGGACATTGTCATACTTGCAGGTACACACAATGAAAGCATAAGTGTATTTTGTCTAACGGCATACGACACAGATGTAAATGGGTGCAGTACAACTGGTATATTCTAAATTACACTTCACTTTTCAACTGTTGCTAAGGACAATGTAATACACGTTTTATCTTCTTTTTGTAACAGGATTATTTTAATGTATAGAACTATAAATGAACAACTGTAACGAACACACACAGTCATTCAGAGTTGTCTTAGGCAAAATTACAAACTGTGGACAGAACATGCATCAGTAAAGTTAACGAAAGGGTTCTCAATTTAATTTGCATGGTAAGGCCTTTTGTATCGTCTACGAAGATTTCACTAAAATGATTTCTGCTGTACAGTGCCTTCTTCCATGTCAATGTATCATTTAGATATGTACTTAAATGTCTGATAATATTATGCACCTTTTGAAAGCGAGAAATCATGGCAACAAGTTACCAATTAAATTTGATACTTTTGATAACCGAAAGATCCGAAAATCAGACGCAGATTCAGGCGTAAGAGGTAGAAAACATTTATGCAATCTTTATAAAACGATACCTATCGATCAATGATAACAGGCAAGCTTAACCTAATCACTAAACAGCTAACTTATTACATGCAACTGCTATCTAATCGAAGCCATAAATATTGAAAACAGTCCAAAGCAAACAATTTCAATTGCGACTCAAAGGTTTTATCACAATGATAAATCATGCTTTTGCGTTTATAGTGTCACCTGATCAATAAAGAACTTCAGGATATTTTGTCAAAAGTGATTATAAGAACAGGGAAGGCGGTTTGTATTTAATGTTCAACCAAGATGAATATACATTTACACAATTAAAACAAAACTATTACAATGTGTTAACTTTTAATTATATACATTTTTGTAAGTTGCTGTAATAAGGTTTAAAATCGTCATCATTTAATATTTTGTTTCTGAATAATTGAATTCTATCTTTTTAATTCTTCCTTTTCAACTGCTCATGTCTTCATTAACATTGAATATTGTCACTCATTATCTTTTGATTAATATATATATGGCAACGTACCATATACATTTCAAATATGACATCTTCATTTGAAAAAATGACCTTTTTATACATAGATATTTTGAAAGGATTACTGCGGACACGTCATATCAACCACTAGAATAGTTTTGCGGTATTTTAGGGTTAAAATTGGTCACACATATGATAAAATGTGCGTTTAGTAAGAGATGGTAGTATCAATCATTCACGACGATAACAGCTAAAAACACTTCATGTGATGCTATGTGCAGTAGAACCTTGCTTACCCGCACCTCGGATAACCGGAAACCTCGCTGTCTGGACGATATAAACTGAGTGAAACGAATGCTTTCACCAACTGTTGTGTCCCTACGCCAGAAGTATGAAATATTTATTTTATAACTAATGTCAGTAACTGATGTCGGCCCGTTTTCTGGATTTTTCTAAGGGATTAAAATGGAACAGAATCCGTAATAAAGCAGATATCACCCTCGGTGAAGTGTAAAACACAAAAATCCAAGGTTTCAAGATGTTAACCTAAAACGAAAAATTACCTTAGACATGGTATCTTTACTCCAGCACTTTTCGCTCGATAGTAGGAAAAGGGATTGATTCTCAAACCACTACGGGTATTCGGATTGTTTGAACATCTGAAGATAATACATTTTGCTTAAACAAATATTTATTAGATATAATTTGAAACAGTGATTGTTCAAAATCAACGTCTACTTCTCTTTGACGTCAAATTATCATATTAAAAAAGTTCATTTAACACAAGTAGCATCCTGTATAAGACGTTGGCTATATATTCGTCTTTAGCACAACATGGGTGTTTGAAAATGACAACAAGAATACATCAATGAAACAGTAAACTTTATTAGGTATTGGGACACATTTTTCATCCAGGATACCACTAACAACAGTTGAAATACTCTAGAGCGTTTTAAAATAGATCTCAGAACTTAATTTGAACAATAATGTGAATGAATCAAATCTTCGTCCACTGTTTGCTTTTACAAATGCTTTTATTGTCAGCTCAAACGTTCCACCTTTCATTGCCAAATAAATTTGGTTTTAATTGATTTTTAGATAGGATTTTTATGAAATTTTATATATCGAATCAACATCCTAACAATATTTACATTAGCTAGATTGATGGTATGATAGAGTCAATGCTAACAATGCCAACGGATATATCCATAACTTTAAGTTTTGATCACGATACATTTTCGTCTCTGATCTATGTTTAATTTCTCATGTGTATTGTTTCATGTTACTTAAAAACCATTGATGCCATTATAGATGCAGGTTTTGATGGTAACGCAATGATGTCGACAGCAATTAATAAACATCATGAATTAACTTAACCAGTTAACCAATAAAGTCCTTAATGGTTAAAGATACCAAGCATTCATGATCATTTAACCATTGCAAGTTATGTCCAATGGTGAAGCCTATTGCAAACAAATATATTTAAGATACATAAAAGACGATGAACCAAATAAAACGAAGGTCAAAACAAAGGGCCACAACGGGCCTTGAGATATTCTAACAGAACAGATACATCGAGGCTGTCATCATCTTATATATAAATTCAGTTTTTAACTACATTCAAAATGAACACAAAAGAGAAAGTTAGGGACAATCCCAATATCCAATACTTGTGCATCATATGGATAAGTACTTGCGAATATGATATTGAAAAAAGGAGTGGTCCTTAACTTATTTAAGTGGGTATACATAAAACAGATACAGCCCACATCTGACGTTCTGCAGCCATTAGAACGGTCATCTCGGAATAGAGGAGGTATTTCTTTATTTTCGAATTTTGTGTTCCCCAACCTGTTGAAAAGAATTAAGAAGTTAGAGCACAAACTTTAACAATATCAAATGGGTTACCTCATATTCCAAGATTTCTTCCGAAGACGACTTACTACGGATCAGCTGAGCCTCCATTAACAAAGCTCTAAGGTGATCGTAAGTCACTAAGGCAGCCTTAGTGTAATGTTAAAGAATGGGAGTTAACGTTAGTTAAGGTTGTTTTGTGAAAGGAGGCCCAGGTTAAAATTAAATTCAAGGAACACACGACTCCAAAACGCAGTCTTCGGGTACATCAGTTGATCGCTATCCAGCTTTTTAAGTGATATCTCAACATCGGGACGACCAAAGGGTTTTGTCTGTACACGTATGTTCCTAGTAGTTACATTTGACAATATGATGGACAACGAAATGAATGTGCAAAAATGACAAATAGTAAAAATGGATTTATACACAAAATGGAGTGAACCATAATTGATATTTAAGTCTCTAATATATTTCGGGTAATGTACTTCGAAAAGAGCACTCCGATCATATTCAATGACTTTACAAATCTATGTATAGTAAGACTCACTAAAAACCTTGAACAGTATAGAAGGAACTATATCTCACGAAAAGGGAAAATGTTTCGTTTTGCAAGACTTTTGCTGTAATCACAACAAGGTTAATAAACAAATGTACCAAATGCAGTCAAGCAACGCGAATCCATTAATCAAAGCATTAAAACTAAATCCACATCAAAATGGTCGAATGAAGTTATCGCATCAGTCTACCGCTACGTTTAATCCGGGTGAGTAATGATATTATTGTTTATCCTCCCAAGACAATGTCTTGCATAAACTAAAGTCAAAGGGAATGTTTGCAGAAATATTTTGAAGAAACTTGTTACGTGTCTTTAATGCAACAATTTTCATTTTAAATTTTAAGCTTTGATGAAATGTTAGGAGGCAAAACCTGTAATTGAAACCACATATGTATCTACAGCTGCATACCAACAGTTTGTTCACCTGCCTGTGATTTGGGTTTCGTCATAAAATAACTCCAGGACAACTTACAGAAGATCATCAATTGTCAATGTGTAAAATAACTATACCTAAACCATATTTCGCGATCGTCTTGTCACTGGTGCTGAGTGGCGATATTTGGCATTGTTAAAAAAAGACAGATGGGGTCATATTTTAAATTTTGACAAAAATCATCCATGTAAACTTTGTAGGGGGAAATCAGCACAGTTACGTTACCTTAGCACAAAGGAACACATATGAATAAGATCTAAAGTTGTTGATCACTTACATGTGTATGAAGGATTTTGTAAAGCCAAATAGAAATCAGTGTTTTCGAATTTTTTACCTCTGGTCACTTCAATGATCTGCCAAATTTGTTACAGCTATCTGCTAGAAATGCAATACGAATATGTCAACGCAAACTGAATCTTTAACTTATGCAGTGAACTTTCATCATGAGCGGTTTCGTTTTCACAATGTCGTTACAAATTACATGATATTTGCACTAGAATACGAAGGCAGGTGAACAAACTTAAGAGACGCAATTGTACATGTCAGAGTAGTGCTTTTGGACTCAGAAAGCAATATTTAAAAGATTATTTGAAGGGTGTCGAAAAGATGAAGAATAAGAAAGGAAATGATTACGGACAAAAAAAACAGCAGACACAATTTACCGTTACCAATAAAGTTTCACCAATTGATAACATATTATTTTTCCTACAATTGGTAACATATTATATTTTATAGATGTAACCTAATTAGAAAGCCTTCGCGGAGGAGGAAGTGCTATTCGACTTACTTTACAAAATAATTATCCGCATCATAGTTTTCTAAATAATTACATTTAGTGTAAAAATATAAACAATATGTAGGGTCGATGGCATACTTACCAAAAGTTGTCCCCGTGTGATTATGTGTCGGAGTTTCACTGGGTTATAATGGTCATTGCGGACATAGCTGTGCGGGTTAGAAACAAACCTTTAATTTGTTAAAAAAAAGTAGGTCCCGAAAGCAATGGTACTTAAATTGTTATTGATATAGATATTAAATATTAAGTTCACAATAAGTGTATTTTTGACGTAATTAAATTGGAAATGTTTCTTGTAAATGTATAAATTAATGTTGGAAAAAGGGTTCCACAAAATGACTCGTGTATTCTTTTATGTGCACTCAGGAGTAACGATACCAGCTTTTCAAGAGGTATCACTGTCAATCTAGTTAAAACTAGCTGTAATGTATACGTCCTATAAGTCCTACGTTACATCCAGATACTTACCAACTAAGTCCATGTCGAGCATGCACGGAAATCAACCAATGAAAAACAAATTCCATGTTGCATCGTCACAAATATGGTATTTTCAATATAAAATAGCTAATCAGAGCACAGCATTTTTCTGTGACATATCCTAGATAAACACGAACGCGAACCGGAAGTTGACGAACAGGCTTTTTTTACAGAACACATTCATTAATTCTGCGATTAAATCATGTCTAGGAGCTCCCTGAAAACCAGAAAATATTCTATGCAGGAATGGTTTTCATTGGCTGAAATAGTTCAAATGTATCGTACTACATGTTTTTTGCCGCTAGGGCATTGTGCGGAAAACCCTAGAATTGCTCATATTACAGCAGAGGTAAGATCTGAATTTAATAACTTGAGTTGGTAAGGAAAGAGAATATGAGTTATGGTGAGGGGAATTGAATTTTTTTTAGTTCACTTACCCATCTTGCGTCATAAAGAATGGTGAGTTGTCTTGAAAAAAACAATCAACACATTTGGTCACTGGTATTTTACGCGGAGTTCGATCACTCATCAAAGCGACTTTATAACTAATCTTTACACCACAGATGATAGCTTGCTTTCCTGTAAAGAAATAAATATCTGAAGATTCGGTGCTATATGATCATTAAATAGTACAGCTTCTGTACAAGGATATGAAATCGTGATCACGGACAAACGTAAGTTCTTCAGTATTAAACATTGATAATTTTTATATCCTACATTAGTGTATCTGTACTAAGAACCTTCTACAGCTGCTTACATTAAGTTTGCTCCGCCTCGTACTGGCCTCTCGGACAAAGTGTCCCTGCCATTTTCCGATGCATACTATTTACTATGCTAGTAACTATTACGTGCTCTTTGGCATAAATTCGATGTTAGTGTTCTGAAGTTTTTTCGCGGTGTGTCGATGATAAATATTCTAATTGTAATTCAAGAAAATCAGAATTTCAAAACATTCTTTGATATCAACCAATGCAATCCTCAATTATGGTTACATTATTGTTATTGTAAAGATATACTATCTAGGGGGTTATTTCTCAGTTCTGCTGAAGTTCTTTGATGTCCAAGCCAAACCAAAATAATGTGATCTTGGCACTAACATACATAATGATAAGATAAAATAAAACAGCAACACTGGCACTTCATATTCTATAAATGTTTAAAGCATATTCTATTCTCTCGTAGTGATTGTAAGTTAACTCAACCGTCCTCTCATCCGGGCCCTTGTATTTGTGATCCAGTTGAAGATAATTAATTGAACAAATATGAAACTAAGTAATGTCTTACCGTTTGCAGCAACGCCAAAGTTAAACACAGTATCTCGATTCTTTAGAAAATATGGCATTTTCCCTTTTCCATTGTATGTGACGGTATAGATGATATGTGAAGAATACTTCTTGACTATCATATAAACTCTCCTGGGTTAGAAAAAGAGTGAATAATCAGTCACGAAAACTATCAAATGAAGTATTTCACATTATTATAGAGCAAGCTAAATCGATGTTTTATCAAATATTTAAACAAAATTACAAAGTAGGAATCCTTACTTGAAATCAGTCAAAAGAGTCATTACTCACGATTTTTATTTTTTTATGTTACCAATAATGATAATTCTGTAATGTTAAGTTATCAAGTTTTAAACTGCAAAGTCAAATTCTTAAACGAATATTTTCGGAGTTGTTGTTTCTAACATTTAGAATTGACTCACTGTGCTGAGGGAGCTATTTCAAAAAGTTTCGGTTGACGTACTTTAGCTATTTCCTCCCCATAACCAGGTTTGTCCATGATCTCCTTTACGATGCATGTTTTCTTCAAGAGGAAAACAAACCCATTGGCTGTGTCATATCTCACTGCAACAAGGTCTGGAACAGGAAGGGATTTATGATTTTGATTTTGATTTTGATTTTGATTAAGATTAAGATTTTGATTTTGATTTAGATTTTTAATTTGATTTTTAATGAGATTTTGATTTATTAAGAATGATCCGTCACGATACCATTCAATCCCTATGCACAGACGCAGCTTCAGTGATAAAGTCCCGATCTTACCTCCGTTATTATACGAGCCATCAACGAAGCTTTGGTATACAAACAATCGGAATAATCACAGCAAAAGACAACAAACTAGATTAAATCAAGATTGTATGACCTTGGGCTAGCTCTGTTGAGGAAGATATTTTTAGATACAGATGTCTATCTATATTCATTTCGTTACAAGAATCTGACTTATTGGAGTTGTTTCTACAGTTTTTACAATATAAACTCATGTCCAAAAGAAACGATACCAAGTTTTCAACGTCCTCTGAAACAAAATTCTATTACCTAACAGAGTCGAATTTAAGTGTGCCTAAAAGACATATGTCTTGTAAAGAAGTATGCATATTTTCATTTTTCAGGAAAAGATACTTTTAAATTTGAGTCTCTTCAAACGCACATGGGGTGCATAAAGCGAAATTTCAAGTTTTTTTATGCACAGAACTTTTGACATTTCACTAAAAAATGATAAAGTATTGAAGTTTGGTAAGAATAGAATCTTCTTGATACAATGCACTTTATTTGACATAAATTCGTTGATGCGTCACTGCTCTAGAACGTTTTAAAACAAGCAAAAGTGTCCACTTTCTCTCTGCTATCTCGCCAAGGAGATTCCGAATCGATGTTTATTTTAAATGCGTGTTTCTCGCAAACAATAAAAGATAATGTTTCGAAATTTTGCATAGAGGTGAGTTCACTACTTAAGAAATGATAAACTATGTTTTAGTCGTATCAATCTGAAGTTGGTTAAGTTATCTTGCCATTTATATGGTATCGTATCTTTTGGACATGAGTTTAGTATGCAAACCATATGCATTAATTATTATAATTCGAAGAATTGTTTGTTTATATGAATCAAACAAGTTCAAGTCGAAATGATACATGAGTCAACTTCGTGTTCTTTGTGCTCTAATAACTGACTATGTATTGACAATATCCAAAAAGTTCCATAAGTAATAGTTTCCTATTTTTTCATTGAAAGAGCTATAAATGCAAAATGCTCACCAGAAATCCTTCTTTCAGGCGAACCTGTTGTGTCGTAAAGTGGCGTGTCATGAGTCCCATATTCGGTGTAAAACGTCAAATGAATGTTTGAATCCACAATTCTTAAAGCAAGATCAGTACCAAGCTTGCCACGAGATGAAATCCTTGCCCATATTTCAAAATAAGGGTCATACATATAAACGGTTTCCTTTTGGTAGTCAGCAACAATAATAAACTTATCAACCCTTTCCTCACGATACTTCTTTGATCTTCTTCCTGTTGACAGAATAAATTCATAATGTACACTACAACTAAGTTAAGTGCCCCTGTAATATGAAATCGCGTTACTGAAAAACAAAATCCCATATATATTTTATGGATGGTTAGAACAAGTGTATTCTCATGCAAGGTTACAACTGATTTCCTAAAATTTTACGTAGAAAAGGATCCGTCTGCTTGTGCAGACATGTTCAATGGGATAAAAGTCAAGGTACATTGCAGCAAATGTAAGATCCAAGCTCGTTAATGTTGTGGTCCAGCATTATCATCCATGAAGAGAAGCTTAGTGGCGAATCTGTGACCATCTAAATGATTATTAACAACTTCATACAACACTTCCTGTAAAAAGTGAGCAGCATCCAAAATTCATATTGCAGTCATAAAAGAACACCCGACATCACTTCTCTACGTCGTTGGTTTGTAATGCGGCTTTGTAGCCGTCATCAACTCTTCCTTCAATCTTTCTTCCTTCTTTCGTCAACTATGCTCTTAAAGGGAATCAACAACCTAGCTCGTGGAACCTAAATTGACCATTGTTAATGATAGCGTCCGGACGGGTAAGGGGGGTCACATGACACAACATTGGGACTGGCTGTCAGCTGTAAGCGGCTCGTAACCAAAAGATTTCATCCCTACCGAGCATTTACGACTCTTTTGGCCCCCTGCTAATAAAACACTGGAAGTTAAAAATTCGGGTTGCAGACCCCCTTTAAATTTAACAGCTTTTGTGGCGTTTGAGCAGTTTTCAAACATCGATTTTGAAACCAAATTTGTTTTATGGTTATACTAGGGGCAAAAGGCCTACAATGAACAGGACATAACAACACTTAATGCTGAGGAATATATGGATGACAACTTTTTTGTTCATTGTATGCGATGTTTCGACACAGATTCTTGTGTCGTTCTCAAGCAGAGGAAGAGTAATGATAAGTAAATAGTACAATGCACAGAGACAACAACTTAATGAAGAGAGTAAATGTAATTAAACAGGGATGAGTGGTAGGAAACCAGTAATGTACAATGCAGTGCGTTACATTTAATTGATAGAGGCCAGTGATGTACATGAGTGATTTCAGTTAATTAATTTAATTGATAGAGGCCAGTGATGTACATGAGTGTTTACAGTTAATTAATTAAGGAGAAGATCATAGGCTGACGGGATGAAGTAACCTTGATCGCGGTTAATTGATGGCTGAATCTTTTTGATTTCCAAAGCTTCTCTTAATTTTTGAAGTCGGTAATCCGGTTGATTGGTAACAAGGCATTTGGTTTCTGACCATTGTATTTGGTGATTGGGGTTGGCTTTGATGTGGTCGGATATAGCTGATTTGCTGTCCAAGTTGTTTACTGATGTTTGATGTTCCATATATTCCTCAGCATTATTGTCATCCCAACTTCTAAAATGCCTCTCAAAGAAGATAACAACACTTGGTTTTGAAGTGGGTTTGCAGGAAATAAGCCATTCCTCGCATGATTGGTTTGGACATGTCTCCTCACTTGACAGTGAGATAGTGTGTTAGATATCAGGTTCTTCTACCAATTTCCTAACAGGACAGTCCTATAACTGGAGCCTAATAATCTAACATCCCATACGGGAAGACTTAAATTCAACAGTGAGGGGTCAAACTGCATCTTACAAAAAATCCACATTTTGCAATTACACCAAGCAAATTTCCGTTTGAGTTAATTCGTAAAGTCTTAGAATTGAATTATGCCAATAATGCTGAATATGTGAAAGGCTACTTAAACAAAAAATTCAACATCATCAATTCAGATCTTATTTGGCAAATAATATATTTTTATTGAAGGTTATATCAACTACAAAAACGTTACCGTTACTGAATCTGTGTGTACGCCTTAATGTACCAACGACACGCCTGTTGAGCTGGGTAGGTGAGGGCTTTCTTTCTTTCTTTTGCTGTAATAAAAATACAGAACAATAATGGTGATGATTTGCAAGTGTAATGACTCATTTCAACTTTCTTTGAGAATATATTTGGAAATTATTGAAACTTTTAACCTTTTGTAAATGTTTTCTACGATATCTCTCCAACTGAATTGTTTACATTGGTAATAATGATATGCATGCGTCTCCCAACAAAATAAAATAATGTCTATGGAATTCCTCTTTATATATGAGCATAAAGAAACATAACTTATATCCATAAGATATAATAATTAATTCTTGATTTAAGAAAATATGCCAAGATTAGGCTACAACTTGACAAGGTGAACATTGTTTATGTTTCGTATTGTTAAATAATGTGCAAGGAGCGTGGACGTAACATACATATATTACTTGAACATCACAAGTGTAAGTCAGATCAATTAAAGGGGCAGGAGCGCGGTTTTTGAAATTATCAATTTTTCAATGATAATTGACTAATAATACGTAAATGCTAAATGTATTATTTTGAGAAAATTTCATTTCTGAAACCAATCATCCATAGTCAGAGAACAAATTATAAAGATCCGCATAAGATCCATTGGCGACCATTTTGGTGTGAACAATTCAATTTATGTAAGAAAAAGAAATCGCATGGCTGGACTTTACATTATATATTGATTTATCACTTCTTCATTTAGTTTAAATACAGTTTCTTTCCATTGGAACCACATATTTTTATTTTCCTGACATCATCTTATATTCCCCCTCAAACGAGCTGCTGTCCCTTTAAAGTAAAATTAATCTATCAGATTTTACAATTTTAGAAGGTTCTTATCTTAACCTGTTGTCTCGAAAAATTCCGTAAAGTGACAAAGAGTAAATTTCATAAAATCATATTTGGATAGGATACATGACAGTAACGTGTTCATCATGTATTTATCTTGTGTAGCACTGTGAACTCAATGGGTTATTTTTTATTGAATTTGAATTAGATTCCGAAATAATAAATGACATATTGACTCTAGTAGCAGTACAACGCCCGGTTTGATTTTTATAATCATTATCTTACCTGTTTTATTGGTACTTATATGAACAAATGGTACTGGAATAATAGTTATCTGTTGCAGTCAGTTCATCCCGATTTAAAACAAGGTATCATATAGTTAAACCATACACCATACTCTAAGTCCCTTTAAGTAAGCTTGGTACCTTAAATAACAGGTTGATAGCAAAACAGCTCTGCTGAAAGCGGTTTTTAAATATGCATGCTTACTAATCAACATTTTTATATACATTTATCTGCACTCCAGAATCACAGAAAGTACAATGCTGTATTTTATTTCCTTTCAATTTCTTGAAAGAACTTACCTTGGTTTTTTGATTGATTGGATTGAAATTAAAGAGAATGTTTTTCCTTGTGACATTTCCGTGCTTCATCACAAACGAAACGCTGAAATAATGCACTGGTTTTCCAAAAGACAAATATTCAATAGTTTTCAACAAACACTGGATCGTAGAAGGGCCTTGACAAACCACATTCCATGCTTTTAGCGGAAATATGTTTTGTTGAGAACGTTTGAATGTCAGAAAACGTAAATTGCCGAATGTGAAAGAAAGACAATAGTTGGTCCACAAAAATATAATAAAAGAAATCTTCATTGGCACTTTTCAGTTTTCGTTGAAGTCCACAACAACTTAAAATCATCAAACTAACTGCTTTTTTCTCTCGAACTCTAATGCCGGTTAGATTTTGCCCGAGGGAATCCCCATAACATTTTATTCTAATATAGTATTTCAGAATCTGATATAACCGGTATAATTTGCTCGAGAGAATCTCCAAAACCTTTTATGCTAATGTAGTACTTCAGAATTTAGAATAACCGTCAAACACACAAATGTCATATACCGATATGGAAACGACAACATTATACGTCAATATTTCTTAATCTATTAATAATAATTCTTATAAGATTTAATTAGGAGCCCATTTGTTCAATATAAGTAATAATCGAATACTTGTTTTAAGTATAACAATTTACTTGATTAATTGTCAATTGACCTTGTTGCTATACATGTAAAATATATAAATATAGATATTTATGCGTTTGTATACATATATCATTATATTATATTATTACCAATAATGTCTCAATTAAAAGTATTAAACCATAAAAATGTCAAGTTTCAAAATGCATTACCCTTATCGAAATATCAGGCATATGATTCCAACTTTATAATTACTGAAAACGAGATTTATACATTTACATTCGAACATAAATTACTCTTAAGTTTATCTGTTAAGTGCAGAACAAATGGAAATGCTCGTTAAGTCTCAAACTCGATTTATCATGATCAACATAAACCGAATATGATACTTGACAAGTGATTTATGCTAAAAGGAAGATATATATTACATACATCTTAAACTAGATATTTATCAACAACATTAGTACCTTATTCCTGTAGATATTTGGGATTCGTTTTCCATTGATCACCATATACACTAAACCCTAAAAGAAACTATCCATTTTTAGAATTCAAATATATTCTTAATTTACTTAAGCTTAATGTTAAGTTTTATGGAAACAGGTCGTCAAAACGTAACATTTCAGTTGTTCATTTCAGAAATTGATTAGGTACGTGATTTTCATGACTTTTGTTGAAAACTGAGAAAAGGCATTCTTCTTTGATCATTGTTTCGCACATTCATTATTGAAAGTGAATTAGCAATAATAATAATAATATTAATTGATTTGTTGAGCGCCTATCTTCCAACAAAAGCTGCTCAGCGGCGCTATGTCATGAGCTTGTAGTGTCGTTGGCAAATTGGTTGTGCAGTTCAATGGAGTCTGAAAGCCTCTTGAAACAAATGAGTTTTTGAGCTTCCAGAACTGGAGTAATGTGTTCCCTGGTTTTAGTCCTGGTTACAACTTTTGCTGCCCTGTTCTGCATACGCTGGAGGTGACCAAGAGCAGCATCTCAAGACAGAAGAGACGTCGAGTGTTTGCCTGCATAACAACTGAAGGTGGACCGGGCATACGAAGTATTGATGACTATGGACTCCATATTCCATAAATTCATTAACATATGGTCAGAAACTTCGATTTCTAAAAAATGGAAATTAGCATTTCACACCAGTGTTAATAAAACGTTTCCTGACTGTAAGATAAACGAGTTATTGCAAAACAAATGAAGTGAGATGATGTACAAATGATTCAGGATTAGATAAAATGTTGTTAGGATAGAAAACCGTGTCTTGTTATTTTTCAATGCAGATTTGAATGAGTGGATAGTTTGTTTTGGGGTTTAGTGTATGTGGTTTTTGTTTGTGAACATAAAGTACTTCTAAACTTGAGCAAAATATCACCCATGACATCCAATGTGGGAATGATGTTAAGTATTCTTTAGCAATGACTTATTTTGGAGACATGATTCATCTGCATAAATTGTATATTGCATAAGAAGTATGTATTGCAACTATTGAAGTGGAATGGTTTAACAACCATAACACTTCTTTGAGAGGCATTTTAGAAGTTGGAATGACAAAAATGCTGAGGAATATATGGATGACAACTTCTTTGTTCATTGTATGCAACGTTTCGACACAGATTCTCGTTGGCTTTAGAACGACGCACGAATCTGTGTCGAAACGTCGCATACAATGAACAAAGCAGTTCTCATCCATATAGTCCTCAGCATTAAAACCATAAAATTGATGTATGTACATGTATCCATGCACTTGTAACTTTATTTCACATATCAGAGCGACAGTGATTAAGAATGGTTACTAATCATATATTGATCAGAACTCAAAACCTCGGTTTTTCAATTTTACTTTTAAGACATTCATCTTTTTCTCCATGCAAAGCAAAAAGAAGCATCGTGATGGAAAATAACTTCTACCTTTTACTTCCACAAAAACTATTTCACGTTTTTGACGTCGTACCCTTGACCTGAAAAGTACTGACATTAAATAATTATTCAAGGATATCTCCAAGGTTGGTTTTACTTTTTAGTACAAAATAACATTTTGCTGAATAAAAAAGTTTGATGTAACAAAACTGTAAATGTCGAGAGAGAAGATAAATTCTCCATTAAAATCACTATATATACCTATTTTCTTCCTTTAATTACAACATTGTAAACCTGAATGCCTGAAAACGGCGTTACTATCTAAACCGAAACGTCGAATATATTTGTAATTAAAAAGTTGTGAATCCATACTGTATATTTGTATTTCTTCATCAAATCAACTTCTCGAATGCCACTGAAAGAATTGTAAACCTGGTATGGATTATAACATTGACAACTCTACTTATTACTATTGTCTACATTGAACATATTTTTTAAAATATCCTTAAATTCATAAACAAGACATCAATTATTTATTCAAACAACTACAAATATGTGTTTTTGTAAAGGTGCCCTAAACAGGTGACTATCATGTGTTTTCGATTTTAGAGGGGCAGTAGCACATTTTTGGGGAAATAAAAGGTGAGGTCAGGAAAATGAAAATTAATACTTCTGATTGAAAGATTTAAACTAAATGGAGCAGTAATGATTCAAATATATAACGTAACGTTAAGCCATGCAATTCCCGTTTCTTACACAAAATGAATTAAGGGTGTTCATACAAAATGGCCGGCAAAGGATTTAATGTGAATCTCCATACTTTGTCCTCTGACTATGGATGATTGACTGGTGCAATGTGAATTTTGACACTGTCAAGGTAATACATTTAACATTAACTTACATTAATCAGTGAAATATTTGAAATAGGAAGTTATCAAAAAACGTGCTACTGCCCCTTTAATGTCTTGGAATCTGATCAGATTCACTGGAAACTGCCACTGTTTCAACAAAACTAAACTGTACATGACCATGTTGATAGCCTTTCAGGAGTTTTGTATATCATGCATATAGAGATATGAAAAATATGTACATTGGCATGGTAGATTATATCAATAGCATTATTCAATATTGTCAATTATGAGAAATTACTATATGGACGTCTTACAACTCGTAAACGTTTGTTTTAAAAACTTCATTCATATTGAACATATCATTCAAAAAACAATATATCTATGGTAAATGCAAAAGGCAAATCTGGGGCGGAGTTAAGCAAACACAGAATAATTATATTGACGATACCAATTATAGATAAACATTATCTTAAAGGGGCAGTATCACTTTTTAGGGGGAATATAAGGTGATGTCAGGTAAATGAAAACTAATGGTTCCAATTGAAAGACAATGTATTTAAACTAAATGGATCAGTAATAACTCAAAAATATAATGTAAAGTTTAGCCATGCGATTTCTTTTTCTTACACAAAATGAATTAACACAAAATGGCCGTCAATGTAAATCTTTATTCTTAGTCCTCTGACAATGGATGATAGGCTTGTGTAATGAGATTTTTGAAACTGTCAAAATAATACATTTAACAGTAACTTACAATTATCAATGAAAAATTTGAAATATATAAAATTATCAAAAAACGTGCTACTGCCCCTTTAAAGATCTTGTCTTGTAAGGTGTCAAAACAAGACCCTGTACATTACGATTTAACAAGTCTTACTCTTTTTCTACAATATATGACAAATAAAATACTTCAGACGACACTTGCTGTAGATATCATTATAATGATGACTGGATGTTAAGCGTCTGCCATATATTCGCCATGTTGTTTAAACTCCGCACTGTTGAAAAGACTTGTAAACAAGACGAAATGCGACGCATCCAGTCATCATTAAAATGATATCTAAATTATAGTACGTTTTTGATTAAAAGTCATAATTTTTACTTACCGTAGACAAGTGACCTTAGGCTTGTTAGCCATATAACATGTAATCGACTCATTCCCACAGAAGTAATGAAAACATCATTACACAGATCAATCAGAGTTACCCGCCCTTCACTAGTCCACTGTGTGGCGTGACCTGTCATCCAATTAGATTCATTCACATTACCTAGGAGCCCCAATTAACGACGGATGCGTAAGAGTGGAGGCGGGACGGGTATGACGACGGTCACTTGTCTACGGTAAGTAAAAATAATGACGTTTAATCAAAAACGTACTATTATTTAGTTACTAACCTCCGACAAGTGACCTTAGCCTGATACCACTGGTAGAATTCATCGCATAGCGGTAACTCTCAAGATTGCTCTCATGATCGGCGACCTAGCGAGCGACCGTTCTAATGAGGATTAATTGTCTGACCTCTCGCGGTCGACGATCCCTAATTAAAACACCACAAAACCACTATAACCATTCAACAAGCAAGTTTATTCAATGTGTTAAGAGCCCCTCTCAACTCTTGAGGCCCCGTTAGCTGTGTAGGGCCATAGTCACCGATATGGGCCTGATCTCATGCGGGTTGGTCCGCGTCGTTGCCGGCAGTCCAGCCGCCTTGTAGGCGTCCTATACTGCCGACCTGAGATAAACTCCCAGCTACCTCTTGTCCAACTCCTTTGAGCGTGTCTGGGAGTGGGGCAAAAAGAGCCTGCGCCTCCCCTGTCTCAGCGTGCACGTCTTTTCCACGTAGATGCGCAGAGCGCGTACCGGACAGAGGAGGCGTTCATGTTCGTCCATAGGCTCGATAGCCGAGGAGATTGACGGCAGTGTGAACGCCCTGGTTCTTACACAAGAACTCCGGTGCTAGACCCACGGTCGCTGACCCTCCATCTCTCACCTCAAACCTGAGCAAATCAGCTTGCAGCGCGTGCAACTCTGATATTCTGGCCGCTGACCCCATTGCCACTAAGAAGCAAGTCTTAATGGTGAGACGCAGCAGCGTCGTGTCCGTCAGCGGCTCATAGTGCTCAGACTTGAGATGATTCAAAACTATCGCCAGATCCAACTCTGGCGGTCTCAGTTTGTGGCGGCCATCCACGTTCCTGTACGTCCTAATGAGCTCCTTAAGGACCGAGGTGTTCAAGTCGGGATGCTTTTTGCGAAGGACGGACAAAATGGTCGCAAGGTTCGTGTTGATGGAGGAAGCCTTAAGCTTCCTCACTGTGTGTAGGTGGACCAGGTAATCCGCGACCTGGGGCACCGTTACCGACCGCACATCGAACCCCTTCCCTTCGCAAAAGGTCATGAAAGAAGCCCATTGAAAATCTTACAGCTTGTGCGTGGATGACCGCTGTGAGGTCGCCACTGCTGGCTACTGCTTCCGAGAACCCTGCGCTACTCATCCCGTCTTGGAGACAACCCATACGTGCAGATGTAGAATCTGAGGGTTCTCGTGCACCCGTCTGCTTGGGTTGCTCCTGAGAAGGTCCCACCTGGTTGGCAGGGGAACCGGCTCCTGAGCGCAGAGTCTCCGGAGGGGGACATACCACGGCCTTGCCGGCCAGTTTGGTGCGACCAGGAGCAGACGCAGGCGTCTCTTCTCCTGGACTTTTGCCACCACTTGAGTCAGAATGGCAGGGGGGGGAAAAGCGTAAGCGTCCATCCCCTCCCATCCTAACGCGAGCGCGTCTAATCCCCATGCCAGAGGGTCTGGCACTGGGGATACGTATACCGGCAGCTGGTGATTGAGCCGTG
Source organism: Steromphala cineraria (assembly GCA_916613615.1). NCBI lineage: Eukaryota > Metazoa > Mollusca > Gastropoda > Trochida > Trochidae > Steromphala > Steromphala cineraria. The sequence continues at coordinate 27,320,903 of OU744736.1, read as the reverse complement.
TCGCGAAGAGGTCGACATGCGGCCTGCCGAACTGGAGACAGATCGCCTCGAACACTTGAGGGTGCAACATCCACTCCGTTGAGTGAGGTTTGTCCGGGCGGGACGTTCTTTGCTCCTGGGATGTGCACCGCTCTTATTGAGATGTTGAGTTCCTCTACCAGTCGAAACATCTCCATCACCAGCTGTAACAACGATCCCGCCTTGGTCGATCCTTGCTTGTTGATCGACCAGGCTGCTGTCGAACTGTCTGTGTGACACACAGCACCTGGTTCTCCAGGCGATCCGACCAGTGATCGATCGCCAGGCGTATGGCGTAACTCCGCCTGGTCGGTCCCCAGATGCGCCCCCCACCCCTGGTTAGAGGCGTCCACATACAACTGGTTCCCGCCGGGGGGTTGCCGGAGGGGTACATTGCGAACTGGATGTCGTGCCTGTGAAGGAACTGGACGATGGGTTGGGTCACCCGGGTGAATAACCAAGGGGCTGTTGCAATCCTGAAGGGCAACACCTTCCACTGGAAGTGACGACCTGCCAGGACGAATCGGAGGTACTTGCAATCCGCGGGGCAGATTGGGATATGCAGGTACGCGTCCTGGAGGTCAAGCGACACCATGGAGCTGTATGGTTGTAGCAACCGCATGATAGACCGCTCGGTCAAGAGCCGAAAATATGGCGGCCGCTCGAGGTAGGAGCGGTTGAACTGTTTCAAGTCGTGAATCAGCCGCCATTTTCTCGGGTCCTTTTTCGGTCTCACGAATACTGGAGAGTAGAACCCAGGTGTCAGACCCTGGAGCGGAAGCTCGCTCACCGCCTCCTTGGTGATTAGGATCTCCACTTGTTCCAGTGTGCGCCCGAGCCGTTCCGGCTCTAGCGGACGTTCCACTGACGTACAAGTCAAAGGGGGGCGGGTGTGCACGGGTATACGAAACCCACGCTCCAGTGTCTGACAGACATACTCGTCCAGGCCCAACTGCCTCCAGTTGGCCACAAACATTGAGAGACGGCCTCCAACGGCCCCGTCCCGAACCACTACCGCTGCCGGCGGCAGGAGAGGAGGCGCCCAGGAGTCACCTCTTCTTGTGGGTTCCTCCATAGGCGCATCCCTTACCCTGCGACTTGCTGGGTGTCCTCTTTGGAGAGGGGCCTGCGTTGTAGCCGCCGCGGCCCTTGCCTGGCGGGCCCTTGTCCCGAAAGGAAACCCCGCCGGTCCTAGAACCAGCGGGGGATTGCGGAGTGCCAACCTTCTGCTTCTTGGGTGTTGTCACCGCCGAAGAGACCCTGCCGCCTCCCGCTGCCAAGCAGTTGGTAAGCTCCTGTTGTTGGGCCTCCTGGCGGTGTCGCAGAGCCTCTGCGACTTGCCCGTCAAACAGCTTAGACGACCCTGCTGGAGCACTCCTGAGGCGGGTGCGCATCTCCGCCGGGAGATTTGTGCGCGCAAGAAATCCGTCCCGCCTCAGGTTAGTGACCCCCGCTGACATGCGGGAGGCACTTAGCATGATTTGGGCTAGGTTCCCTGCCACGGAACCGAACCCCCGATACAGAGCTCTCGCCCCTCTCTCCATCCCCGCCTCCTTGGAGAAGGCGGCCATGGCCTGACAAGCATGGGCGACAGAGTTAGCCATGCCCAGTATGCTCCTGGCCTCCTTGTCCAGGTGGGACAGGTGCCTGTCAGACACTGAATGGCCGACTCCTGGCGCTGCCACACGCCTGATGTCGTCATCCAAGACGGGGGGAGAAAGCGGTATGGGAGAAGAGGCGACCGGGAGCCCCTACCTCTGACGATCCGAGATCACAAGAGGCGGAACAAGACGGCCCAGCGCCGTGGTTGACACGTGGGTGTCAAAATCCTTCGCCGCCGTCAGGAGAAGGCGGTGGGGAGGGAAGCTGACGCTTCGCTGGCTCACTACCTCCTCCTCTTGACAGAAGGTCTCTAACCGTGCTTGTTTCGAGAAACTACACTCTTCGTCCACCTCCTGTAGGGTCACCAGTCAGCGATGGCCAGATCAGGTGCCTCCTCCTCACGTAGGCCGCCTGCAGCGGACAACGGAGGAACGGGAGGGGGGGAATTCCCCTCGGTTCTGTCCCCAGACAGCGACCCTGGTGAGGGAGGCACTGACGTGTCCGATGGGGAGGGAGGCGGCGACACCAGCGTCACCCGGCGGACGCGCCTGGTGAGCGGCGCCACAGGAGGTGGCGAAGGCGGGGCCTTCCCGCCTTGATCCCCAGATCTCTTCTGGGTGAACTCCTCCAACATCGATTTGACGGATGTGAGGACATCATCCTTAAACGCCTTGGCGTCGAAGGAAGCTTGGTGCGACTCCCTGGCGCGCTTCTTCGCCTTCTTCACCTTTTTCCGTCGCTCCTCTCGAGGGGGGGAGGGGGGACCGGGATCAGAAGGCTCCTCTGGAGACAAATCACGAGGCGGTGACGCGTCAGGAGACAAGTCCCGAGACAGCGGGTCGCGGACCGACTTGTCCGACCGGAGGGACCCCACGTCCGACGCCAGGGAGGACGGAAAGTCAAACTCACCTGCGTCCTAGGAAATGATGAGGTCCGATCTCTCTGGCGACACGCAGCGAACTAAATCCATCTCCTGTGAGGCGACAAGCGCGACCTACAATCCAAGTGCCCCTAGCGCGCGAGTGTCAAGAAGACGACAGGCGGCAGGAGGTAGGCGGCAAGCGCCTATCCAACAACCCCGTCAAGAAGACGGCAGGCAACAGGCGGCAGGCGGCAAGCGCCCGTCCAAGCGCCTAAGAGATCTATCGCCAAGAAGACGACAGGCGGCAGGCGGCAGACGGCAAGCTCCCGTCCAAGCGCCTAAGAAACCCTGCGCTCCTCATCCCGTCTTGGAGACAACCCATACGTGCAGATGTAGAATCTGAGGGTTCTCGTGCACCCGTCTGCTTGGGTTGCTCCTGAGAAGGTCCCACCTGGTTGTCCCGAGACAGCGGGTCGCAGACCGACTTGTCCGACCGGAGGGACCCCACGTCCGACGCCAGGGAGGACGGAAAGTCAAACTCACCTGCGTCCTAGGAAATGATGAGGTCCGATCTCTCTGGCGACACGCAGCGAACTAAATCCATCTCCTGTGAGGCGACAAGCGCGACCTACAATCCAAGTGCCCCTAGCGCGCGAGTGTCAAGAAGACGACAGGCGGCAGGAGGTAGGCGGCAAGCGCCTATCCAACAACCCCATCAAGAAGATGGCAGGCAACAGGCGGCAGGCGGCAAGCGCCCGTCCAAGCGCCTAAGAGATCTATCGCCAAGAAGACCACAGGCGGCAGGCGGCAGACGGCAAGCGCCCGTCCAAGCGCCTAAGAGATCTATTGCCAGGAAGACGACAGGCGGCAAGCGCCACTCCAAGCGCACACGAGATATCTAGCGCGGGGCAGGCGACAAGAAGATCAAGTGAAGGCCGTAGCGCTTAGCAGACGGCAAGCGCACAAGACAACCAAAGCTGTCACGCAGAGGGGTAGACCGGAGGGACCCCACGTCCGACGCCAGGGAGGACGGAAAGTCAAACTCCCCTGCGTCCTCGGAAATGATGAGGTCCGATCTCTCTGGCCACACGCAGCGAACTAAATCCATCTCCTGTGAGGCAACAAGCGCGACCTACAATCCAATAGCCTAGCGCGCGAGTGTCAAGAAGACGACAGGCGGCAGGAGGTGGGCGGCAAGCGCCTTTCCAACAACCCCGTCAAGAAGACGGCAGGCAACAGGCGGCAGGCGGCAAGCGCCTGTCCAAGCGCCTAAGAGATCTATCGCCAAGAAGACGACAGGCGGCAGGCGGCAAGGGCCCGTCCAGGCTCCTAAGAGATCTATCGTCAAGAAGACGACAGGCGGCAGGCTGCAGGCAGCAGGCGGCAAGCGCCCGTCCAGGCACCTAAGAGATCTATCGCCAAGAAGATGACAGGCGGCAGGCGGCAGGCGGCAAGCGCCCGTCCAAGCGCCTAAGAGATCTATTGCCAAGAAGACGACAGGCGACAGGCGGCAGGCGGTAGGCGGAAAGCGCCCGTCCAAGCCCCTAACAGATACCTATCGTCAGGGAGACGACAGGCGACAGGCGACAAGGGGCAAGCGCCACTCCAAGGGCACACGAGATATCTAGCGCGGGGCAGGCGACAAGAAGATCAAGTGAAGGCCGTAGCGCTTAGCAGACGGCAAGCGCACAAGACAACGAAAGCTGTCACGCAGAGGGGTAGAGCGGCCGTCCACCCCCGGGCTGCACGGGCTGCACGTGCAAGTAAACCCGGGCTCCACTAATCCAGGTCAACACGGCTGTGTTAACCACAAACACCCCTGTCAGAACACCGAATTCACTCGCGAGGAATGAACACGACGAAGGACAGCGGGAATACCTAACTAAGGTAAGTAAATAGAGTCAGAAACAACAAAACACGTTAATTATATAGCTCAATACAATCGGGAGAGATACAGAAACACGTCTGCACACTACCGACTCTGTAATGTGAATGAATCTAATTGGATGACAGGTCACGCCACACAGTGGAATAGTGACGGGCGGGTAACTCTGATTGATCTGTGTAATGATGTTTTCATTACTTCTGTGGAAATGAGTCGATTACATGTTATATGGCTAACAAGGCTAAGGTCACTTGTCGGAGGTTAGTAACTAAATAATACATATTCACAAAAAGTTCACAATCTGGAGATTGTTGTTCAGGTCTCAGGTTTTAAAAATATATGGTTGAGATAATGACCTACAGCCAAGTAGGTAACGTAATATAACCTTCAAGCGACAGCGAGAAGGTTATATTCGATAGCTACGAGGATGTGGTCATTGTCTCGCATATACCACATGGCTTTACCAATTTGCATTTTAACAAAAGTAGAACGCCAACCAAATATTTAGTTACAATGTATTTAATAATTGTTGTTATGGGGTAAAACTTAAATACACTCAACTTCTCAACATTCCATTTGCACAATACGCGAATTTCACGTGCAGATTGAGCATGTCATGGCGAAGTTGTCAGACAAATCTGAGCAAGAAGCAATCTGTTTAGTCGTTTCGACTTATAAAAAACACCAAAATTCTACATTGAACTGAAATTAAATAATGTGAATTCAATTTTGTCAAAAATGTCACCAAATTGTGACTTATGGCAAATGATATTCTTATGTTTAATAGACTATTCAGTCCACCAAATATTTCCCTCTATGTGAAGCAAAATATGTTGCTAAACGGACGTTGTCAATTTCATCTTGCGATGCACGGATTTTAAGTAAATGTCATATCGCACGATCCGTACACAATCGAAAGCACATGGTTTGAAGGTGGAGACGAAAATGAAGTGGTCTCCTGTTTTGAACAAATTTATGGCCGCGTTTCAAGTTTTTTTCAGGAGGAAGTAAAGGTGAGTTGAACTTTTAAGTATATTCATGTATTTGCTGTTGAATGTTATTTATGCGTGGATCTATGAAAATGCTGAAGTATGTTACATAGGGTTTACACGGTATAAATAGGTAGTTCGGAGTACTTATGCGCATCTCCCATTGTCATATAAAATTCGATCCTGATGACGTCACCTAATGATATACTCTCTTTCACGTGGTATGTGTTTCGCCGTGCGCTAGCTGAATATTCTTTGTGTGCATTGGTCATTAAGGTTTTAAACCATCTAAATCATTATCAAAACTGAAGTACCTCGTGACTCTCGGGTCTATGGTATGTAGACAAAGCGATCGCGCCATATAATATGACACATTAGATAGAGAGTACGGCAAAATATAGAGTTATCTATTTTATAAAATGATGTTGTAGATCAATATGTTATTACTAGTAAGCAGCATGCAAACCTAGCGACAACGTTGACATTTGTTCTTATCTTTTGTGGAGGAATATTATGGGATAGGGACCATTCATTTTAGCAACGTGAAGCAAAAGCATTATTTTAATCTCTAATATTTTAGGTATCCTCTTCAAAATTACAAATAATCGTCTTTTCACAACTATGTTGAAACTATGAGAATAAAAATGTGAAATTAAGAAAATCAAAATCATTCTTGAAGATGATGTTTTTTTCACATTCCCTGTTGAAATTGATATGCAAATTAGAAAGTTCATATTTTCGTTAAAGGCCGAAATATTATAACTCGATACGACATTGATATCTATTGGAGTGGACATATGCAAATTACTCAAACTTATCCTTTGAATTATTGAAAAATTATAAGTGTTTTCTATTTATATTGTAAGCTAAGTTGGAAATACGTTTCTCCGGCCCAGGGAAAATGGAAACGATGCTTTCATACATTTATGACTGGACATAATCAGAGGGAATTTATCCCCACCTATAACCCCTTTGAGGTATGTAACGCAGAGCAGCAAAATAAACAATCTCATGCAAACGAGATTTGTTTTAAATGATATATATTCACTGACAGTTATGTCTTAGAATTCTTTGCTTGTGGCATTTGGTATTCCCGATTAATGTATGGCATTAGTAAATAAATCTTATTTGCCTACATTTACTTCATATCATTGAACTTCTGAGGACATTACGACGCATTAAGTGTTAAAAGGTAGAAATCATAGTTTTTACTTATCTTCTGATCTTTATTTAATTGATTTGTGATGAAAAATTACAAAGAATATTTTCTCTTTGCTTGAAATGACTGGCCCCTAGCTACATTCATCCGGGTACGTTACTCATTTCTCTTCTGACACACATATTTGAATACGCAGATAAGGCTCAACGGGTGTTGGGGCGGGGCATATCTGCTGTCGAAAGACTGTAAACAACAGCTAACAATACGAATGTTTTTGGTCAATTAAGTCCATTTCCCCTTTGAATTTCGGTGCAAATAATTGGCTGATGAGATGTTCTTTGATCAGGAAAAAGGATAAAAACTATATTTCATTCATTTTGAATTTTCTATCCGAACTACCTAGTATAAAACAAGCTGTCAACAACCAAATTGATATTTAAGCATTTTGCTGTTGAAAACTGAATGTTAATGTAAGTATTTTTTCAATATCATTTAGTAATGTATAAAGCAATGTGTACATAATATTGATAAATATTGTAACAAGGTGCTTATAAGCTTATTACTCTGAATTAATTTTGCATGTTTTTTTCTTACAATTAATCACATTATTCGACAATTATTTTGTAAAATATGATTGGTCCATTAAAAAGTATACTCTAACAATATTCAAAAGTCAGTTTCAAAATGTTTTGAAATAAAATCAGAAAAAATATTCATACCTAGAGAGAGATCAACATTAAGCATTAAGTCAAACCTCGATAAGCAATTTACAAAGAGCACCAGTGTTAAATTTCAACAACTGACGTTACACGTTTGTTTCAGGGACTACATATTGACATTTGATTGACTATCCAAACAACATTAAAGTCGACCTTATTATGGACAATTCAACAAAGACCATATGGATTGAACAGAGTTTAGATTGTCAAAGGATTGGAAACATTGTTCACTTGGATTCTGTGTCCTACTTGCTGAAGCGTTTCATCTAACCGAGAATGACGTGAATTTGCGTGTGAGTGTTATGATGAAAATACTAGGAGATCTTAAGGTCTGCATTCATCATGGAAAGCACAAAGCACAAAATGATATCACCATGTGGTGCATTTTATAGTTAAAAAAGCTATATATCTTTAAATAAACTACTTTTCAAAATTGTTTTGATATTATGTATTCTTTCGTAAATATGTCTTTGATACAAAGGCAGCATTTCAAGGTGTTGGGTACCTAGACGTACCCTAAAACACAGTGGTTTTAAGTTCTCTCGAGGTGCGATACCACAAAGAAGTGAGGCGAACACATCGACCAAACGAGCATTGGATGTAAGAGGTAAGGTTATACAATATAACCATCGTACGCCTGGTTATACGAAATAGTTAACCTCTGATATTGACCTGATAACCACACATCGTGGTGTATATTATGGTATAGCCATTTTACTGGCTAGTACTTTCAGCTCAATATACGAGCATCTTTGGGACATATATATGCAACGGATAATGGTCTCCAGGCGACGTCGTCGTGTACAATATGACGTCATCACATTATTACGTCACAACGTAAGTAATAATAGGAAAGACAAAGATAATTCTCTAGAATTCAAGCTTCGTGAAAACATTTGGTTAAATCTGCTTTCTATTGTTTCTAAAAGCTTGTTGTTATAAAAATTCAACTTGTACATTGGTAAACTGAAAACTGCCCGTTTCAACAATCTGCTAAATGCGTACTTAATGGTACAATTTTTGGGATGATTAATTTGAGATCTGTGCAAATTTTTGCGTAATTTCAACTTCATTTCAGTTTTACCAATATATTTTTCATTACAACCAGAGCATAAACAATATTGTTGCTGTTACAAGGGACTTGAACGTGGAACCCTTGGCAACGAACGCAAAAAATAGATCGAAGTCGCGAGGAATTTAGAATTGTCTCCCTTTGTACAGCTGACGTTAGAACGTGGCCGACATCGCGAAAACGCTGCAGTCGCTTGCGGATAGGATTTGTCAGTTTTATCATTAATACAACCTTTCCTTCCAGTTTTGAAATTGGACCTGGAAATTCAACCAGAGATTGAATGAACTCAAAAGTCGCAAGAGGCGTAAACTCGGGGGCTGAATGTTTATTGTTACTTTATTGTGCTAGTTATCTAAACGGATAAAATCAGCCACAGGTTATAATGTTATGAAATGTTACGAGTATTGTTGTAGTTTGTTTGATAAGTATATATGATGAATATAGTATGATATGGGTATTTTCATATCACATTCGGTCTCAGCCCTCGACCAATATCAGTTCTCGAGCTAAAGCTCTCGGGCTGATATTGGGGTCACGGGCTGATACAGAATGTGATATGAAAATACCCATATAATACTATCTATATAAAACATCATATGTATAACATGAATTGTCATCCTTGAATTTCCTTGCCACAAAACAATATCTCGTTAGGACTGTCCTAGCAAATAGCATCTCTCGGCATGCTAAGAGTGTAAATACTTTAGATATGAATGAGGCTCAGTAAAAGGCCTTCAGCAGTTCTTGGGTTACTTCCTGTCTCCACAGTGTCAACTTCCTGGGAAAACTTCATTCCGACCTTTGTCCTGTAAGTTTGATTTGACTTTATTTTCTAAATTTGCGTTTCCCCACCTGTTGAAAAAAACGCAAACGCAAAATTAATGAACACTTTCACATTAATTACATTACATAGTCATATAGAAGGGAAAGTTTGACATCTAAATGACATTTGTTATGTTTACTACACTCAGGGGCAAAAGAAACGATACCATATAAAATGCATGATAGGTTAAGCTACGAGTGATATTTACGGCCGAAACGGGGCTAATGTATGTCTTCAAGAGCTAACTGAAGTTTTTCATTTCAAAGTTATCTGTTACCGCTTTTGAAATACAAATATATTGCAAATGAATCATTAGAAAAAGGTTGGGATGGTTCACCATAACATAAATTTAAATCTACACATACCGCTGATCATGATATAAACCATGAGCCTTGTTTTTGTTTTTTTTAACGTATTCATTGCTGAATTGTTAACGCATTCCTCCGTGGTTGCAATAGGAAAGAATAGCTGCGGAAATACATATGAACTATGGTAGGGGAGACATTTGCCAAATTTGGTGTCCGGGCACATATGGCCACATCTTGATATAAATTGCCCTATATATAGTATTCAAAAGTTGAGATTGTCATTTCAGCAGATCTAGATGTCAAGACCATATTAGAAAGTCCAAATCAAAATTGAACAATTGGCAAACACAAACAATTTTGTATATGCAGGTTAATTTGGGGGTATCTTTTATATCTTAGGTTTTCTAAACCTATTGCATCCGTCAACCAATCTTCAATGGATACAACTGTTGGTCAAGTGAAAATTAATATTCTTGATTTAGTTCCATCTCTTTGAAGGGAAGTAAAAAGGCCGTGGTGCCATGTACATAAACGCATGCTAAAGACTTATTTAAGACAACTAAAAGTGACCGAAAGAGGGAAAATAGATAAAATAGTTTTCAAATACAGGTATTCAATATAATTGATGAGTTGAACTTCATATTCATTCTAGAAATCATATATGAAAATATTGTCCCGGCAATGTTATAAATGTCGCATTATAACTACACTGATGGCAGAGCAAGGAATACAGTTATCGTATCTCAAAATCTCCTTAGCAATGCTTACATGTTGTATTAAGTTCTAAAAAAATGTTTGGTCTTGCTGTTTCCTGTCGACTGTCGCGTAACTGCTTTTTGACCAATCGGATTGCCGGAGAATTACGCTCACATAATAATAATCAAATAGACTGGTGATGAGGTCAATACCTGTTTTATGACCCGAGGAAAACAATATTGACCTGGTCTATAAAAACAGGTATTGATCGAATTCAAAGGTTCATATTTCTCTATTATGCCTCGGTTAGAAAACTACAAACTGTCCGAACCAAGGTCATTTTCATATATTTCGAAAATCCCAATACTAACTTCTAAATTCACTTTTTAATTGCAAATATATATAGGAGTATTATTGTATAGTAGTTTCTCTCTAAAAACAAATTAAGCATATGATCTTTTGGCACTTCCTACATTTCCTGAACTTTGTGCAAACATTTATATGTAAACAAATGTTTCGCCAATTTCCTCCATGTATCGGTTAAAAGCCCCTGTTCGACAGCTGCTGAATAAGAGTGTGTAATATTGCAAGCACAATAAGTGTAAATATCATGTTATTCACAGGTGTTCACTTACATTGTATATAAGTGACTTATAAGTACGAAGATAAATGAAAATTATATTCCCATCATATTCTGATATCTGACACGCATATACATAACACACATGGCATGACTTTATGAAACACTTCGGTCGAAATGCAAAACTCACAATCATTACTTATCTTATAAATTGTTATTACTGTATGCTTTGCGTAAGTAACATAATATATATCAAAATGTTAACTTGAAGTAACTGTTTCTTTTTAAATTGTTTCTCATCAACACTTAATGGCAAACAGATAATACCTATTTTTATATTTTGACCCCTGTCATGTTTTGGTAATGTCATACTAGTAGCTGTTTTCGGCATACCATATGTATGTACCCTGTTCTTGTTATATCACTTTGAAATAGCGTGTGAAAGACACATGTGTAATGATACCTTAACCTATACTCCATTATACAATAATTCCTTTATGAAGAAGTTTGGTTTGGTCAATACGCAAATATAATTTCTCATGTCGCTCTGGAATGTTTTGCGTAAACAAGTGGAGTTTAAATGCTAAACATATATTGTCCTGTTTCTTTGGTTTGCAAAAGGATCAAATATATTAAGTGATGGAACCGTAGATTTTTCAAGTAAGTTATATCTGTCCCTACATTTGTGCATTTGTTATTTTACAGCTCCGGGATGCCAATCATCCACTGAATGTAAAGACGAAGCCAAACCAGAGTGCAAAAAGGAAGATGGAAAACAATCTGTATGTGCAGAAAAAAGTAAGTCCTATCTGACTCACATCCAAACACATGCACACGACTACCTTGGCACAAATAACAAAATCTTTTTACAAAAGCCAGATAAAACACTCCGCATCAAACACTCTGGGACAAAAACACATCTCGAAATGCACATTCACACGCAGGCTGCCAGTCCAAAAGCACTTCTTGGGCCAGTAACTCGAAGTAGTTATCTGTGTTTTACAAATACTGAATGATCACTTACTTATCGGAATAACCAATATCTATACACAAAAGCAAGTCAACTTCTTTATGAAAAACTCATTCAATTCTCTGTTTTCAAACTTAAACATGAAAATAAAGGCTATCTGAGTATCTCTAGATTTCTTGATTCGATATTCACACAAAAATTTAACGATATTTATTAACATTTGTATCACGATAAACTGTAACTGTATCGCGTATCGTATCATGAACTGTACCACGACGATGCATCGATGCATCAGTGAATCGTGACATCCCTAGTATATACAGTAATACCAACGATTCTGTCCGTCCTAGGACATTTTTGACCGACCTATAACGGAAAAACTATTCCTCCAATTGTTTTTAAATTTTGCACATGTTTTCTGCCCTACTTGGAATGGTGCAGTGCAAAATAGCAACGGATTTCGTTCATTTTTGTATTTTCTGTACTTAATCGTTTTCCATATCAGAATTTGTCCGACCAATTGCAGGAAAGCTATTCTTCTGATTCATTTGCAGATGTCGTTTAACATACAAGGAAGGGTACAGTGCCAATTTACAAAAGATTTTGTATATTTTAGAATATTTTACGAATTTCTACATTTTTTACTTAGTCATGTTTAATTAGAAATTGTCCGACCTATTACGTACGGGGAAAAACTATTCATCCGATTGTTTTCAAATTTTGCACTTATCTTCTACCCTACTTGGAGGGGTGCAGTGCTAAATAACAACTGATATCGGAAATTTTTTTCTACTAATTTCAATGGTTTGTACTTCGTCGTCCAATATCGGAATTTGTCCGACCTACAAAAGGAAAACTTTCCATATGTTTCCTTTTGCAAATGATGCAAATGTCATCAAACATACTAGGAGGGTTGTAGTGCCAATTTACAAGTGATTTTGTTTATTCCTAACTTTTTTTTACAAATTTCTATTTTGTATTCAGTAATTTTCCAAGATCAGAATTTGCAAAATTCCTCCAATTCTTTTAAGTGAGTTTCAAATTCTGATAAAAGATTTCTATTAATGGTCTTGATAATGGGTGTCTAAGTTATGGGAAGAAAACAGTACTTTAGTTGGACATGGATGCACGGTCGGGAGTGTTAAAAGATTTGTTCTGAGGTCAATGTTACTGGATTAGACAGATTAATAATCTAAATATGTTAAAGGCTTATGTTGCTTTAACGCGAGACATTCGTTAAAGGGGCAGTAGCACGTTTTTTGACAATTTTATATTTTAAATAATTCACTGAAAAGTGTCTGTTAATGCTAAAGGTATTATTTTGATAGTGTCAAAAATCTCTTTACACAAGGCAATCATCCATAGTCAGAGGATTAACATAAAATCTATTGGCGGCCATTTTGTGTGAACACCTTTAATTCATTTTGTGTAAGAAAAAGGAATCGCATGGTTAAACTTTACATTATATATTTGGATTATTACTGCTCCATTTGGTTTGAATACATTGTCTTTCAATTGGAACCATAAATTTTCATTTTCCTGACATCATCTTATATCCCCCCAAAAAACGTGCTACTGTCCCTTTAAAAGGTAACTTACGTGGCACTAACTAAAAACATTTATCCAAAAACTGCTTTATACCAGTTTCTGCTATAGATATTTAACTAATCTTGTTGGCTTTTAAAAAGAATTATCGGTCAGGAAAAGTGCAATGTAACTTGTCTGCTGTATGAACCTGTATGTGTAATTGTTCAAAGACTATTTTTCGTTTTTCTAAGTTTTCGTGATCCTTAATGCTTTGATCTCCATATAATTTGCATTTCTTAATTCAAGAGAACATGTATTTTACAAAAGGTCATTCGGATAACGATCTAGCATCTACTTTAACATGTGTTTATCGGTAAAAAAGCACAGCGCAGTGGAAACATGTCAACAATAACAATTGGTAATTGAAGATGTACGAGCATTTAAATTCTATGTTAATATTGCACTGTTTTGTTCCTATATTTTCAGACGCTGGGAATGTCGGTAAATATCTTTTGCTTTAACATATATTTTAAGTAAACAAAAAACATTTCTGAATAATCGTTAATTTTTGTTCTATTACTGGTTAATCAAATACTTTTAGTGTCAGAAATCAAAAACATATTATATATTATATAGGTACAGTTGGTGAATATTCGTTGGAACATAACAGATAGAAGATGCAGTAGTAGAAGCAATATCAGTAGCAGTAGAAGTAGTAGTTGTGGTAGTAGTGGTTGATCATAGTAGTAGTTGCAGTAGGAGGAGTAGGAATGTAACATAAGTAGTAGGAGTAGTAGCAGCAGCAGCAGCAACAGTAGTAGTAGTAGTATATGTAGCAGCAGAAGTTGTCGTTGTTGTATCAGCAGCAGCAGCAGTAGTAGTAGTAGTAGTAGTAGTAGTAGTAGTAGTAGGAGTAGTAATGGTAGTAGTAGTATTTTTTCGAGCAACAGCAGTAAAAGCAGCAGTTGTAGTATTAGTAGTAGAAGTATCAGCAGCATCAGTAGTAGTAGTGGTAGTAGTAGAAGTAGAAGCAGTAGTAGCAGTAGTAGCAGTAGCAGTTGCAGTAGAAGTATAAATAGACAAAGGTAGAACCAGCAGCAGTAGCAGCAGCAAAAGTAAACGTAGTTGCAGTAACCCTACAATAAGGACGATTATGAAAATGTTTATTTTGCAATTTACATAATTTGTAAAATCATATGTTTGAATATTTGTAAAATTCCGTTGATGATTTTTAAACCTAATATTTATCTCTTAATATTTGTTAACACTGTTTTCTTAATGGTTATTTTGAAATCATTGTCTATAGAACTACTATATTACCAAGTAAGATACTGAAAATATTGAATGTCGATTAACAATAAGTTATTTCTCTTTCCCGACTATAGTTGCTGCCGCCCCAGGAATTATTTTGGCTGTCATCCTCGCTGCATTCTACCTGTAAAAAAATACATCAAGACTACCTTCCTTATATAGCGTTATTCTCTCTTTAAAGTTGCTCTTACCTTATTCGAAATATTATCTTAAATGACAGAATCATCAAGTAAGAAACAGTACTATTGGTCTTGGTTAATTTCATTGTCAATGATTCAGTAATTGAATTCCTAATCACTATCACTTTCATACATATGATAATTATGTTAACTTATTATTACTTATTTTGATTATGTTATCTTTGTACCTTTAGTTTTACTGAGAGTGCTTGTTGTAAGTGTGACCGTATTTATTTGGATAAGAAAATACACAAAATAAACTTGTTCAATCTATCTGAAAGGGCAAAATTCCACCAATTTCTACATTTGAGCCACGAGATGACAATACTGATGACGTGGTCCCTCCACAGGATCAACTGAACGAGTAGAGGTCATCTACCCTCTTACATACATTGAACACATCCTTTCAAAATAAACATATCTAACTTTTTGGCGTTTTCATTTATGAGTTGCAAAGCTAAAAAATTGCCTTTTTAGAATGTAGTCCCGAGAGCTGAAGTGATGAAAAATGTAGTTATTGAAAAGCATACAACATGTACATGGTATCCCCCGTTTACCAGTCCGAGTATCAAATGTTCTACACATATCATTCCTTGGAACTTTCATAAGGAAAATCTGTACTGAAATAGGTCGACGTTTATAACGGTAAGCCAACAACATGCTACATAGAGTGAACATGCGAGTCACTCAGATTACATGAAACATCGCAGTATAGTCTTTTGTTGGGTAAATGTAAATGTAATTCTTAGGTCACAGTGCATGTTCTTTGCCTACTAAAAGGCAGCGTTTCTTGTAATTTTCAAATTCAAGTCCTTGCGCCATAAAAACCGAAATACGATTTATTTCTTACATTTTCATGTCAACACCTTTCATTGGTTGATCAGTTCACGAAAATAATCAAGGGTGGGTAATTTCAGTAGAGACGAGAAGGTAGTTTTAGCATCCGGACTGTAGTTAGCCTTAAAGGGACAGTTCTATCGGGGTATATTTTTTAAGCGTGCTTCCCTGTTTATATCTATATGTGATTTTTACATGAGGATTTTACACTTAATAACATATTTGTTAGTGAGGGTAACATTTTAGTTGTTCTAGATTTAATAATTCCACAAAGAATAGAATGCATCATTGTGTTCTCTAGAATGTATTTTCCACAGAAATACCCCGATAGGACTTTCCCTTAAACATAAACTTTCGAAAACCAGGTCCAGATGTTCAGTAAAATGACCATTTTTCTGAATCTCTTATCTTATCATAAAAAATGAAACATATTAGCAGAGACAGAATATTCGTCTGATGAAGAGGCACACGGGTGGTAAAGTGTAGAGCAAGGAAAGAATCCTTAAATATACCATTTTCAAAAGACGTGTTACTGGTATCCATTCAACCGTTGGTTTGAACTGAGTGCAATGTGGATGATGTGCCTTTCCCAGGGCCACAATACAAACTGAAACCCGATCACAATTTTTTCTCCACCGGGATTCGAGCCCAGGCCTTTGGAGTGCTGACCACTAAATCATTGTGAGCCACGTTATATTTAAGCAAGCGCACATAAAATCTACCATCGGAGATCCACATTATAATGAAAACTCTACTTCTACATCTTATTAGCCAATATGTTCGCGATACGAGTCATAGTTTGAACTGCTGCATTTTGAGAATATACTTATCAACTCAACATACATTATGTTTTAAACAACAGGTTAAAACCACAAAAAGAAAGTCCTGGTCGAAATTTAAGAAAATGCTGTAGAGCGTAATGAGTAAAGGAGAAACGACGACAATGAGCACATTTATAGGGGGAACATAAGGTGATGTAAGGAAAATTAAAATTAATGGTCCAAATTGAAAGACAATGAATTTAAACTAAATGGAGTAGAAATAATTCAAATATATAATGTAATGTTTAGCCATGCGATTCCTTTTACTTACACAAAATGAAATAAAGGTGTTTACACGAAATGGCCGCCAATGGACTTTATGTGAATCTTCATACTTTGTCCTCTTACTGTGGAGGATTGTGTTATGAGATTTTTGACACTGTCAAAATAATACATTTAGCAATAAACTTTAAATTATTAGTGAAATTTTTTTGAAATATAAAATTATCCAAAAACGTGCTACTGCCCCTTTAAAGAGTATTAGGTATCAAGAAGTTGAAAAATTATGTCAACGAAATGAAATCGATATATTCACTTAGAAGGGAACCTGTTATTTTGAGTGATGTGATGTCACGTGAGCTTGGACTGTCCCATTTTGCCCAATCTTCCACGAACTTTAGTGTGTGATTAAGAAATTGATTCACTAGAGAGCATTATGTAAAGGCAGAAACATGATATAATACCTATTTCATATATTTTCATTCGTCCCAATTTCTGTGATGTGCAGGACTGGTCAAATTCTAAAGATATGTTGAAAGCCAGTTTTAACATTCTATTCTTCACCAAAAATACATCTCAGGATTCAAACGTTCACCAACAAGAATGTAATATATATATGGATGTAAATGTACAATCTAATAAATGATACATAATCAAAATCAACAAAGTATTTTGAAACAATACATTATCTATAAGAAACACAGACAGTACGAGTTCTTATAATTACACACTTTTGTCTTAACTAAATGTCAAGATCGAATGTATATCAGATTATTCTGGCAAAATATACATGTATGTACACGTAATTCGTATATCACGAGAAGCATTCGTACAATATCCATTTTTGGCAAGATTTTCATGCAATCTCTAATGCAACTGATAAAGACGCTGCAGTGTTCATATTATGTGACATCGGGATCGTATATACACTAAACCCAAAAAGAAACTATCCATTTTTAGAATTCAAATATATTCTTAATTTACTTTATCTTAATGTTAAGTTTTATTGAAACAGGTCGCCAAAACGTAAAATTTCAGTTGGTTATCTCAGAAATTGATTAGGTACGTTATTTTCATGACTTTTGTTGAAAACTGAGAAAACACGTTTTTCTTTGCTCATTGTTTCGCACATTCATTATTGAAAGTGAGTTAGCAAGCGATCAATTCACATGTGAGCCAGGTCATATAAAACCAATTTAAAAATGCCTAGATTGACCCAAGAACAGCGCGGCAGGGCCTTGGGTATGAAGGACATGGGTGCTTCAAATGTTCTTATTGCAAGAACATTCGGCTGTCATCGAAAAACCATCGTAAATTTGATGAAACGTTATAGGGACACGGGAACAACATTAGATAGATCGCGTACAGGTAGACCACGTGTGACGTCACGTCGGGAAGACCGATACTTAAGAACTCTCCATCTCCGAAATCGATTCCTGACAGTTGCAGAATCGTCGTCTACGGCTCTCGGGAGGGTGCTTAGTCAATCAACCGTCAGAAGGAGGTTAAGAGCAGCAGGGATTCGGGCCCGTCGACCTTATTGTGGCCCAACGTTGACACGTCAACATCGACATAACCGATTAATCTGGACGTGTACGATGGTGGCAGCTACGTGAT
Organism: Steromphala cineraria; assembly: GCA_916613615.1. Lineage (NCBI taxonomy): Eukaryota > Metazoa > Mollusca > Gastropoda > Trochida > Trochidae > Steromphala > Steromphala cineraria. The sequence goes on along the minus strand of OU744736.1, from coordinate 27,302,709 downwards.
TGGCAAAATGTTATGTTCACCGATGAAAGTAGGTTTTGTTTCTATAAGCATGATGGCAGAGCCCGCGTTTATCGCGGTCAGGGTGAAAGAACGGCTCCAAATTGTGTTGCAGAGGTCCAGGCACACGGTGGGGGAAGTGTGATGGTTTGGGGCGGTATCCGAGAAGGAAACAATTCGCCATTGGTGATCGTTATGAGTAACATGACTGCGCAAAGATACATTGATCAAGTTCTTCGTCCTGTTGTGTTGCCATTTCTTCAGAATCACCCGGGAACTTTGTTTCAACATGATAACGCGCCTGCACATTCAGCAAGAGCAGTGTCAACATTCCTGGACAACAATAACGTCAACGTCTTGCCGTGGCCGTCACTTTCCCCTGATCTCTATCCAATTGACCACATGTGGGACTGCCTAGGGAGGCGAAATCAGGAATAGAGCAAACCCTCCAGTCAACCTGAGGCAGCTGGAACAAGCCCTACAGGATGAATGGGGAACACCCCTAACGCCACTGTCAGACGTTTCACGACATCAATGAGACGTCGAGTGTTTGCCTGCATAACAGCTGAAGGTGGACATACGAAGTATTGATGACTATGGACTCCATATTCCATAAATTCATTAACATATGATCAGAAACTTCGATTTCTAAAAAATGGAAATTAATAGTTCACACCAGTGTTAATAAAACGTTTCCTGGCTGTAAGATAAACGAGTTATTGCAAAACAAATGAAGTTAGATTATGTGCAAATGATTCAGTATTAGATAAAATGTTGTTAGGATAGAAAACTGTGTCTTGTTATTTTTCAATGAAAATTTGAATGAGTGGATAGTTTTTGGGGGGGTTTAGTGTATACCTAAAACAAGTTTTTGAAGTATAATCTTTCATTGCAATTTGCAAAGTCCATTGCATTTACTACTCTCCTATAGAAGTGAATGCAATATTGTAGAAATCCATAAGTGTCTTCGTTGTTTTGCATATATTAAAGGGGCAGTAGCACGTTTTTTGATAATTTTATATTTTAAATTTGTCACTGATAATTGTAATTGCGATTTTTTGTGAACACCTTTAATTCATTTTGTGTAAGAAAAAGGAATCGCATGGCTAAACTTTACTTTATATATTTGTATTATTACTGCTCCATTTAGTTTAAATATTTGTCTTTCAATTGGAACCATTAATTTTAATTTTCTGACATCACCTTATATTCCCCCTAAAAACGTGCTACTGCCCCTTTAATGTGTGTATCGCGTTGTGTATGGTCCTTTGTCATGTGTATTAACCAACTTTTATGTAATCTTATAATACTACTAAAACACCTTAGGGGCCAAACCAAAATGTCTGCCTGACATGTTTGAATGTGTTTTATCCCGCAACAGTTTAACGGTAATGGTGAGAAATATATGGATGACAACTTCTTTGTTCTTTGTTCTTTGTGCGACGTTCTATGCTTGAGGACGACAGAAACGTCGCATACAATGAACAAAGAAGTTGTCATCAATATATTCCTCAGTATTATTGTCATTCCAACTTCTAAAATGCCTCTCAAAGAAGTTAGTTAAAACGGGTTCCCCTTTTCCAAAACAAAAACTTTGTATAAATCCTTTGGCATATAATCCTATTCTCAAAAACAATGAGCACGTCAGTCTTTTAAGTCTTAAATTCAGTAATGAAGATTGCATAAGAAGGAGTGGATTCGCGAAAAAAATCAACAAGCCAAGACGAAAGCCATTTTTTCACTCATTTTAATGCCAGTGACTACCAAATCCCTGCATTACACGTGCTACCTAAAGTATCCCACTTGAACTAGAATTTTGAAAACGTTGTGTGACTGCAGTGACAAGTGACTACATCCACGTCTCTGTAATCAACATTCCTCTGTTGAACCACCTTACAACCACGCTAAACTGTAGCCTATGATTCTGTTCTGTTTAGTATAATGATATTAGTACACATGATGTACGTCAGGATTTTCCAAGGAAGTAAATGTCGATATTTAATAATATTTCAAGTCTATCAAATCCTTTTATGTTATTAAATTTATCTTTTGCTCAAAGATCTGAAGGTACTTGATTATTTGTGTTACGCAAATGTGTTTTCTACCTAGTACCGGTATATGGTGATTGGAACTGGAGAACAAGATGAAACTAGGTTGTTAAGGTTTTGACCCCTGTGACCCCATTTGGGACCATGAGGTCACGAAATCTTCTATTTAGAATCTCCAATTCCAAAGGAGTCTACACACAATTTTTCAGCTCTCTAGACCTTTTGGAACTGGAAAAGAAGATTAAAATAGACTTTTAAGGTTTTGACCCCTGTGAGCCCATTTGGAATCATAGGGTCACAAACTTTTAGAATCCCCATTGGCCAAGGAGTCTACTCACAATTGTTCAGCTCTCTAGACCTTTTGGAACTTGAGAAGACGGTGAAAATAGGTTTTTAAGGTTTTGACCCCTGTGACCCCATTTGGGGTCATTGGGTCACGAAATCTACCATTTAGAATCCCTATTTGCCAAAGAAGTCTGCACATCAAATTTTTGGAGTCATTGGTTCTGGAGAAGAAGTCGAAAAAGATAAAAGTTTACGGATGGACGGACGGATGGACGGACGCCAGACGCCATGCCATGCCATTAGCCCATCGGGTCTTTCAGACCTGATGAGCTATGTTGCAAGATATCAAAATTGTGAAATTTATTTACACCTCAGATCTGCTTTTTCCAAATTCAGATGTGGCATCTTTCATTTGTCAGTTGAAATTGGTAGATATAATAATGTAAATCATAATGAGAGATTATGTTTATTTTGTAAATCGATTGGCATAAATGTAATTGAGTTTCATGTTTCCTTGAAGTGTGACCGTTTCACGGAATTATTTCTACGATATTTACAGAAATATATGAAGGAACTTGATCCCATAATTGTTAACTTCATAAATATCTTAGAATCTGACAAAGACCATATGATAAATGATACATGTAATTTTCTTTATCATATACTTAAATATCTTAGAAATGTTCACCATGTGCACCAGCCTATGAATTAGGCAAATGCCTGTATTGTGGGACTGTGGTCTTTTGCTGAATAAATCTGTCTGTCTGTCTTGTCTGTCTGTCTGTCTGTCTGTCTGTCAAAGACAATCGTGTTGCTCACTCAGGTTGACAACAAGGGAAATATGTTTTGCTACTTTGATCCACGTTGATTCTCATAAACTTGTAAAGAAATGAGAACAGGTTATACACTTCACACCATTTATTTCAGAGACATGGGGTATGCACACATTTGATAAGCTAGAGATAAACCATTTAATGTATACGATTTTAAATGTGAGCCTTCAAACCCTAAACACCATAGTATATGGAGAATGTGGTAGATATCCTCTTTATATAAATGCAATATGTTAAAACATTAAGTTACTGGCTCATTCTATGGCAAAGAATGAAAACCCACTTTACCCGCTACGGGTTCCTTCTTTGTTTGGCATTCTATAAGTCCGTGTGATGATCAATAAGGAAGATTATTTTATGGATAATCAACTTCTTTATCCTTATTGACACTAAATGTCATATTATTTCAACTGCGGTTATACTATTTTTGCATCCCATGTTCATAATATTTTATTCTCCCATGGCTTGTAGATGACTGTATCACTATGTGGGAGACGTATACTCTTTTATTCATGCTTTTAAAAATTTGTTCTTGCATTGACCTGTACTCTATCAAATGGTTTCAATTATTGCATTAATCGTGAATACAAAATCAGTTTAGCTCCTGAAGATTATTTTAATTGAATAATTGATCAGAGACTAAGAACATATTTGTTAAGTTTAGATGTGGTTTATTAAGCTTAAAGTACACTGAAGGGAGATGGCTTGGAATAGAAAAAATACGTTTATGTCTGTTCTATATATTCAGCAACATATTTAAATATAAAAACGTTTTCTTCAGTTAAGTCCGTATTGAAATTCCTATGAAAGGGGGTATGTGCCAAAATAAAATCATGACACCTTTTAGAGTATGCAAGGTTGAGAACGTGAAGCAATGTTAAATGTTAAATGTTGCATGATTGGGCTTGTATTTAAGAGACTTACATAGTTGAGAACGACATGTTACATATTGCAAGTTACAAGTCTACATGTCTTAATTTTGGCACACATTCCCTTCCATAATACCCGTGTAGCCAATATGGAATATCGTAAATCCCAACTTCAGACAGATCACTGATCGCTTTATTTGTTAGTTTCAACGTTTAAGTGAACACGTCTTTTGTTTATGGACAATAAATTACCTACCTATTGAGTAGTTTTACCATTTGGGCCATTAATTGGATAACATTGTTCAACACAATTTTTAATATCACTAAAAGGGTTTACCCGTAATTCTTCATGACAGATACGTGGAATTGAAATAAGTGTCCGATACCTAGTTGGTCCTATCTAGTGTCACTATGTATGGGTACTTAGGGAGTCACGTAGTCATAAGATAAATAACTTATACTACCTTGGTACAAAAAGAAATAAAGCTGTTTTTTGTCAAACCATGTTAATATTGCGTAAGTTTTTGTAACATTTTTTGTAATTGCTAGTACTTTATATTACACATTAGGTTTCATTCACTGAGGCAGCAGGTAGAAGTTAGACTTATTGGTCACCAAGTCAACATGGTTAATGATAATTATACACAATTTTCAATTCATGACTTTTTTAATAAATGGCATTTGGCATATTTCGTTTTTGTATGATTTCATATGATTCTTACTGAATACTTTTATGACAAAATACATATGACATTCAACTAAAAACAAAGTAGAAAATATTTTCACCCGTTGGTTTATGATGATATACTATACATGTATATGACTATAAAGATTACAAGAGATAACTGTTCCACGTAGCGTTAGATGGATAACTACATTTCATTTATAAATTCTCAATTATAGATACACTATTTCAATTCAAAAAGTTCGTTCTTGATACATAATTTCACTTTTTCTTTTATATCAATATGAACTCCTGGAAAATATCGATCTCATGTTGTGTAACTTACTTGATAACTTTTTATAGTTTTTTATATTATTTTTATGTTATTACATAATGTTACATAAAACTCATGAAAGAGGAACTACTTAAATTTACTAAACTTAGATTTCCTTTCATTTTATGTATCTCTTGGTTTCCTCACTTTGTGCTTGTTCAAAATAAAGACATCTTACATTAAAATAGATATTCTACTCAGAGTCTGTTATAGACAACCGAATTATAATATCTCATCTTATAAGTATAAAGTACGTAGAATCAAAGTAAAATCGGGAATAACTTGTATGAATTTTACAAATGCTTTTTTTGCCACAAATAAATCCTTTTTGGAAAGACACATTAAAGTCACGGGGTAAATGAATAACCAAAAAAGGCAGAAAACGCAAAAAAATGTGACAGATGTTTATCACAACCTTTATGGCTAAATCACAATATCCAAATAGATGGAAAACCCATCAACTATTAGCATCACTCAAGTAAAGTAAAACGTTACATCTATGATTTGTTTGACGATAATGGTAATTTTCTAGATGTTAAGCAAATGAGAAATTTGTTTGAATACAAAACCAATTTTCGGGGATATCAAGGAATAATCGAATCGATAGAAAATTCCTGTATATAAAAAAATTCACATATTGAAAAAAAATTTGATTACCAATTTTACCAGATCTTTTACAAAACATAGTTGGAGAACCAAAAGATTATAGACATTTTTATGATATACTAATAACCGAAAAGAATCTAAAACCGTTAAAATACTGAGAAAAATGGCAAACAGAATTAAATGAAACCACTAATGAGAAAACATGGAACACGATAGAAAAAATAAAATTTATGTCTCATAACAGTATAAAACACTCTTGGTTCCAATACAATATAATACATAGGTTTCTGCCAACACATAATCTCCTGTTAAAAATGATATATACAGATTCTTATACCTGTACTATCTGTCAATCCGAAAAAGAATCAATTCTGCATTTATTGTCTTAATGTGACCTTATCCATCCTATCTGCGGAAAACTTTAAGAATGCATTTTTTATAAAACAGGAACTAATATCAAATTCTCGAGAGAAAAAAAACATTATTATTTTAAGATTTTGTGAAACTGTGTCATTGATTTAATAATTACAACGTATTCAAAAATGAAACAACAGGAAAAGATACAAAATTTTAGACATGTAAAATAAAGATAACGAATTGGCTACATGTAATTCACACATTTATAAGATAAGTTTATTGGCAAAAATTAGCAGGAGGTAAAAAGGGATTGATACCGGGCTGCCCGGCTGTCGGTCCTGCTAAAAAATGCCCACCTCAACTTAGAATATTGATTTTAGAGTTTTAAACCAAAAACATTCAAAGGTTACGTAAATACGATAATACTGCCCCGGTTTACAAGTGATCCGAAATAATCCGCAATGTTAAATACCTGTTTAAGTTGCCGTGATTCATATCTCCTTTGTTTAATATATAGCCTACTACACTCTGATGTTTAATCAATGCACTTCAGAGTAAAGCATGGTTTCAAATAAATCTTTTTTGTTGAATAATATATCTGAGTGCTCTATAATTGATAATTTCAAATGAATAAATCTAATTCACTTTTAGTTTAAGATGACTCTTTGTGAAAATATGCACAAGTCTGAAGACAGATTTTTATTTGTTCAGAATTCAAAAATTAAAAGTAGTTTAGAAAGAAATAGATGAAACAATTATTTTAACATTTTTATCTCAATTTATTCTAATCAAGCTTTGATAAATAAATATCCTCCACATTTATACCAAAATCCTGAAATTATTCCAAAATTCACTTTATTTTATCGCATTGCAAGCGTTGTGTCTACATATGAAAATATAATTAACTATATCAGATCAGCACGTGGAATCTTAAAACAGAAGCTATATCACTGACTCCCTAGTCTTGTCAGAATTTCACACGACAGATACTACAAAATCAGAGCAAAATGTTTGTCTCGAAAGCAGAACGTGTAAAGTAAAACGATTTCGGATTATAAAAAAAGAAAATTCTTCACCCGTTTACAAATCTTGATATGAATTATATTTTGAAGACCTCACCTTGTTTCATCAGTGCATCACTTGCAAGCTACTTTTCCAAATAATTCAATTTACCTTGTTTTACATCATTTGTCAATTATATGAAATTCTTTTTAATTATTTAAAATGCAAATGTTTTGGCCCAAAAGCCTTGTTGCATGTCGACGGCTATGATTGGAATGTTATGAGTTTATGTTGTTCATTTGTTTATTGCTAGCTTGGAACCTAACGTCCAAACATACGTAACCAAATTAAATTCTATTATCGAATAGATTCGTTTTTGGAATATTTGATAACTGTATACCTCTGTAGTAGAATAATATTCAGTTGTTCAGGTATCCAGAAAATGCATTTGTATAAATGTAGTCAAGTTATTTCGTCAACATTGAGATTAATGACAACCCTTATATAAATGCCTTAAAAATACTTGTATCTCCTTCTAAATATCAACAATTACTCAATAACCATTGTTTTCGTTAAGGCTGTCATGGCCACTTACATGTACGATACATCTAGCGCTTAGGAGAAAGAGGTATTCCAAAAAATTTAAAGGGGCAGTAGCACGTTTTTAGGGGCAAATAAGGTGATGTCAGGAAAATGAAAATTAATGGTTCCAATTGAAAGACAATGTATTTAAACTAAATTGAGCAGTAATAATTCAAATATATAACATAAAGTTCAGCCATGCGATTTCTTTTTCTTACACAAAATGAGTTAAAAGTGTTCACATAAAATGGCCGCCAATCGATTTTATGAGAATCCTCATACTTTGCCCTCTGACTATGGATGATTGGCTTGTGTAATAAGATTTTTGACATTGTCAAAATAATTCATTTAGTATTAACTTATTATTATCAGTAAAAAAATTAAACATAAAATTATCAAAAAACGTGCTACTGCCCCTTTAAATGTCTAGGTTTACGGGTTTTGTTTACAATATGAATACATGTAAATAGATAATTGATAAGCAACATTGTTACTCCGCTCTACTTAATCCAATGACCCAAATAACAGAATTATAAAATTTGTGATTTTCTATCTTATTCTTAACATATGAAATATAAGGCATTGATTTAACATAAAAGTAAAGTAAATAAAAGTGATGACACTTCGTAATTGCGAAATAAAGTGCTTGACGGGTAGCAACCTTTAAAATAAATCATGTATCGTAATCAAAACGATTTAGCAAATTACCATTGAAACAGCCAATGTTTTGATACCATTTTATATGTATTATATATGCATGGGGTAACAAACAAATATATGAATATATAATGTTTTCGTTTCCCTCAATGATTTAAATTAATCAAACTTTAAACAGCTCAGTTTCTGAATGACTCAGTTTTCAATTTCTTATCTGTAAATGTATATTCATATTTTCGGATTTCTTTCCGAGGTTCAGATATGAAAAATCATTGAAACATTTGCTGCACCAATTATTATCCTGAAATAAGATGATATTTGATTTATACGGATCTCATTCAAATCAAGTATTTTTCATTTTAGAACCGATCAACGAAGAGACCACAGTAAAACAGTCGAAAATTTTGCTGTGACATCAGTACTCGATATGTAGAGATTGATATAGAGTGAGTGAGTGAGTGAGTGAGTGAGTGAGTTAGTGCCTAACGCCGCTTGGGCAATATTTCAGCCGTTAGCGGCGGGGGATTGTATGGATGCTTCCTGTCTTCCCCAGATGACTGAAGACACATCAGCAATTAAGAAAGTCATTAATTGGTGTAACCCGAACGAAAATGGTAGCTGCAAAATGCCCACTATTTTTCTGAATAGAGCCCTTAGTTGTTCGAGAGACCGCTTGTTCTATTGCGTTTTTGTAATTCAATAGGAAAACAAGAGTTCTGAATAGTTATTGGATTGTATTCAGATTAATTGCAGAACATTGGAAAGTATCAAATACAATGTGTCTACCGGTATGTAAATAATAATGCTAAGGTATTTGTTAACCCTTTGTCTGCCTTAGGCCTTATCCTGAATAAGGATATCTGTCTGTCCGAAATCTTGATCTTGGGGAATCTAACACTACAATTTTCATTGATTAATATTCATTGTTTGAAAGATTGAAATGTTCGATGAAAGAAATAAAGCTTGTCTAAAAAGGCTTTCTGTGTTTGGAGAATTTGTGCAATGATGTTTATTGGCAAAATAGTTTTCTTGTAAACCTGTCCGTCAAATATATAAACTGAAGGAAACATTCAATTTAGTGTGTTTACGGTTTCGCTATGCGCGGGAATATCGGATATGTCTCAGAAAGTGTTATGCATTCGTTGCACAATCGTTGGTAAGAAATTGATTTTACCCAATCGCATGTTCAATCTTAATGTTAATACTATAAGATACAGTTGCCGGGGAGTGACGACAAGGAATTACGATAAAATCGAGGTATAATCACCATGGAGTGTCTGAGGATTTATATGTCACCCTGAGTTTAGTTTTAGGTCCTTTGGAATTCCTAACCTTATTTATCTATCGGTTGTGTCATAGTTTATCAGTTTAAGCAAACTTGCCTATAACAAGTTAGATCATGGTAAAATAGCGAGGTTCTTGGCGGTTTTCAGATACATGAAAATTGAAATATTGCGTCATTGTATATGCCATTTATAGAACATCCAAATGTTTATGCCACAGATAATACGAAAAATTAAATTAGTAGTTTTGAAAAAGACCTGAGAAATATAGATGTACAATGATGCCTAGTACTTGTATTAAGAATAATACAGTTATAGTTGTTTTCACTGTCTGTTCAGTACAATAATCTTATATAAAATGATGATGTGTAACTATTTCATTGGAGGATGGAGATTACTATACCTTAATGATTAACACAGATAGGATACTATCTCACACCAATTAAGTTGAGAGTTACAATCAAAGGAAATCAATTTCAAGACAGTCACAATGAATCATTTTTCAAATGTTCATTTTCCAACCTACTAAATTTGAAATGTATTCATTCTAAAAAAATCGGAGTGTTTTTTGTTAAAATAATGATTCTAGTTTAAAGAAGGCACACTGATTTAATAAAGATTGAATAATTACTAACGATTGTAATCTGATTCAATTTAAACCATTGACTCTTTGTGATGTTAAAGTTGTTGAAGACGGTTTCTTTTCAGCAGATTTATATGTAATGGATTTCAATTTTGTTTGCAATTAATCTATATAAAGACATGTGTTAACCATTTGGGAACAAGAACTGTTACATGCCTGTTGAGCAAAGATTGAATGAAAGAATAAATGTTAATCTAAGGTAAAGAGGCTTAAAGAGGCAGTAGCACGTTATTAGGGGGAATATAAGGTGATGTCAGGAAAATGGAAATTAATGGTTTCAATTGAAAGACAAAGTATTTAAAGTAAATAGAGCAATAATAATTCAAATATATAATGTAAAATTTAGCCATGCGATTCCCTTTTGAATTAAAGGTGTTCACACAAAATGGCCGCCAATGGATTTTATGTCAATCTTCATACTTTGTCCTCTGACTATGGATGATTAGCTTGTGTAATGAAATTTTTGACATTGTCAAAATAATACATTTAGCATTAACTTAGATTTTTCAGTGAAATATTTAAAATATAAAGTTATCAAAAAACGTGCTACTGCCCCTTTAAGACAACAATCAACTTTTTATTTCATGTAATGCGACATTTGTTGTAGATTACAATATCAAGAAAGTGACACATATGGTTTGGTGAAGGAGAATGTATGCATTACTGAGAGGATACCGTACCGTAACAAATGGTCTTATGAATTAGTTTAGTATCTTCATGAAAAATAATCGAAAATTATTTATGGACTATTGCTACAATCAGTGAATTATGCGCTATTAATGTTATTAAAATAGGTTGATTTGAAATGACTGACCGTCATAAAGAGTCTTTTCTATGATGCATCTTTGTATAACCTGTTATTGAACACATTACATTTTCTAGCGCCTGCATGACGTTTGTAATACATCAGAAATCCACGTTTTTGAAAGGTGATAAGAACAGTGTCACGTTTTCTGGTAATACCAGAACATTTTTCCTTTTGAATTGGCAAACATGTGTCACTGGTCTGTTTGTTGTAACTCGTAATGCAGAACATGTAATTGTATTCTTGACACTGAATAACGAGCAGGTTTGTCATCCGGTACTTCAGTCTTGCTATGGATAACCTAAACAAATAGGAAATTTATTCAAACTTCAAGAAAATATTACTTCAGGGTAGGCTTCCGAGGTTCGCTTCTGTTGCAGCCTCCAACACTAGCTGATAAATAGGTCATTTGGTAAATTATGGAAAACATAGGGATGTATCAGCGGCCCGCTTGAGAGAGGTTGATATATCCCCATGACCCTCCACGGAATGTTAGAGCGAATTAGTTCTTACCAAATGTTAAAACTCATCGCATATAGTTTGATAATAAAAAGTGTGTTAAAACTCTTATGTGCAATAAAAAGATGATTTTAATATTATGGAAATATAATGTAATGTAATATAACTTTGACTTTGACAGTTTGTAAAAAGTTACAAATCGTTTGATCAAATGTAACCACAACGTGTTACACGTAATTATCCAGAATAATATTGAACAATCAGGCATATAGATTCGCATGAGGTAGGATTTTCGGCCTAGCTGCTAATTAAGGAGATTGGTGGCCTGTCACATTGTCTTCACTTCCAAATGAGGTACAAAATTGTATTGATGAGCAAGCAGACACACGATTACTTAGGGTGCAATAAAGTCTCCTACATTGTATATCTTGTCTGAGTGTGGTCCTGTGTCAACAATGTGTACTTCCAAACTTTGAACAGATATTTCATGTCCGCAACCATAGAAACTTAATATACTCTCCCCCCAAAAAAACAATAGATGATTTTGCAAATCTCTGTCGAGTGTTAAAAACAAATTAAACAATATAAATGTTATATATCCTTCAGAAACGTCCTTTTTATTTGATGGTTTACGACTTTAGTACACAAAGTCGAAAATTGTATACTTCTTGTATATTGAGACTCATCTGAAGACTATTTTGAACTTTTAATGTTTAGAAAAAATATATAGCAGAATTCACGTAAGAGTAAACGCTAGATCATGTGGTGCCTTTAACCACCAAAAGGCACTTATTGTTTAAAATTTTGTTATTCAATTTTAAATGGAACAAAGGTTACCATTATGCATCGACAAAGTGTTGGAAATGAAAACGTCGTCGAGCGTGAAATTGAATCCGATGTGTCATGATTCGCATTAGTCTGCCATCAGAATATTCCCCATCGTCCAATTGCAAATTAATGTTCGTTCCTAAAGGTCACTTCCGATCAAAAGGGCTAAAGATGTGTGCATCAAAGAGTAGCCACGAAAATGCCAAATTTCTACATTAAGGTCACGATTTTTCTGATTCAGTGTCAAAGTGCAGTGGAAGCTGTTGTTGTGGCGGCTTGAAAGCGGTTCCTGAGGTGCAGTTGAAGCAGGTACCGGCCTTCATTTTGGGTTGTCACTGGCGGCCTGCCGCTTCTAGCTCGGTCTCGAGTCGATCCAGTCTGTTGTAGACGTCCACGCAGCCTAAGAATGGTTAGACGATGACATCCGAATGCGGCAGCAACTTCTCCATCAGTGGACCCAGTGTGCAGCATTCCAATCGCTCTTTCCCGCTCTTCTGTTGTTAATCTCGGCATTGTAATCGAATTACGGTGTGAAATAATAAATACAGGGGCCTTTTATACCCGTTACTAACTGATTTCACGTGCATATCATGCGTGGTAAAAATTCTATGGCTACGTTTTGGTGACATGATCCTTCTGATGAAAACCAAATTGTTTAAAAAGTTCACCATTTAGAAAGTTTTAAAAACACATCTAGTCCGTAAACATGTGCCAAAGATTCCTAAAACAGCCGATGCACATTTTAAACAAAAACGTTTTCTTAGAATCTTATGGTTGTGTTTAGAATAGAAAAAATATTTCAATATTTCGTCATTTATCAGACAAAATAACGAATATATATTTCCAAAAACGTAACTTATTTCCTTTTTTAGGAATGTGCATTCATTATCAAAGAAAATAAAGTCAGTTTGGTTAATTTTTACAATTTTCACTTCAATTATTTCATGATCGGAAATAGGACAATTGACCTCACCCATGAAGAACTGGCGATAACTTATTTATCAATAAAGTTACAGGTCTGCTGTTTTATTACAAAGCACTAAACTGATAGAGTGTTACATAACGACATAGCAAATTCCTCTGAACACGTAACTGTTTATGATATTCAAATTCAAAGAGGTGTAACATTTCTTTTGGCGTTCAGTTTACAATGGTCAGAAACCAAATGCCTTGTTACCAATCAACCCGATTACCGTCTTCGCAAAAGAGAACCTTTGGAGATCAAAAAGAATCAGCCATTAATTAACCGTAATCAGGGTTACTACATCCCGTCAGCCTATGATCTTCTCCTTAATTAATTAACTGTAATCACTCATGTACATCACTGGCCTTTTTCTATTAAATGCAAACGCACTGCAATGTACATTACTGGTTTCCTACCACTTATCTCTGTTTAATTACATTTACTCTTTTCATTAAGTTGTTGTTACTGTGTATTGTATTATTTACTTATATATATATCCCCCTACTTCATTACTCTTCCTCTGCTTGATAACGACACAAGAATCTGTGTCGAAACGTCGCAAACAATGAACAAAGAAGTTGTCATCCATATATTCCTCTCGATTATTGTCATTCCAACTTTTCAAATGACTCTCAAAGAAGTTATTTAGTAAACTGACTTACTAACTATGTATATGAAATGAAAGAATGAAATGGATTAATTCATTAATAAATTAATCGTTTGTTAGAACAAATTTTTACTTGCAATGTTACACTTATTACCTTAGAACATTTTTTTCACCTTTAGAGGAACAAACGGGTTACACTTCTTAAGTATTCTTGTATGAATGAATTTAATTGAAATTAAGATAAGAAATTTTTACTTTATAGTCATTAATCTGTCAAGTATGACATTTGTAGAATGTTGTTTGTAGGTATTGTTATATCGTAAAAACAGGTGTTGTTTGAATAATTTTCGTATGTAAATTTTTTATATTTCATCATTCAACCAACATTTGGATTGTGGGTTTCCTATATGGTGAACTGCACTCTATTCCTTAATAATTATCTGTCAAAAAAATGAGGTGTCTTTCATTTCATTTTTTAAGGCATTATTTGGAATTATTAGTTCTTAAAATAAGATTTATTTGTTATCCTTGTGAAGATTATTATCTTAGTAAAACCTTTTGGATTTTATGGGGTTTTTTTTAATAATTATAATGTAAGATTTTAAAAGATTGTAATATTATCACGTTACTTGGTGATAGAAGAAAGTAAATTAGTTCACGTCGTGTTTCTTTGTAAACTCACAAACATATATACTCCTCTTGTGATATGTGAAACTGGACGAGATAAACAACATTGCTAATGAACACAACTGAACCAAATTGCGAATTTCGAAACCATGAATGTTAAGAAAGATAACATGCCTGTTAAGAAATCGCCGTTTCGTGACTTATCAAGATGAGATAGGGAGTCAGGAATGGCTTTCGCGGCAATGATTAATGTTCAGGAAGTCAAAACATGTCATCAAACTTTAGACTTCATAATCTTTGACTGTCTAGAATGTCGTGACCTTTCTCTTGTAACATTTCATTAGTTTGTCTGACGTGCAGTACACTATAGGATTAATTTTTTTTAGCTTACCAACATTTAATAACTCAATATGGATCTCAAAAGTTATACTTTCATACATTGACATTAATTATAGTAAATGAATTGCATTTGAAATAGTTGAAACTGTAAAGGGTTTTAAACTCATAGATATGCTTGTATTGTATCTTATCTTAATATAAAACAAAAACACGTTGATACGGATTCTTGTAACGATAATACATGTTGCGTGCCTTAAATTTAAACCTTAACCTAAAAAACATTTTCACTTTAAAATTAAAGGCTCTATGTAATACACCTGCGTATCTTAAGTTTGTTCATTTGCTTGTGTATCTTAGTGGAAAATATCATGTTAATTGGGTTTCATTTTGACGTCAATAACAAAACTCCAGAAGCACCTACAAGGGACAACCAATTATCCATTAGTACAATAATCATTCCCAAACCATATTCCGGGATCGAAATGTCACTGGTACTGAATTTAGATATTTGGCATGATTAAATAGACAAATGGGGTCATATTTGTGAAACTCAGATTTTCTTTAATTTCGATTTAAATGTTCCATATAAACATTACAAGAAAGAAATCAGTACAATTACATGGCATTAATGCAAAAGAACAAATATGACTTAGGTCTATTACTAATGAAGGATTTTGTAGCGAAAAATACAAAATAGGGTTTTCGAAGTTTTGACCCCTGGTCATTTCAATGCCTTGCCAAATTAGTTATGGTTATCTGTAAGGTATGACATACGAATATGTTAACGCGAACTAAATGTTAACTTATGTATTTAAATTTCAACATCATCTGTTTCGTGTTCGCATTGCTAGGATACCCCAAAAACATTCCAATTTACATGATACTTGCACTAAAAACGCAGGTAAGTGAACAAACTTAAGATACGCAGATGTACATTGATAATATAATGTGTTTCAGGGTGGGAACATATAAATCAGTCTCACTGAAAACTGAGTTGGAAATTTTTCTGATACTAATACCCGGCGATAATTCAAACATAAATGCATTGGTCCAGGGTATGCATTAAGTGCGCAGTCATGGTGCGCAAATGAAGGATCCACCCTATTGGCGGTCCTTTGCAAGATGTGTGTTTCTCATAGGCTTAATTTACAAGTATCACTTAAACTATCTATAATCTACCCAATGGTTAGGGACCTGATTGTTATAGGCCCACATTTACATAATGTTGCCACCATGTGATACATAAAATATATTTGTAACTCTGAGACCAACAGAGTTGCCATAGTAACACCTGGTATATAAGGAAGGGCGACGAGAACAGGTTTGTCTTTCATCTTTTCCGTCCAAGTGTCTCACCTAGACAACTCACCTGAAGTCAACGATGAAGGCCTTAGTCCTTGCACTGCTTGTAGTGGGTGAGTTCATTTTCTGTCTCTATTTCTCCCTAATTTTAGACATGTAAATTTTCTGCGTTGAAATGTTTGATTTATTTATTTGTGACACGTTGACATTATCATTTGTTATTTCTTTCCTCAAATTAAACTTATGATACAAATTCTGAATAGGAAGGTCGTTATCACGGATTAATTCACTTTGAATAGATGTACGATTTGTCCACTATGTAGAAATGTCTTTCAGATTTTTATTTTATGTTATATTTTCTTGGTTTAGCTTACAGCAATTTCTTTGGTTTAGCGTACTAAGGCTTAAAGAGCAGTAGGAAAAAATATTTACTTAAATTTTAATATTAAACATAAGTTGATGTCAAACGTATTATCTTTAGGAGGTTGTATATCTCATTACTCTATTCAATCTTATCTAGTTGCAAGAAAAATAATCAGCTTTCAAAATAAATTCCATTGGCGGCCATTTTTGTGTGAACACCTTTTATTAATTTGTGAAATGGATATTTACTGAACATGGGTTTGTCTTATTAGAAGTGCATTCTGTGAGTTTAACACATTGTTTTGCAAGAGATTACATATATTTTCGTTGTAGTGAGATCTTACGTGCTACTGTCCCTTTAAGTAAAAGCTACATTGTCATATTTGTATGTTTAAAATAGTTTCACGATACAATTAAAAATATTTTAAAGCCCACTTTTGATAAATCTTGAATCTTGACAGTTTTAGCATTTCAAGTCGCTTGTCGGGTCAGGGATTAAACGGGTAATGCTTTAAACGTTTAGATTATTTGACGTGAACACAGGCCACTCACTCAGAGATAAATCAAAGTCAATCGTCAAACAATTTAAACAGCAAGTTTTAATCTGGAAACAATTCGTTTTTCGTTGGTGACATATAGCTAGCTGTGTGAATGTGAGACTGTTTCCTAGAATATTCATTTTAACCCAGAAAAGAAATGTGTGTTTACATACCTACTTATTACATATTGTATTAAATGGTACACTTTCGTAAATTATGAAAATGATAAAAGTTATTCTACATCAAATTTGACTTCAATCTATCGAAGTAACACGTAAAAAGTTACCCTAGTATATCATAATCAGCTCTCAAGGCTTATTGTCACCATTACTGAATTATAACATTTTTATTAAATTATCCAGAGTCTTTCTGGGGGGGGGGGGGGGGGGGGGGGGGGTCTAGGTATGCTACTAAACAGATAGTTTGGAAGGAGTTTTGCTTTCAGAACTATGTTTCTTCCAAAAGGTGTAAATTTTAAAACATATTTTTATTATAGTTCGCATGAATCATATTATCTAGTGAAATATCAAAATCACTAGCAAGTACATGTTGTTAAAACTTATCTTTTGACCACTCAAGTTTTAATTCTTTGCAAACTTACGTTTTGTTCTTTTTATTGTCCCAATCCATATTGATTTAGTCTTTTCGGCATTTATCTTGTTGTTTTTACTGTGTATTGTACTATTTACTTCTATATAAGCTCCTACTTCATAACTCTTCCTCTG
Source organism: Steromphala cineraria (assembly GCA_916613615.1). Lineage (NCBI taxonomy): Eukaryota > Metazoa > Mollusca > Gastropoda > Trochida > Trochidae > Steromphala > Steromphala cineraria. Next base: position 27,284,991 of record OU744736.1, on the reverse strand, counting down.
CTTGAAACGTCGCATGCAATAAACACAAAAGTTGTCCTCCATATATTCCTCTGCATAATTACGTTTTGATGTTCATTGTTGGTACTACTTTTTACATTCTATTAGCAATAAATGCAGAAGCTAGTTTGTAGGAAGTAAGGAGTGTTACGACGTAAGAATAGGGCGACATTTTTTAAAATTAAAACTTAGGTTTGTTTTATTTTGGTAATGCTTTGCATGTCATCAATACTTGCCGTTGTGTTCTTGACATTGTACCAGTATTAAAGGCATAATTCAATCAATAATTTCATCTGGACCAGGGCATTTTCATTCTTCATCTTTATAAGTGCATCTAGAACATCATAAGTAAGTTTACCGTCAAGGGATGTAGATGCAATGTTATATAGCCTTGAAGTTGGTATTTCACTAAAATGGTTAAATTGTGTATATTCGTCACAAGTATTTCATTTTTGTAATTAGTTCATTCATTTTGAAAAATATCACCTTGTGTATCAGATAGATTTCTATCACTATTTTCAAGTTTTGATATTGATTCATTAATATATTTGGAAGGTTCTTACCCTTGTTCTATAAATTTTATTTTTTTTTATTTTATGAAAGAACCTTTGGTCTTAGTTTTTATAAAAACAAATCCAATTCTAATCTTATTTATTTAATTTTGCCTAATAGTATTTCTTTTTCTTTTTCTTTTCTGTTTTGTTAATCTTGATTTCATAGTCAAGTAAAGTTTCTTCTAGTATATTTTATGAGGCCAAGTTTAATTTCATTAACTTTCTTTCACTGAGAGACATCAATCTGTATAATGCGAATGTGATTTGAAATGTTTAAAACATTTCATATGATTGTTCCTGTTTCACCCTTTTAAGTTTCAAAGGTAAACTTCCATACTAAACACTACCTTAAGGTCAAAGGTAAATTTTCATAGAGTTTCATTGTTCTTATGTTTAGCTAAATTATCAAACTGGTCTTATTTCAAAGAAAGAAGTAAACTATGTTTGTGGTTACATAATCTTTAAAAGAAAATATGGACACACTAAAAGAGCAGCCTTTATCAAAGCACCTATCAGTCTATCAGAACTGATATTACTGTTCGAGAAATAGTTAGGTCACCCTGTAAACCATATCTTTCACGTTTTTAAATTTTTCATTATGAATTATGATGAATCAAAGGTATTTTTATTTCAAATGATATTTACTTTAAAAATACAAATTTAATGGTTTTAGTCAGACATATATCAACTTTCTTCGTCATTATGTAACAGCTTTACATAAAAATTGTCCTGTATATTCTGAATAACAGAGGTTCAAGAAAGTGACTGAAAACACAAGACACTACTTCCTAAGTCATGATTCCTTAAGCATTCTATGTTGTACAAATGTAAAAATTATGTGGGTTATTATATTTGCACATAGAATACGCATTAAACAAGTGTGTGAACAAACTTGGGTTTTCATCTGTAAGCAGTCAATGTTAAAAGCTTAGACTTTGTATTGAATTGATACTAAACTGATTGGTTCATTGTCACGTTGATCGAACTAGTTATATTTTTTTTATAATTATACGAAGATTTAAAACAAGCTATATGATAAGGCCTCAAGTAATAGTGTCATTTGCACTTACTTTAAATGTCAGCCGCTCAAAGACAAGCGTTTTAATTTGTTTGAAGTTTTGATAATATCCACATGCATACATGTACCTGACATTTGACTCCTGATTTTTCAACTACAATTTTTATTAAATTTGATTATTTTTGAATTTTTGAATTTTCAACACATTTTTTACAGGAAAATGTCTTCATCAAGCTTATCCCTACCAGGGATATCATTTCCTAAACAATAAAGTCTTCCAAGACAAGACCACAATGTTTTGAACCTGAGCCTTCTGACATCATGTGACTTTCATTTTCGACCGGTCTTTTTTTCTGACATAAAAAAAAAAAACTGACATCAAAGCGCAATGCAAAAACTGTGTCACGCGCATAATTCAATAATCCGATACATATGTCAGTAAGATAGTGTTTTTTTCATAGAAAACTAAATTTAACCATGCGCTGTGATATTAAGTATATAGGGGTAACTATACAAATGTTCCTTAGATTATTTTGAGTAGTTTACATGTTTTTCAATGACATAGCGGGAGCATGTCATAAACGAGAATGAGTGACACATTCTCCAAGCCCAATAGCTGGAACTATATGTATATGGAGCCAGTCATAGCACCTTTGAATACAATATGTTTAAACTGGCTTTTTATGATTCATCTCTTTAAAGGGATAGATAAGGGGCGTACACACGTAATGTACGTCAAGAAATAAACCATGTACGACCGAAAATTTAATTTCATGCGTATCATGTACGCAAGTAATAACTGTGTACGTCTGCTGCTTTATTTCGGTGCGTATCATGTTAATGGACTTTCATTAGAGTGATATATATATAATTAGATACATTGAAGAATCACAAGTGGAAACGCATCATTCTTTAAACAGAGACATATACATGCGTTGATTTGGCCTACGTTTCTTATGATTTAAATATCAATAATTTTTTCTCCTTCTTCAACTCGATATAAATGGGTACAATGTTCAGTTGCCATGACTTCTATCGTACCTTGTGGCAAAATTATTTAAGTGTCACATTCTGATCCTGTTTATCAATATGTGTAAAATCCGTAAATCAATGTTTTTTTCTAATACCTATGTTAGTTTCACACTGTTTAGTGACTCGAAATCTGCAATGTGATAGACTATTTGAACATTTACATGTCTGAAATGAAATTGATTCAGTCTTCATAAAATATTACCAGTTTGGCTTTTCTTTTCTTTTGTTTGTGAATAGTTTGTTAGTTAACAGTGAGAAGTAACTTGAAAAAGCATTGATAGTTCATGTATGTTGAATACATTTATATTTAATCAACTGTAAGATAGACAGCAAACTATCCAATTATAACAATACAACCATAAATTAAGGTATAAAGAGATCGCTTCATTCTTACTACTATATCAACTGTAATACGACTTCACAGATCAAGTTCATTAAATTTAGTTAGAGTTCAGTTACACTGATGATAGGGATAAAACACATTGCATTGTAAATAAATGAAGAATTTTCTTTGTCAAAAATATTGTCCTAAGAATTAAGTTAAATTGAATAGAGCATTGCGTATGTATTTTGTTTTTTTTACCGATAATATCAACCAAAACTTGTTTATATTAATTTGGATGGATAGCAAGATCTTAAATGATACCGAGATGGTCAAAATAAACAACGAACAAAGCAAAACTCTTTTTATTTATTAAAATGCAACAACCTGTTAACACTATGTCAGTAAACTCTCCAATTCTTGAGTACATCTCTAATTAAAATTCAAGGTGTATGTACAACTTCTCTCAAAAAGTTATCTGGAGCCCTGAATTATGATAAAGACTTATCATGCTCGTGTGTTTTGGGAAGGTTACTACACAGCATTAGGAAGAGACACTATGTATCAAGGCTGGCAAAATACATGTACAATGTTAATTACTAAGGAAGGATATTAACTATCCAAAAACACATTAGAATTATGACCTCTTTATATCGGTCCTTGTTTGTTATTTTAGTTGCGATCGTCCAGCAACATGTATTGGCAACAGTTGGTGATGCCTGTACTGACGACAGCGGCTGTGCTACAACGATCGAAACATGCGATAAAGTAACAACACATAAATGTATCGCAAAAGGTAAGTAATATTTAAGGAATATATACGTTTGGTCACTTGATTTACGTGTGTGATTTTGGCTTGTGTTAAGAGGATTTTTAAGTTATGAGGAAACCAATAAACTTTGTAATATATATATATATATATATATATATATATAAAGGCATATAAAGGCATTTACATTAAACATCGCGCGTAATCTTAGTTCATTGTTGAAAAGACTTGTTAACAAGTCGAAATGCGACGCATCCAGTCATCATTAAAATGATATCTACAGCAAGTGTCGTCTGAAGTATTTTATTTTCAAATATATATATATATATATATATATTTATATTGATCTGTTATGTGACGTCATAACATGGTAACGTCATAAAGACCCCATGATTATCACTGAATAGTGTGAAACCGGTCGGGGATTCAAATCGTTTCCAGACTTTTGTTTTTTTATCTATTTCTTACTTGAACTAAGAAGAAGTGTTCTTGTTTAAATATATGATGGATGGGATGAATAGGGATGGGTGTTTGTCTAACCAGTACCACATACCACATGATCTCGGGATAGCAGCTAACCGGTACTGGCTAGGCAAACACCCATCCGTTATACCAGAAAGAATATCAAAGGAATTCATCATCGAAAGTATATTATTCATCCTGAATAATAACACATTCCATTTTGATAGTTCCCATTATAAACAGATAAAGCGAACCGCGATGGGGACCAAAATGGCACCAACGTATGCCACACTTGTCCTTGGCTATTTGGAAACAAAATTATACTCAAAAGTTGAGGAAAATTTTGGTAAAGAATTCAGTCAGGAATTTGAAAAAAAATGGAAGCGATTTTTAGATGATTGTTTCATCCTATGGAACCGAAACGAAACTGAATTAAAATGTCTAACAAATGAATTACAAAATTTACATCCAAGTTTGACATTTACAAAAGAGGAGAGCAATTCACAACTTCCATTTTTAGATGTTCAAGTATCAATCTCGAATAAAAATGTAGAAACAGATGTATTCTATAAACCTACTGACTCTAAACAGTACCTGGACTTTAATTCATGTCACCCGCGTCATACAAAAAATGGTGTTCCATATTCACTAGCAAGACGCATCCGGATGATAGTTTCAGATTCTGATCGTGTAGAATATAGATTAAATGAATTAAAAGAACTATTACTACAAAGAAACTATCCAAGGCAAATTATTGACGACGCAATTCAACGAGCAAGGAAACAAAACAGAAATGAACTTCTATAATTAAAGGAACGGGTACAAGAAAATGTCTTACTATTTGTATGAACATTTAATCCCAGAAACCCTGAAATATTCCCCAAACTTAGAGAAACGCTTCAACCCTTACATAGGTGTGATACCTTAAAGGACAAACTCACACAGCTTACTCTCATCAAAAGTAAAAGACAGGGTAAAAGTATTAAAGATATATTAACAAAGGCTAAATTTGATCATTCAGATTCTGGTGAAAAATCAATTAGCAAGTGTGGTAGACCAAATTGTGGAACATGCATGTACTTATTACAAGGAAAGGAATTTAGGTTTAAAAGTGGACACCTATTCTATGTACGGGAGAACATGACATGCGCATCTAAAAATGTACTATATGTTATCAAGTGCAGTGGATGTGGCCAGGATTATATAGGACAAACTGGAGATACACTCAGATCACGAGTGAGGGTCCATAAATGCCCCTCTTGCCGCTGCATTCCACTCAGCGAGCAAATAGAAAGATGCGCCGGGAATATTAGTCCTAATTTCCAAATATTTCCTTTTTACAAAGTCATGACAGACGGTGATGAAAGACGGAAAGTTAAAAAAAATTACTTCATCAAGCAGTTTAGACCACAATTAAATAGCATTACTTTCACATAGAAAGCTGCATTACCATAATATTGTTATTGTCAAACTGCTTCGTTATGTACATGACGTGAATGTGTTGAAAACGTCATCTGTATGTGTGTAACGCATTATAATTTCACACTCTGAAGTTTACACATATTCCCGAACGTTGATTGGTCTAGGGCATGGTCATGTGATCTAAGTTTCGTCGATTCATTTCCAATGAACTCACCAAATAAGTGTTCATACTGTGTGAACGTTCACCGGAACTACTTTAATTCTTCGTCAAACACCAAATCAAATGTTATAATAATGTTATTCATTTATATAGCGCTCCAAAGACACAAGCACTTGGGGCATGGATATTGCTCATATACTATATATAGTATATGAACACTGCCAATGCATCAAGTGCTTGTGTCCAAAGACGTAAATAGAATATTTACGTCTTTGAGCGCTCTTATCAATATTTTACCAATTGAACTATAATGATTTTAATCATATCAAATTTTGCCAAGTAATGTATTTTGAATTTTTTATGTAAAACCATTCATCGTATCATTTGCTTTTGATAATAAACTAAACAATTGATGAAGAATAAATCTGATCAGAGGCATTTACGTGTTCTATAAAGTGTCCCTGATCTGATCGAACGGAACGAGATAGATGCTTTATAATTTGACATTACGATCAATATAGCCTAGGGTTCTGTACCCCGTAACAAAGACAACCATATACTCACGATGTATACACCAAAGACGAACGTGTGCCGATAGAGCAGTTATCATAATAAAAAATACCACTTTTGTTTACATATTTGGACGAAGATACCCCTGCGGCCAACATGACAGTGAAGCGACGTTATGCATAAGGCAGATAACTCTGATCTCCTGTCCTTGCGCGAAGAGATTTTATCATAGTGTGCGCTTCATTTAGCATATCGTGTTCTCTAATTATACATAACTTTGACAAATTCCGATAACATTCAGATTGTTTCCAAATTGGGATTATTTCTTGTCGTATGTCGCAGTGTTACTCGTTCAAAGGACAAAAAGGTTTATATCAACCCGCCGTTCCATTCCATATATGGTGCGAAATTATAAGAATTGAATGTCAGTTTGTGTGTTTGCACTGGAAAATGAACGATGTCAAAGCTACATTCAAACTCTCATGTGATCCCGCTCGCAAGCTCGCTGGGTTCACACGAGTTTGAATGTAGCTTTGACATCGTTCATTTTCCAGTGCAAACACACAAACTGACATTCAATTCTTAAGTACACTAATCCTTCTGTCACAATAAAGCAACGTCATAAGGCCCCATGATGATCACCGTGAAGGTGTGAAGCGGTTGGGCATACAAACTATTTCCAGAGTTTTATTTTTTTATCTATTTATAACTTGGACTATGAACAATTTTCTTTGAGTGACATATAAATATATATGTCACTCAAAGAAAATATAAATATATATCACTCAAAGAAAATTGTTCATAGTCCAAGTTATATATATAACGTCATCTGTATGTGTGTAAAAAACATATAGATATATATATACATATACTATAAGTACTAGCCATATATATATATATATATGTGAACTAAGACAACGCGCGATGTTTAATGTAAATGTGGAATTATGACAGCATGCAATGTCGTATGTGTAATACAAAATTATATGTAATTTCAGCATGCGGGACCACAGACTGTAAAAATAGTGGGGTATGTGGAACAGGGAAGATATTACCCTGTGATTGTAGTGCTGCTGGTGGATACACAGGACCAACGTGCGAATCTGGTAATTCGTCCTTCAACACTTATGTATTATACGAAACTTAACTTGCGTTTTAACTTTTACTAACACGCTGTGATTGTTTGTTTGCGATCCGTTTGTGATGTTTAATACTGTTATGGCTCTTATTTCATCAGTGTGCAGTCAACTCGCACTCTATAGCTAGCATTCTGATGAGTGCTCGTTCAGGGCTTATTACATCTGGTAAATGTTATCATCACTTGCAAAATGCTTCATTTTGACCACTTTCTCTGCTACCACTTCTTGAACTATTTGTCAGATTAACTAAAATGTTTGCGACTTAACATGAAGATTATTGAAAAACGATCATTCCTAAAATAGTTAAGAACTCATTTAAGTTTACACAATATGCATAGTTAACGATAAACAACTATTGAAACTATGCGAAAAGAGTAGAAGAAAAGAGTAGAAGGAGTAATCGGAAAGGTTTACATTATTCAAAATGATACTTTAATTATGATTTTTATTTAAATCCTTCAATTAATCTGTCGTGCTGGGATTATTTCATATTAGTCGGACACTTAATGATGTCAGTTTGATTATATATTTTTTTGTGAGGATTGCCCTGGAGAAAGTCTAATCCGGTACAAAATTCATGGCTATGAATCTTAAGTATCTCCCGTTTCTGATGTCGTAAATTGTTAATTACTATCAACTGTTTTACAATGCAACTTTCTTTGTTTTTGAATAACTGTGCTTAAATGAAGAGGTTGGAATCCCCAAAAGACACTTTTAGCTATTCTCAATGATCCATAAGAATTTTGTTAGATAAGCTAGGGCATACAGTTTTGAGTAATGCTCTGGAAACGTAATCCTTAGTTAAACGTTTTCAGGGAAACCGCTAAAAATACATTAAAAAGGGGTTGAAACCGCCAAAGGGACATCTACACTTAATAATTGATCCATATACCAAGTTTCATAGAGCTAGGTCCTAAAAGTTTTTATTGCGAATTTGCTTCGATGATACCAGATCGGTTTTAAACCCATTTAACTTAGCTAAACTACCCCAAACCATGTACGTTCATACTGTCCATAAAGTATACTTTGTCTGTAAACAAGAACGAATGTCTTGAGTGCTTGGGTTGAGCTTGAAGGGTATGATGTGTTGTTTTATTAAGAACTAAAGCGTGCCTATAAGGTGCCTTCTTAACAGATAAAAATTCAAAGAATTTTGAAACGGAATATCATCACAAGGTCCGACTCGTATAGTTGTACTTATTTTTCTTGGGCGATTCTAATTGTTGCTCAAATGTATAAAACCTAAGAGCATTTATGAATAGTTTCACTTTCAACCAGAATGTTTTTATCAATCACAGTCTATCATAGTCTATTCAACTAGTTTCATGACTTTCAATTCCTTCTTGGTGTAAAGACTACCTTGCAGAAACTTAAATTGGAATTCTAATAATTTGACATCCCGTGTTGAACATCTGAACTGTATGTTTTTCGAGGTTAGAGAGAAAATATTATAGTTTGCTCTTGGACTAGAGTAATAATGAAACTATATTGAACCATTTTCTAGCTTCGGCAAGGCTAAGACATTATCGCTGGTAGTCGCACTTGACTAAAGTATACAAGTTTGCTGATTTATACATTTCTGCCATATAGGAGGAATACAACAAAACAAAGATACGAAAAAAGTAATAATGTAACTCTTATGTTACCCTTTACCCTCTACTAAAGTCCCATGATCAGAAGTTAAGTAATATAGATAATTTTAAAAGTATTTTTAACGTATTCACTGAATATTCAGAAATCAATAAGTACAACCAAACCAGAAATCAGATTATCATTCGTAAAATAAGAATTAAAAATCAAAAAGGCTTTCCTAAAACGGCAGGTCGCGCAAAGGCTTGTGGGAAGTGAACACGTGACGCAACGTTGCTGGCGATTTTACTTATCAATAAATTAAATACATTCAAATACATTGATATCATTTGCATTTTTCGTCCATTTTGCAAGGCGGGAACAAATTGAGTTCATATGCCACTGTCAACCACTGTCATTACAAGAATCTTTCTAATTTGCATAAAAAAAGTTATAAGGCATAACATCGTAATCAGAAGGACGCAAATTTTCTTTTGTTGCAGATTTAGACTTCCTTATAAGTAGGCAGGTTTATGGTTAAAAATATTCAGCCACTTGAACAGAATTATACTCTCCTTATATTGGTTAGTTCATAACCCAAACTACTTACTGAGAAAAAAATGAAATATTAACGATCGGGTGTGATCTTTATACTGGTCCTTTAGTCCAAACTACCGTTACATGTTTTCTGTGAAATTGGTGATAGGACAGCAAGTAATTGAAATAATGCAGATTTTTGAAATTTGTACTTAAGTGTCCGTAGCCAGTCGGAACGCAGCGTAATACACTCAGGGAACCTGAATGGCCATGATTTCGATAAACAGGAAGTGAGGTGAATCCTACGCATACATGTATAACAGTGATGTCACTGATTGTGGGGTCGTTTAAGGCTACGTTTGGTACCTTTTCGTCAAAACAAATTAAAGATTCTAATTTTTTCTCAATTATTTTTATTTCAAACACTATGGAAAGCGTTGTTAACATTTCATAAATGCGCAAGTTCAGTAGCAGTGTCTCCCGCAGGACAATAATTATCTTGCTTAAAATATCAGTTTCACCACCCTTTTCCCAATGCTTTCATCAACATTTCATCTGCACGATTTGAATTTCAATATTTTTAATAAATAAGCAGATTGTTTGCTTGTATTGGTTATTATTTTTTATCATACATTCGGTAAGGATTCTTAATTCAGTGTGCGTTATTAAGTTGTTGGGAACATGCGTGTTCTATAAATGAAATGTTTTCATATCTCTAAATGAAATGACTAGATATACACATTGTATCAGGGGTCTTTGAGGCATCTTAATACAAACAAATTTACTATTTCCAGCTCCCACCAATACCAAGGAATGCAAAGCTGGCGACTGTATCAATGGTGGAAAATGTAAATCTCTGGACAAACTACCCTGTGATTGTGTTAATGGATACACAGGAAGCAAGTGTGAAACCGGTCAGTTCCCTTTCAATGTAAATATTACAGTGCCATACAACTAAACTATATATGTATATAAACAGGTATGATTAAGCAGTAAAGGTGTAATTATTTTTTAAACATACATTCCATTACCTTTACTATATTTCTGTATGCTTTATAAAGTTGTGTGGAAAAGAGGCGTGTTTTATAAATGAAATGTTTTCATATCTCCAAATAAAGCGACTAGATATACACAGTGTGTTTTGGTATCAAAGTTCTGTTGAGCATCTTAATACACACAAATTCACTATTGTCAGCTCCCACCAATACCAAGGATTGCAAAGCTGGCGACTGTACGAATGGTGGAAAATGTAAAACTGGGGACAAACTACCCTGTGATTGTGTTAATGGATACACAGGAAGCAAGTGTGAAACCGGTCAGTTCCCTTTCAATGTAAATATTACAGTGCCATACAACTAAACTATATATGTATATAAACAGGTATGATTAAGCAGTAAAGGTGTAATTATTTTTTAAACATACATTCCATTACCTTTACTATATTTCTGTACGCTTTATAAAGTTGTGTGGAAAAGAGGCGTGTTTTATAAATGAAATGTTTTCATATCTCCAAATAAAGCGACTAGATATACACAGTGTGTTTTGGTATCAAAGTTCTGTTGAGCATCTTAATACACACAAATTCACTATTGTCAGCTCCCACCAATACCAAGGATTGCAAAGCTGGCGACTGTATGAATGGTGGAAAATGTAAAACTGGGGACAAACTACCCTGTGATTGTGTTAATGGATACACAGGAAGCAAGTGTGAAACCGGTCAGTTCCCTTTCAATATACATATTACAGTGCCATACAACTAAACTATATATTCATATATACAGCTGCGTATCTTAAGTTTGTTCACTTACCTTCGTATTCTAGTGCAAATATCATGTAATTTGTAACGTCTTTGAGACATCATATCATTGTGAAAACGAAACCGATAATGATGAAATTTCACTGCATAAGTTAAGACTCAGTTTGCGTTGACATATTCGTATGTCATACCTAACAGATAGCTGTAACAAATTTGGCAGGTCACTGATATGACCAGGGGTCAACATTACGAAAACACTGATTTCTATTTTGCTCTACAAAATCCTTCATGAGTGCACTAAGGCAACATAACTGTTCTGATGTTTTTTTCCCAACAAAGTTTACATGGACGATTTTAATCGAATTTTTGGAAAATCCTAATTTCACAAATGTAACTCATCTGTCTTTTTAACAATGCCAAATATCGAAATTCAAGACGACAAGACAAGACAAGACGATCCCGAAATATGGTTTGGGAATGGTTATTTTACACATAGACAATTGGTTATTTTATGAACGTCAAAACGAGACCATAATTACATGATATTTGCACTAAGATCACAAGCAAGTGAACAAACTTATGGTATGCAGCTGTAAAGATACAAGTACATATTCATTTTGCTTCTCTCACAACAAGCATAGGTCCAGTCATACCTTCTATAGAGCAGTAGTGAGCGTGTTCAGTTTAGAATAATTCGGTCTGGGGATCGATCCCACAAAGGACTTGCTAACTTTATCTGCAGAAGAGAACTGTTCAAAAAGTAGGGTTTGGATACAATGCTTCAATTAATTTCAAAGCAGTTTCAGCAATACTCTGCTGGCTTCTTCCGATGCTAGCAGGTTTCATCGCAATGCATAGCCACAATAATGTTGCAAACTTTATCCCTGCAAATACTAGCAGCCCCGATAGAAAGGAAATACTCTTGAAAGTACCATTAAATACTTAATCACCTCACTCACCTCCCTAGTTTAAGTTTAAGTTTAATCCTAATATACATCTGGAAATTCTTTTTCGATTATCTGTCGGTATTTTTTATTCGTTCCGAATGTACACGGCGATTTCATTAGCTTTTATATAATGAGCTGGTAAGGGGCGTAATAAGTGATCACAATAGATGTCGCTGCTTCGTTTTCTATGCCTTGAAGGCAAGGTAGGAAACGGAGAAGTTATCTCGATACGTTCTTACCTTGCCATGTGAAGATGCCCTAGCTAACACTTTCCCTATTACAAGCAGATATCATTCTCGCATTCAAAATACGGAACACTGGTTCGAAATCTAAGAACCGCCAGTATTCTTCTGGTACAGATGTCACGTTTCATTATCATATGTTATCATATGTTAACACTGTACGTATAAGAAGTTTCCACCTTCTTTGTTAACTTGTACTAAGTTCATTTACTTAATTAATCTTGTTATCAAATGAATTAATTGCTCACAAAATTGAGTACACAACAGCAGCTGAAACTGCTTAAAAACAAGTTTTGCTGTTTACAAATAGTGTTGAAATAAAACAGGTTGTTTTAATAATCTGAAATCAGAAGTCTATTTTTAGTTTCTGAGTTGTATTTATTTTTTAGCTCCACTAAAGTGCGACCCTGTGTGTAAAACCGATGAGGAATGTACTGCCGGGACCCCTAAAAACGTCTGCAAAGGTACGTTGAAAAGAACAAAGCAGGAATGGCCGAAGGAGCAGTAGTATTTGTTCTCTCTGGTCCAACACCATAATAATTCAAATAAATCCGTTTTGCGGAGAACATTAGGTTATATGAGCGCTAACGCACTGATGACGTATCGAATCTGGATGATAATTTGAATATGATCAATTGCTAAAACTTAAAAAAGTACTGATGAATTTGATAATAAAGAGATAGAAGGGTATAATAATTTATGTTTTACGAATTGTTAACACACCCTAAGTTTTACCTAATGTGCAATGTTACCATTTAACATTGGTTTGACGTATGTTTTGCTTAATGACCATGCATCTTTTTCAGCTAAGTCTGGCGGAAACAATGGTAAATATTGTTTGAGCGCGATATCAATTTCTATATTGCTTCTAGTATACAGTTGATTTGCTGAACAAAAGTTTGTTTGTTTGAAAATAAGTAGGAAAGTCAGGTAATTATGTTCGATCTATTAAATATTTTTCTTTTAAAAATTTTTTGCGAGGAAAGTAAGAGACTTCACGTTCCTACGACATAGTTATATGTTAAGCTCATAATCATACTAGACCACATTTTGCATATATGTAACCATAACTTTTCATTTTATCATAATTTCTTGTACGGAACATGATAATGTTAACCAAATCAACAATTTATGTATTTACAGCGAAATGAACTTTTGTTTAGTAGTAGTAGTAGTAGTAGTAGTAGCAGCAGCAGCAGTAGCAGCAGTAGTAGTAGTAGCAGCAGCTGCAGCAGTAGTAGTAGTAGTAGTAGTAGCAGCAGCAGTAGCAGTAGTAGTAGTAGTAGAAGTAGTAGTAGTAGATGTAGTAGAAATAGTACTAGTAGTAGTAGTAGTAGTAGAAGTAGTAGAAGTAGTAGTAGTAGTAGTAGTAGTAGTAGTAGTAGTAGAAGTAGTAGTAGTAGTAGTAGTAGAAGAAGTAGTAGTAGTAGAATTAGTAGTAGTAGTAGTAATAGAAGTAGTAGTAGTAGTAGTAGTAGTAGAAGTAGTAGTAGTAGTAGTAGTAGTAGTAGTAGTAGTAGTAGAAGCAGTAGCAGTAGTAGTAGTAGTAGTAGTAGTAGTAGTAGTAGTAGCAGCAGCAGCAGTAGAAGTATAAGTTGCAGTAGTAGAAACATTGATTTGTACTTAATGGCGAGATAGGAGCAGTAGAAGTAATGAAATATTTACACTAAGAGTAAGTACACTAAGTACTTTCGGAAGTTAAAATAAACACATGTTAGATATGATCACAGCACTCCGTTAATATGTAAGGTAAATATAATTTATCTTCATTTCATTAAACTCTCTTTAAAACATATGTATGTTACGTTCCATTTTACAACATACCATATTGTAGTATTAACAAACTAGCAAATGAGAAAACGAAATGTTTTGGTGCAGAATTTCATCTGAATGGATGTAGATTTTGCTTTCCCGTTTGCATTTGAAATTGAATATCCCATAATTTGATAGAAAGCATCTATTGACGGTCCTTCTCATATGATAGCATATGTGACAAGTATAGGAGATATTGTGGCTGACCTCTGATTTGATAACTTTTGTTTTTCTTCAAGTTGCTGCCGCACCAGGACTACTTGTGACACTACTTCTCGCTGCTATCGTCTTCTAGAATATGTGTTATTTTGTCTACCTATTGCTGTGTTGTGAAATGCTTCCTTTAGTTGTTTAAACAACTCGCAAATTTAATCATACACATTAAAACAAGGATATATCACTTATTTTTTTCTTAAATTGGAAAACATTATTCTGTAAAAATCCCACACATGATTTGCAAACTTGAAAATCAACATGATTATGTAGATCTCTTGTTAAGATAATACCTTATAGTTTGTTATAAAATTTGCTTCTTCTTCAACATATTATTTATGAATGCCGTGTTTTTATCCGAAATGGAAAATCATTAAATAAGGTTGTTCAATCTATCTGAAAGGGCAAAATTCCACCAATTCAACATTTGAGCCACGAGATGACAATACTGATGACGTGGTCCCTCCACAGGATCAACTGAACGAGTAGAGGTCATCTACCCTCTCAGATATGTCGAACCTCTTTGTCATGATTTTTTTTCGTGAATCATTTGTACCGATTTAATTCAATAAATATTGAAATATTTTTGTGGTCTTTTTTATTTACTGGTTGCTACACATTACACTATAAGACTTTGTCCTCGAGGACATTCTTAATTACATCCTATTATTTAAACATACCACTTGGTAAGGGCATTAACATTTACTCCTAGTTCAATCAGTGTCTAGCTCGTGAATTACCAATGTAGTTTTATCCAATTTCATCGACTGTAAAGTTCTTGTTTCAAATCATAACTTGTGTGAAGTTCAGTATTCCTTGCTTGTAAACAGTATTTTAGAATCGTTGTCAAAGACGCGAATCTATATACCAGAGAAGCTATAATCCAATGATATTGTTTTTCTTCTAATATCAATTGATTTTCAACACATTTTTGTTGCGCAGAGGATTTTTGTATTACAAACATGCTTTCAGATCTACTGATTAAACTGAACTGATTCAAGATATTGTCTATGTTTGATTCGTTTGACCGGAGTATACGCCATTGTATATTGCATCGAATGAAAACTGGTAAAAATCAGTTAGATATGTTAAAATGCAAAAAAAAAAACATTAACAAAAGTTGTGTACTGTCGCATAATAAAATAAAAGGGAATAAAGGTTTAAAAATATTGACACCCCTAAACTTGTTCCATATCATTGAGCTATCTCTCCACCAGCTCTGACTGCAGCCTTCCTTCTCGCATGTTGATGTAATAAAGAACATCTAGCACGAGCAAACCCGGTCATCAACGATATTTTTACTCAAAGAGCTCTTCTGAAACTACTACTGTTGCTACTACTGCTGCTCCAGCGGCTATTACGTCTGATACTAGAATGATTTCTCTCCTACCTTTATCCACCTTTTTTATTCACTGAAATGCGACGTTTGGGTATACATTCTAATACCGCTTTCAAGTATGTAATAGACAGTCATATATATATATATATTCATAAACAACAAAAGTCTGGAAATGATTTGAATCCCCGACCTGTTTCACACTATTCAGTGATCATCACGGGGTCTTTATGACATTGCCATGCTATGACGTCACAGAACAAGGGGCGCATAACTCATGACAATCGATGCGTAATCATATATATATAGACAGAAGAGATGAACTGCAGTATATAAATATATATATGCATATATTATGTGTATCATAAATACCGAAACGTTACATTTCTAGATCTGTGAATAAAGAAGTTGGATATCCATAAAACCTTGTACTTTTTGTTACATGTAATGTTTGTGAATTTACCATACATCTTCTGTTCCATGCACGGTGCCATTTCAGGAAGTGGTGCCAAGACTTTCCGTCACAAGTATCTGAGAGTTATGGACTATGAATTGTATGAAGAAGTATAAGAAGAGCATGTGATGATGTATATCAAACCCCAGTTGGTCTATCAATAAAAATATGCACAATACTTCTTCTTCCTTGGAATATCCATTGATTATCATTATCATTATAGAATACATATTCTAATCCTTTAACAGAAAGCCTACGTGTAGGATACGCATTTAAGACACACTGATTGAAAACGATCGAATAAGCAATTGGTCTCTGTTTTAAATCCGAAATTGATGTTGGATTCCTGACTCCCTAAGACAAATCGTACATGGTTTATAGTTGGTCCTGAACATGGTTCATGCATTTCTGAGAGTGATGACATAAAATTGGGATACATCGACTGTCTGGTTTGGATGCCTAGTAATGACGATATACAGTTTAATTTGTAAGGCTGGATAATGGTATTGCTCTGCCAACTGATGAGTAAGGAGTATAAGGTCAAATGGAAGATTAGAAAGTAGACATTCCGAAGAGTGATAGAGTTGGAGTTGTAACCGGTTGCTCCTTGCTCACAATATTTATCAACTGGTCTCCAATATAACTGAGTTATCTCGCTTTGACAATCCTTTGATTAAATAGATATATAGAGGATAGAAAACGACCTTCATTTAATACTATATTTATTAAACGAGTTGTTGATTTTGTTTTAACGAGCGAAAGCGAGCTTGATACAAAATCAATCACGAGTTTAATAATTATGAAATGAAAGGGAGTTTAATATTCTGCTTATTACTTGTCCTTCACATCAAGCACCCTTGCCGACAATTTTCTGACAAGGTAATACAAATATATAAACAATAAAAGGGGATAATGCTTTGTTTACATAGAAAAGTGGTGCGGCTGATTGGTAGATGTAGTTCTTTGGTGATGGGCCAGGCGGTTGGGAACATTGTAATGTCTGTAAAACGCTCATTATCCCCTTTCATTGTTTATATATTTGTATTACCTTGTCATCTAAATGTGTTGGTACATATAATTGAATCACTGGCTTCCTGCAACTAAAATTATATATTCTGCATCTACCACTATGCTCATTACTCACCTGAAGAAGGGGCAAGAACTAGCCCAGAAACGACGTGTGAAATAAATAAAGAAGTTGACATCCATATCATTGTCTTGCATTACTACCCAACTTCTAAATGCCCTTGAAGAATTTGATCATGAGATACTTAGTAAAAAAAGTACATCACATGTTGTTCAAATTTTCTAAATATCTAAGAGACATTAACATGTATTTAATTATGGTAAGTTTACAATAACACATATTTGCGGGGATTGTAATTAGATAATTGATGTCTGTACAGACACCAGGGATGAATCAACCACTGTAAATGTGCTTATTCGACAATACAATTGCCTGAAACCACAACCATTTTTAACGTGGATGCAAATATACGTAATTGACATCATACTTTTTGTAATAGAAAGTTGTATCTTTTATTGATTGAAGGCAAATAATTTCAGTGCAAGTCTATACTGCTGGTATTTTGCTAATCTTAAGGAATAAAGAATAATGCTTATCTCAGATGGTAAAGACATACTTTTTTCAAACTCGTATGGGATGCTTAGGGCATATGATGATAATGCGCTAGCTTTTTAGATGCAAGAAAATACTTATTCTTTACGATTGACTTGTAAGCAAGGATTAAAGAGTTTAGAACAGCCTTAAAGGATATCAGAAAACCGATGAACTAGAAAATATCTGCTGCTGTTAGTCAAACTTTAAAATGTTAACTTAAATCAAAGTTTAAAATGTCCTTTATTAAGTTATTTCTGTAACTTCACCGATATCTCTAAAACAATATAACCATTGGTGCAGCATATGCCGTGGCGGCCGTCGTTTTGGTTTACGCATGCAAAAATATTAGTATTGCCGATATTGTAGTTCATTGGGATTATAAAGAAAAACTTTTAAGCCTGAATATTCACATTTTTAAAAAAACCTTACATAGCTGATCATTTGATTTGACATCCTTAGAAAAACCAAGAGATAAACATTTACTTTGTTTTATTTATAGCTTTGAAAATAAATCTAAGCTTTAGCAAAAATATTTTAGTCGACATATCGTGTCTCTTAATCCAATACACGAGGATTTAGTAATCTTGGTTGACATCTATAAAGATAAAGGGTTAAGCGTTTTATCAGATCAGGACACTTACCGTTTAACCACCTGGGTGTCAAGGCGTCAGTTCCTGTCAAAACCCCTGAAATGTTTTGGAAATCTGACTTCTTCTCAAGAACGGGTGGGTCAGAAAATGTTTTGTGCGGATCTGCACAGTTCAGTCAGTCTGAAATGCTAATATTCAGTGCTGAGCATCTTTGTCTTCGGAATCATAAATTATAGATCTTGATCATTCGTCATCCAACTTCGGGAATAACATTGTTCTATCTCCAAGTGAATTCAACTCCATTATCACGGAAATTATCTTCCACGAACTCTG
Organism: Steromphala cineraria; assembly: GCA_916613615.1. NCBI lineage: Eukaryota > Metazoa > Mollusca > Gastropoda > Trochida > Trochidae > Steromphala > Steromphala cineraria. The sequence goes on along the minus strand of OU744736.1, from coordinate 27,266,196 downwards.
CCTGAAGTCACTTGAGAGCAAAATACAAGAGCATATGGCTCATTGACACTTTTGCCAAGTTTATACTCTACGATCTGTTGAGGTCAAAGCAATTTTTCAAAAGCAAAGTGTCAGTCAATAAATACTCCCGATCAAAAGAAAGTATAGGTTTTTCAATTTGATAGAAATTGAAAGTTTCTTATGATATCCATCGTTAGTGATTATGAATATGATGGTAAGCCTTCAGAAACATAATTCACATCGCAAAAGCGCAACCAAGGTTGTTGTGGAATAAAAAAAACGGAACAATCGTGAATTGTGTTTAAATGCAAATGCATGAAATGTATGTGCCATTCACCTCCGAAATCGCTTTGTAACGCAAACGGAAACAGCAGCAACGGCATTCGGCAATCGTATCAGTAGACACACAGTGTCAAGAAGATTGCGTACAGTAGGTATTCGGGCACACCGACCTTACCGAGCGATGGCCTTGACCCCTCGACACCGACGTAACCGACTCCAACGGGCAAGGCGAGTGTACAGATGGCAAGCACGGAACTGGAGGCGTGTCTTATTTACAGATGAGAGTCGTTTCTGTCTGTACCATAATGATGGAAGACAGATGGTCTGGAGGCGCCGTGGTGAACGTTTTGCTCCTCCATGTGTCCAACAAGTTCATCGTTACGGCGGTGGTGGTGTGATTGTGTGGGGCGGTATCTGTGGGGACGTTAAAACTCAACTCGTCATTATAAATGGAAACCTGAATGCACAGCAATACATTCAACAAGTTCTGCAGCCAGTTGTATTCCCTTGTCTGCAAGCACAACGCCAGGGTATCATATTTCAGCATGATAACGCAAGACCCCACACTGCACGAGCCACAGTTAACGTGATGCAACAAAACAACGTCAATGTTCTCCAGTGGCCTGCCTGTTCCCCAGACTTAAATCCAATAGAACACTTGTGGGATCACCTCAACAGGCAGATAAGGAACCGTAGACCCGTCCCACAAAACCGACAGGAACTTGTTCGTGCTCTCAGAAAAGAATGGCAACAGATACCAGCGGCCGTCATCCGACGTTTGACCATGTCGATGAGGAGACGTTTCAGGGCCTGTATTGACGCTACAGGAGGTCATTCGCGTTATTGACAATAGCAAAGTTCGTTTGTGGCTTCTCAACAGACAATAGAGAGACATTAAATTATTGAATTTTGACCCCCTATGTGATTCACTGACTATACAGTCGATCAATGGAATCAACCAATGCAATTTGTTTCTGTAAATCATTGTCATCTGATAGCTTAATATAATCCAATTTACGGAACTTTAATATCGTCTTTTGTTTTTATTTTATGGGCATATGAAGTGGACCTATACTTTCTTTTGATCGCGAGTTTAGTATTTGCTGACAGACATTACCCTAGAACAAGGTCTCTTGAATCAGATACCTTGTCACCTTGACTGACTGAAAAGGTTATAGGGTATGTTCCACATAACTCTGAAAATTGAAACTATAGCTATGACACATTATTACAGACTTAAACGTCAAACGAAAGAGCATTATTCCTAGGCCTCAATGTGCTGAAATTGACATGTGCTCGCCCTTTTCTTTGGAGTAAATTAAATCAACTTTGCAAGTTTCAATTCATATCATTACACCAATAAGAACATACTTTTATGTTTGGGTTGTGTTGAGTCATACTGACAAGTAAAAAAGGGGTTTCATAACAATTGTAGCGACACATATGTATTAAAACACATCTAAATGATCTGATTGGCTACTAGTAATTTGGCATTGCCCGAATTACTTTATTTATTTATGAAACGAACCTTTTTTCAAAATTCAAAATTTTCGAATAACAACGATTCATCTTTCAAACTTTCAGCTTATTATACCGCTGCCTTACATATACGGGGGTATATAGCGTTCAATCTGTCCGTCTGTCCGTCTGTCTCTGTCCCTGAAATTTGTCCGGAGAATATCACTTCGAGTATACATGATAGATTCACAAAACTTAATCAACGGATATTGTTCAGATTTTCAGATCAAAAGTTGACATATATAATACATAACAGTTTACCATAACAGATGTGGTAAATTCAGAGGTCGATATTTCGAAAATGTTATTGTTCTTTTCTCTAAAAAACCCTTGTTAAGTGAACGACAACTTTAACTTGTCCCTTTGCATGAGGTTAATGTTATTTTGCTGATATTTCTTCTTTCTCTCATTTTTTCTTCTCTCTAATCGTAGCCATGATGTCAATGTCATATTTATCGATAAAAGCAATTTGAAAATATCAGCCATTGCAAACACTTCACGAATGGAAAGGGCGGTCTTGGTCACAAGACCTTTGCCGTGATTCACTAGCTAAGATGATGACTTTTGAACAGCGTTGTTGGTTGCACACCTTATTTTGATTATTTATTGCATCACATCAGGTTTCTCACTTTCTATCCGACAAACTCGAGTAATTCAAGCAGAGGTTAGATTAACATGGTATATTACTGCAGTGATCCAGATTATTTTTGGACCTACTGGTTATTTACTTCTTGTTTTGGATTCAATTAAGTGTCGATTTTGATAGCGCACTTTAATAAATCTGTACTCATAAGAATTCGGACAATTGGGTATTGGGTTGTACACTCATGATTTTAATGATTGGTAATTGCACTACATATAAATAATATCTCACATAATAAAATAACGTAATGTTACTACTTAATATTGATAGAATTAATAAATATGCTTTTCATTTTGGATGAATACATCAATAATGTTTGTATCCGTTGAACTTGAATGTTTTCATTGCCAAAATTGATATATTTTACATTCTGTCATATATGTCTATATTATGACTTGATACATAAAATTTTACATTTCTGTCATTTTAATTTCTTCAATCCTCTGTGTTTTATTTAAATTGAATGTTTTGTTTTCTAAGTGTTTAGGAGCATTTGATCTAAAGTAAGTCACAAAGAACTAGCTCAAATAAATGAGGAGGCTTCGTTAGCGTAGACACTAACACTGATGTAGAACTTTATGAACTCCTTACTATTTAACATGGCCTACAACCTCAACAACATTGTAGCATCTGTTTACACTCAACAACATTGTAGCATCTGTTTACACTCAACAACATTGTAGCATCTGTTTACACTCAACAACATTGTAGCATCTGTTTACACTCAACAACATTGTAGCATCCGTTTACACTCAACAACATTGTAGCATCCGTTTACACTCAACAACATTGTAGCATCCGTTTACACTCAACAACATTGTAGCATCCGTTTACACTCAACAACATTGTAGCATCCGTTTACACTCAACAACATTGTAGCATCAGTTTACATGTCTAACATTGATGTAGTTATATCATGACAATGCTATATTCAAATACGCGAAACTTTACAAATATATTTATAATTATTGCATATACTACCTGTCCCGTCTATTTTGAACTTACTGGGGTTTTGAGCATTTGGTAGCGTAAAATACGCAGATACGCTGCTTTTCCTGATGGTGTGCCTTAAGGTGGAGGTAGTCTGTTTATATATATATATATATATATATAGGCAGTACTTTCGATCATAACGAAATACACTGCACCCCAACCGATTCGGTGTTACACCCGATCTAAATAAATTTAGATCAACAGGTTTTATATAAGGCCATACTGTTGACAAAATAAAACATCTGTTGATCAATTTATTTATATTGTGTTACACCCCACCAGAGGTGACATAGCCAGACAAAGTAGGCTCCAAATTAACAGTACAGATTAAAACCTTGCATTACATCTTACATAAATGTTATAGAGACCTAGGCGTGAGTTGATAATACATGTAATAATACGATACATATACAGAACGACATACGTGTGCATTTGGGTTGTTTGTATTGAACGAGTAGATGTCATGGACGCGGAGGAACAACGAGTTCGAAGAACGGGTTGTTCTTCCGCGTCCATGACATCTTCGAGTTCAATACAAACGACCCAAATGCACACTATGACGTTCTGTATTTATTATATACTCCTTTCAAACCTTTTTACAAGTAGTTTTTTTAATTTCTTAAATGATCTGAGAAGACGTACTGCGCATGTATACATAATGCTAACAAGGCGATGACCCAGAACACACTCGACTGATGATTTGATACCTTAATTATCTTTTTATTTTCTCATTATTCTGCGTAGTTAAACGACAAGGATATTTTATTCAAGTGTGAAAACAAATTAACGAGATGAAAGTAAATCCATAGCCATTATTTATATAGTCCTGAATATGAAAAAAAAGTAAAGTTCAGGGTATCGAGCGACGGGCTTCATTCAAATGACGTCACCATGGAAATGACATCATAATCGTTGTCGGCTATGACGTCGTAATGACGAGTATCGCTAGCGATGCTCTCGGAATTAAGTTCAGGATTTCCTTTTTCAAAGTGTTTTGCAGTTTCTGTACTAATGATAACTCAAGTTTCTCACTATTTTATTCTTCGATGTCATATAAAAAGGTACGTTTTTACCAATGCATTGAGATACATTAATTTGGTGTTTTAATTAGAAAAATGATTGTTACTCCGTCTAGTCATGCTGTCATACATGTATCAATATCGTATTAGTTGTTATACTATGGTTGATACAGTTTAATTTCTCAAACCAACAAACTGTTTGTCACTGTTCAAAGTTGTGTTTATATAAGGTTTCTTTTCTAATGGCAGAACGGACTTTATGCAGTACCAGTGTCTACAATGAAAGCGTCTGGAAGTTTATAATGTTTTTTAAAGTAGTCATAGAACTGTTTTTGTGCACCTTTAAATCACAAAAGTGTCATGTTATTTGGCATTTTAATTATGATGATAATAATGTTTCAATTGTGTATAGAAAAGATCAAATATTAGTAAAGAATGTCTGAATGTCTGCTGATTGTAAATAATGTCATTTATATAATGTCACCAGTGAGCAACTTAACAATATTTGCCTCATTACGTTGATAACTCATTTTGAGCCAAATCAAAAGACACTTGGAAACTTGGAATTTAATCCCCATATTCAAGGAGTGTTTAAATCAAGAGGAGACAGTAACTAACTGCGATTTTTTTGAATTTTACTCATCATGGACCTGTAGTCAATTTCGAAACCGGAAGTAGAAATTGCGACTGCTAGTATATTAGTACCCTTTATTAGGTGATTGGGGCCGCTAACTGTTGTCTTTAATACATACCTGCTGAAAAAGATATTGCTCTCCCGAGAATCCCACTTGAAATCCCACCTGGAATCTTAAGTCGGAAGTTCTCGCTCTTTACTTGAACAGAATTCATGGAAAACGTGACGTGACGTTCCTTGTTGAGTCTTATAGGTCAAGCTTTTGCAAACATCATGATGCATTGCAGGTTTTATTGATATGAGTGCACTAAAATTATATTCAGTTTCAGAAAGATTAAATACACTCATAAAGGTTGTAACTCGTTCTTATAATGTGTATGATTTTTTAAAATTATTTTATATATATGTTTTTATTAAAGGGGCAGTAGCACGTTTTTTGATAATTTTATATTTTCAATTGTTCACTTGTTATTGTAAGTTAATGCTAAATGTATTATTTTGACAGTGTCAGAAATCGCATTACACAAGCCAATCATCCATAGTCTGAGGACAAAGTATGAAGATTCACATAAAATCCATAGGCAGCCATTTTGTGTGAACACCTTTATTCATTGTGTGTAAGAAAAAGCAATCGGATTGCTAAACTTTACGATATATATTTGAAATATTACTGCTCCATTTAGTTTTAATACATCGTCTTTGAAATGGAATTATTAATTTTCATTTTCCTGACATCATCTTATATTCCCCATAAAAACGTGCTACTGTCCCTTTAACTCTATTGATTTAATATATATTTTAGATTTGGAAATGTTTAAATTGTAGTCTATACATGCATCCTTCTGTATTAGCACATCACACTCAGAGTTTTAAGATACATAGTCTTTATAATCGAGTGGTCATTATGAGTTTGTTCTCAGTTTCTTATACCCCCTTTACACCAAGCCCGTTCTCAGTACGTTCTTGGATTTTTTTCAGAACGGGCTCGAACTGTCTGAGGACGAAATTTACGTTGTGGCAACTGTTTACGAATTTTATGAACTGGCTCGGACATACTAGAAATGGGAAGTTGATCCAGAACGTTTGACATGTTGAACGTTCTCCCCGTCCTGAAATTGGACATATAAGAACGTAGTTTGAGATTTAATTTTTGAACATGTTCGAAAAATAGCTTTTTTGAAGTACGTTTCAAGAAACCTGGTGAAATGTAGTTGGGCGTAGTGAATCGTAAATGTGAACGTTTTGCACTTTAGTTAACCCTTGTTATGAAAGTAAAAAAACGTGGTAAACCTTGTCCTCGAATAACTAGTGTTAACTACACTATGTCAGGTATGACGTTCGTTCTACTACGTTAAGATACATTCTAGTACGTTATACTACCTTATACTACAGTGAACTACATCGGTTTCATATCCGTTAAATGACGTTTAAGTACAGCTAACTAAATGTTAGTACGTCAGCCAACGTTAATTACATTTTAAAACTACACTTTAGTAAGTAATAATACGATGAACTGCGATAAACCTCACCTAACTAGGTAGCTGGATGTTATAAGGATCAGCATGATATATCAAACATTGTCAATGATTGAATTGTGATTCAAGTGAAAAGGAAATTCATTTACTACATACAAATTTATCATCTATATATATTAATGAATATATAATTGACATACTTATCAACGACTATGGTGTATTTCAAAACTACCAATCGTGTTTTTAGATTTCTAAAAAGGTTTAATGTTGTTACATACAGATAATATTGCTTAATATTTGTCAATTTCATTGAAAATAAATTGCCTGTGAAAGTCACAATCATGTGAAACTATTTAAAGAACTGTTCGTAATTTCATTAAAAACAAAACCCTAATTGAATCATATTTCACAGAGAAAAAAAGGTTTTCCATCAGTGTATCTATATTTTAACATATATAGGTCCCTTTATTATAGCTATCTAAACTTTGAACGAATAAAGCTTATGAATAATTAAATATCAACGATAATATACGTTCTACAACATTCACCTTAAGTAGCAGCATTTGGGCAATTAAATCTAACATCCAAATCAAATATACGAAACCTAATATGAAATTGTGCAACAACAAAATATAAAAGTATATCAAGTATACAAAATAATGCATTAAATGATAAATCAAATACCCTATGATAAGGAGAGTTCGAGAATCTTTGTTCTCCTTCCTGAAATCTTAAATTGAAGCCAAAGCATCATTTGCTTTATAGATTTTGGGCAGTCTAAGACCATGGAATTCTATAATAAAACAATATAGTGATATGATTATAGTATCTTTCAATTTTCAACTTTCGAATTCGATCGCCCAAGTACAAGATGTCACACCACCTCCATTTATCATCATTGCTTAAACTAATACCTTCTTTAGATGTACGGTCAAACAGTCTATATAAAGGTACATAATAAGGATCTTTTTCTGAAGACAAATGACAAAATCTGCGATCAAAAACATCATATGCAGACAGTGACGAATGAAATTCTTGAGACTACGGTCAATAAATATGCCCTATTCTCCACAAGTAGATAATTAAACATTTAACTGATTAACTAAGAACAAAACAATGATAGAGGACTAAGAATGTAGCCTTGTCTATCCCCACTTATAGACTCAAAATATTCTGAAACGTTCCAATTGAATAACGTGGCACTAGCCACTGTCACTGATACTGGTGTTACACATTTCCATTTGTATTCTTTGACAACAGATCAAACCAAAGAAAGCTAATCAACACCTGAACAATTAAATTCCATTTGGTAAATCATTACTAGTAGATCTACGAATATAGAGAAAAACTCACCCAGACTCTTCTGATATCAAATAGATCTACACAAGTCCATAGAAGACACAAACTTCTGAGACTGTTGTTTACTTTTATAATACAAAATCGTTATCCTTCATATGCTTGAAAACGGAAGTTTATTAAGTCTCTGCTGCTTTCTAACATCCTGAGCAGGGGTTGTTTTCCTTCAGTCAGCTCTATCCCAAGAATGAGGTTCACTTTCATTCAAAATCGCTTCTATAACTTCATCCGGAATCCTATAACTAGGAGAATCCTTCTTGGAGTTTCCTGCTTCTTCCTGTGATAAGTCGGGGTTACAAACCAAGCAAGTTCCTTGTCAGAATTCTCTGTTCCGCTGTCAGCAACTTCACCACCTGGGCCGAGCCCCTCCTCCACCCCGACCTCCTCAGAGGGACCACACCCAGACATCTCTAACATCTCGGGTCGGGGTCGAAGGGTCGGGAGACATATTGGTTTTAGATGAGTTCCCGTCGGCGTTGGCGTCGGCGTCGGCGTCGGCGTTGGCGTTCCCATTTCGTTTCCGGAGCAGATCTATAAAACTATGTGACCAATCATCACCAAACTTGGTATACTGTCTCTCCATATCATGAAGATGTGCGTTTTGGAGGTAATAGATTTTTTTAAAAAAATTAATTTCTATGGCATTAATTTGGACTGAGTCTTTTTCAAGGGTAACTTATTCTTTGAATTATCGAAAAATTATAAGGGTTTTCTATTTATATTGTAAGATAAGTTGGAAATACGTTTCTCCACGAGACGATGCTTACGTACATGCATGACTGGAAATAATCAGGTGGGATTTATCCCCGCGTATACCCCTTTTGAGATGTGTAACATATAGTGCAGCAAAATTAACAATATCATGCAAACGAGATTTGTCTTAAATGCTACATATTCATTGACAATTATGTTTTACAAATCTTTGTTTATGGCAATTGGTATTCCCAATCCAATTTAATGTATGGCATTATAGTAAAATTTCTTGTTTTCCTACATTTACTACATACCATTGAACTACTGTGGACATTTATGACGCAATTATTGTTAAAAGGTAGAAATCACAGTTTTTACTTATCTTCTGATCTTTATGATTTAATTGATTTGTGATGAACTATTATAAAGAATATTTTCTCTTTGAAATAACTGGCCCTTACATTCATCCTGCTCCGCTACTCAATTCTCTTCTGACACACCGAATGACTGTAAACAACAGCTAACATTACACATGTTATTGGTCAATTAAGTCCATTTCCTCTTTGAATTTCGGTAAAAATAAGTGGCTGTGTTCTGATGAGTTGTTCGTTGGTCAGGAAAAAGTATAAAAATTATATTTCATTCATTTTGAATTTTTCATCCGAACTACCTACTGTAATGTTTTGAGAAGCCACCATCGTAATGTTACTGTTGTAAAAGAGCACAAATAAGTCAATGCAAAATGGACGACTTGCGAAAACGTGTTGCAAAGTACCTGTATGTTCACGCACTGCACAAAGAGCACGTGCTCAGAAGATTCATTTCATGACCCGTGCTTAATATCAGATTTTTGCATGCTTCGAATAATCAGGTGCCACATCCGTTGTACTTCAAACTTCATTCATAAATTGTTAAAGGGGCCTAAGAATGGTTGTGAAAATAAAAATGTTCTAACATCTTTAATTTTGGTCTTCGATTTCACTCGGTCCAAGTGATATTTAAGTCAGTAATTAGTACAGTTATCAATTGTATCGGGAAAGGCACGGATAGTCCGTCCATTTGGTCATCCTGTCCTTGCAATTCGCGGTATACAAATTGAAAACTATGCTAATAACTATTACATGCACCTTTCAGAAAGGGCTGATCATTTCATCAGAAATGGATCACCTTCCCGTCAAGCAATAACCAGACTGACATGTTAATCTTTCACCATACTGCAAACACTACTAAATCCCTTATCCCAACGATTTACCATTGCAAACCTCAGACAAACTTATAACTGTAACCCTCCATAAGAAAATATAACCTAATGCGAGAATCTTTGAAGTACATGTGTTCGTGTTTTGTAAACTTGCAAAACATAGATACCAAATTGTGCGTGCAAATGTAAAGATGCACCTTTGCAAAATGTCCTAATGGAACTAGGAAACGTACATATTCAGCACTGTTTTTGTAAACTTGTTTTCAATCTTGAGCTGGAAAGGTTGTCAGGGGACATTTCTTCAACTTGTTCTTGTCACTTATAATGCATTTTACCTGATTCACACATAACAAAAATTAACAGTAATCCATCCGATAACATCGACTGGCAAAGCGTGCCAGATATTATCGTTAATGATGTTTTGCCTGACAACAGGGACGGGCGCTCGTGTGAAAACTTAGCTCTTGTCAAACCATCAGGCTTTGGAAACTTTCAGACATTTCTGTTATATCATAAATAAACCCTGCATTACATCATTGTATTCATTGAATCATAAACAGCACAATAAACAATAAGTATAAAGAAAATTGTTAACCTTCTGAATGATTACCCATTCTGATTGGGATACATTTGCTTAAATCTCGAAAAATATCAAATGTTGACACTGAACTATATTCAATAGACGTCAAACAAGATAGTTCTACTGAAGCAAAATTAATCTGTCTTTTTCGATAAAAAATTATTATTATTTATTTTGTACATTGGTTTTTTTTCAGGATTGGTGTAGTTACCATTACATACATTTCATAAGCCCGATTAGACTAACATTTAATCTCAGAAATAAGTTTTTCCATTATCAACAACATTTTACTAAAATTACAAATAGTAAAACAACAAGGAGCCCAAGCAATGCCTTGATTTCTGACCTAAAGCTAAGGCATCTAGACTTGCTATAATTCTCTAGACTATGTTTGTCGTCAATTGAATATTTTGCTTTAGGGTCTGGATGACAGACTAAAGCCCGATGTCCTAGGGACCATTTTCAAAAAGTGATTATGACCTACCTGTCCGTTTAACAAATTTAGATGTCTGGATAATTCTGAATGATTTCAACCCTAAAGTGCATGAATAATTTATCGTTGTTCTGTGGACAAAGATGTGGTGGTGTAATTAATTTAACCATGAAACGTACGGTTCCAAAACTGTTTTATGGACATGTCGGCTTTGCTGGAAAGCATTCCCTTTTCGTACCCCAGTAAACAGAATACATTTGTCCAGGCTTCCTGGTGCATCGCTCCAAAACATGGTTAAATTAATCTCTTTGTCACCTGTTCATGGGCAACCAACCGCCATTGTTTTAAAGGTATTTAATTAGGCAAACATCATAAATATAATCTACTGACAATCGAGCCTTGGGTTCTCGTTAACACTGTAAGCTAGTACTTTACTTTAATTCAGACATTTTTGAAAACTTGATAGCTTTTGTTCGTAAACATATAAACAAGTTTGAGCATTAGCTATTCCAGTTCACAAGCTCAAGTTCATGGAACAAACGATTTATTTGAATTCCAAAATGTGATTTTGAACTCTTGATTGAAAATAATAGTAAATAATAACCAGATTTTTTGGCAAATATTAGGGCTTTCCGGTTTTCAGCCTTATTGTCTTATGTTGCTAAAAGGAGTGATACGAATAAAGGAGAAAATCACAATGCCAAGTTAGTGTGAGGACCTGTAATTGGGAGTTAGAAATTGATTTTACTTGGTGTAGCATAAATAAATTATGTTTAATAAAACTGCTCTCTTGATTTACATTAGTTTCCTATCGTATGATTTCTTAATTTCAACATCAATATGGGCTACTTTTACTTTGTGTATAAAACTTATGAAAGAATGATAAATATGACGTATGATAGAAAACAACAAAGACATTTAAAGAAAGAAACAAACAAGCATTTTATATAAACCTGTTAGCATAAGAAGATCGCTTTTAATGATTTCTTCAGAAAGTTGCTTTCGACGTAAACGCTGGATTCTCAAATGTTGTTATCTTAATCATATATAGAGCAGGCAAATATTGTTTACCTTGAGACCTTTCTTGCATTCATGTGTACTGACAAAAACCCTATAAAACAGTGTCATGGGAAAACCAGGTCAATAAAGGAAGATTTCGTTCTTTGGTAGGATGAAATAGATCAAATAGGTCAGAGTTTACCAACAAATTTTACCTTCTTAACCTGGAAAAAAATGCATATATCATTAAAAAACTATCATCGTAAATGCACTCGATTTGTAAAAAACAACATAATGACTATTGTTTCAAATCTTTGGTCACGTATGGAGATGTTTTGGGGAGCTATGGTGTTATTTAATATCTATGATTTCTGTCTTAGCGATTTAAAAATGTTTTTGAGTTAATAATTCGGTGTCCCAGGTGGTTCAAGATTGCTCAACTGATTCTGGACTGATTCTTCATGGTCTAATGTTTCCATTTATGGTTGTGAAGAGAGACGCTGCATATCTTAAGTTTGTTAACTTGCTAGTGTATCTTAGTGCAAATATCATGTAATTTGGTTTTCGTTAAGACGTCAATCAAAAAACGCAAGCAGCATTGACAAAGAATAACCAATTTTCCATGTGTTAGAAACCAAATTTTGGGATCATCTGTTTCAGAATGTAAACATTTGACACGGAAAAATGGACAGATGGAGTCAAATGTCGGAAAATCTACTTTCTTGATTTTTTATTTTTGAATATGTAATAGATATACCCATACTTCCCGAGGTGTATCGCTCAATATACCTCCTGTTTGAATCGTGGGTCTCCGAGGCGTAGCGTAGCGGAGCCGAGGATCACGATTCAAACAGGAGGTATATTGAGTGATGCACCGAGGGAAGGGTGGGTATATCTGACTTCTACCCTACTCTGGTAGAGTTATATTTGACGAAAAAGAGTTGTCCACCATTCTCTATGTATATTTATCTTCACCTTACTAGATCAACAAAATATTAACAATGCTCTTTTTTTACGTTTTTAAAAACATAAACTGACTTCATTACATTAAAATTTGGTACAAACTAGTACCTATACATGGCTTATATAGGAAATGCAACAATCCAGACATGGCACAACAAAAAGTACCGCTACCTGTATCAAGCCTCAGTAGCTCAGTCGATAGAGGCGTTGCGTCGCAACATTAAGGCCCCAGGTTCGATTCCCACTATGGTCATTAAAATTTCTCAAAAATTCAAAATTTTACAACTTGTTTCATTGGCCAAAGTTGAAGATCTCTTCACTTGTCTTTATTTGTGTGTGCAAAAAAGAATAGGTGTATTAGAAAAGTTGTGGTGTACCGGTCATTACACACTAGCTCCTTTGTTTTATTCGAGTATTAATTTTTCATACCAACTCATATTGTCTGTGAAATGCACGTCCCGAGGTGTTCATCAGACAAATCCGGTGTTCATGATGAATACCCGGTATTGCCATGAACACCTGATGTGAAACAATTATTTTTTGTACTTCGGAAATTTATCTAAGTTCAAAGTTTGCTTTTCAAATTAAATACAATCATTAAAATTGCAATATTCAAATACAATACATTTACAAATTTTGCACTTCAAACATGGGTTCGAACCTGCGTACTGTTGATTTCAAGCCCAGTGACTTAACCATTAGACCACGGAGGCCAGTTGAAAATAAAGCAAGTTTTTCATGATCACATGATTAAGTTTCACAGTTTTCCTGACAAGAAACATAACCGTGAATTATTGTTAATATTTTATCAATTAATGAAAAAACCATTGGTACCAAACGTATGCATATCAAAGTTTTTGTAAGCTGTTCTCATATCAATATGGGTAAACAATCTATTGTTGTAGGTTGTACGGTTCCGCACGGATTGCACGTGCATCACGAGAGGCTACTTGAAATAGACATTGTTCCTCCAATTAGAGTTAATGTTTTATCTTCTCATCATATCTAAGACAATTATGCTTTACCCAACTTATCCGCAATATCAAAACTGATGTCATGTTGAATTTGGATTGATCTAGCTTTGAGCTAGTGTGTAAAATAGTTACCGACCTCGACCTCGGGTTCAAGTTAGATGAACCCTCGCGCACGTGATTCATGAACACCTCGGCCTAACGGCCTCGGCGTTCATGATTCACGTGCGCGAGGGTTCATCTAACTTGAACACCTCGGTCTCATTCGGTAACTATTACATATACCTACAGTTAGAACAAAGGAAACCATAGCAACGAGACCGGAAGTGGGGTATAAGTTCCATATAAACTTACTGTTGATAAATCAGCAACATTACAGTAACTTAGTGTAAAGGAACAAACATGTCTTAAGCCTAAAGCTGATAGTCACTTATGAAGAATTTTGAAGAGAAAGATGAAAAATAATGTGACCCTGGTCACTTGAATGACCTGTTAAAATTACGATATAATATTTGGTATGACAAAATTAATACTGATTTATGTAGTGAAATTGTAACATGATCCGTTTCGTTTTTTGCAATATTAAGATGTCTCAAATAAATTCCAAATTACACAAGAATACCATGAACAATATATAAACGTATCTATAGATATATTTCTTCAAATGAATTTGTGACTTTAGATTTGTTTAGATGATTTTCGAGTAGACAATTTACCCCCACTGTTAAACCTTTATATTGTTTCTACAGTTACAAGTGTTTGTACCTGACTCAAGTTGTTTCAATACTTTTTTTTCCGACAGGTCAAATCCCTGAGGAAACATAAGCAATTGATGAATGGGTGATCTGTGTCTGCATGGTATTCCTCATGTAACTGGGCAACATAAAAGTATGTTTGTGTTGGGTCTGAACCGCGCCACCTCGCTCTTGTTAAGCCAGAATTGATATACATGAAAAGTTGTTATTTATAAATTCATTTATGTAACATTTTGTGTTTGGTCAGGTACTGTCCATGGCAACAAAAATACATATAACTAAAACTAAATCTTTCTATCTTTAATGTTTCTTGGGTATAAGCAAGAGAGTTTAACCTTTTTACTTTCTAATTAACATTTAACAACATGGGAATGAAGCATTGAGTGTCTGTACTTTATGTTGTTAAGTAAAAAGAAACCATATGATGTAATTTTGAAATTGTACTAGAACTGTAACATACATAAGTATTGTCTCACTTGCAAGGTTTTTATTTCATAGAATCATGTCGAGAGCTCTAGTATTGTGTATCTTAAAAGGTATATATTTGATATTGACATTCTTAATGGTTAATTAATTGAATGTGACACTTTGATTCGTTTAAAGTTCATAGATAAAAAAATATGATGTATTATTTTTACATATAGCAAAAACCCGTGTTAAGGGTCAGTGTAATGTTAATACATGTGATGTGTCCGATAATTTATCCTTAATCTTAAAAACAATATTCTCTTTAAAAATAAATGGCGCTTTGTAAAACATAAATAACGTGCACTGTATTTCAAGACAAGACAAGTATAACATAGATCAGAGTGACTAAAAACTGAGTCTGAAATTATTCTACAACTAAGTCCTGGAGATAAATCAAACATAACTGCATTGGTGCAGGGTATGCATTTAGTGCGCTGTCATGGTGCGCATGTGAAGGATCCACCCAATTGGCAGTTCCTTTGCAAGATTTATGTCTCACAAAGGCTAAATATGTACCAGTATGACTGGGGCTATATAAATTATCCAATGGTAAGGGCCTTGTTTGTTATAGGCCCAAATTTACATAATGTTGCCACCATGTGATGCATAAAATGTAATTGTAACTCTGGGGCCAACAGAAGTGTCATAGTAACACCTGATATATAAGGAAGGACGACGAGAACAGGTGCGTCTTTCATATTTTCCGTCCAAGTGTCTCACCTAGACAACTCACCTGAAGTCAACGATGAAGGCCCTAGTCCTTGCACTGCTTGTTGTGGGTGAGTTCATTTTCGTACAGCTGTATCAATTGCAGATTGTTTTTATACACCAATATTTTTCATTGAAAAGGTTGATTTCTTTATGTGACACATTTCCATTATCATTTGTAATTACTTTCGACTAATATAGGTAAATAACACATATATGGATAGAAATCAGTAGCCTTGATAGTTAAAGGTTTATGTGTTTTCTGTTCCAACGAGAGAGCTAACATTATTGAGTATTTATGTAGAGATAAACTATATATACCATGTATTTCCTGATATCAAACTCAAGGTACAAATTCTCAATTTAAATTTCATTATCAAATATACTATTGCACTTGTAATGGATGTAGATTTCATCTATGTAAAACAGTACTGGTGTTGTATTTGTGCTTTGTTTTCATTTGTTAGCTTAGGCTGATTTATTTGGTTTAGCTCACTTAGCCTTAAGTAAAAGGTGTAATATTATATTTACATGTTAAAAAGAAATAAATTATCAAATTCATAATATTTAAGACCAATATTTCATAAAGCTTGAATCTTAACAGTTTCAGTATTTAAGTCTCTTGTCATGTCAGGGTAACGCTTTAAAACGTTTAGATTAATTGATGTGAAGCGGGCCACTCCCTCGGAGATAAATCAATGTCAATCATCAAACACTTTAAACATAATTTTTTGCGATATTATTTGATACGTACTCTGGTGTTAGACAAGGCTGAGTTTTGTCACCTATACTTTTCTTGTTATTTATAGAAGAACGTGTAAAGGAAATGATAGCAAATGATTCAAGAGGCATATTCATTAATGAAAGTATTCATGATATATCAATGTTATTATTTGCCGATGATGTTGCGATATTTGCAGACTCTCTGGTTAATTTACAGCGAAAGATTGATGTTTTAAAGGAATACTGTTTAAAGTGGGGACTTGCAATAAACATTAAGAAAGCGAAAATTATAGTATTCCAGAAAGGAGGTAAGATTGCAAAATGTGAAAAATAGTTTATTGGCGATAACCAAATAGAGGTTGTATCTTAATATAAGTATCTAGGTATTGTATTCTCATGTAGACATATTTTTTCCAAAGCTTGCGAGACACTCGCCATGCAGGCAGAAAGAGCATTGCACGTTATAAAACGTTTTATTTGTAAATATACACATTTGCCTATTGAATCCTCAATCAAATTATTTGATGGAAAAATCCAACCAATACTTTTGTATGGATCTGAAGTTTGGGGTTTTAAAATTGATAAGAACATAGAAAAAGCCGTTTCCCTTTATTTATCAATGCCCGTTGTAGAGCAATATCGTTCTGGATAAGATTAATAAGGCAACCCATGAACAGAATATCCCGAAATAGTTACGAACTTGTAAAGGCTTTAGATGACAAAGGGAATTTCTGTTTAAATGCGGCTTTGGCCACGTTGGGATCGCACAGGATGTTAGCGACAGGAATTCATTTTTAAAATTGCTTAAGCAACAGGAATGGTTCTATGATGTTAGTTCGTCGACAAGTATTAGTTATTATGCTGAATTTAAAACATTTATTAAGCCTGAACTGTATTTATCCTCTTTATCTTCATTGCACCTACGTAAAATTGTTATTTTGTTCAGATGTAATGGTCATGATTTTAAGGTAAAAGCAGCACGATTCTCAAAAGATCCAGATAATGAAAACTCCATCTGTAACTATTGTAACCTCACGGAGGATGAATATCATGTACTTCTGGGGTGTCCTCAATATACATGTTTACGATATAAATATTAACCTTTATATTTCTGTAAATACCCAACTACAGAAAAGTTTATTTCCCTTTTAACTACAAACAATGTCCAGCTTTTGTACAGACTATCGCTAGTCCTATACCATATCAATCGTTACCGATCAAATTGACATCATTTGTAAACCTGATGTTACTGAGATATTATTTTGATGTTATGATTGTCCTATTACATGGTAGCGCTGTTTCTATTGTGAAATTCATTAAATTTACATTGTACTATTGGTCTCCGGGCCATATATACTAATAAAATCAGTCTGTCTGTATCTGTATGTCTTTAAACATAATTTATTTTATTTGAAAGCAATTGTTCATACAAAAGTTTGGAAACTCATAGTTAGGTTTGTGCATGTGAGACTGTTGCTAAAATGTCCTTGTTGGCTAACATACCTACTTGCTAACATTAGTATGAAATGGTACATTTTCCGATGTTTGGAAAAGGATAACACTTATTTTATATCAAATGTGACTTCGATCTATCAAACCAACACATATATTAAAAAGTTACACTTGTATAACATCAGCTGTCATGTTTTATTGTCACCGATCTTGAATCAAGCATTTAAGTCTCATCCCGTTTTATTCTGTTTATATACTAGAATATGCACTCTATCTTCAACCCATGCTTGCAACCATGCAAAAATCGGTTTTGAAACATCGAACTAAAAAATAAAAAGGACATATAACACCCTTACTTGACTACCCACTTCAATCAAAGAAGATATAGGTGGGTTGTTATAAAGTATATGTTGTACAACAATGTATATTGTTTAAGATATGTTCTTATTATCATTGAGAGCTCGTAGTAAACTATTTGGCATATATTCAACTAATTGGCTGTGCCTTAACAGCTTATATACCACTTATTGAAACATGAAAGAATATTCTTCTGAGTGTTGGAACAGTTAACCTTGTGAAGTGAATAAGGTTGTTTAAGTACCATTTGTAAACATAAATGCCATTTACTTATCACCGTTTACATAGAAAAAAAGTGTTGCACCCCTCCCCCCTTCACTTTAATCTAAAATGTATTAATTAAATAAAACACAAACGACCTGTAGATAAGATAAATTTAGTCTATGCAAAATTGTTTCCTTTTCAAAAAATTAATGTTGACATTTTAAGAAGTTACGAATGAAATTGCAATTGTACTTGGTTTTTTAAACCAAAATTAACTATTGATAGTGCGACAAAACTGTGGGACAAAGATGAGGTTTTAATGAAAACAATTATGTTGGTACCAAGTTGTTTTTCACACATCAACAATCTTTTATACATTATGATAAGGAAATAAGAGATAATTGAAAATTCATCCTCTTTTTCAACAATTATTGATATCTATCAAAAATTAAAATCAAATGATTTATAAACTAATCTGCGAGTCTGGTGAGTTCAGTCAGTATATCAAACACTTCTCTATGATACAGAGTGGTCATTGTAGTTATTACAGGCCTGAATTTGTAAATAGGGCTGTTTTCTCAAATTTGCTGTTTTGAAATATTTCAGGTTTAATAGGCCCATATTGCTCAAAAAAAGTGTCATTAAGTTCAAAAGCTGAAACTAAAGTTTCATCAGTTCACTTGAAAGAATTGAATAACTCTTATCAAAGCAACCAATCTTGACTTTAATTTTTCTCTGTAACAATACTTATTTCTGGACACCAAACTCTTATCAATGCAAATATATCACATTAGTGCAACGTTATCTGAATGAAACTTGTTTTTGTAAACTAGCAGGTAATGTTTCGGTCACATCACACAATTAACATTTCTGAAATAATTCTGTTGTCCTATCAGTACTATCAAACCGGTAAAGAGTCGTTTTTTTTGCAATCCTTACCAACGCCCTGACGCGAGGCATGCGTTCGATTTCCTCAAAGTGAGATAATCACGTTGCAAAGGGAGGTAATACATGTAGGTTCGATCCTACTTTTCTCACAGCAGTGAAAATATGGATTATTTTAACACTGCAGTGGAAATGTGACTTTCTACTGCTTTTCTTTAAATATGGATTTTAGTTTCACTGTATAAACCTATAGTTCTTTGCTAATTATATAATAAAGAGATGATATTCGTTTTGATAACTAAAATTACGTATGATATACAGTAATCACAAACATGTGATTAGAGACTAGCTTGCCTTTCGTATTGAGAATATTTCTATTTTGATTAAATCTTCATATAGTTGCTTCAAATCGTTGGGAGTTTGACAAATATTCAATCTGCCCTCTGTGACGATAAATGAGATGGACATTGCTTGTAAAAGGCAATACTTTCACCTAACTTCAGTACAGTATGGTGTTTATAAGCAGCATGCCGATGTTGGAAATTACGGAGAGAATTCGTAGTGGCATGAAACATTACTTAACATAGCTTGTTCGCGGACATTTGGTACACTGAAAGCGGAAATGCGAGGCGATTCATAGACAGTTCAACATGGTCAGGTACTGTTGTTGGCCGATACAGAAGCGTTCTTTCCATTCCAAAATAATCTGAAATGTTTGCTTCTCATTTAGGGGGTAAAGTTTCAGTTTTGTAGGATATTTCCTCTTATTTGGGGGATATGTGTTCAGATTTAGAATGTTTGTTTTCAGTTTTGAAGATTTGTTTGTCGTTTGTATGGTAGAACTGAGACAAGTGTCAGTTTCAAGGAATAACGCTATTACCAACTCTGCCCGAATTCTCGCAACAGCATAAATCGAACACAATGTGATGACTAGCGCTACGTCCTAACCTTAATTAATCCTGTGCAAATGATGATTCAGATGCGTCCAATGCATAAAACGTATCCTCGTGATTACTATCAACCGTTTGATCCACTCCATTGCATATATAGATAGTGTGTCGCAATTGTGACTGTCAAACCAGATATTGTAGTAATCCCATACTTCAGTTGACTTCCCCTTGTTGTGTGGTTTTTGTTGATGTGGCAACAAATGTTGGTTTTAATTCAAAATAAACGACTATCTGTTATTCCTTATCAATTTTGTTGTTTCCATGGTTACTTTGTTGTAATGTATTTATGTATATGTATTTTATTTGATATCCCTTCGCCGTCGGTTGGTGCAATTATGACCATATGCCATTTTAAAACTTGCAAACAAGAATAATGATTTAGAGTTGTCGTCAAAACCGATTTGCATGTTATATTATGTGTAGATTTATTACTTCTATCTCACTTATGTTTGTCTTGAAAAGAGTTTAATTGTTTTTAATTTAGGTTGTCTGATTGCTGGAAATTGGGCCGCTGACTGTGTTATAGCCAGCGGTGGTAATCCAGGCGGTAAAACAACTGCAAAGCCAACTGTGGCTAATCCAGGCGGTAAAACAACTGCAAAGCCAACTGTGGCTAATCCAGGCGGTAAAACAACTGCAAAGCCAACTGTGGCTAATCCAGGCGGTAATACAACTACACAGCCACCAGGCGGTAATCCAGCTCCGGGTAATGGGGGGGCTGGAAGAAGGAGGAGACAAGCAAGTTCCTGTTCAGCATATGACACTAGTGCCTCCAACGCGGATACCAACTGTAGGTTTGTATTTTATCCCTTTAGAAGTTCTGAAATTCTGGAATTTTCTCCAGTTTTACATACAAACCATATTATGTAATATGTTTATACGATTCTTATGATTCTTGTCATCTACTTTCATATTAAATATATGTTTTCATATATTTTAACGCATGTATACATATACAGTGTACGGTTGTATGGCTGAGAATAGTTCCGTTAACAACCACTCAATATTTAGTTTTAGTGTACATGCAAGGGGTTTACATAAAATATTAATAATGGTTGGCACAAATTTAATGATTCGTATAAAATAAAATAAAATAGTGCATTATGAGAATTGAAATATAAACGTGAACATACTTTCATTTTGGATTTTATGTATACAATAATGAATTGAAAATGTTAAATGAAAGTGGATATAAGATAATCCATATATGTATTATTTACATTCAAGGACAGGATATGCCGTACGTAAAAGTGTCTACATTGATTTCTTTCAGTGCCCTTAAAATGTACATTGGATGTACATTCGGACAGGACAGTACATCGCCTTGTGATATTCCAACAGCTCACCAAACCGTGATAGGCAAAAAAGATTGTGAGACCTTTAACATAATTTATATTCATTTAAATGTAGTTTTAGCATGATCTTATACAGTGAGACTTTGCTATAACTATTTCTAATTCAAATATGATAGTAACAATAATTGTTTCTAATAATGTTCAAACAGTAAGTTATTATAAGATGGTACAAATATTCTCAGACATGATCACAATACCAGACAGTGAGCTCTTTAATGCTAAAACACTGCAATAGGACAGGCCAGGTTGTCATTCTTTGATACATGTACGAGCTGAAAATAATTTTCGTGACATAAACGTAACCCTGGCTAAAATATCTCTCAAGAATCAGTCGGATAATATTGGGGTATAATATCTGTAAATCCTAACATAAAGGATAATAATGATCTCTTTGGACATCCTTTAAAGGTATTTTGCCTTGCAGTTATGTCATTTAAAATAAAATAAAATATTTTCAGACTTTTGGTATGATTTAAAGTCATAGTTAATAAAGAAATGTGTACATGTAAAGAATACTTGATTTAGATGTTGGTGGTCCTTTAATGAATGATTCATCCATTATAGTATGACATGATTTATGTATGGTTTGGGTTATGTGTGGGAAGCTAAAGGTGTTGGCAACAAAAGTGATTTTTTACGTAATTTTGTATTAAGAATAAGTTATTGTTGTGTACAAAGCATATTTGCTGATATAAATGAAAGTTCTTCTTTAGATTATATTTTACCATTAAACATACTTATTTGTATAGATCTTTATCTTACAACAGTTACATCGAAAGAATCACGTCGTAGAATAACTTTGCTTAGAATAGGTGCCCTATCAATACGTCAAAATATAGGAGGAAGAGAAGGAATACCTAGATTTTTAAGATATTTTAAAGTTTGTAAAGATGCTGTGATTGAAGTTGAAATACACTTTTTATTCAAATGTTCTCGTTTTATTGAATTAAGAAAGAAATATATCCCAAATTTACCTTAAAATAATCATATGTGTTACCTACCTTAGAAACTCTTTCATTGTATTCATTTTGTATAAGTGATGCACTCGCTCCACGCTCAATGTTTTTATCATCAAATCAACTTACAATGTAAGTTTCAATGTTCTAATTCAATTGTCTTGTTTTGTATATACGTTTTGTACGTGGGCCTAAGGCCTTTTACCGAAAAAATGAATTGAATTGAATTGAGATGATCATTCAGCATTGAGGGACAACCTGTGGCATCATGTTTGAGAAAGGGAAAACGTTCGATAAGTGAAGTCCTTATGCTACATTCGCCTTTACATTATAATAATCTTTGAGTTTATCTGGCTTCATAAGACCGTATGTTTGATTTGTGGTAGGCGCAGGAGACGAACCAAAAGGTGTATGCAAATGCGAGCTTGACTACTATAAGGCTGACCTTTCAACTGATATTTGCACGTAAGTAACAAAAAGCTATCACCTTAAGCTTGTACTGCGATTAATGTAAAAAATTATTTTTAAAAGAACAATAAGTCTTCATGGCTTGGTTTTGAACTCGTTGCTTTCAGGGTCTCTAAAACTCTTAGGGAGAAAAATAAGATCTGGATCACATCTATCTTTAAAACAAAATTAAAGATTAGCTATTTGATAGCAAAAAGTTGAAAGGCAGTACAAATTCAAATGAATATTTAAATTTGTCAACGTTAAAGATATTGTTGATATTTTGTTATTGTTTACAGTACATTGACAACCCTGAACACATGCGTAAATGCCACCAAGACCGATCCAGGCTGCGGGAGCGAGACGAAAACACAGGTTCAATCGTTTGTTGCAGCAAGGAAGAAGGCAAACAAATGTGGTAAGTAAATCATGAATGATTCCACAATTGCTACCCTCGTGCGCTACCAGTATAATATGTCCCTGATTTTCAAACACTAGGTTAATCTCCATTCTACAAGGACAATTTTAATCATGAACTCTTTGTCAAAGTGGATTGCACTTTGAAAAAAATGTGACCGATTGAAAGCGTGATAATCATGTGTATGTTTATACTATAACAATGAGATCTATAAATTGAGAATCTCACCCAAGTGTCTTCTGATATCAAATATATCAACACAAGTTGATAAAAGTAACATATTTTACTTTTATCAACAAGTGTTGATATATTTGATATCAGAAGACACGAGTGTGAAATTCTATTTATCATCCAAAATCATTTTTCATCACATTTGCATGAAAAATAGTTAATTTTGAACACTGCATAGCTCTAAACCAGTGATGTCATAACATTGTGACGTCATGTGTTTATGACGTCATGGCATTGTGACGCTAATGCGTTTATGACGTCATAGCATTGTGACGTCATTACTGGTGATGCAAAACGTTTGTGATGTCATGTCCCTTCTGATGATAGGGCAATGTTCAAAATCCTAGGAGATATCGCTTGATCTTCCACAAGCGATATCTCCTGTGGAACACAGTTTTGGATGATAAATCGTGATTGTCACGATTTGTCCACGGAGGCGATGAATGTCATGACCTGACACAGAAACTCACTATGACACTAATTATGAGTTTTTCATAAAATAACTAAAAATAAACAGACTGGGCCTGTTGGGGTAATGCTAAAATTTAAACACTGTCAACACAATGTAACACAATAACTTTAAATAGGTGTGGCTCACATAAAGAGCCACTCTGCGAGTTGTCGGGGGTCACGTTTACCAAACTTTATAAATTGTATGATTTGGTCGATAAGTATCGAATGTTGCAGAAAAATATCATATCAAAGCTACATGTAATCGTAGTTATATAGTGACAAAAGAAACATTTGATGAAACGATTGTGATCGAAACCCGAACAATGACACGTTGATAGTGTTTGTAAGTAAGTGTATGTAAGTAAGTCGCGTGAAGTTTACTTCACGAAAATATATGAGTGATTTTAAGAGTTTCATTGAAAACAGGTAGTTATCATATCATAACCAATTGTGGATGGGTATGTGTGACTTACTCGATAGATATCTTGAATTCTGTCAATTACCATAGAGTTAAAGCAAAAAATAACATTTCAGGAAAATCGCGGAGTGATTCTTCAAAGGAAAGCAAATGTTTCCCATGACAAATCAATCTTTTAAAAAAAACATCCTAAAGCTAGCAGCTGCAGATTTCGCTTGACACCTGATAGTTTCACTTACAGCAACGGATATTTTAAGTGAGAAATAAGTTGTTTGAGTAAATAATTCATTTTTGAATAGTTTGTTTTCCTTTTTTTGTGTGTGTGATTTGTAATGAAACTGTTGCATACACTCCATATTTGTAATTGTGTCAATTTCAGGTTCCGGCGGAAACATTGGTAAATATTCTGTTACTTTGATGTTGAAAATATTGTAGTAGTAGTAGTAGTAGTAGTAGAAGTAGTAGTAGTAGTAGTAGTCATGGTAGTAGTAGTAGTAGTAGTAGTAGCAGTAGTAGGAGACGAATCAGAAAATAGATAAATAACAGTAAATTCTTCGTTACGCATGCATACCTGTACAGTTTGGTCACTAACAAAAAGATCGTTTATTAAGGCATTTCCGAATTAACACTATTGATTAAAATTCATGATTTCAACAATATTTCAAGGTTTAGATTAATCTAACAAAATAATCTATAAAATGTGTATATATTTTGTATTGTATGTTAAATTCATAATGATTCATATCGTCGTTCGTATATATATATACTATCATATAATTTCTTTTATTCCAGTCGCTGTCGCTCCAGGGCTTCTCATGTCGCTACTACTGGCAACCATCTACCTGTAAAACGGAGTGTTGGGTTATATATTCAAAAATCAGTGGCAACATATTATTCATTGATATAAGGGACAATGACAATGAAAAATGAATCTAAGACGATTTACATTACTTGTCATTTCAGAAAGATTAATTAGAAAATCAGGGAACATAATTCTAGCATATGATCAATGTTAGTTATTTTTTCTTAATGTGTGTTTTGTTTTCGAGTGTTGCTGTGATATGAATTATTAGTAGCGAGATACTGAACAATTTAACAAAGATGGTTCTGTGAGAGAGATTGCATATTTTCTCTGGTACACAAAACGTATACAAGGATCTGTGATAGGTATTGCATACTTTCTCAGGTATACAAACCCGCGACACGCATTTGTGATAGAGATTACATACTTTCTCAGGTACAAAAGCCCGAGACACGCATTTGTGATAGAGATTGCATACTTTCTCAGGTGCACAAACCCAAGACACGCATTTGTGATAGAGATTGCAAACTTCCAGAGGTACAAAAACCCGCGAAATGCATCTGTGATCGAGATTGCATTTTTTTCTAAGGTGCACAAAACCCGAGACACAGTATCCCACGATGCTAGAAAATTGTGACTCTTATTTGACAATAATCTTTCTCACAAAACCGAAAAGTGATTTATATAAAGGTGAAGAACTATAGATTAATGAGAAGAAAACTGATTTCTATACTTTAAGACATTTATTTATATTTTCCGTGTGTGTGACTTTTGTAATAGACCTTGTATACGACATAATTACAATATATTGTTCAATCTATCTGAAAGGGCAAAATTCCACCAATTTCTACATTTGAGCCACGAGATGACAATACTGATGACGTGGTCCCTCCACAGGATCAACTGAACGAGTAGAGGTCATCTACCCTCTCATATACATTGAACATTTAATAAATTCGTACCAATTTTTCAATAAATATATCTAAAGCGTATTTCGTGTTTTTATTCTAAGATTGGTGCAAGCTTCAAAGAATACCTTGGCGTTCAGTGGTCATACTTTCCATCATTTACATTATATCAAGGACTGCTATGAGAGTGAATTTTGAAATTTATATGGTGAGGAAGTATCGATAGAGAAGATAAAACCATGATGAATATACAATATTAAATTTATGTTTACAGAAACGGTTAAGAAGTAAAAACGTTATTTAAAAGGGAATTGAGATATACATGTATATATAACGTTATAGTCATTAGAGGCAGTTTCTACACATCTTAGAAAGATCTTATTTCCATCGGCTTCGATGTCAAGGATATAGGAACTATTTAAAGGGAAAATCAATAGTTGAAGATGAATATCATTTATTAAAGGTTTGACAATTCTTCATTGATGCAAGAAATAGTTTTTTTAACATGATAATTCAATCAATCCATGTTCAGAAGTATTTTTTGAGAGGCATTTTATAAGTTGGAATGACAATGATGCAGAGGAATATATGAATGACAACATCTTCTATATTATTTCTATATTCTTGTGTCGAAACGTACAATGAACAAAGAAGTTGTCATCCATATACTCCTCTACATAATGTTAAGAAGATTTTGTTATGTCTTGCAACAATGTATATAAATGGAAGTCAATATAGCTAAATACATTATTGAGGCTTTCAAAATTCAAAATATGTTTTTCATTCAATAACTTATGCAATTTAAAGACAAAACTTTGATTATGTAACTTTCGTTATTGTTGAAGCTTCAATGTATTTTACGGAAGCTTCGTTCAATTTTTTATTAGGTATAAAAAGGTTTCACGCATCACAACAACTTATAGAATTATTTTGTAATATGGACAATGCCCCATACTGAATAAATACTGTCTCTCTGTCAAACTTATTTCAAATCAAAAGTCATCATTCAGACATATTCACCCCGATGTTATGTTATTTATCACTCGATAACAGTGTTAACGATTTATGAACGGCCCAAATATAATTATATATATATATGATAAGGAAGTCAAAAACCATAGTCGACATCCAGGATCCATTGATTTTAAAAAGAAATACCTACACCTATGATAGTCACTTTAGATTGTCACATGAAAATGCCATCTGATTTCTTAGTTATATACTACTCAAAGAACTAATGGGTCAAAGCCATTATCTTGCTGACATATTTCTATCATAAATTAAAATTGTTGTAATTGGTTAATTTATCCGGACTACAAAACCTGTTTACGAAGCATATATTATATGTTGAAAGATAATGTGTTAGGCAAGGTCGGAAACGGAGAGTGTAGCTCGTTACCTTTTCACCTTGTCATGGGAAGATGTTTCGGCCTTGTCCTTGTGGAGATAATCCCTCGTTTGATTGGTCAACAAATGCATGCAACGTAACTTTATAACGAATTTTCCTGGTGATTTACTACATGGGTTTCTTTCTTCGAAATCCAAGATGTGAAAACGCTCCTCCGAAATGTTATTTTCTATCTTATCAGTAATGCTTGAAATGACTTCCCCCCAATCTTAAACCATATGACAAAGCGGTAAAACAATTCCAGAAACCTTTATTTCTGTATAAAAATAGTCCTTCTCCACATCTTAACATCAATATTACTCGTTAGCTTCATCCTTGCTTCCTACTTTTTCGTTTTTATATTTATGCAACCGTTGTGGTCTAATTGATTTACTTTCAACATAACAACAACAATTTGTTGAATATATAATACAAAATAAGATCTTAAACATACAGGCGAAATGAAATGCAATGTATGCCCTCAAATTGTTTTACACTAACAATATTGCTTTGTAAGTTAGTTGAGGCTTTGGTTGATTCGACAATTTTTTGAAACATTCAACTAGTTCAATTCAATCCTTAATCAGCATTAGATATAAAACTTTACTGCGGTTACATAAGAATATAATTAACATAATACAGGTGTTTAGATTACAGCTACCTTGGGACAGCAAATATTTATCATATGGAGAATGTTCACACTAATTTCAAATACAAATTTCTAATGTTATATATTACATGAACTTTGCTACATGTAATGACCAAGATGATGCAGCTGTTTAACATTTCGCAGACTTAATAACTGTGCCAGTTTCAGGAAAGACGGATTCTACCAATAATATGACTTCATATTGAGTTGCCTAATATCAAAGGATACATTTAAAGGGAATGCTACTCATCTTAGTTGTCAGTTTTACGATTGATTTATTTCTTATCTGTCCGATTTCTATATATAAATACTTTTATATGAATATTTATTGCTATCTCAAATACGGCGCTATATAAATGCTGTATATTATTATTATCAGTATTAATACATGTAGGTTTGTTGAACAATACTGCAATAAGTACACGCGTGAATGATATGCTTATTCATTTGGCAGTTCCTTGCGCCAGATATCTGACTTAATATACATCGAAAAGCTTATTGATAAATACAGACAATAATTTTAATTATGTTTTTATTGATACCATATTTCTGCGAACCTAAGCCAGTGAGTCATCATTACAGACTTCCATTTCTATTATTCTTAAGAAGTATTAAGTTTGAAATTGAATGGCAGATATTCATCCATCAAATTTGGTGTCAATGGCGCAATCAACGAACTGTCTCTACAGTAATGATTATCATAATCATAATCTATGATAAAATCGTTACAGCAAACTTAGAATTCAGGTACTCAGGTACGTATAGACCTTAAAATCGACATGTGCATGCATGCCGAGTGAGCATGGTTTCTTAAGGCGACGATCTTAAATGTTAAGTACTCATTTTAAACTGTCAAATACAGTTTACGTAAAAAACGTGAGCAGGATTCCTTAGTTATGACCTGTAGGCAGGCAAACCTTATCGCTTAATGTGTACAACACTATTGTCCTGGCTACCAAGATATGCCTCCGTGTGAACCCTCAACAGATCAATCTCCCCCTAATATAGCAACCTCATTTAAAGAGCCACCCCGTGAGATGTCTGGCGTCATATATGCAAACTTAACCAACAGTGTAATAAGAAGTATCGATTGTTGAAGGAAAGTATCATTTTAAAGCAGTTTTATGTTGACAACAGAAAGGTTGTAAATCTCCATTATGCTCAAACGTAATTTGGAAACTTATCTAAAGCAGTCACATTTAATTTAAGTTACCATTTAGTTATGTTTGATAGCTAAGTAATGATATACGTTGGCCCTGTGAATTTAGCTTGAGCGATTAATGTAAGACTGTTTTCATTGAAAACATGTTTTTTATCATACTGCCATTTCATTCCCCTAACCAAGAGAGTTCAAAATATAGATTTAGAAATTCATTTTAAATTTTTGCGCTTGCGACATAGTTATGTATTCGTTATTATATAACCAATTTTACAGAAGACGCATTGTACTCAACGACAAATATAGAGAATACCCAATCGGTCATATTTAAAACATTTTATGAGCAATTAATGTGGTTTATAAACTAAACTAAATAAAGGAACTATAAATCATGCAAATCAAAAGCTCTTTTCTAGCCTAAACCCCATATTGAAGAACTACAGTTTCTAACATGCCATTCCTTTCAAAAGATTTTGAAACTGCTGTGTCTACCCATCTGTGCAAACACCTTTGTGATCATTCTCTGTACGACCCGTACCAATCGGCCTATAGATCCCATCAAAGCACCGAATCTGCTCTCTTAAGACTCTCTCCTACTCAGCCTAAGAGCTGCTTACGATACCATCGACCATGACCGATTCTTGAGCAGACTCAAGTCATGAATTGGCATCTCTGGTGCAGCACTACTGTTAATTCAGTCATACCTGTGTTCCCTATATCCAAAGCAGTTCTTATTGATGGCATTATATCACCTTCTACGTCTCTTGTGTATGGTGTTCCACAGGGCGCAGTCAAAGGTCCAATTTTATTCACTCTGAATGTTACACCTCTTGGCGATATAGTTGAGAATCACCACTTTCCACCTTGACGATTCTCAGCTTTCATCTGTATTCAGAGCAAATGCAACTGATGCGACTTTGCCACTTAACCGGGTTACAAACTGTTGCAATGTCATCAAGACACAGATGACATGCAATAAGCACAAAGTAGCATAGATAGAGAGCAATTTTTAACCTTAACAGAGACATGCATGGGAAGACCAATGTTTAAAGCATAAATATAGGTGCAAGTGAGATCACGCTCAGTGATTCAGTTAAGAACATTGGTGTTGTTCATGACCAGGAACTCTCTCTGGGGATACATGTAAATCGTATTTACATGTATTTGTATGCGACATGAAAATCAGAAATATCAGTAACATTTGAAACTTTCTGACAAGGGAAGCTGCAATCAAACTTGTGCTCTCTTTAGTGATGAAAGTATAGACTATTGCAATTTGTTGCTGACTGGAGCATGAAAGCGCACCATAGCAATACGAAAATGAAGCTGATAATGTTTAAATTACCCTACAGTAAAGATTCAATTTGTTTTAACATATTCATACCTAAGAGATTACCATAAACAAATTGGCAGAGTATTGAAGTGGCCAGGGGTCAATATTTCGAAAACACTTTATATCATTTTTCTCTACAAAATCCTTCATAAGTGAGCAACAACTCTAGATCTAAGTCATATTTGTTCCTTTCCACTAAGGCAATATAATTCTGCTGATATTTTTCTTACAAAGTTTATATGGATTATTCTTATCGAAATTTAAAAGAATCTGAACTTCACAAATATTACCCCATATTTCTATGTAATCATGCCAAATATCGAAATTCAGCACCATTGACAAGACGATCCTGAGATATGGTTTTAGAATGGTTATGGAACACATGGAAATCCTTTTAGGTGCGCCTAGGATTATTTTATGGACGTCAAAACTAAACCCAAATGACATATTGATACAAGGACATGCAAGCAAGTACACAAACTTAAGGTACGTAGCTAAACAAAATACTGCTGTAAAGCTTGTGTCACGCACCCTAAAGCCTCGTCATATATCTCGAGTGCTACAAGATCTACATTGGATTCCTGTCCAGTACAGGATACGATACAAACAATTTTCTTTTGTTTACCAATGCATCAGTGGAACAGCCCCATATTACAGCTGCATACCATAAGTTTGTTCACCTTCTTGTGATATCATGAAATTTGGGTTTCGTCTTGACGTTCATAAAATAACTCCAGGACCACTTACAGAAGATCATCAATTATCCATGTGTTCAATAACCATTCCCAAACCATATTTCGGGGTCGTCTTAGCACTGGTGCTGAATGTCGATATTTGGCATTGTTAAATGGACAGATGGGGTCATATTTGTGAAATTCTGATTTTCTTAAATTTCGATTAAAATCATCCATGTAAACTTTGTAGGAAATAAATCAGCACAGTTACGTTGCATTAGTGCAAAGGAACACATATGAGTAAGATCTAAAGCTGTTGATCACTTATGAAGGATTTTGTAGAGCAAATTAGAAATCAGCGTTTTCGAAATTTTGACCCCTTGTCACTTCAATGACCTGCTAAATTTGTTACAGCTATCTGCTAGGTATGACATATGAATATGTCAACGCAAACTGAATCTTACCTTAAGCAGTGAAATTTCATCATTATCGGTTTCGTTTTTACAATGATATGATGTCTCAAAGACGTTACAAATTACATGATATTCACACTAGAATACGAAGGTAAGTGAACAAACTTAAGATACGCAGCTGTACATCCAGGATTTGCTGTCAGTGCCGATAAGGACAGTTCGTTGTGTTCTATGTGTTCCGAAATTGTCATCAAGAAGCTATCCATGAAGAGAGGACATTCGCACATTCAGCAGGCATTGAATTGAACAATATGCCTCATGAACTCAAAACTCATTCATTGATAAGTATTACCCGAGGAGGTGTGACATATGACTTTTACAAAATGAGTTGGACTTTTTGTATTATCTGACAAGAGCGAGTGTTATACACAAATTTGCTCTCGTTTCGTGTTAACAAATGACACATTTCCAAAAGGCAATGATTTCTTTAATACCTTTTCCATTCCCTTTATTCTCTTAGCTATATCCAGGCTTGCTCCCTTGTCAAGGCAGGCTTAAGTGGGTTTAAGACGTCAAATACGGAAATATACTGGTTGTTAGGCAAACGTTTTATGTGCGCATGTGCTAATATTGAAAATATGTCACTTTTTATTTTCCACCCTATGGGTGATATGTAGTGGCGTGATTGATAAATGATATGATGAATGAGATACTAATATATTTTTCTTATCTTTGAGGCACGAGAATACCCTTTTTAAACTTGGACAGTCAATGATTTATGTGTACACTTTTTATGCAAGGAGAGCATGATGTATTGTTAAAACTGACATGTAAAATGCGGATAGCTTCAATAGTAAGAACCATGTAATGTATTGATTGTAAACACTTAGATATCATTATGAAGCAGGCACTGTCGGGACTTTAAAAAAACCCACAACAAATTTATGCACATAAGTAAGTAGTGCAAATAGAAGTTTTGAGAGTCATCTATATATGTTTATTCAAGTTTAAAAGTAAATAACCTGTATGAAATCTCTTTTTTACAAATTGATTCACCGTCAACTAAGACTAAGTTAAAACAAGGTTCCCAGATGCTATTTCCTTCACCAACATTTAACAAAAATTGGAAATACGATAAAATAATTGCTACATCATATTTTGATATGATAGTCCTGATATGATTAATACACTGTACATATTGTATTCAACGTTTCAATATATTATGTCAACATTGTAAATTGGAGAGGGTTTCATTAAGTTGGTATAACTTGTACCCAATCCCTTCTCGTGAATAAATATTTAATAAATACAGCCAATTAAAGAATCTAGTAATTCTTCTACAGGACAAGACAGTTGGTCATTGCTGCGTCAAAAGTAAACATGATTTGACATTGTATAATGCGGTTTAATACTCGCCTGTTTTAAAGCGGTTTTGTATATCTACACAATTGGTATATATTCTGTAATTACAACGTGCGCCAGCTGATTTACATGACGTCATAAATGTTACGTATGACGTCACCTTGTATGAGATATATGATGAGTCAATCTTTTACGATAAAATGCAGCGATATAATAAAATAGAATACTTTGCTAAATAGTCTTTAAGTCAGGGTTGGGTGTAAGTGTTTATTCAGTGCAACAAGTTTTAAATGTGCTTACAAATGGCAACGAATATTGCAATCCCATTAAGGCTTTGATAATAGTGATATAAAATGATAATGTGGATACATATATGGTGCCTTATCCATGTCCTAAGACATGCTCAAAGCACTACCTACATCATTACCCGGAAGGAGTGTACTTTCACAGCTGATACTAAGCGCTAATCGCGACCGCATAGGTCAGTACATCCTGTTTTCAGGTACCCATTTTAACAGCTTGGTGGACTGAGTGAAATGTGGATAAAGTGCCTTGCCCAGGGACACAACACAGTATGAGTTCCAGGTCACAAATATTTTGTGTCTGCAACGGGATTCGAATAGGATTCGGGATAGGAAAAATTAAGATCGCCACGTCTTTATCTACTGCAAACTCTGCGACAAAATGCCACCAATCTAATATCTGATCAAATTACCATCTGTGGGATCAAAGCCTACACAAACTATGCACGGTTTGGATGCAAAAAAAGATAAATGCTTACATACATATTGCAATTCTTGGGAGTAAAGGTAAATATGGATAATACCCAGATTCTGATTAAGTAATATTGTTTTTTTTCGTTCATATGGAAAGGAGTATCAAAATGGTATTCCGGTGCAAACTTAAACATATCATAGTTACCTTGCTATTCTGTTTTCCATGAGATTGTTCATGGACTTAGTGTATTCAAACTCATGTCGGTAAAGCTAGTAAAGCTCTGTTAGCTTTTAAAATCTGTGTTTATACAATACCCTAGTATTTCTGTAAAGCTTATGTTTAAGTTGATTGGTAGAAAAGTTAAACCTGTTTTACTGTATGGATCTGAAATCTACGTGTTCGAGGAGAGGAAATCTGTTGAAATATTTCATTCCAAATTTTGTAAATAGGTTCTGTGCGTTTGTAAGCAAGTTTCAAGAAATGGTGTTTTATCAGATTCGGGAAGATTGAATATGTATGTTGATTATTTTGTAAGATGTATTACTTTCTAGTGTGAATTTATTTAGGATGTTATTTAGGATCGATATCACAAAGAGTCGTACTTAAATACGAGAAAGTTTGATTTAGCTTGTAGAATTACTAGGGCTACGTCTGTACAATATTTTGTTTAATTCCCATGGTTAAGACTTTGTTTGGTTCAATCAAGATCTCGGTAGTGTTTCTTCATTCCTTTAGACATTTATAAATGGGGTGAAATAAAAAGCTGCTTTTGGTAATATACACGTATCTTCTCATTTGATGCAATTTAAAGAAATCACTTTTGAATATTGATTTTTATGTTAATTCAATCAATAATAAGTCAGTTAAATAGATTTGTTTGTCTTTTAAGATAAAATTCGCTTGCTCTACGTTGCAATATTATGAGTATATATTATGAGTTCTAAAAAGTATGACCGAAAATATCATACATTTCTTATTTAAATGCAAATCTTACAATGTAACAAGAAGTAAATATATGAATGGTCAATTTTTATTTAGTTTCTCAATATCATGATATATTAACCAGTACTTGTAGATATGCCCTTGTTAACTGTTCAAATTATATTACACAAACGCTTGCATTTAGGAGGAATGTTGATTAATTGACAATGTTATAAATTTTCTTTATAATATACTTTATTGTCTACTCAGCATATTGAAACGAATTTTTGTGTTGTAGACGGGCAAATGGCCAACAAACGAAAAAAAAGAATTGAACAGGTTTGGAAAAGGTACAGTGGCATGGGTTGGAATTAGCTGAGATTGAAAGAAACGTGTTACAAAGATGCGATCATGGATGTCTACGTTAAACCTTTAAACCTAAAGCTGGGAATTATCGGAGATAACTTCATCCTAATGGATGACAATGTCCGTCCACCTGAATCAAGAATAGTTGATCAGTACCTGTAATTTTAAAAAAATAGCGGATTAAGTTGTCTGCACGTTTTCCATATCCTATTCCAATTGAACATTTGTGGAACCGCCTTCAAAATGCGTTGCTCGACTTTGTGATTCAACTAAGCACTGAACAGGAACTCGGAAGAGCACTTGTGGAGGAATAAAACCGTCTCGATAGCAGATTCGGGACGTAATTGACAGCATTAGACCATGTCAAGTTGTAGTGCTTACTAGAGGCTCACATACACGTTATTGATACGTTATTCACACGTTATTGACACGTTATTAATACGTTATTCACACGTTAATAACACGACAATTGTCGCATTGACCTTTTGGTCTTTAGCTGCATTTACAATTTCTTCCTCGGTTGTTTATTCAGATGTTCTGACAACAGCATTTCTCTGAATATTGTAATCCTTCTTTTTGTAGTCAGATGTGTCAGACGTTCATATGAAGATTGGTCGAAACTACATTTTGAACAATGATGAAAATAATAATACATTCGATAGTCCTTGGCAAACGTTGAACAGCTTATCATATTCTTCCTACTAGGGAGAAGCTGCCTCTTCAATAACTGAAATTTCAAATTTCAAATTATATATAGGGGAGACCGGGCCGATATGTCCCCTTTCACTTAAATAGAGATACTGGGTTCTTTTTTCGCCATATACTAGTGTACGTTTGCACATATATTGAGACATATCTTATTGTTATTGCAATAATTATTGAAAGTTCCTAACGTAACTAGTTTGCCAAAAACTATGCTTTAAAGACAACGAGTTGAAAAACCGAACATGCCCCGCATCTGGGCAGGTTCGGTTTCTTTCAGGGCCATCCTTTGGAACAATCAGAACATGTTCAGCCTACAACAATTAAAGAGACAAGAGATGCTAATCATATTATTCAATATTTTGGACAGTAAAAAAAATACATTACGTTACAAAGATATCTTCTATAATGATGTGAACTCCGTTAACTTTCTATTACGAAAGGAACTCCGAGTTTTCCAACTAGAGGAGCCTACTCTTAAAGGACCTTCAATAGGGTCCTTTTGATGAGGAGGACCTTTAGAAAAATGGTTGTGCCCCGCCTGTAAAGACCGAACGTACCCCACAGACCACTTTTGATCTTTTTTATATGCTGCGAAAAATCACAGCCCTCATAACAAAATATCTTGTTCGTTACATATACGTCTCGGCATGTTGGTTTATGCTCACTTAAGAACATATTCCTAAACACAGTCCACTTTTGCCAAACACATAGTGAACTGAAGGCGAATAAATTACTCAACTATAGATGAAAAACGGGTTTTCTCCCACAGTTTGTATAGAATATGTTGGACTGTCTGTAAGTGTGGGAGTAAGGTCATGTTTTCTGTTAGGAATTCCCCATTAAAGCTTAAGTTGCCCAGAACAAAAATTACAGAGGAAAGACGAACTTGCCCAGGGTCGTGCCTGCTCCGGTCTTCCCTACCGAATACAATTAAACTTCAAAAATTGTTGGCTGAATCCACTTGGAGAACTTTGAGCACCCCAAATATTCAAAGCTGAAATGTATTTGGAAAAATCAGGATAATTGTGCTGAAAGTATGCATATTTAACCTGAAAAACGTAGATGGTAGACTCATTTCTTCATTAACGTAAATGTTGGCATTTCGAGATATTATGTCTGAATTTGTACGCACGTACTGATTTATTATTCTAATAAAACAATTTCTTAAGCTCTATTTTCATGATTAACTTCAGAGATCCCAGAGGTCCTAAACAACGTTGGTATTATCACTGACCAAGGTCGATAAATGATTATTATTTTGTGGGGTCAATCAATATGCCGATGTGGAAATTTTCGCGTTTCCTACATGTAGACATACTGTCAAAATATTACGTTAGGGTTAAAACACGAGAACGAGGTTATGCTTGGGTTTTCAAAACCTGAGGAAAGAAAGCTGAGCTGAAAGTAAGACCGAAAGCGAAGCTGGAGATCTTACTTCACGCGAAGCTTTCTTTCCGAAGGTTTTGAAAACCCAAGCATAACCGAGTTCGAGGGTTTTAACTAACTTAGATAACGTTATTAAACATCTATTGACAACCAGCAATCCTTTGTCCATATTGTAGTTTTTGTAATCATATTTTTAGACTGATCATAAAAAAATAAGAAACATCAAGAAATATCAAGGATTTATGTTTGTCTGTTTGTTTTAACATTTATTATTGGATTACATTACTTTATACTGTCGCTTTAATTCTGAATAAAAAAACGATTAATATGAGTTTCCTTCATATTAAGCAGTGTGTTCAAACGTCTATTTCACATTGCCTTAGCACAAATGCACGTGCAAAGCATTCTTTGAGGTGTAAGTAGACCTTCTGTATAAAAATCCTTGGTTTTACATATGACAATCGACAAGTCACTTGGTTGATACCGTATTTTGATCCTTTAAATTTATCACAAGTTAAAAGGTGTAACACTGTTAATATCAATTATGAATGTTTGTATGCATTTAAAATTGGAATTAAAGTGCAATTGGATATATGATAATGCTTTAGGACCAACTTTTTTTTTTACCGAAGTCTGAACTTCAATCAATAAATTGTTTAACATAGCCTTTACTTCTATCTGGCCCGTTAGAGTAGTGGTTAGAGTGCTTGCTTACGGTGCAAAGGGTTGAGGGTTCGAATCCCGCACTTTGGAAGCATTGAAACTTTGTAGATTGTTTCAAGTTAGTATGGACTTTGGGGTTAGTTTACACATTGTGTTATTACGAGAAAACAAAAGACCTTCAAAACAATAGACGAAATTCCGATAGGTTTCTAATTATTGTTACCAAACGGTTCCTAGCATTTCGGTATATGAATTGCAATTCAAGTGAATTTTTAGATATTCATATTAACAACCATTTCTAGTGTTTTACCTCTTTATTTGAAAAGCATTATTGCACTTTCTGAGTTGTAAAATCTAAATTTTATTCAGAAAAATGTTGCATTAGTTGCTTTCTGCAGCTATCAGGTCCCCGTTTTAATTAACTGCATAACTTTTACAAATTGTTTGTTAGTGCATAATATATTTTAATGCATTATAGAAAAACATTTTTAAAAAGCTTATACACTTACTCTATGAAAAAGGATATCAACATATCTAAGATAAAAACAGTTGACCTGAAATTTACAACTTGAAAATTGTTGAACATTCAAGCAGTGTGAAATCATTAAATTGCAACGCATCGACAGATGTCACTTTAGCGTTCATCAAATTATGCTGTATATTCTGCTAAAAACTTATAAATAGTCCCCTATATATACTTAATTCGTAATACGCAATAGTTGTTAAGCTTTCGGGGTATGCCTGAATTGTTTCCGGCTTGACATATGTCTGTATGTTGCAAACAAAGTGAAAATCTATTCTCAATAACTGTTAAGTGATAAATTCAAAATTAAATTTCCAATATGATTTTTTTAAAGTTATGAACAGTGCTACAAATTTTAAAACTGTAGTAATCTCGACTGCATTGATGGTTTGTGTGCACGTTGCATCATACATCACTTGATTATCTCGGGTTTGAATGTTATCTTGTTTGCTATTTCCTGTAACCTGTTTAGAGGCGTGGTCGTATCTCAAAGCTTGAATTGATAAACATTTTTTTTTCAGTTTTATAAAGCTTGTAAAAATGAACTCATTGCGAAGAAAAGTTAGTGAGTAATTTATTGTTAAGCGCCGTTTGGGCAATATTTTAGTTATTATGTAAAATGACGTGAAATTAAGTGACTTTTTTTTTACTTTGAAACATATTTCCAAAGCAAATTAAACAAACAGCCGAAAGCTGTAACAACATCAACATAAGATCACACGTTTAGTTACAATCGGATATACCTGAATACCATCTACATCTAGTGGTGTGAAATTGAACAGTTTCGGAAAAACAGGTTTACTGACTTTTTGTTCCACGGCCTTTTCCAATGCAAATACGATCAAATATTACATCAAATAGTATTCACCGTCATATCAAAGAGTTGTACGATACTCTCAACCTGAGAAACCACCTCTGTATAATCAAATGATCTGCAAAATTCAAGTACCTGTTTATTCAGAGAGAAAAAAAGTGACAAACCATCAATCACGTGACCCCAAACCCCACGGGAGGGTAGCAAAGTATGACATGTTTCAAATAAATTGGTGGCAATTTTCAGTTACTATGCATCTTAAGGTTAAGACCAACCCATAGATGTTAGGAGCTTAGAAAGCAATCTCTATGATTGGTTCTCTACCCTTC
The DNA here is from genome assembly GCA_916613615.1 of Steromphala cineraria. Taxonomy (NCBI): domain Eukaryota; kingdom Metazoa; phylum Mollusca; class Gastropoda; order Trochida; family Trochidae; genus Steromphala; species Steromphala cineraria. The sequence continues at coordinate 27,226,545 of OU744736.1, read as the reverse complement.
GATACCGTCTGTTTATCTTGTTAAATAAGGTGATAAAATCGTTTCTTCCTTGACAACATGTAGTATAAAACAGAAGATGTAAGGGGCCTCACCAGGGACCTCGAAGGAAGCTTCAATCATGAATCGTGTTAGTCTCTTCTCCGTTCTTACATGTAAGTATGAATTACAAATCTCTTATTTTATGTTTTATTAGAAGAAAATATTTTACACAATGTAATGATTTGACACCATTAAACAATTAATCGAATCAAGTTGGATTTCAATTCACAAAAACAGAGCTAATACAAATGTACTAGGAGAAAGGAGAAAGTCATCCTCGATTATCCAGGGTCAACGTTCCGATACTTCTCCACCATAGGAGACGTATCGGAGCGTTTAACGAGGATGGAAGTAAGCAAGTAAGGGGAGTATTGCATATCTACCTTTGCATAGATGTATTTAAATAACTAAAGGTAGGCCGAAGTCGCCGATTTCTTTCAATTGTGTTGATTTTTCGTGCTTATGCGTAATATGAACAAGGTTGAATATGTTTTAATTGTTAGCATGTTAATTATGAGGAAATATATCAGTGAACTTACGTCTATAATTCATCAGCTCTTCAATCTTAATAGGATTATTTCTTCTGTCCAGAGCGAGTACTTCTTCTTCGAGTACACCACTTTATTTGCTTATTTATTGTGTTAACCTTTAAACATTTATTCGAAAATGATTACAGGAATAAATGTGTATATGAGAAAGGTATTTTGATTTATTTTCAAAGACACGTTCAGTTCAGGTCTTACATGAAATGCACCTCGTATTTGCTATACATACAATGGGGTATTTTCTTCATATTGTAGTGCATAAATACCAAAGGCAAAAGTGCACGATCTTTCAATATCTGATAAATGCGCCCCTTTACGGGGTGGGGGGTGGGGTAGAAAGACTCTCCAGTCTCCATCTCGTTATCTATTGAGTGTTATTTCAAGAGGCTTGGTATTTGATAAGAGCTAAAGGTGAAGCGACCCTGTTGATAAATTATCCTGTATTTGTTTACTGTCTCCATGGAAACTATTTGAAGTTATTGGTCAGACACGTTTTATATTAAAATCTTAACTAAACTCAATATGCTCATTATGTTCAAGGTATCAGAACAGAATTTATTTTCATGATTCTCAGAGGTGACAAGATAATAATTTGTACAAATGCTATGTTTAAATGAACAATTAATGTATACATGATATCATAACACTATATATGCAAGGATATTAAGGGGGTGGTTTTGGTTTGGACCTAATTATTTTTATGGAGTTAGTGTCCTTTGTTTTCTAATTCTATTCGAGGGTATCTACAAATGGGGACAGCTTTTCTCGGAAAATATTGAAGATAAGAAAAAAATGTGTGTTCTCGGCCGGATAACGATGTCAATGCCTTCGTGGAGGACGAAATTCTGAAGCGTACAATTACCTTTAACAGAGAAATTGCAAATTGTATTCTTCCATGCTTTGGATTTTGATTTTTTTTAAACCATGGGAGAAGAAATACAAACAAATTTGACCTGGAATGTCATGTGTTTCTTATAAATCATGTATACCACAAGATTTTAAATAACCTTTTCGGTTGTTTTTCGAGGATTGCCATTGGCATGATTTGCAAATAATGTTAAGATAATGATATTTGATGCATATATTCAAGTTATTAATACCTGGTTAGATCGGGCAACTGTGTGAGACAGTGTTAGACAATTTCAAAAGAAATATTCGAACATATTGATATCATTTTTGTTCACAAAATAAGTAAGTTGTAAATAGACAACCCTTCTTATTGTTAGATACATCGCAATATATGACAAGGGCGTGAGACAACTGAGACACAGCAAGGTCATCGATAACATGAGCATAAGTTAATCACATGACGGTTTTTAGACGTTTGCAAATGTCAATAACGTTTTGAGTTTTTTAGTTATTTTGTTAGATGTGATGTGGGGTTTAATGTCGCTTTCAAGATTATTTCACTTTCGCGGCTGCTAGTATTATTGCAGGGAGAAAGACCGCAACACCATTGTGTCTATTCATTGCGGTGAAACCTGCGAGCATCGGCTGGAACTACCAACCATGGGTGGTACTGCGTTGTAATTCGGTGAAGCATTGCACCCAAACCTTACTGCGTGTAGAACAGTTCTCTGCTGCAGACAAAGTTGCCGAGCCCCTAGCGGGATTCGAACCACAGACCTCTTGATCCGAAGCCGAACGCACTTACCACTGCTCTGCCGCCCCTATTTGGTTAGAGTATAAACAATTACGAGATCTAAAGGAGTTGAACTACTACCTTTTTGAGAAACTGAATTAAATTTTTTTTACCACTAGCTTGGTTGAGTTTCTTGTGAAGCTACAAGATGGTAAAGTATCAGTAAAAGGTTCTCCTTGAGTGATATACATAAATGATCAATATTCAAAGTGTAGTGAAGTTCAACATTTTCAAACGTACGTTTACTGTATTCATGGTATTTGTATTGCACAATTTTCGCGACCATTCTTGAGCCAAATGAGTCCAAAATTCATAACGTAGGGGACAATTTACCAAAATGACCGACATGGCAGTCGACATGAAGGCGGATCGAGTGTGCCCGTCTCACAATTTCCGGTTCCTAAATATCCACTTGAAGCCGTCTTTGTTGCGCACGACTCGTGATGTTTGAAACAAGACGATGAGCTTAATGCAGAATATTCCGTATATTTCAGAAAAAGCTGCTCTTCATATCACAAAAGTGATACTTATTCCAAAATGTACATTTTGTACTGTTTTGCATAAGGAAAATAAAGTTTCAAATAAATTTCATCAAACAATTCTGACGGCTTCGTTGTTCGAAATACAATAGCATGACTGATATGCTAAACGAGTTCATATATCCGAGTATGCGGCAGTTTCAGCTCACTATCGAGCTGTATCGTACTAACTAACAAAATGATTGTCTTCAATAAGGTTGCTTTCAAACTCGCTTATGTTCCTTTTAAACGAAATCATAAAGTCGTTTGATAACCAGTATTATTACTCAACCGTGGTGAGATCACTCATTAGATAACAATGAGTTGGCAACACATGTGTGTTACCATCTCGTGCAAAGAAACGGAACTAGTTTCGAACGTAACATGACATTGTCCAATCACGTGACTTATAAGTGGCGACTGTTAAATTTTACATTCTCAACAAAATGTTAATCTATGTGAAAGAATATTATCTTAGGGTTTTTAAAATTTTTAATTGCATTTTCCTTTTGCTAACCAGCACAAATCCATCTTTGGCTTGATAACTTCACTTGTCCACATTCTGTGCCGTCGCAAGAGGTTTTGCCTTCTCTGCCTACCATAACGTAAACATGGTGCTTCGACTGTTAACTTGCTTCATTGGCACCAAAACCGTCGCTTTCCCCTCCACAAATACTCACTCCGATCATGTTGTCGTGTCCCTAAGTTCTATCTCCTGGTTCCTATCAACAATTCAGTAACCCATGTCAGTGAAATCAATCAATCAATCCTCTGCCGTTGACACTGTTCGCCTTGTTTGCAAAACTAAACTAGAAATATGTGCATGTGGTGCACTGTGATGTCCCCCGCTAACATTTAATCCGAAAGTGACCCTACCTAAATTGTTTCCATGGAAACCAGAAAAATAACAATTCAGAATAACCAAAGTAGCAAAAGGCACCACTCCTCCAGTAGTTCTAACCACATATCAAGTATAGTAAAATATTTTGAATAGTTTTTAAGCTAAAGTATGGAAACAGACCCTACCCCCATATACACCAAGTTCAACTTGTTTCTATAGAAACCAGAAAAAGATCAGAATAACTAAAATAGAAAAAGGCACCATACCAAGTTTCGTAAAAACATATTGAATAGTTTTCGAGATTTGGTCCGGAAATGGTCCTCCCTCCATATGTTCTAAGTTCAAACTGTTGCCATGGAAACCAGGAAACTTATATAATTCAGAATGACCAAAATAGCAAAAGGCACCACTCCACCACTAGATCTAACCACATACGAAGTTTCGTAAAAAAAATATTGAATGCTTTTTGAGATATGACCCGGAAACAGTCCCTACCACAATATGCACTAAGTTCAAACTGTTGCCTTGGAAACCAGGAACAATATATTATATAATTCAGAATGACCAAAATAGCAAAAGGCACCACTCCACCACTAGATCTAACCACATACCAAGTTTCGTAAAAAAATATTGAACGCTTTTGGAGATATGGCCCGGAAACGAAAGCATCCCCCAATATGCACTAAGTTCAAATTGTTTCCATGAAAACCAGAAAAAATAAAAATTCAGAATAACCAATATAGCAAAAGGCACCACTCCAGTACTAGATCTAACCACATACCAAGTTTCGTTAAAAATATTGAACGGTTTTGAGATATGGTCCGGAAACCAAAGCGTTACGGAATTAACGATTTACGGAATTACGGAATTACGGAATTACGGAATTACGGAATTTCGGACGGAACTGAAAACATTATGTCTCCCGCAAAGCTTTGCGGGGGACATAATAACGTGACCTAGAAAGAGGACACATTCCGATCTGATGACGTCACGTTGCGAGTGCATGATGTGTTGACAGTTTTTGTTGCTTCTTAGTGTTTATCTTATCAATGCATCTTTAGATGATGAAATAATTGTTCACCAATAAATCTTCTATCATGGGTATAGGCGTATGACATGTGTAAACATAAACAAAATAACGAACCATTTTATTTGGACTCATGGAAATTCATACGCTGGTGTCCCGATTGTTCCAATTCAGCGGTTTCTTGTTTTGGCCATTTATTTTCATACTTATAGATAAGAGGGTTGAGTAATAAATAAAATACTAAACTTTCACTTTCGTTCGTCTGATACCATTTCTATACACTCATTGCTTACAAATGTTATTACATTACCATACGTTTAGTTTTCTCTATTTACTTTCAAAGTTTGTTATGATCCTCTTTAGATCTTAAATAAAAACCAATATAAGTTATACCGTTCGCGGTATAACGAATTTATCTTACCGAATGTTTAAACAAAACGCATATAATATGAATATAAAGAGTAAGAATTTCGTAAGTCATAACTATAGTTTGTTCAAAGCTACATATCGGTTGATCAAAAGTAACCAGCTTGATCATGTGTTCGAGGTAACATACATTGTACATTTCAAGACGCTCAATCTGCATGTTTTTTCATGCGTTTTATGTGCCGGGGTTTAATGATTAATTTCCCCGCTCAAGAGGGTGATATCAGTATTTATTCAGGGTCACGTGGACCAGATCAGAGATCGAGATTCTTACATGAGGTAGGAAAATGTCGTTTAGCCTACTGAGGTTTCGTCTACAAAATTAAACGGATAACAAGGAAATGTTTTGTATTTACCAAAAAGTTTAGACAGACAGACAGACGGATAGTTTATCTACATATGTAAATCAGTGAAATCTTTGTGTTAAACGTGTAGAACTCAGTAAACCATTCTTATCCTTAAACCTTTCGCCATCTTGTCAACTCGAGGCGTTCGTGTAAACATTGTTTTTTCGGCTATACGGTAAGATTATTTGTTCAATCCCTAATGTGTACAATGATTTGGTTATGTTCAACTCTAGGCTGTCTGATTGCCGTTTGTTGGGCTGGAGATTGTGACATAACAGGTGCAGGAACAACTGTAGTACCTACAGCAGGACCAACATCTGGAGGAGGAACAGGACCAACAATTGCAGCTAAAGAAACAACTATATCTGCAGCTGCAACTTCACCTGCAGCCGCAACTTCACCTGCAGCCGCAACTTCACCTGCAGCCGCAACTTCACCTACATCCACACCTGTAATTGGTCGCAGAAAGAGACAGGCGGCAAATACATGCACGGCATATACCGATACAGCAGCCAATGCGGATACAGACTGTAGGTTTGTATGTCATTATAATTATCTTTTATTACCTGATATTATTATGAGCGAAGTCATATTGGCGATGTCACCTTTTCATGTTTAACTTCAAGTTTGTCTGTGACGTGGCTTTCAAAAATATTTGTTATTAGTCTCTACTGCTTTCCAGTTTAAATGAAATATACATGACCAAACGCGTATTTTGGGCTTAAATGTTACGACAATTGCTAAAATTCAAGTGCACGAATAAAATATAAAATTTAGTTTCAGATAATCTATTCGTCTGTGATGTTATGTCTGATACTTTTTTTCAATAATAATAATAAATGTCAACCTGAAAATGAATCAACACCTAATATCCTCATGATTTATCAAATAGGCGGTTTGAATCGTCTCATACATGACTGTCTTAAACGCCTTACTGTTATCTTTTAGTGAACTGAAGAAGTACATTGGTTGCACATTCGCAGTGGACAGCGACTCCCCTTGCAGTGTCCCTAAAGATGACCACGAGGTGATAGTCCACAAAAATTGTAAGATATCCAACGATTTTGAATTGCAGAATTTTTAATGTTCATATACTTGTTGTCTTTGTATTAGGAAGATCGTGAATTCATGTTTTTTATAAAAAATAAATAAAAGCAAATGGTTAATCTTTAATTATCATCAAAATTTTGAAAATGATCCCAATATTTTTTTGGATTATTAGAGATGATAAATCGATAATGATGATACTTGAGAAATTGAGACATGTTCGATGGTCATTCTCTTTTGATCATAATAATCATAATTTTAAGTGGGTTATTCCATATGGAGAATGTGAAACATGTCCGATGTTCATCCTCTGTAAGAGTGCACACGATTTTCCCACAATATGTTAAGTTCATGCCAATGTTGTTTTCAGAGGGTCCAACTAGACAAAAACTTCATGTTCAAGGACCCAGCAAAAATTGAAATTTTAATGTGAACACCAGTTAATCATTTGCCTATTAGGCAAAAAGAATTGAGTAGTGCGTTGTACCTTCGCTTTTACTGTTTGAAATATAAAGCCTTTCATTTAGTAGTTGTTGTATTTCTTTCAATGTGATGCCTGTTTTTCGTATATGCTACTGCTCTTTTAAGGCCTTATTATTTATGTTGACTTGTTGCAGGTACAGGACTTGTAGATTCTGATGTGTGCAAGTGCGAGCTGGACTACTATAAATCTGACCTTTCAGCTAATATGTGCAAGTAAGTTGATAATGATAATAATGATATGGCGCTTTTTTCGCGGCCCAAAGCGCTACCTACATTGTAAACCTAAAGGAATTTCATCTCTCAGATGCTACTAAGTGGCGTTTGGTGCGGAGTAAGGTTCACCCCAGAGGTTTTGTGAATTTAAATATATATCAAAGTTATTTGAAGGGTGACATGTGTTTGAAATAAGCCAATTTTGGGGGGGGGGGGGGGTATTGTATAACTGAGAGGTTCTTGTGTATGTGTATGAGATGTCACCAATTTGAAGCGATAAATTTGACGTAACTCGGAAGCGAGTCGAGATCGGCAAGATGGATGCGTATATTCCTTTACTCAATTATATAGAGGGGTGGGTCTTTCTTATCTACGTTTTACCTACATTTTATTTACGATATCGGGTTCCTGTGCTTATCATCCTAGTTGTATCACGACCTTTACTAAGTACCAAGATGAAACCTATTCGTGAAGTCGCGTCTCCCCATCTTCCTAAGTTTTCTGTTTTGAAGTTGAATTGGAAACCTATTTATCCCGAAAGATAAAATTAATATGAATTAATAAAATAAAAAAGGTTTTAAAAATTGGGCATTCAGCAATATTATTCGATTGAAATTTTGAAGATTTCTGAAGCACTTTCCTTTGTTATTGACTATTGTTACTTTTTACAGTTCACTAAATACATTAAAAGAAATTTTAATAGCTTTCACATAGGGACACATAAAATTGTGACACAATAATGAAAAATTAACTGTCAAGTTTCAACTTAAGGGTAAACTGCTCATTGAGGTATATCAGATTTAATAACGCAAAACAGAACAATGTTATTGCATATTGTATTTAAATCCTTTCAATAATATTATTTTAATAAACATATTACTATATATACACTCCAATAAAATGTCCTCATTACAAACCATTGTAAACGTTAACTGTTATGACCCGTCGAAATCAATTAGAAGTGTTTAGATAATGCGTTGAACTCAAATTTATTCCACAGTTGTATGATAACAGCCCTTTCGTCATTGACGGACAATAACTGTTGATAATAGGGATGCCAATTTAACGACCACTCACTCCCTTTTTGTGATAAATTCATCCCTGTATGTTCCTGCGACCGTCCTCGGCCAACCGGCCTCATGGTCAAACTGTCCGTGCATTTTACGACACACATTGATAACTATGCTAAACTTTACACAGCATAACTTGCTAGTTTTGGATTTTGGGGGTGCTTTATTGTTTTCCATTTGTAAAATTTCATGCCTTTTGCCTTTAGACTTTTTGTTGGCCCATAGGTCGCAGTTTTATTTCAAGGACCTACCTACTAAATCTCACTATAGGTCATATAAGCTACTATCATTAGGATAGGGTGATTACTTCAGAATTACAGTCTAAATACATTTAGATTTGATATTGTGTCATACTGTTGATCTAATATAAAACCTGATGGTCTGAATTTATTTAGATTGTCAGAATTACGTCCAAGGTCTGGTCATATTCAGGATACGAACACTTGGTCTGTATTATTTTGGGTTTGAAAATGTGTTTTCAGTCCTGGAAATATCCGATTCAACTTCAGTTAACAAACACACCTTAACTTACCTTACAAATTGTTTAAAGTGTTAGGTCAGCATATATTCAAATGAATCTTTAATGAAAAACAATACATGTATAGTCAATCACATTAAAAGAAGCCAAAGTTTTTAATAAAGGTGGTTGATATTTCATTTTTATCTAATTCTATCCAGTGCCATGACTACCCTGGAAACGTGTCTAAAGAATACAACGGACAGTACCGGCTGTGGTGACGAGACGAAGGCAAAGGTTGAAACGTTTGTAAAAGATAACAAACCGACAGCATGCAGTGAGTATAACTGAACCGTAATGATGTCCATCACTTCAATTGATAATCTAGCTTTTTGATTAATAAATGTGCCACCAAATGAATAAATTCGAATAATACATTAGCTATTCAATGAATCGACAAAATCTGACCAAACAATGTCAGTGAATGCAATTATTCCTCAAACTTTTGACGTCCATTTCTAAAGCATGACACAGAATTCCCTTTAAAGGGGCAGTAGCACGTTTTTAGGGGGAATATAGGGTGATGTCAGGAAAATGAAAATTAATGATTTCAATTGAAAGACAATGTATTTAAACTAAATGGAGCAGTAATAATTCCAATATATAACGTTAAATTTAGCCATGCGATTCCTTTTCTTACAAAAAATGAATTAAAGGTGTTCACAAAAAAATGGCAGCCAATGGATTTTATGTGAATCTTCATTCTTTGTCCTCTGACAATGGATGATTGGCTTGTGTAATGAGATTTTTGACACTGTCAAAATAATTCATTTAGCATTCACTTACAATTATCAGTGAGAAATTCAAATTATAAAATTATCAAAAAACGTGCTACTGCCCCTTTAAGGTGAATGTTCTTATATTACGCCTGTAAACGTTATATGATCTCTTCTCTTCATTAGTCCTATGCAAAAAATATGTTTGGTGTCTGATGAAAAGTGTGTATCAAATTTAATCGTTTTGTTAGCTTTGGTATTAATATATTCTTAACTCTCGACTTTATGTTTTTTGTAGGTGGAGGAAACATTGGTAAATATCTTTAGTGTTTGAATAACTACTGACCAAATTAAAGGACAACACCAATATTCAATATAAAAGCACCATCAATCAGTATTTGAATAATGAAAATTATCTTAATTTTGTTGAATATAATATTGCTTCCTGTTTCTCGTTGAAAAGTCAGTAGTGACATTGTTGTAAGATCCCAATTGTAATATAAATACGTTATTCAGTAAATGTAGAATAAAGTAGTAAAAGGAATACAAAAACATATCAGTGCCACATTTCAATAATCTGTATAAGTAATTTCTGTCCTTGTTGTAGTAGTTATTGTAGTCGTACTAGTGGTATTAGCAATAACAGTATTTCTAGCAATAACTGTAGTAGTTGTAGTGTTGTTGTTGCTGTAGTAGCTATAGTAGTGCAGCAGTATTAGTAGTAGTCATGAAGAGGTGAAGTATTGTTGTATTATTATAAGTTGCAGTAGTAGTAGTTGTTGAAGTATTAGTAGTAGTCGGGAAGTAGTGAAGCATTGTTGTATAATTATCAGTAGTAGTAGAAGAACTAGTAGTAGTAGTAGTAGTAGTATCAATAGTAGTAGTAGTAGTAGTATCAATAGTAGTAGTAGTGGTAGTAGTATTAAGAGTATTATTAGTAGTAGTAGTTGTAGTAGCAGCAGCAGTAGCATAAGTAGTATTGGTGATGGTAGAAGAAGTCGTAATAATCGTAGTCGTAGTAGTAGTAGTCGTAGTCGTAGTCGTAGTCGTAGTCGTAGTCGTAGTAGTAGTAGTAGTAATAGTCGCAGTAGCAGTAGCAGTAGTAGTAGTAGTAGTAGTAGTAGTAGTAGTCGTAGTCGTAGCCGTAGTCGTAGTAGTAGTAGTAGTAGTAGTAGTAGTAGTAGTAGTAGTCGTAGTCGTAGTCGTAGTCGTAGTCGTAGTCGTAGTAGTAGTAGTAGTAGTAGTAGTAGTAGTAGTTGTAGTAGTAGTAGTAGTAGTAGTAGTAGTCGTAGTAGTAGTAGTAGTAGTAGTAGTTTTACAACAAGTTACATCAGAAGTAATTTTGACTGTTTGAAGTAGGATAATTGAACACTTTATGATTTGACAATCTGATTTATCAATTATTAATAGTATTTCGGCTTTTCTTTGTTTGCAACATATGTGTCATTTTACTTTTAAAATTCATTGCACAACTTTTTAAAGATAAAATGACATTAATCATCGTAAATATTTTGATTTTTATTCATACAATACATTTCGACTTTGTTCCAGTTGCTACTGCACCAGGTCTACTATTTGCTGTTCTACTCGCCACTATCTACCTGTAGATTGAAGTGCTGTGTTAACTATCCTTAGCTGTGTTATGAAACTTTACTTTCCCTTCATCTTGTACAAATAATCATAGGCACTTAAGCCTTATAACAACTAAATCCATGAACAGAAATCGTAGACATTGATCATGATGTAAATGATTTAAGAGACAAACCAACTAAGAACGGTTGTTCCTACCCGCAAGGCAGAATTGATGTGCCAACAAATTCTTAGAAATAATCACTGGATAAGTATAATAGAAAATCATCGAAAATCAATCAAGCATAATTCATTATTCATGTAAGATGTTATATGTTCTTTGATTTACCTTTGACATGACTTTGTGTTTTCGACGAGTGTTTCTTTAATATCTTCACGTACCGTTGTGAATCATAACTAAAACATGTTCAATCTATCTGAAAGGGCAAAATTCCACCAATTTCTACAATTTTCCACGAGATGACAATACTGATGACGTGGTCCCTCCACAGGATCAACTGAACGAGTAGAGGTCATCTACCCTCTCATATACCTTGAACATATTTTTTTCTTACCGATTTTCAAAATAAATATTTCAAAAGTATTTGGCGTTTTTATTTATGAGATGTAAAGCTTATAAATTGCCCTTTTAGTATGTGTTCCCGAGAGATGAAGTGATGGAAAATGTAGTTAAAGGAAAAGCACACAACACGTACTATGACATCTTCTGTTTACTAGGACCAAGTATCAAATGTTCTACACATATCATCCCCGGGACCTTTCATCAGGGAAATTGGTACTGAAATTAGCCAAAAACAGTCTATATGGGGTGGACCCGCGAGTCGCTATAATTACATGGTATAGTCTTTTGTTGAGTAAATACACTTGTAATTCTAGATCTTTACTCACACTTTCATGTTCTTTGCCTACTAGAGGGCAGCGTTTCCTGTAATTTTAATATCAAGTCCATGCGCCATAAAAACCTTTCATTGGTTGATTTTTATCTAACATTTCATGTGAACACCTTTCATTGGTTGATTTTGTTCTAACATTTCCTGTCAAAATTTTTCATTGGTTGATTTTGTATGACCAGAAGCAACTGTGGGTAATTTCAGTAGAGACGAGAAGGTAGTCGTAGCATCCGGACTGTAGTTAGCCTTAACGGGACAGTTCTATCGGGGTATATTTTGTGGAAAAAAATTCAAGAGTGCTTCCCTGTTTATATCTATATGTGATTTTTACATGAGGATTTTACAGTTAATTACATATTTGTTGGTGAAGGTAACATTTAAGTTGTTCTAGATTTAAAAATTCGACAAAATGCATCACTGCGTCTTCTTGAATTTCTTTCCCACAGATATACCCCGAAAGAACTTTCCCTTTAACATTAACTTTCGAAAACCAGGTCCAGATTTTCAGTAAAATGACCATTTGTCTGAGTCTCTTATCTTATCATAATTATAAAAAGAATCAGATTGGCAGACACATTCGTCTGATGAAGAGGCACAAGGGTGATATATTGTATAGCATTGGCCCTCGGTGACCGAGGATGGTACCATGGTTGATGAACACGTTGATATTCGAATCGGATACTTTGCAAGGAAAAGAATCCTAAATTGTCACAAAACCTTGTAATAGCAACCTTTATGGATACACATTAAAGGAAAATTTGCAAGTTTAGGGGGAATACATGTAAATGTGATGTCAGGGAAATGAAAATAAATGGTTCCAATTGAAGGCAATGTATTTAAACTTGAAGTAGTAAAACATCAAATATATATTGTAAAGATCAGCCATGCGAATTTTCTAGCACAAAATGAATTAAAAATGTTAACACAAAAATGGCCGACAATAGAATTTATGTGAATATTTTGTCCTCTGACTATGGATTATTGGTTTGTGTAATGCGATTTAGACACTATCAAAATTTTACATTAAGCATTAACGTACAATTATCCGTGAAAAATATACAATGTTCAAAGGCGTGCTACTTTCCCTTTAAAGGAAGAGTTGTTAGGAATATCAACGTCCTGATTCGCAACAACATGACCTCCATATGTATTATTGTATGTTGTTTTTAGATGAAGATAAAGAACATTAATATGTGCAATTTACAATTTGAATCCTCTAATGTTTATCAGCAGACAAGTGTGTGAATGATATACATATAATATAATTTTACTCTGATTATGTATAAATGTAGTGTCCTGGATATACTAAACTGACGATAGCGTCTTTGGTGAACTGTAAGTAGGTTTAAAATGCAGTTTGGTATTTCCCGTAACCGATTGTCAGAAACAGAGACTCGACCCGAAAGTCTAAGGACATCACAATATTAATAGTATTATCAAAGTTCTGTGATATATTATAAATAATGAACACTGGAGAGATACTTTTTTAAATATGAGCATCCGAAAACATAGGACTACCTTAATAATGATAATATTAATGAGAATATTTATATCGCGCTATTTCCCACGTACATGTACTAGTACATGTTCAAAGCGCACCTACATTGTTACCCTGAGGGAGTTGTACTTTCAAAGCTGCTATAAAGGGCTAAGCGCGACTACGTAGGTACTTTATCCTATTTTAGGTACCCATTTAACAGATGGATGAACTGATTGCAATGTTGATGAAGTGCCTTGCCCAGGGGCACAACACAGACTGAGACCCAGGTCATACTTTTGGTGTCTCCACCGGGAGAGGCCAGCATGCTAATATAACCATTACACCACTGTGATCCACCCGATATTAAAGCAAGCGCACATAAAATCTACCATTGGAGATCAACATTATATAGAAAACTCTACTTCTGCAAATTATTACCCCATATGAAGATAAAACATGTTTATCAAAATATGATTTCCATACGTTAAGGTCCATTTTCACGAAGCGAATCATAGCTTGAACTGCAGCATTTTGAGAAAATACTAATCAACCCACCAAATTGTGGGCATACATTATGTTTCATACAACAAGTAATACCACAAAAAGATAGTTCTTGTCGAAATTCAAGAAAGGTTCTACTGCGTAATGAGTAAAGGAGAAACCACGATAACGAGGACTTAAAACTGATTGTTGAGCCCGAGGAGCGGGGACACGTAAAATATTGGACTCTTAAAGCTATTGTATATGTAGCACGATTTGGGTGGAACAATATTTTAGTCATTAATATTTGTTCCTGCAAAGTAATGTAATGAAGGGGATCTCATTATTCAACCCTGGAATCTTTAGTGCCACGTTTCCGTCAAAGACTACATGCAGTCATTTATATGTGGGCACCTTTTAATTATTTTTAAAAATTTGTGAATTTCATTAACGTAGCTTCACCGGACATGGTGCATTCGGTTTATTACTGCTAACGTTGGTCATCATTGTTTTGCAATGAATAGGAACTTTTATTTTATTTTTCGTGAGATCCGTCCATTTGAAACTTGAAACGCTCTTTTAGGTTAGTTATCTATGCTATAGCTGACAGGAGGGGTTTATCTAACTTTTCAACTCCTTAATGCCTCTTTGAAGCAGCATATTTCATCGATATGAAAACGACATATTCACTTATTTTGAGTGCTCTGATGTCACCTGGCCTTGGACTGTCCCATTTTGCCACGAACTTTAGTGTCTAATTATGAAAATAATTCACTCGATAGCATTATGTAAAGACAGAAAAATAATATTATAACTTTTTCATGTATTTTGCAGTCATCACAATTGCTGTGATGTGCAGGACTGGTCAAATTCTAAAAATATGTTGAAACCCAGTTTTAATATTCTATTCTTCACCAAAAAAAACACCTCAGGATTTTTTTCCCACCAATATTCGTAAGATAACTTGATTGTCTAGAAATACGTGCACAGCACGCTGATGTTTATAATAGGACGATATGCCATTCCCCTTTAGTGGTTATCTGTATGAATTAACAGGCAGTATTCTGTTAAGAACAAGAGTTAAATCATCGTTCAAAGAGTACTTTTAAGTGATTTTAAAAACATTTTATGGAAAGAAATTGTTCCAAAATTAGGCTTGCTACCCCACAAACATTCACCAACAAGAAATGGAATAATATATGTATGGATGAAAAGGTACAATCTAATAAATGATACAAAATCAAAATCAACAAAGTATTTTGAAACAATACATTATGTATAAGATACAAAGACATTACGAGTTCTTATAATTACACACTTTTGTCTTAACTAAATGTCAAGATCGAATGTATATCAGATTATTCTGGCAAAATATACATATATGTACAAGTAATTCGTATATCACGAGAAGCATTCGTACAATATCCACCTTGGCAAGATTTCCATGAAGTTTTCAAACAATAAAAACACTGCAGTATTCATATTATTTGACATGAGGGTCATATACGTATAACTATTACACAAGTTTTTGAAATTAATCTTTTATGGGGCAACATGTCTTTGCAATTAACTACTCTCCTATAGAAGTGAAGGCAATATGGTTGAAATCCATAAAACTGTCTTCGTTAGTAGCTTTGCATTAACCACGAGGTAATAATGTGTGTATAGCTTTGTGTGTGGTCCTTTGTAAAATGTAATAAGCAGCTAATAAGTACTCATATAATACTACTATAATAACTTAGGGGCCAAACAATAATGTATGCATGACATGTTTGAATGTGATTTATCATGTAAGAGTTAAAACGGGTTCCCCTTTTCCAAAACAAAACTTTGTAAAAATCCTTTAACATATAATCATATTCTCAAAAACAATGAGCACGTGCACGTCAGTCTTTTAAGTCTTAAATTCAGTAATGAAGACTACAAAAGAAGGAGTGGATTCGTGAAAATAATCAACAAGCCCCGACGAGGCCATTTGTTCACTCATATTGAAGTCAGTGACTACCAAATCCCCGCATTACCCGTGCTACCTAAAGTATCCCACTTGAACTATAAATTTGAAAACGTCATTACAGTGACAAGTGACTACACCCACGTCTCTGTAATCAACATTCCTCAGTTGAACCACCCTACAACCACGCTAAACTATAGCCAATGATTAGTTCTGTTTAGTATAATGATATTAATACAAATGATATACGTCAGGATTTTCCAAGGAAGTAAATATAAAAAATTGGTATGGTCATTTCAAGTATATCAAATCATTTTATATTACTAAATTTATCTTTTGCTCAAAGATCTGAAGGTACTTGTGTTACGCGAATGTGTTTTTGTACCTAGTACCGGAATTAACGTATACCGTGATTGGAACTGGAGAACAAGATGAAAATAGGTTGTTAAGGTTTTGACCCTTTGACCCCATTTGTGGTCATGGGGTCACAAAATCGACAATTTAGAATCCCCATTTCCCAAGGAGTCCACACACAACTTTTCAACTCTCTAGACTTTTTGGAACTGACGAAGAAGATAAAACTAGGTTTTAATGGTTTTGACCCCTGTGACCCCATTTGGGGTCATAGGGTCACAAAATCTGCAATTTAGAATCCCCATTGGCCAAGGAGTCTACACACAACTTTTCACCTCTCTCGACCTTTTGGAACTTGAGAAGAAGATGAAAATTGGTTTTTAAGGTTTTGACCCCTGTGACCCCATTCGGGGTCATTGGGTCACGAAATCTACAATTTGGGATCCCCATTTGCCAAGGAGTCTGCATATCAAATTTCAGCTCTTTTGGAGTCATTGGTTCTGGAGAATAAGTCGAAAAAGTGAAAAGTTAATGGATGGATGGACGGACGCCGGACGCCGGACGCCATGCCATAAGCCCATTGGGTCTTTCAGACCTGATGAGCTAAAAATGTTGCAAGATATCAAAATTGTGACATTCATTTACACCTCAGATCTGCTTTTTCCAAATTCAGATGTGGCATCTTTCATTTGTCAGTTGAAATTGGTAGATATAATAATGAAAATCATAATGAGAGATTATGTTTATTTTGTAAATCGAATGGCATAAATGTTGTAGAAGATGAGTTTCATGTTTCCTTGATGTGTGACCGTTTCACGGATTTATTGCTACGATATTTACAGAATTATATGAAGGAACTTGATCCCATAATAAATATCTTAAAATCTACACAAAGACCATATAATAAATTATACATGTAATTTTCTTTATCATGTATAGTATCGTGCAGAAAAATTGCAACATCAGTGAATTTTAGTAAATTTGATGTATCTTTATTTAACCGTATCAAAATTTAATTTATTCGCTGTACACAACTTCCCGTAGTTGCTGTGCAGTTATCTCCCTTGTTTACGCCAGTAGCGTGGTCACGTGACCTTGTTGCTAGCAGACGATGCGGAAGTAGAGAATGGCAGAACAGGATCAGAGATATCGTCTCTTCGCATTGTATGAATCGGGTATCAGATCAATTAAAAAACTTGTACGTATAACACAGCTACACAGATCTACCATATTCCGAAATATTAAGAAATTTCAAGCTGTAAAAGTACAATGAAGGGAGATGGCTTGATATAGAAAAATAACGTTTAGGTCCATTGTATAATTCAGGCATAGAAGACGAATATCACTTCTTATACATATGCTATTTGTATATAGAGATTATTACCCGAGGAAGTGTGTCATATGACTTTTACGAAACGAGTGTGAATTTTTGTATTACCCGAGAGAGAGCGAGGGTTATACACAAATTTGCACGAGTTTCGTAAAAGTCATATGACACACTTCCTCGGGTAATAATTTCTTTATTACCGATTCTATTCCATTTTACCATCTTACAATTATTCAAGAAACGAGCCGCCTCCCTTGCGACGGTCGGCTACAGTGACGTCACGAACAATGGTGTTATGACGTCACAGGCGAAAAAATACGGGAACTCGCGCTACAACAATCGTTGCTAGGCAAAGGTGATATGTGCACTAGTGCTCATATTGAAAATATGTCACTACTTATTTTCAACCATATGGGTAATAAATCAATTTACGGGTTAAATACTTACCAATTGTTTATCAATATTATCCAAACATATACACAGTCAGGTATATAATGACAACTGATAATGTATTAGTGTTGCAAGGATTAAGGTTTTTCTTGCATGTGTATGAATTAAGAGCGAGAGAAATATAAGTCTCAACTACTCTATTCCTATTCGTAAATATATCGTACTTGTATCGCAAACATTTATGTTAACAATAATGTAGAATAATATATAATGTTACCATGTATGTACTGAACAGTATATGGGCCTGAGGCCTTTCGTACTGTAAAACAGACTTGACTTGACTTGACAATTTATTTCAACTATTCAAGAAGAATAGCTTAATATATTCAGCAACATATTTAAATATTAAAACGTTTTCTTCAGTTAAATCCGAATAGAAATGCCTATGGCAGGGAGTATGTGCCAAATAAAATCATGATAACTTGGAAGGTTGAAAACGTAAGGCAATGTTAAATGTTAAATGTTGCATGATTGGGCTTGTATTTAAGAGACTTACATAGTTGAGAACGACATGTTACATATTGCAAGTTACAAGTCTACATGTCTTAATTTTGGCACACATCCCCTTCCATAATACTCGTGTAGCCAATATGGAATCTCGTAAATCCCAACTTCAGACAGATCACTGATCGCTTCATTTGTTCGCTTCAACGTTTAAGTGAACACGTCTTTTGTTTATGGACAATAAATTCCCTACCTATTCAGTAGTTTTACCATTTGGGCCATTAATTGGATAATATTGTGCAACACAATTTTAAATATCACTAAAAGGGTTTACCCGTAATTCTTCATGACAGATACGTGAAATTGAAATAAGTGTCCGATACCTGGTTGGTCCTATCTAGTGTCACTATGTATGGGTACTTAGGGAGTCACGTAGTCATAGGTTAAATAACTTATAGTTCACCTTGGTACAAAAAGAAATAAAGCTGGGTTTTTTTCAAACCATGTTAGTATTGCGTAAGTTTTTGTAACATTTTTTGTAATTGCGAGTAATTTATATTACAAATTAGGTTTCATTCACTCAGACAGAAGATAGAAGATAGACTTATTGGTCACCGAGGCAACATGGTAAATGATGACTATACACAATTTTCAATTCACGATTTTTTTAGTAAATGGCATTTGGCATATTTCGTTGTTGTATGATTTTATATGATTCTTACAGAATACTTTAATGACAAAATACATATGACATTCAATACAAAAAAAGCAGAAAATAGTTTCACCCATTGGATTATGATGATACACTTTACATGTTTATGACCATGAAGATTACAAGAGATAACTGTTCCGCGTAGCGTTAGATGGATAACTACATTTCATTTATAAATTCTCAATTATAGATACACTATTTCAATTAAAAAATTTCGTTTTAATACATAATTTCACTTTTTCTTTTATATCAATATGAACTCCTGGAAAATATCGATCTCATGTTGTGTAACTTACTTGATAACTTTTTATAGTTTTTTATATTATTTTTATGTTATTACATAATGTTACATAAAACTTACATGTATGAAAGAGAAACTACTTAAATTTACCTAACTTAGATTTCCTTACATTTTATGGATCTCTTGGTTTCCTCACTTTGTGCTTGTTCAAAATAAAGACATCTTACACTATAATAGATATTCTACCCAGAGTCTGTAATAGACAAACGAATAATAAAATATCATCTCATTAATATAAAGTACGTAATATCAAAGGAAAAACGGGAATAATTTGAATGATTTTTTTGCCACATTTAAATCCTTTTTGGAAAGACACATTAAAAGGGCAGTAGCACGTTTTTTTATAATTTTATATTTCAAAATGTTCACTGATAATTGAAAGTTAATACTAAATGTATTAATTTGACAGTGTCAAAAATCTCATTACACAAGCCAATCATCCATAGTCAGAGGACAAAGTATAAAGATTCACATAAAATCCATTGGCGGCCAATTTGTGTACACCTTTAATTCACTTCGTGTAAGAAAAAGGAATCGCATGGCTAAACTTAACGTTAAATTTTGAATTATTACTGCTCCATTTAGTTTAGGTACATTGTCTTTCAATTGGAACCATTAATTTTCATTTTCCTGACATCACCTAATATTCCCCCTAAAACATGCTACTCCCCCCTTTAAATTCATGGGGTAAATTAATAACCAAAAAGGCAGAAAACGCAAAAGAAATGCGACAGATGTTTTATCACAACCTTTATGGCTAAATCACAATATCCAAATAGATGGAAACCCATCAACTATAAGCATTACTCAAGTATAGGAATAAGTTACATCCATGATGTGTTTGACGATAATGGTAATTTTCTACATGTAGATGTTGAAAAAATGAGAAATTTAATTAAATGCAAAACCAATTTTCTGGAATATAAGGGAATAATCGAATATTACTGTAAATCTATAAATGTACATATTGAAAAAAATTTATTACCAATTTTACCAGATATTTTACAAAACATAGTTAGAGAACCGAATGGTTATAGAAATTTTTATGATATACTAATAACCGAGAAAAATCTAAAACCGTTAAAATACTGAGAAAATTGTCAAAAATAATTAAATGAAACCACTGATGAGAAAACATGGAAAACGATAAAAAAAAATTACATTTAAATCTCATAACAGTATAAAAGACTCTTGGTTCTAATACAATATAATACATATGTTTCTGCCAACAAATGATCTCCTGTCAAAAATAATACGTTTTTGAGTAAACGTCATTATTTGTACTTACCGTCGACGACTCACCGTAGCCCATTGATTGCCTATCAATTATCTCTCGACCCATAACACAGAAAAAACAAAACGGGAGTTACCTGCTCATCCCCGCTGCGCCACCTATGGTCATGTGACCTGAACCTCATCCAACCTACCTGGAGCCAATGAACGCTAGAGCGAACCTTCTCGCAGGAGGGGAGGCATGGGTGGGAAATAAAGATTGGTGAGTCGTCGACGGTAAGTACAAATAATGACGTTTACTCAAAAACGTACTATTATTTAACGTACTCTACCGTCTCAGACTCACCGTAGCCCCGACTACCACAGAGGGTGGAGGGCTGCGAGAGCAAGGCGGCAGGAGAGCAGGTACTCCCCCCACTATCGTCTAACTAAAGGTGGGTGCACAGGTGCCCTGCTAAGGAGGGAAGCACGCCCCGACTCAGAAGAAAGAACAACCGAGACACAGAGGTGCGATGCGAAGTTTACTGGTTAAAACAACAGAACGCAACCCAGGACCTAACGGTGAACTGCGACCCCTCTGGGGGGAGCAGAACCCGCAGATCGGTGCTGTGCAACACCTGTGGCCCCAGCCTGGCCACGCCCGTGAGATCTACCGTGGACAAATCTCGGCAGTAATGGTTAGCGAAAACCATGCCAGACTTCCAGATACAGTCCGACATGTTGTCTACTACAGCTATGTTGCTGTAAAAAGCCGTGGGGGTTAGCACGAGCTGGCGGAGCTAACTCCTTGGCTTGTAGGCGTCAAGGATAGCGGACCGCAGATAGACGCCCAAGAACCGTTTGTCTATCTCCTTCATGCTACGCTGGGAGTGAGGTAGAATTAGTCTCCTCCCCCGGAGCGAACGCGTACGTTCCGCATAACGTGAAGAGCTCGGACCTCGGACCGGACAGAGGAGTCTGTTCTCCTCGTCCGTGGGGGAGACTGAACCTGAAAGGGCGGGAATGTGAAATACCCTGCCCCGTTCATCCGACCCCTGGTTCTTGCATACGAAATTCAGAGCAAGTCCCAAATCGGCTTGAAGCGCGTGCAATTATGAGATCCTGGCGACCGAAGCCAAGGTGGCAAAAGACCTCCACTGTACGTCGTACGACTTGCAAGTGGAGCCAAGCTGGGTGGAGGAAACCGCGGCTACAACTTCCTGCGAGTAGCCCGCACGTTTCATCCCCTTTGGAGACAAACCAACAGTGAAGATCCAGTGCTTGCGGGTTCTCGAGCACCCGCCCGCTTGACTCGCTCACTAAGAGATCCAATCTGAGAGGAATGGGGATTGGATCCCCCTGGCCCAACCTCCGAAGAGGTACGAACCACGGCCTCGCTGGCCAGAAGAGAGCTATCAAGATCAGCCTGATCAACCGTGTTGCCTCAATCTTCATCACCACTTGAGTGAAAAAGCTCGGGGAGGAAAAGCGCCTGAAAACACGTTGGCCTGCACCCTCCCTCGAGATTGCCTGGAGATTACTACGAACCTCGACAGGGAGGTTGGTCCGACTGAGGAACCCGTCCCTGCGTAGGTTGGTGATCCCCGCCGAGATACGTCCCTCGCTTAGCATTACCTGCACCAGGCCTCCCGCCACGGAGCCGAACGCATGGTAGAGGGTCGGAGCCCCATTCTCCATCTCTGCCTCTCTGGCGAAGGCCGTCATCCCTTGCAGGCGTGAGCGACAGAGTTCACGTCTTGGCGTCCAAGACGTGGTGGCCAGCGGAGGGGGCGGCGACCCGTCTGATATCCTCGTCCAAGACGGGAGGATTGAGAGGGATAGGGGGGGGCGCTACTGATATGGTGGACCGCTGACGGTCCGTCAGAACAAGGGGAGGAATAAGCCTTCCCGGCGCAGCAGCCGAGATCGACGGGCTGAAATCTTCTATGGCCGTGTCGCACAGCCGATGAGGGGGAAAGGCCTGTCTCCGCATCGTGAGGCCTCCTCCTCACAGAAGGATTCCAGACGAGCCCATTTGCCAGGGGACGGGGATTCGTCCCGTTCCACCAACGCGTCCATCTAATCGGCCGCGTCCGAACCCGACGTGCTTCGAGGGTTCGTCGTGTCCATGAACTGGTGGTCCGAGTGAACTGGTGACACGGCGGGGGTGGACGTGTCACTGGGGGAGACTTCCGGGGAGCGGAGCGTGACCCTACGGCCGGAGTGAGGAGACGAGGGGGGTGACTCGTGAGTGGAACCCTCACTGGAGGGGGGAGTCTTCTCTTACTTATTTTCAACCATATGGGTAATAAATCAATTTACGGGTTAAATACTTACCAATTGTTTATCAATATTATCCAAACATATACACAGTCAGGTATATAATGACAACTGATAATGTATTAGTGTTGCAAGGATTAAGGTTTTTCTTGCATGTGTATGAATTAAGAGCGAGAGAAATATAAGTCTCAACTACTCTATTCCTATTCGTAAATATATCATACTTGTATCGCAAACATTTATGTAAACAATAATGTAGAATAATATATAATGTTACCATGTATGTACTGAACAGTATATGGGCCTGAGGCCTTTCGTACTGTAAAACAGACTTGACTTGACTTGACAATTTATTTCAACTATTCAAGAAGAATAGCTTAATATATTCAGCAACATATTTAAATATTAAAACGTTTTCTTTAGTTAAATCCGAATAGAAATGCCTATGGCAGGGAGTATGTGCCAAATAAAATCATGATAACTTGGAAGGTTGAAAACGTAAAGCAATGTTAAATGTTAAATGTTGCATGATTGGGCTTGTATTTAAGAGACTTACATAGTTGAGAACGACATGTTACATATTGCAAGTTACAAGTCTACATGTCTTAATTTTGGCACACATCCCCTTCCATAATACTCGTGTAGCCAATATGGAATCTCGTAAATCCCAACTTCAGACAGATCACTGATCGCTTCATTTGTTCGCTTCAACGTTTAAGTGAACACGTCTTTTGTTTATGGACAATAAATTCCCTACCTATTCAGTAGTTTTACCATTTGGGCCATTAATTGGATAATATTGTGCAACACAATTTTAAATATCACTAAAAGGGTTTACCCGTAATTCTTCATGACAGATACGTGAAATTGAAATAAGTGTCCGATACCTGGTTGGTCCTATCTAGTGTCACTATGTATGGGTACTTAGGGAGTCACGTAGTCATAGGTTAAATAACTTATAGTTCACCTTGGTACAAAAAGAAATAAAGCTGGGTTTTTTTCAAACCATGTTAGTATTGCGTAAGTTTTTGTAACATTTTTTGTAATTGCGAGTAATTTATATTACAAATTAGGTTTCATTCACTCAGACAGAAGATAGAAGTTAGACTTATTGGTCACCGAGGCAACATGGTTAATGATGACTATACACAATTTACAATTCACGATTTTTTTAGTAAATGGCATTTGGCATATTTCGTTGTTGTATGATTTTATATGATTCTTACAGAATACTTTAATGACAAAATACATATGACATTCAATACAAAAAAAGCAGAAAATAGTTTCACCCATTGGATTATGATGATACACTTTACATGTTTATGACCATGAAGATTACAAGAGATAACTGTTCCGCGTAGCGTTAGATGGATAACTACATTTCATTTATAAATTCTCAATTATAGATGCACTATTTCAATTAAAAAAATTCGTTTTAATACATAATTTCACTTTTTCTTTTATATCAATATGAACTCCTGGAAAATATCGATCTCATGTTGTGTAACTTACTTGATACCTTTTTATAGTTTTTTATATTATTTTTATGTTATTGCATAATGTTACATAAAACTTACATGTATGAAAGAGAAACTACTTAAATTTACCTAACTTAGATTTCCTTACATTTTATGGATCTCTTGGTTTCCTCACTTTGTGCTTGTTCAAAATAAAGACATCTTACACTATAATAGATATTCTACCCAGAGTCTGTAATAGACAAACGAATAATAAAATATCATCTCATTAATATAAAGTACGCAATATTAAAGGAAAAACGGGAATAATTTGAATGATTTTTTTGCCACATTTAAATCCTTTTTGGAAAGACACATTAAAGGGGCAGTAGCACGTTTTTTTATAATTTTATATTTCAAAATGTTCACTGATAATTGAAAGTTAATACTAAATGTATTAATTTGACAGTGTCAAAAATCTCATTACACAAGCCAATCATCCATAGTCAGAGGACAAAGTATAAAGATTCACATAAAATCCATTGGCGGCCATTTTGTGTGAACACCTTTAATTCACTTCGTGTAAGAAAAAGGAATCGCATGGCTAAACTTAACGTTAAATTTTGAATTATTACTGCTCCATTTAGTTTAGGTACATTGTCTTTCAATTGGAACCATTAATTTTCATTTTCCTGACATCACCTAATATTCCCCCTAAAACATGCTACTCCCCCCTTTAAATTCATGGGGTAAATTAATAACCAAAAAGGCAGAAAACGCAAAAGAAATGCGACGGATGTTTTATCACAACCTTTATGGCTAAATCACAATATCCAAATAGATGGAAACCCATCAACTATAAGCATTACTCAAGTAAAGGAATAAGTTACATCCATGATGTGTTTGACGATAATGGTAATTTTCTACATGTAGATGTTGAAAAAATGCGAAATTTAATTAAATGCAAAACCAATTTTCTGGAATATAAGGGAATAATCGAATATTACTGTAAATCTATAAATGTACATATTGAAAAAAATTTATTACCAATTTTACCAGATATTTTACAAAACATAGTTAGAGAACCGAATGGTTATAGAAATTTTTATGATATACTAATAACCGAGAAAAATCTAAAACCGTTAAAATACTGAGAAAATTGTCAAAAATAATTAAATGAAACCACTGATGAGAAAACATGGAAAACGATAAAAAAAAATTACATTTAAATCTCATAACAGTATAAAAGACTCTTGGTTCTAATACAATATAATACATATGTTTCTGCCAACAAATGATCTCCTGTCAAAAATAATACGTTTTTGAGTAAACGTCATTATTTGTACTTACCGTCGACGACTCACCGTAGCCCATTGATTGCCTATCAATTATCTCTCGACCCATAACACAGAAAAAACAAAACGGGAGTTACCTGCTCATCCCCGCTGCGCCACCTATGGTCATGTGACCTGAACCTCATCCAACCTACCTGGAGCCAGTGAACGCTAGAGCGAACCTTCTCGCAGGAGGGGAGGCATGGGTGGGAAATAAAGATTGGTGAGTCGTCGACGGTAAGTACAAATAATGACGTTTACTCAAAAACGTACTATTATTTAACGTACTCTACCGTCTCAGACTCACCGTAGCCCCGACTACCACAGAGGGTGGAGGGCTGCGAGAGCAAGGCGGCAGGAGAGCAGGTACTCCCCCCACTATCGTCTAACTAAAGGTGGGTGCACAGGTGCCCTGCTAAGGAGGGAAGCACGCCCCGACTCAGAAGAAAGAACAACCGAGACACAGAGATGCGATGCGAAGTTTACTGGTTAAAACAACAGAACGCAACCCAGGACCTAACGATGAACTGCGACCCCTCTGGGGGGAGCAGAACCCGCAGATCGGTGCTGTGCAACACCTGTGGCCCCAGCCTGGCCACGCCCGTGAGGTCTACCGTGGACAAATCTCGGCAGTAATGGTTAGCGAAAACCATGCCAGACTTCCAGATACAGTCCGACATGTTGTCTTCTACAGCTATGTTGCTGTAAAAAGCCGTGGGGGTTAGCACGAGCTGGCGGAGCTAACTCCTTGGCTTGTAGGCGTCAAGGATAGCGGACCGCAGATAGACGCCCAAGAACCGTTTGTCTATCTCCTTTATGCTACGCTGGGAGTGAGGTAGAATTAGTCTCCTCCCCCGGAGCGAACCCGTACGTTCCGCATAACGTGAAGAGCTCGGACCTCGGACCGGACAGAGGAGTCTGTTCTCCTCGTCCGTGGGGGAGACTGAACCTGAAAGGGCGGGAATGTGAAATACCCTGCCCCGTTCATCCGACCCCTGGTTCTTGCATACGAAATTCAGAGCAAGTCCCAAATCGGCTTGAAGCGCGTGCAATTATGAGATCCTGGCGGCCGAAGCCAAGGTCACCAGGAAGGCGTTCTTTACCGTCAGTCGGGGAATGAAGGACTCCGTCAGGGGCTCGTAAAAGTCCGAGCACAAGTGCTCGAGGACGACCGCTAGATCTCACTCGGGAGGTCTAGACTTGAGCCGCCTGTCCTCCAGATGGTAAGTCGTGATCACCTCCTTAAAGACGGAGATGTCCACAGAGGAGTCCCGCTTCCGCAGAACCGACCTGGTTGCAGCTAGGTGGGTGTTAATAGACGAGTACTCCGCCACCTGGGGGTCGTCACTACCTGGACGTCCCATCCCTTGTCAGCACAGAAGGTGGCAAATTACCTCCACTGTACGTCGTACGACTTGCAAGTGGAGCCAAGCTGGGTGGAGGAAACCGCGGCTACAACTTCCTGCGAGTAGCCCGCACGTTTCATCCCCTTTGGAGACAAACCAACAGTGAAGATCCAGTGCTTGCGGGTTCTCGAGCACCCGCCCGCTTGACTCGCTCACTAAGAGATCCAATCTGAGAGGAATGGGGATTGGATCCCCCTGGCCCAACCTCCGAAGAGGTACGAACCACGGCCTCGCTGGCCAGAAGAGAGCTATCAAGATCAGCCTGATCAACCGTGTTGCCTCAATCTTCATCACCACTTGAGTGAAAAAGCTCGGGGAGGGAAAGCGTAAGCGCCCATCCCCTCCCATCTAAACGACAGAGCGTGGAACGCCTGAAAACACGTTGGCCTGCACCCTCCCTCGAGATTGCCTGGAGATTACTACGAACCTCGACAGGGAGGTTGGTCCGACTGAGGAACCCGTCCCTGCGTAGGTTGGTGATCCCCGCCGAGATACGTCCTTCGCTTAGCATACCTGCACCAGGCCTCCCGCCACGGAGACGAACGCATGGTAGAGGGTCGGAGCCCCATTCTCCATCTCTGCCTCTCTGGCGACGGCCGTCATCCCTTGCAGGCGTGAGCGACAGAGTTCACGTCTTGGCGTCCAAGACGTGGTGGCCAGCGGAGGGGGCGGCGACCCGTCTGATATCCTCGTCCAAGACGGGAGGATTGAGAGGGATAGGGGGGGACGCTACTGATATGGTGGACCGCTGACGGTCCGTCAGAACAAGGGGAGGAATAAGCCTACCCGGCGCAGCAGCCGAGATCGACGGGCTGAAATCTTCTATGGCCGTGTCGCACAGCGGATGAGGGGGAAAGGCCTGTCTCCGCATCGTGAGGCCTCCTCCTCACAGAAGGATTCCAGACGAGCCCATTTGCCAGGGGACGGGGATTCGTCCCGTTCCACCAACGCGTCCATCTAATCGGCCGCGTCCGAACCCGACGTGCTTCGAGGGTTCGTCGTGTCCATGAACTGGTGGTCCGAGTGAACTGGTGACACGGCGGGGGTGGACGTGTCACTGGGGGAGACTTCCGGGGAGCGGAGCGTGACCCTACGGCCGGAGTGAGGAGACGAGGGGGGTGACTCGTGAGTGGAACCCTCACTGGAGGGGGGAGTCTTCTCCCGCAGTACGTTAGCGGGGGAGCGGCCCCCCTGGCATCTAACATCCCCGGCACCATGTCCTTGACATACGCAACCAATTGCATGGAGAAGGCCGACTGATCGAAGGGACCTCAGTCCTCCAACTTCTTCTTCCTCTCTTCGATTCCTTCCGGACGCGAAGGATCGACGTGCGGGAGGTGACGGAAGGCACTGAAGAGGAGCAGTGGTGAGCCGATAGACGAGGGGGAGGGGAAGGGGACTGGCTTCTGTCTAAATCCGAAGCCCCTCGAACTCCCTCGTATTCTCCAAAATGATGAGTCCCTCCGGAGGGGAGGTGATGGTGGACGAGGCCGACGGGTTCCCGGAGTGCGAGCCCTAAGCTTCGCACATACGGCGTCTCTCTCACTCCTCCTTAAGGCCTGAAGATAGGACTTAACCACTCCCGGATAATGAGACTCTCGCTCTTCACACCTGTTGCAAGGAGCATGCGGAGGTGCAAGAGCGACAGAGGGAGAGGAGGTCATGTGTCCCCGATTCCCTTAGTCCACATCGCCCACAGAAACCAGGGTACATCGCTGACAGACAGACAACCAAAACAACCAGAAATGTTTAATTACATCTCACTCGCACAAAAAGAAAATCTGTACAAGGAGAGCACATATACGTACCCTGACGATACCCTGGTTCGCCCGAGTCACTCACGGGTGAGTGAAGGCGGAACGTAGACCGAGCAAGACGGAGAGAACTGGGGTCTCCCGTGAACCAACCAAGGTGAATCCCGCCAGGGGCTCGGCAACTTGGTCTGCAGTAGAGAACTGTTCTACACGCAGTCAGGTTGGGTGCAATGCTACATTGAAAGTCAGTGCAGTACCAGCCAATGCTCGCAGGTTTCACCGCAATGCATAGCCACAATAGTGTTGCGGGCTTCATCCGTGCAATAATACTAGCAGCCGCGATATAAGTGAAATACTCTTGAAAGCGGCGATAAACCCCACATCACCTCACCAACTAAGGTTGACCCGTCACTCGCCCGACGGCCCAAGGCGGAGTGAAGTCGACCCAAAACGGAGACCGACCAGTCACAGACGGACCAAGGCGGAGTGAAGCAGGGCAATTGGTGCTAAGACAGGGGACGAACCAGTCCCTTACTTCCGTCACTCGCCACACGGACCAGGCGGAGTGAAGCGAAGCCAACGCGCATCAAGCCCGAGGACGGACCGGTCACTCAGCCCATTACCCGCCACACG
Source organism: Steromphala cineraria (assembly GCA_916613615.1). Lineage (NCBI taxonomy): Eukaryota > Metazoa > Mollusca > Gastropoda > Trochida > Trochidae > Steromphala > Steromphala cineraria. Next base: position 27,197,059 of record OU744736.1, on the reverse strand, counting down.
GAGCACGTGACAAATGGGGGTCCCAATCGCCCGTAAAACAACAAAGGTTGACCCGTCACTCACCAGACGGATCAAGTCACTGTGCGTAGCGAAGCGAAAGGAGTGGCAAGGTGAGACGGAGTAAGGCGGAGAATCCAATCAGTCGCCGAAGCGAGGTTAGTCCGTCTCAGGCGGAGCGGACATCCCACGTACCTCCGCCACTCACCAGTACGCTGTTCTAGGTACCCTGTCACTCACCAGACGGACCAAGACGGAGCGAAGCGAAGCAATCGCGTACCAAGACGGAGGACGGACCAGTCACTCCCGTCAGTCACTCGCCAGACGGACCAAGGCGGAGCGAAGCATAGTCGTACCGAGACGGAGAACGGAGCAGTCACTCCCGTCAGTCACTCTCCAGACGGACCAAGTCGGCTCGAAACAAGGCAACCACGTACCGAGACCGAGGACAGGCCAGTCACTCCCGTCAGTCACTCGCCGGACGGACCAAGGCGGAGCGAAGCAACCGCGTATCGAGACGTCAGACGGACCAGTCACTCCAGTCTGTCACTCGCCAGACGGACCAAGTCGGCTTGAAGCGAAGCAAACGCGTACCAAGACGGAGGACGGACCAGTCACTCCCGTCAGTCACTCGCCAGACGGACCAGGGCGGAGCGAAGCGAAGCACTCGCGTGTCGAGACGGAGGACGGAACAGTCACTCCCGTCAGTCACTCAAAGAGAAGCAACCGCATACCCAGACGGAGGACGGATTGTCACTCACGGCCGTTACTCACCACGCGCGAATCAACTCACTCCAGCCGGGGCGGACGCGAAGAGTCGCAAGGTACGTCGCTGACGCTACCTGCAATCGACCCACGCACCAAGCGAGGGTCAAAGGTCAGACACCCGGGGGTGTGCTGGCTATCAACCGAGAAGCACGAGCACGCACGTGCAATCCAAGCTACACGACCCGAGCAGGGACGCGCTATACCAAGAGGCTTGCCTGTCCCACAGGCAGAAAACCAACAACCCACCTCCAAATAGCAATTTGGAGAAGGTTGACAGGAGGTAAGAGAGGGGTACTCTTATCCCCAAGATAAAGGAATCGAGAAATAAGGTCTACAAACTTTAATACTTAGACAAGGCAAGATAACTTCGAGAGAGCTCAGAGTCACAACCGATCACTGAGCGACAGGAAGTTGGAATGAGGTTCAGGTCACATGACCATAGGTGGCGCGGCGGGGATGAGCAGGTAACTCCCGTTTTGTTTTTTCTGTGTTATGGGTCGAGAGATAATTGATAGGCAATCAATGGGCTACAATGAGTCGAAGACGGTAGAGTACGTTAAATAATGAAATATAAAGATTCTAATACCTGTACTATCTGTCAATCCGAAAAAGAATCGACTAAATGTGACCTTATCCATCCTATCTGGGAAAAACTTTAAGAATGGATTTTTGATAAAACAGGAACTAATATCAAATTCTCGAGAGAAAAAAACATTATATTAGGATTTTGTGAAAAGTGAAACTGTGTCATTGATTTGATAATTACTGTCGTTAAATACAATGTATTCAAAAATGAAACAACAGGAAAAGATACCAATTTTAGACATGTAAAAGAAAAGATGAAGACAGCATATTAGGTTGATCGCTTTAATGCAATATCGAATGCTTAATGGTTAAATCCTCACCCTGCCCTTACATAAGATTACTTAATGTAGAACTTTAGGGTGTGAAAACCTTCTGGCTTCATCTTATTTGATGACTCTTTTGTCAATGTGACACAATACCTTACTTTGATATTCACGTTAAAGGTCACTGTGAATCCATAAAAGGCACCGAACACGCATTAGTGTTGGTTTTGTTCATCATATTTTATTCATAAAGAATCAGACGGGTTACAAGTTGTCCTCCTTTGTATTTACAATATTGAATAACAAATATGTATAAATACAAAAAGATTACAGATACTAAATACGCATTCGTGAACTTGGGTCTCCCGTGAACCAACCAAGGTGAATCCCGCCAGGGGCTCGGCAACTTGGTCTGCAGTAGAGAACTGTTCTACACGCAGTCAGGTTGGGTGCAATGCTACATTGAAAGTCAGTGCAGTACCAGCCAATGCTCGCAGGTTTCACCGCAATGCATAGCCACAATAGTGTTGCAGGCTTCATCCGTGCTATAACACTAGCAGCCGCAATATAAGTGAAATACTCTTGAAAGCGGCGATAAACCCCACATCACCTCACCAACTAAGGTTGACCCGTCACTCGCCCGACGGCCCAAGGCGGAGTGAAGTCGACCCAAAACGGAGACCGACCAGTCACTCACATGCGTCCCTCGCCAGACGGACCAAGGCGGAGTGAAGCAGGGCAATTGGTGCTAAGACAGGGGACGGACCAGTCCCTTACTTCCGTCATTTGCCACACGGACCAGGCGGAGTGAAGCGAAGCCAACGCGCATCAAGCCCGAGGACGGACCGGTCACTCAGCCCATTACCTGCCACACGGAGCAAGTGACAAATGGGGGTCCCAATCGCCCGTAAAACAACAAAGGTTGACCCGTCACTCACCAGACGGATCAAGTCACCGTGCGTAGCGAAGCGAAAGGAGTGGCAAGGTGAGACGGAGTAAGGCGGAGAATCCAATCAGTCGCCGAAGCGAGGTTAGTCCGTCTCAGGCGGAGCGGACATCCCACGTACCTCCGCCACTCACCAGTACGCTGTTCTAGGTACCCTGTCACTCACCAGACGGACCAAGACGGAGCGAAGCGAAGCAATCGCGTACCAAGACGGAGGACGGACCAGTCACTCCCGTCAGTCACTCGCCAGACGGACCAAGGCGGAAGGAAGCATAGTCGTACCGAGACGGAGAACGGAGCAGTCACTCCCGTCAGTCACTCTCCAGACGGACGAAGTCGGCTCGAAACAAGGCAACCACGTACCGAGACCGAGGACAGGCCAGTCACTCCCGTCAGTCACTCGCCGGACGGACCAAGGCGGAGCGAAGCAACCGCGTATCGAGACGGCAGATACTAAATACGCATTCGTGTGTGAATAAAAGTATTACCCTCGCCATAATTGTGATGCTTTATAGAACGTGTATTCACAGATCTTCGTTACACGAATAAATAAGTATGCTTATTTGGGAGCAATTCAGAAGTTGGAATGATTTTAATGAAGATTAATATGTACGACAACTTCTTTATTCATGAAATACGACGTTTCGACACAGTTTCTTGCAGTCTAAGTAAACCTAGCCTCACTATTATCCGCTACACTCCTATACTGAGTCTAGAAAGGCTTGGTTGAGAGTCGCGTCAGCCCACGTGACCAAGTTGACCAATCAGAACTGATCTTACCAAGCCACAATAGTGTGCCTTTGCACGTATAACGTTGGAGGGTCATACATGTAGGTAGCAGAAAGGTCGGCTGACGCGACCCTCAACCAGACCGTTCTAGACTCAGTATAGCAGTGTAACGGATAATAGTGAGGCTAGGTTTACTTAGACTGAGTTTCTTGTGTCATTTTCAAGCAGATTCATCTGTCAAAACGTCGCATATCATGAATGAAAGAAGTTGTCTTCTATATATGTTTCTTCATTATTTTCATTAAAATAATAATGCCTTTATAAGTAAGTTATGATGGCATAAAATAACCCCTATTCGTTGAGAATAATTGTTTAAAAACTTGTCAAATTAAGAAAATTACTACTCTATTAAATTTAAATACGTCTGTAAATCAAGGGTACGGGACACAAGTTTGCACAATGTTATCTAAGAGAAACGTCTATCAACTGTATTTAATGGACATGTCGATTGTCTTTGATATGAACAAGAGTTGGCTTACGTATGAATGCAATACCCAATTGTACACATGTTACAGCAGTGTCAGATCTTAGTACCTGTTGCTTCAAAGATATGATCTATCTATCTATCTACTAAACATTTGTATAGCGTCAATATCCAGCCCAGAGAGCGCTGCTCAAAGGCGCTTTGGCTTTCCCTCGATCATTGGATATCAATCTTCATGACACTTCTTTTTTACCATCTCGACTCCCGAGGGAGCATACAACACGTGCAGTCATGTGACGCACAGCGTTAATGTCACTCTCTATCTTTACGAGGTACCCATTTACAGCTGGGTGGACTGGGACACATAGTCACAGTATTTTGTCGAAGTATACTGCACGTTGCTGTACCCGCAACTAGGTGTCTGCACGTTTTCATGTTGCCACCATCTGGTCATATACCAACGGATTCGTGGGTTCTTTTAAGTGCACAGGGTTGTGTACTGTACACTAGGGGTTGTGACAACACTGAAAGAGTCTGCACAGAAAGTTAACTCCAAGGTTTTTACACCCGGTCACAGGCGGGGCTCGAACCCAGCAAGTCAGGCTTGCTAGCCTGGCGCTTTTGCCGATTCGTCCACCGCGCCCCCTCCCCCCCACCGCGATCCATATATATGATCGGTAACCCGGTGTCATCTGTCGATTGGCTACCAGATGTCAGGATTGAATTGGCAAACATCATAAATATAATCTTCTGACAATCGTGACGATTTTCCTGTGAGTACTTGTTCTTTGTCAACTGATCAGAACAACTCTAGCTTACTTCGTTCGTAAATCAGTGGCAAAATTAAAAACATGCATGTGTTTGACTTAGGTAGTGCATTTAACTAAGGGTTCATGGGGAAATAAAGAAAGAAGTTCGAGAACTAAACAACAGAGTTAATACATTTGATAATATTAAGAAATAGGATCTCAGAATCTGTTTATAAATCTTTGATTTGTATTAACTTATATGCATTGATGTTACATGTATTAAAAAATTGCTTGACAATATCGGAGGTTAAATTTTCACATCCATTTTTCTTTTTACTTAGCTTTTTTCAATTTTAAACTAACAGTTTTAAAGTATAAATTATGAACTCAAAATTATTTACTTTAAAGGGGCAGTAGCACGTTTTTGGATAATTTTATATTTTAAAATGTTCACTGATAATTGTAAGTTAACGTTAAATGTATTAATTTGACAGTGCCAAAAATCTCATAACACAAGCCAAACATCCATAGTCAGAGGACAAAGTATGAAGATTCATATAAAATCCATTGGCGGCCATTTTTGTGTGAACACCTTTTATTCATTTTCTGTAAGAAAAAGGAATCGCAAAGCTAAACTTTACGTTATATATTTGAATTATTACTGCTCAATTTAGTTTAAATCCATTGTCTTTCAATTGGAACCATTTATTTTCATTTTCCTGACATCACCTTATACTTCCCCTAAAAACGTGCTACTGCCCCTTTAAAGGGTTAGGAATAATACTGTATTTACCCATATTAAGAACAAATTGGCTGCCCTAAATCAATTACATATTCTTATAGTGCTGCATTTTCAAAGGATGTCATCCCCACAACAATATTTAAAATAACATATTGTTGAAGTAAATGTTGTGAAATAAGATTGAAGTTTGAGTTTGAGTTTAGTAGTAAGTAGTTTTACCCTTCATTTCACAATATAAATATTGAGCCCGCATTACCCTGATGATGATGCTTTTTAATACAGTAAAAATGAGATCCTCAATCCTCCAATTAAGAACAAGCTAAAAATGATAAAACATTATGTTTAATCCATTATATTTCGAAGTTTGATAATTCTGTGATACTTGGAAGTATATATGTTACAGTAAATGTATGAAATCAGTAAATATGTTTATTTAGTGAAATTTCTAGTAAATACACGTAATTACTGTTTCACTCAGAAAATACGTGTATTTACTAAAATTTATAGGAAATACGTGTATTTACTAAAATTTATAGGAAATACGTGTATTTACTGAAAATGGAGATCAGTTATTACATGTAATTACTAACCATTAGTACAAACAACAGAAATATCAAAAACACTCTCTTTAATGAAGGCAACTTCAGCCGCTCTCTTGGAAGAGAGAGCTCTTAATAGGCAAAACTTTGTTAAGTGATTTTGATACACCATTATCAATTTATATGAGGATGTTGCCTTTGTATATAAGTATACATTTCAACACTGTTCTTTATTCATGTTTTCCTATGTTGTATGACTCATTATATATGTAACCTACAAGAAAGTGTTTCTTACCTTGGTATTCAACCTCTGTAACCTGCATGTTTCAATGAGAGCTTGTTAAACATCGAATCGTTGAATTGTTTGCTTATTTGCAGCATGTTTACTTTGATCAAACAATGTGCTAGGAAACTAGAATACAAACAACTTGAATAAAGAGTGATTTACGGGTGTAGAAAACAGTTTAGATAACTTGTCTAAATAGTTTTATACCCTTATACCTGAGTTACCTACGAAATTCGAAGAGTCATGATTCATGGGAATGTATTCAGCAACAGTTAAGTGGCCTCAGGATCCAAGGGGGATCTGAGAAAACAGCGCCGGTGTATTCATTACTCTGTTCAAAATAAAACATACTGATCTCTAAACTTTTGACAAATGGCTTGTATCCTAAAGATGAAAAAGTCCCTAAATGTTTCAGTTTTAGAATTATTGTAGGGAACTTCTGGCGAATTACTGATTGCTCAACAACTCTTAGATTGGTTGATATCAACATGTTCATGTATAGGAAACTCCATATCAAACTTTTTAAATATCGAAGAAGTAAATTTTGTAGATGAGTTTGTGAACAAGTTATGCAACGTTCATGTTTATAGTGTTAGATAAACTAAGGAGATTCTATGTAACAATCTTATTAACTTCTTAATGCATTTGTTTTGAGTATTATATACTTTTAAATGAAAACGTTATCTACTTTTAAATTTAAACGTTAACAAGCCTATATTACGTTTCAGAACATACAACCATAATTTGCCAATTACAAAAAGTCGATAATATAATATACCACGTGAAGAAAGAATTTGTCCTCGATGTAACACTTATCAAATTGGATATGAATTTCACTATTTATTTAACTGTTTGCTGTACAAAATCAACGCATTTACCTTATTAATGAATATTATACCCGATGTCCCATCCATAATTAATTTTTTTATAAAACTAAATCTATCACGCTCGATCAAAATAATGATTGCCATCTTGCTGTAAATATATCAATTATTGTTGTATTGTTCGTTCATACTAATGTACTACCGATGGTAGTCTATTTGAGTAATAAAGATTGTTTTTCACACAATTGCTTAGCGCTGCTTGGCAATATTTAAGCCATTAGCTGATGTAAGATCACTTTATCTATATCAAAAATGTACAACTGCCCCATACATAGAAATAGGATTGGAATGAAATGTAGATAATTTTGAGTACATTGCAGTTCGTAAATGGGACCTCATTGACTTGTAAATAAAAATAAGCCTTTGTAGTCCATTTTAAGTTTAGAACAATGTGCCTCATGTTAAAGATACGAAAAGATGTAAGAAAAAAAGTAACCTATAGGGAACTTGGCCATCAAAACATTAACCACGAAAAAGCAGGAATGGTAGAAATAAATTACGAATATAGATGGACACCAATAAGGATTGAGGGATATCGCTAAAATAATAAACCATATATCGCCATTATTAAAAGGTAGTATTTTTTTTAAAGTAAAGTTAAACTATATAGCTTGTCGTACAAAGTATTATTTAACTTAATAAGCATAAAGAGAGGTATTTGCAAGTTGGTGTATACAAGTAAAGAAAAAATATTTGGATGACAACTTCTTGTTAATTGTGGATCACAACATTTCTTGGATACCCTTTCCCCTTCGCGCACTGTCGACTTAAAGGTCTTTGACTTAAAGTATCAATTTGGTAACCATCATAAATATATTCTTCTGGCAATCGAGGTGTGTTCATGTGAACACCAAAAAGTAGACAGATTACGTTACGTTTGTGTGACACAAGATGGTAACCAAGTTGTTTTGTACATAAAAGGATAAGAATTTCACAAAACACAAAGTAAATTTTGGAAATATGTTCACGATCAACTAGGAATAAAGTTATCTTAATTATAATATTTCTCTAAACGTTTGTAACGGTAAAAGTTTGTATAAAACCTCTATTTCTAAACAACTGCTCAATACTTACTCACTTAATTTATTGAAAGAAATGGTGGATAAATAAGACGTACATTGTTTCAAACTTCTATCGTTTTTCGTTCTTTAATTAGAATGATCAAAAAGGTTGTTAAGTGCTTTTGGGCTGCAGTTTATGAAACAAGACGGTTGTTTTCAGGGAAATGTGTAATCCCTTAAATTATAATTTCAGGGAAAACCTAATAGTATACTAACTGAGAGCATCAGTGAATATTAAAAAAACTGAAATTTCAGAATTTTTGAACACAAAAGAGTTCTACCATGGAAGTGAACAACATTTGATTCTGATTGGTTCTCCAGAAAAATCAAACGTCCACAAGGTTATGTCCGCTTCACCGCTGGGCGTTCGGTTTCAATTCAAAATATACTCGCTATCAATCCAGTATAACTCGTCTCTGATTTTCGAACACACAAGGTTTATCTCCTGAGCACATTAAAAAAGCAGAAATAATATTTTGTTCAAATTGAAGGTAGATAAATTAATGGCAATCATTCCCACAATTGTTTTTAATATTTATATTTGTTGTGCTACTCATGTAAAAAAAATTCAATAAGAAAGTGTTCTTTAGTAAGGATGAGAAGCATTTTCCTTGAGATAAAGAGTTTGTTCAATATTTAATAGTTGCATTGTTTGCTTATTGACATCATGTTAAGATTAGTGTAAACAGGGTGTCATGACAACAAACATGAATGACAAATTTACAGGCGCACAGGGACAGTTATATTTCGATTTACAGCAACTATAGAGTAGTCCTATGGTTGTCGCTAGAACGAGAGCACAAAATGCAGTTGATTTATTGCTTTCCCGTTCTCTGATGAATGACACCATCCATTTGATTTGAGTTAAAGATTGCGCTCTTCGAATGTGCCAGCCATGAACATACAGTGATTTTTCATGTATTCTGTGGGACGACCTTTTTAACTTAATTGATTGTATTCAGATCATGCAAAATGAAATTAATCATTACGTAAACACCAAAAACTATTTCCTCAAACATGCTGACGAGGAAAAGCAAGTATGCAATCGTATATTTTGTTTGTAAATACAATTGAAGTAAATGACTAAGAAACGAACAAAAGATGTCAGCTCAAAGACAACCCTATTGATATGACACAATAAGGCATGAATTATTGAAAATGTTGACTTTAGTTCATTTTTCACGATATTCATGATTTATTTCAACAACAACGGTAAAATGGTACACCAACTGTATAAAATTCAATGCATATGTTTCTTCGTCTTCAAAGTGAACAAAAAGATACCAAAAGTATGAACACATTAAATTCAGCTGGCTGTGGGCGAGCAGTGGCAATGAGCCTGTTGAGAGTCACCCACACAACTATTGCTAGAACCTTTAGATGCACTCGCATGTGATCTAAAGATTTCTTAGTTGATTAGTTTAGAAATCAAAAAGAACATTTTTGATCCTTAGTTGACATTTATACACAAATAACATGCATTGTAAGAGGGCTATAGAAACATCAATTGTCAGTCCTTTTTTCATCAGCCTACAATCGTTAACTTTGTGAGCAAAGTTGGAATTCTTGGAGTTTAACATATTGATCAAACACTTCTTCTCCCTTTTGAAAAGCAATTATCTTTAACAGTGGCCAGTTTTTACTCTTGAAATTTGATATTTCATAATTTTCTGATTGTGAAGGCTCATACTCCTTTAAGAGGTATCGTTTGCTATTAGGTCATCAATTTAGTCAAGTGAATGCTGATGATAATCATCACATATGAGCAAAACTATATTTAAGTTCAAATTAGTTAAAAGGTAACTTGGATTTTTACTAAAATATACCAAACCGTTGTTAACACAGTTATCTAGAGACAGTAAATTGTAAATCGAGTGAAATTGTCGTAAAACCCATAAGTGTTTGCCTGGACATTTGTTTTGTTTGTCATCAGCCTGTTTTTCTAATACATAAAATGGGGTGTGCTTCATTAAGTTCTTTTTGTTTATAAACTTCATCGAGGTTAAGAAAGTTTTTACTGATCATCGGAAAGTACCACTCAATATTCTCGTTTACATTACAGGTTTTATATTTCATCATTTTGCTCTCAATTATCACCAGAAACACATTTAGGTCGGTATTATATAAAATCATTTCGCAAAATCAATACTGAAAATGATACACAGCATCATTTCCGATATCATTTCTTGAATGTGCTAAACGGCAACTGAAAGCATTGATGTTCAAACATTGTACACGCTTAACCAAAGCATATCAAAATAATTTTGTTTTGTCATATGTATTCTTTATGTTTTGTTAGGTATATGTTACATAGGCCATTTTATATTTATTAGAAACAAACAATAAAGATAATTGTTAAAGTGTTCGAGCAATGATCAAAACTGCCCACACCACGGTCAAATTGATATATTTAGAAACTTTTGATGTTTGCTGTCAAACTCCATTTTGAAATTACAAATATTTATTAAAAAATCAATGTATAGTCGTTTTCTCTTTTAACGTGAGTATAGTACAATCTATTGACCTTTTCTGCATTCCCTGAATTAAGAGTAAACAGTAACATAGAAACAAATAGTTCACCAATTTTTCCTCGAATGAGTAAATTGTCCTTCTCTGAACAGGTTTGTTGAAAAATATGTCCGACAAAAATGTTATCCGAAAGTAAATGATATCAAAACAAAACGGTAAAATAAAATGTACAAATATATATTAGGGTTATTTTGTATAATTATGATATTATGACGATAAGTAACAGTTAGAGGCACATTTATTTTCGTTGTTTTTAAAAACGAGTTTAGTATGATCTTGTACATGTATTTGTTTTATACCTACACAATATACAATGTAAGACATTAGGGCAAGCCCAAATTTGTTTTGAACCAAATTTCTTTCTTTCATATATGTACTGTTTCTCATAGACATTCTAACATATATGCTTTTGGTTAAGAACTCCGTCTTTGCAAACAGTGCTTGACTTCTTTTATTTATCCTTCGTATGTTTGGTACCTGAGATGCATGGCATTTTTCAGATGGAAACTTGAATGATATTGCCCAATAATAGGTGTTTGATATATCACACCCGTGTGTCTTTTCATATTGCACCCTACCGGGCAAAGTGCAACGACTTTATCGAAATCAGTTTATGTATATATATATTTCTGAAAGTAATTGCCATTCGATAGTATATATAACATATATTACAAATATGCTGCAAGTGGCATTCTGTACATATTTAGGTGGCATTTTTATATGAAGCCCTGTCATTGGATAATTTATCGATTTAATGTTTTCGGGGTGATGTACTCTTTGCAACAGCCTGTAAATACATTCTCCAATACATAAGGGTATTTTTTCAGTATTGAGTTTCATTTTACAGGAGTACTGTCACATTGTATATTCGATATTACTGTGTGATGAGCCCTAAACATTACACAAATTAAAATACTATACTATAACTATATAGTAAAATCGAACAATACCTGAGAGTAGTTCTTGGATAAACATTTCATATGAAATAATCGTGTAAAACATTCTACAGCGTATCGAAACTTTTTTCTTCAGATCTACAATTTGTAATATATCCATATAGGCCTTCGGTCTGGCGTTGTATATTTTGCAGCAGACATTTCACACATTTTAACAATTAGGTAATTCGTATGCACAAATCAAACATCATATTATTAAACTTTGATTTTAACATGTATGAACAAATAATTCATTAAGAACTTAATCAACTACAACAGTGTCAAACAAGATTATATAAAGATTACTTTCACCGGCATCAAAGCTAAAAAAAATTTAAGCTGTATGTAAAGATCCTAAAGACTAGCATTTCTTTTAGTAGGCCAAACATTGATATTGGGGGCGATATCGTTATCTACAAATAGGGGTGGAGTTAGGTTGCCGTGTCATGTTTTATCCAATCAAACAGATAGTTCTAAAAGCTTTATTCTTTTAGGCAATCAAAAGCGAGAACGGGGAGCACTTCACTTCAACACCTAACAACTCAACCCTATATAAAACATCTCCGTGTCCAGATACGTCGCTTTGACTTGAGAAGGGAGTGAAGACAAAATGGCTATGAAGACCACAATTCTCGCTGTAGTATTCCGTAAGTTGTCGGGGTCTTTTTATATGCATTACTACATATTCCATGCTTTTAACTGGGTTTGTTATTCCTCCTTTCTTAACCTATTCATCCTAATTTTATGCATGTGCAAAAATTAAACAATTTACTATCAGAGTTAAGATTTCTGATTTCCATTCATAACTGCAATATTAATTACAGTTGTAATCATATATCTTTTTTGGTTTTTGTTTTTCCTGAAAAATGGAATTTTAAACAAATTAGTTTGATAGAACACAAATCTTTACAACAAAGACGACATAATCTATGTGGGAATCAATAAACGTGCCTATTTCAACATATCGACAACATTCAAACATGGTTTCTTACCCCTGCATTCATTACACAAAGATCACAAAGATATCTTAACAAAGTTTTCACTTTACACCAATTGTTTATTTAAACTACTGAAAACAAATTGTTATTCAAACCATGAAATAACTTGATAGATCACAAATCTCTTAGATATTAAGTGAAATTAACAAACTGTGATGTGAACTTTCTTTTGCCTTACTGTTTACAGCTACTTACAATAATCCTCTTGCCTAAGGGTTTAGATCTAAAACTCGACTCCTTACATTAAAAAAATTTCATAACAATATTGATAAATATCTGTAGGCAAAAATAAAAATACAGACATGACACAAAATGTACATCAATTTAGATGGTTCCTCGGTTGCTAAAGTGGTAAAGGCGCTGTTTGACAATAAAGAGGTTATGGGTTCGAATACCACTGATGTTGTCCATAAATCTTAAACTGTCTTGTTTGATTTAAAATCTAAAAGTCAATTGTTTAACTTTGTTTACAATCTCATAATCGATCAAGGTGGGTATGTAAAGATTAAAACACGAGCGAGTTTATACTAAATTTTAATTAATGTTTCTCTCCGAAGGTATTGAATTCCTAACCAAGGTCGAGTATTTTAACTGACTTTGATTCCGCAATTAAACTTCATTAACAAACCGCAATCATTTGTCTATGTATTCATTTTTATCGGAAAAAAGCAGAAAAATTCATTAATGGATAAAATATAATTTCCCGTTAATTCTTAATTAAATGATATTAACTGAGTGTCCTTCAAAAGACAAAGGCCAAGACACCTGTTTGATACCGTATTTTGATCCATAAAATTAATCACAAGTATACGAAGGTGAAACAATATAAAATATCCATCATGAACATTTGCATGCATATACTTTTACCTTTTTTAATTTTAACTTTGGACGCATGCAATTTTAGAGACATTTTTCTAAACATTGTCGACTTTGGGTTTGAATCGTACATTTGAAATATGAAAGCCTTCAGATGTACTTAACAGTTAGGTCATACTATAAAAAATGATATTTTTCTGGTTTCCGCTTGGGTCAGATTCAAACCCATGCGTCTAGCTTTTTGTCATAAGTTATCAAGTGAAAAATATGGACTATTATCCCCCGCAACTTTGATTGACACCGTCCGTCCGTCTGTTCGTTACACATCGTGTCCGGCTCATATGTTTTTACTGATCAACCATTTTAATTTTTAATGTAAATGCAAAGACCTAGAATGTTGTTTTACAAAACGAGCATATGTCCCATTTAAATCGATAGACATGTCCAACTCCACTGAGATCATGGCACGTTCGACAATTCGCATTATTATAATCATTGCACAGGTTGTTTGTGAATCAAATTAATAACTATGAAGTTTTTTCTTCAAATTTTAGTCGTCATATCAGTAAGCAAACCAACATCAGCAGTTGATTGCACAAGCGGAGGGAACGAAGCATGTGGACCAACAGAGAGATGTGAATCGAACACCTGCGTTGACAGAGGTACAACTGTATAATGAACTTAAGTTATTCATGAAAACGGTTTCTTTTATAGAATTGCACTGATACGTTTATTTTTCATTTTCAGGCGTCTTATATTTTATCGGTTTTGGAAGCAATGTTTCGCGTAAACAAAATCTCCAGGCTTTCTGAAGAATATCCGTTGGTCATTCTGCCGAATGTCCCAGTTTCATTCCATTGTATGTCGATGACTTACAGTATATATCACGTTGTAATGCCGATCTTCAAATACCTCTGTCTTCAAGCCGATAGGTGTACTTTTCGGTGTAGGTGTGTGAAATGACATGAAAAATATTAAAGAAAAATAACTCTAAAGTCTTGAACCAGGGATTTACATTGGTAAATACCCCCTGTGAGTATGTATTACTATCCACACTTTTTTATTTAATAATGTTCATTTAGCTCGATGAGTGGGTTTTGGAAGGCTTGCCATTGTTTCATGAATACAAAATAACCCACTTCTGTGCCATTTTAAATCCATTGAGTATTGTACCATGGTATATAAATAGTATAAAACTATATATAAATATAAATATTACATACATATGGGAGCCAATAATATCAAATTAAATTTGGAAACTTTATATTTAAAGATATTACATGAAAAAATCATTACAGTTACAAAGTCATATGGAATTAACATTTTTCTGGGTTTTTTTAATATTATTTTCGTTAGGCACATGTGACGTGTCGTCTGACTGCAGTGATCATGGGACATGTGAAACAGACAAGTCGTGTAAATGTGCTCCGGGATACACTGGAAATGACTGCTCAAAGGGTAGGTAGAAAATGTGTTATTAACCTTACCATTAACCGCATCGTAAATTTTTTCTATAAATCATATCGAAATAACGAAAATGTTTGTAACAAAATGACAATTAACCATTGACTACTTAAAACCCAATCGTAATACTGGCATGCTGTCCGTTCGTGTTGAAGTTTAGCTATTGGGAAAAGAAATACTCGGTCGAAAAATCTATCGTCGAAAGTTTTCTGTCATATTAATATATATATTTATATATATATACATTTAAAACACAAAAAACACTACTCCCAGGTTGTATCTAAATAAAATAGTATTATGGAATTGGGTACATTGGACTTCTTGTCCCAATTCCAGCCATGAGAGTGTTTTATACACATTTAAAACACAAAAAACACTACTCCCAGGTTGTATATAAATAAAATAGTATTATGGAATTGGGTACAATGAATACAATATAAGATATTGTCACTACATAGGTGCCGGTGTAATATTATTGAGCTTTTTAGAACTTTTATCAATAACTTACTCCTAATACCTTGTGGGATTTATCTTGACATGGTCATATTCAAGTTCCAATGCCAATTGTCATCAGGACTTAAATCTCTTTTTATTGTAAACATATTAACTTGATTTTTTAAAATGAAGCTTTATTTTGTATAAATCAAGTTAACACTTATGGAAATATTTTCGCTAAAACCAATCAGGGTAAAACCGTAATATATGGTGTTAAAATGCTAAATATTATCTATAAAAATGTGTAATGTCTACACGATTGCAGTACTCAATAAAAGTGATTGGATATTTTGGAAATGTTCAAAGGTAATGGTCACGAGTTATGAAGTCAGCAATAGACCGTGCAAATTGGAATATATTAGTTATGGAGATTTACCCACACTTTAAAAGATTTCCCGTGTAATCCGTCAAAGGTCAACGTCACAGTGTGATTTTGACATAATTTGTAGGAACTGTTTTATCCAACTATGAACAAGTATTGATTTTGTCTGAACTTAAAGATCACACGATATGAGTTGAAATTCGAAATAGGTTTTTAATTCTTATTTTGATATTTGGATAGTAGAAAATGTGGATTTAATGACATTAAAGGGGCAGTAGCACGTTTTTTGACAATTTTATATTTTCAATTTTTCACTGATAACTATAAGTTAATGCTAAATGTATTACTTTGATAGTATCATAAATCTCATAACACAAACCAATCATCCGTAGTCAGAGAACAAAGTATGAGGATTCACATAAAATCCATTGGCAGCCATTTTTGTGTGAACACCTTTAATTCATTTTGTGTAAGAAAAGGAATCGCATGGCTTAACTTTACATTGTATATGTTATTTATTACTGCTCCATTTACTTTTTATACATTGTCTAAAGATTGGAACCATTTATTTTAATTTTCCTGACATCACCTTATATTCCCCCTAAAAACGTGCTACTGCCCCTTTAAGGTACAAGTTCAAGGTCACGACTTCTGAACTTCTCTATTGTAATATGTTTCTTATTAAATGCAGGGAAAGGCGAACAGCGAGTTTATTCCGCAAACGCTAATCTAGTTTATAATGTTTCATCATAAAAACCAATATTTGGGGAACATGTAAAGGTTTCTGAAAGATTTCATTTACCATAGTTGGTAAATGACGCACTGAAACTAAATCCTGTTTGCATCTAACAGTGACGTGTGGCACCAAGAAATGTACTTCGCCCGAAGTCTGTGCTGGACCATCTGGTAGCGAAGATTGCGTCGGTAAAGTATGATTTTATATTTAACTTTGGAATCGTATGCAATGACTGCTGAAAGAAGCGAAAAAGCTACCGCTGGTTTTCGAGAGAATCTAGCACTCGTTTCATGTTGCATTTCTTGGTGTGGAGTCATACAAGGTTTCTTTATTGCAATAACCATCAGCACCGAGGCTAATAGGTGATGTTTTGAAAAAGACAAGGCCCCTTGACATATCCCCAGAAGTAAAAAAGAGGATGGTTTGTTCAATGAGATTGCGCCAGTGTAATTCAAAATTCCATAATGCAATGCATTTTACGTTAGGAACTTACAGCGATTATCTATAAAAAATATGGTTTCCAAGAATATGTAATCTTAATCGGAATAAACGAATTCCTTCAAATGTCCAGCTTATGCTCATATTGTTCGTGTAATAAAGTCCATATGGACACATATTAGACTAACATTTAGTCTCAGAAGTATTTTTTTAAATATTGACAGCATTTTAGACAATTCATGTATAATACAAAAATGGAGCCCAGAAGAAACTTTAACTTCAGAGCTGAGCGTTCTAGATTTGTTATACTTTTCTAGACTGAGTTGGTCATCAATTATTTATTTTTTTTTGCTTTAGGGTCTGGATGACAGACTAGGACACATATATGAAAGTAGATACATTATTAATATCAAACACAATTTATAAAAGGGGAAGACGAAACATTTCAATTTGTTGTTTCAGCCGACCCTTGTACAGGTACGCCATGTGGAGCCAACGGAGACTGCCGCTATGACGACAAACTGGCAGATCCAAAGCCTGTTTGCACCTGCACAAATGGCTACGGAGGGGACAAATGTGCCGATGGTAAGTTATTGAAACTGGTTATTATGTTTTACCTGCAATCCCCAATTGTCTTAACATAATTCTAATTGGGTCAACAGTCTACTGGTCAATCAAATTTAATTTGCGGTTGTTTTAATTACTCTCTAGGACTTTGTAATTTGCTCACACAAAATTAACTTTATGATTAAAGAATCGTTCAATTTTCTTGTGATTTCTATTTTATTCCTACATCATATGTGCATTGTTGTTACATTAAAGCACCGGAATGTGAATCGGCGGCAGATTGTACAGACGAAGCCAAACCAGAGTGCAAAAAGGAAGCTGGGAAAAAATCTGTATGTGCAGAAAAAAGTAAGTCTGGCCAATCATCCAACTTGATACACATACGCATACATGCATAACCGAATCTACAAAGGTTATATTTGTTTACTTTAGATTACAAAGGTTATCGTATTTGTAATTGTATCTTGATATTTTTATTCAGATATATTATTAAATGATCTTATGTTATAGTGACTAGAGCGGATATTTTCTTCTAATTGGAAGAACAAACATCACATTCAATTTGTCGATTATTTATCATATTCACACAGAAATTTAACTTTAACCTGGTGAACACTTAAAACTAATTAAAATTGACTGTACATGCATGTTCTCAGAGTCAGTGTGTCAAACTTTATCATTTGTGTTATTTATCAGGACGCACTGTTTGGACCATAAGTCCTATTTACTTTGATTGCCCAATTGTTAAAAATATATATGGAACAAAGTTAAGGAATGGATAAAGACATATCCTGAAGCGAACATAAAGTTATCAAACATTTGTCAAGGATATCCAGAGTACAGAAACAGAGTATTTAACATGATAATAACAACTGTCAAATTCACCATTTTCAAAACAAAATTGTATGAGACCAAAATTCACATACATTCAGAACCTATAATACTGACAAATTTATTATTTTATAAAATTATTCGACTTGCAACTACATTGAATATATGATATTCTGGTAGACCTGCCATTTGACATTCAAATACTAATAAGCTCCCTTGTTGACCACTGTACTTTAATACTTGAAATAGCATGCGCGACTTTGTAAATATATTCTAAGTCTGCCCAATGTAATGTGTCCAAAAAAGAAATAAAATGGAAATGCTTTTCAAATCAGTAGATCGATAATTAATTTAATTTATAATTTAAACTTTTTTTCTGAATTTGCGCGTAGTTTATACTAAGGGTGATTCAGATAAACAATGTTTCATCTACTTTAAACATACGCTTTTCAGTGAAAAGCCCACGGCACATTCGATAAATGATTTCAATAACAATTTGTAATTGAAGACATACCAGCATTTAGGATTTCACTGTTTTCTTCTTGTATTTTCAGGCGGTGGGAACATTGGTAAATATCTTTTGCATTACAATTTGTACTTGATAATAATGAGTGTATTCATAAAAAACGACATATATAATGGGTGCGACATATAATTTTGTTAAGTCACTCACAAATCTTAAATATTGAGTCTATAACATTAAGCGTTGAAAACATTACTTGCATTTGTGGTTGATAAATTATTGTCAGTGTCATGAGAGCAAGATAATGTAACCGAGGTTGATGAAACTATGATATCACTACCATACGTGTAGTAGTAGTAGGTGTAGTAGTAGTAGTAGTAGTAGGTGTAGTAGTAGGTGTAGTAGTAGTAGTAGCAGTGGAAGGTGTAGTAGTAGTAGGTGTGGTAGTAGTAGTAGTACTAGTAGGTGTAGTAGTAGAAGTAGTAGTAGTAGTAGGTGTAGTAGTAGGTGTAGTAGTAGTAGTAGTAGTAGTAACATTAGTAGGTGTAGTAGTAGTAGAAGTAGTAGAAGTAGTAGGTGTAGTAGTAGTAGTAGTAGTAGAAGTAGGTGTAGTAGTAGTAGTAATAGAAGCAGTAGTAGGTGTAGTAGTAGAAGTAGGTGTAGGAGTAGGTGTAGTAGTAGTAGTGGCAGTAGTAGGTGTAGTAGGAGGTGTAGTAGTAGGTGTAGTAGTAGTAGTAGTAGTAGTAGTAGTAGTAGTAGTAGTAGTAGTAGTATTAGTAGTAGTAGCAGTAGTAGTAGTAGTAGTAGTAGTAGAAGAAGTAGTCGTGGTAGTAGTAGTAGTAGTAGTAGTGGTAGTAGTCGTAGTAGTAGTAGTAGAAGTAGTAGTAGTAGTAGTAATAGTAGTAGTAGTAGTAGTAGGAGTAGTAGTAATAATATTAGTAGTAGTAGAAGTAGTAGAAGAAGTAGTCGTGGTAGTAGTAGTAGTAGTAGTAGTGGTAGTAGTCGTAGTAGTAGTAGTAGTAGTAGTAGTAGTAGTAGTAATAGTAGTAGTAGTAGTAGTAGGAGTAGTAGTAATAATATTAGTAGTAGTAGAAGTAGAAGTAGGTGTAGTAGTAGGTGTAGTAGTAGTAGTAGTAGTAGTAACATTAGTAGGTGTAGTAGTAGTAGAAGTAGTAGAAGTAGTAGGTGTAGTAGTAGTAGTAGTAGTAGAAGTAGGTGTAGTAGTAGTAGTAATAGAAGCAGTAGTAGGTGTAGTAGTAGAAGTAGGTGTAGGAGTAGGTGTAGTAGTAGTAGTGGCAGTAGTAGGTGTAGTAGTAGGTGTAGGTGTAGTAGTAGTAGTAGTAGTAGTAGTAGTAGTAGTAGAAGTAGTAGTAGTAGTAGTAGTAGTATTAGTAGTAGTAGCAGTAGTAGTAGTAGTAGTAGTAGTAGAAGAAGTAGTCGTGGTAGTAGTAGTAGTAGTAGTACTGGTAGTAGTCGTAGTAGTAGTAGTAGTAGTAGTAGTAGTAGTAGTAGTAGTAGTAATAGTAGTAGTAGTAGTAGTAGTAGTAGTAATAGTAGTAGTAGTAGTAGTAGGAGTAGTAGTAATAATATTAGTAGTAGTAGAAGTAGAAGTAGGTGTAGTAAGAATAGCAGCAGTAAAAGTATAAGTGATAATTTGGTTATTCATGATCAGTAATTTGGCCATCATCAACCCACTTCACATGCACATTTCATTTGCAATACAATAAATAAAAATAATAAGTTACTGAAGTATTAGAAGTAAGTGTAGTAGTAGCAGAAGTCGCTGCAGCAGCAACAGTAGTAGCAGCAGTAGAAGTAGTAGTTAAGTAATTTCAGTTACCTTACAATTATGAGCGGTATGTATGAATCATATGTTTATACTGCAAGTGGCATATTTTGAAAAATTATATGTTTAATATCTACAAGACTCCATTAATGATTTGTTCACATGACATTTCTCTGTTGATATTTTTAACACTGTTTTTAGATAGTCATTTTATACTGCGAAAGATGCTGAAAATAATAAATGTCGAATAACAATAAGTTATTTCTCTTTCCCGACTATAGTTGCTGCCGCCCATGGAATTATTTTGGCTGTCATCCTCGCTGCATTCTACCTGTAAAAAATACATCAAGACTACCTTCCTTATATAGCGTTATTCTCTCTTTAAAGTTGCTCTTACCTTATTCGAAATATTATCTTAAATGGCAGAATCATCAAGGAAGAAACAATACTATTGATCTTTGTTAATTTCATTGTCAATGATTCAGTAATTAAATTCCTAATCACTATCACATTCATACAAATGATAATTATGTTTACTTCTAAATATCTAATTTTTGTCTTCTCTTACCTTTAGTTTGCTGAGAGTGCTTGTTGTGAGTGTGACCGTATTTATTCGAATAAGAAAGTACACAAAATAAACATGTTCAATCTATCTGAAAGGGCAAAATTCCACCAATTTCTACATTTGAGCCACGAGATGACAATACTGATGACGTGGTCCCTCCACAGGATCAACTGAACGAGTAGAGGTCATCTACCCTCTCATATACATTGAACATATTTGATTTCTTAACTATTTTCAAAATAAATATATCAAAACTTTTTGGCGTTTTTATTTATGAGCTGTAAAGCTAAAATATTGCCCTTTTAGTATGTGTTTCCGAGAGATGAAGTGATGAAAAATGTAGTTAAAGGAAAAGCATACAACATTCTATGGCATCCCCCGTTTACCAGGTCGAGTATCAAATGTTCTACACATATCATCCCCGGGACCTTTCATCAGGGAAATTGGTACTGAAATTAGCCAAAAAACTCTCTATATGGGGTGGACCTGCGAGTCGCTATAATTACACGGTATAGTCTTTTGTTGAGTAAATACACTTGTAAGTCTAGATCTTTGCTCACACTTTCATGTTCTTTGCCTACTAGAGGGCAGCGTATCCTGTAATTTTAAATTTCAAGTCCATGCGCCATAAAAACCTTTCATTGGTTGATTTTTTTCTAACATTTCATGTCAACACCTTTCATTGGTTGATTTTGTTCTAACATTTCCTGTCAACATTTTTCATTGGTTGATTTTGTATGACCAGAAGCAACTGTGTAATTTCAGTAGAGACGAGAGGGTAGTCTTAGCATCCGGACTGTAGTTAGCCTTAAAGGGACAGTTCTATCGGGGTATATTTTGTGGAAAAAACTTCAAGAGTGCTTCCCTATTTATATCTATATGAGATTTTTACATGAGGATTTTACAGTTAATTACATATTTGTTGGTGAAGGTAACATTTTAGTTGTACTAGATTTACCAATTCGACAAAATGCATCACTGCGTCCTCTTGAATTTCTTTCCCACAGATATACCCCGAAAGAACTTTCCCTTTAACATAAACTTTCGAAAACCAGGTCCAGATTTTCAGTAAAATGACCATTTGTCTGAGTCTCTTATCTTATCATAATTATAAAAAGAATCAGATTGGCAGACACATTCGTCTGATGAAGAGGCACAAGGGTGATATATTGTATAGCATTGGCCCTCGGTGACCGAGGATGGTACCATGGTTGATGAACACGTTGATATTCGAATCGGATACTTCGCAAGGAAAAGAATCCTAAATTGTCACAAAACCTTGTAATAGCAACCTTTATGAATACACCATTAAAGGAAAATTTGCAAGTTTAGGGGGAATACATGTAAATGTGATGTCAGGGAAATGAAAATAAATGGTTCCAATTGAAGGCAATGTATTTAAACTTGAAGCAGTAAAAAATCAAATATATATTGTAAAGATCAGCCATGCGAGTTTTCTAGTACAAAATGAATTAAAAATGTTAACACAAAAATGGCCGCCAATAGAATTTATGTGAATCGTTTGTCCTCTGACTATGGATGATTGGTTTGTGTAATGCGATTTTGACACTATCAAAATTTTACATTAAGCATTAACGTACAATTATCCGTGAAAAATATAAAATTTTCAAAAGACGTGCTACTTTCCCTTTAAAGGAAGAATTGTTAGGAATATCAACGTCCTGATTCGCAACAACATGACCTCCATATGTATTATTGTATGTTGTTTTTAAGATGAAGATAAAAGAACATTAATATGTGCAATTTACAATTTGAATCCTTTCATGTTTATCAGCAGACAAGTGTGTGAATGATATATATATAATATATTTTTACTCTGATTATGTATAAATGTAGTGTCCTGGATATACAAAACTTACGATAGCGTCTTTGGTGAACTGTTAGTAGGTTTAAAATGCAGTTTGGTATTTCCCGTAACCGATTGTCAGAAACAGAGACTCGACCCGAAAGTCTAAGGACATCACAATATTCATAGTATTATCAAAGTCAAAGTTCTGTGATATATTATAAATAATGAACACTGGAGAGATACCTTTTTAAATATGAGCATCCGAAAACATAGGACTACCTTAAAGGGGCAGTAGCACGTTTCTTGATAAGTTTATATTTTAAATATTTCACTTATAATTGTAAGTTAATGCTAAATGTATTTCATTGACAGTGTCAAAAATCTCATTACACAAGCCAATCACCCATAGTTAAAGGACAAAGTATGAGGATTCATATGAAATCCATTGGCGGCCATTTTTTGTGAACACCTTTAATTCATTTTGTGTTAGAAAATAGAATCGCATGGCTAAACATTACGTAATATATTTGAATTATTACTGCTGCATTTAGTTTAACTACATTGTCTTTCAATTGGAACCATTAATTTTCATTTTCCCACTAAAAACGTGCTACTGCCCCTTTAATAATGATAATATTAATGAGAATATTTATATCGCGCTATTTCCCGCGCTATTTCCCACGTACTAGTACATGTTCGAAGCGCACCTACATCGTTACCCTGAGGGAATTGTACTTTCAAAGCTGCTATGAAGGGCTAAGCGCGACCACGTAGATACTTAATCCTATTTTCAGGTACCCATTTAACAGATTGAACAGGTGAACTGATTGCAATGTTGATGAAGTGCCTTGCCCAGGGGCACAACACAGACTGAGACCCAGGTCATACTTTTGGTGTCTCCACCGGGAGAGGCCAGCATGCTAATATAACCACTTCACCACTGTGATCCACCCGATATTAAAGCAAGCGCACATAAAATCTACCATTGGAGATCAACATTATATAGAAAGCTTCACCGGACATGGTGCATTCGGTTTATTACTGTTAACGTTGGTCATCATTGTTTTGCAATGAATTGGGAACTTTTATTTTATTTTTCGTGAGATCCGTCCATTTGAAACTTGAAACGCTCTTTTAGGTTAGTTATCTATGCTATAGCTGACAGGAGGGGTTTATCTAACTTTTCAACTCCTTAATGCCTCTTTGAAACAGCATATTTCATCGATATGAAAACGATATATTCACTTAGAAGGGGAACCTGTTATTTTGAGTGATATGATGTCACCTGACCTTGGACCGTCCGATTTTGCCCAATCTTCCACGATCTTTAGTGTCTAATTAAGAAAATAATTCACTCGATAGCATTATGTAAAGACAGAAAAATAATATGATAACCTTTCCATGTATTTTGCATTCGTCACAATTGCTGTGATGTGCAGGACTGGTCAAATTCTAAAAATATGTTGAAACCCAGTTTTAATATTCTATTCTTCACCAAAAAATACATCTCAGGATTTTTTTCCCACCAATATTCGTAAGATAACTTGATTGTCTAGAAATACATGCACAGCACGCTGATGTTTATAATAGGACGATATGCCATACCCCTTTAGTGGTTATCTGTATGAATTAACAGGCAGTATTCTGTTAAGAACAAGAGTTAAATCATCGTTCAAAGAGTACTTTTAAGTGATTTTAAAAACATTTTATGGAAAGAAATTGTTCCAAAATTAGGCTTGCTACCCCACAAACATTCACCAACAAGAAATGGAATAATATATGTATGGATGAAAAGGTACAATCTAATAAATGATACAAAATCAAAATCAACAAAGTATTTTGAAACAATACATTATCTATAAGATACACATACATTACGAGTTCTTATAATTACACACTTTTGTCTTAACTAAATGTCAAGATCGAATGTATATCAGATTATTCTGGCAAAATATTCATGTATATACAAGTAATTCGTATATCACGAGAAGCATTCGTACAATATCCACTACGGCAAGATTTCCATGAAGTTTTCAACCGATAAAAACACTGCAGTTTTCATATTATTTGACATGAGGGTCATATACGTATAACTATTACACAAGTTTTTGAAATTAATCTTTCATGGGGCAACATGTCATTGCAATTTACTACTCTCCTATAGAATAGAAGTGAAGGCAATATGGTAAAAATCCATAAAAGTGTCTTCGTTAGTACATGTAGCTTTGCATTTACCAAGGGGTAATAATGTGTGTATAGCTTTGTGTGTGGTCCTTTGTAAAATGTAATAAGCAGCTAATAAGCACTCTTATAATACTACTAAAAC
This sequence comes from Steromphala cineraria, assembly GCA_916613615.1. Lineage (NCBI taxonomy): Eukaryota > Metazoa > Mollusca > Gastropoda > Trochida > Trochidae > Steromphala > Steromphala cineraria. Next base: position 27,171,945 of record OU744736.1, on the reverse strand, counting down.
AACTTAGGGGCCAAACCATAATGTCTGCCTGACATGTTTCAATGTGATTTATCACGTAAGAGTTAAAACGGGTTCCCCTTTTCCCAGACAAAAAACTTTGTAAAAATCCTTTAGCATATAATCATATTCTCAAAAACAATGAACACGTGCACGTCAGTCTTTTAAGTCTTAAATTTAGTAATGAAGACTGCATAAGGGCCCTGTCACACTTAAGCGTATAGCAGGTGCGTTTGAGTTGCGAATGGAAATTTGTTCATACGCAACCAGTTCGCTCAAACATTTACCGTATTTTGCCTTACTTGAACCGCACATGGAACGAGTGATTTACGCACTTTGCGTTTTCTTTGCGTTAGGGGTGCGTTGGAGATGCATATGACTTGCGTTTCACCACTTTATTGTGGCAGATGATTGCATACACAGAGCGCATACATACCTTACACCCCTTGGGCGGTTATATCCCTTCTTTTTTCAATTGGTTTTAACTCATAACTACCTTCTTATAGGTGTTTACCCCTTACACCCCTTGGGAAGTTATTGCCTTTAGTTTAGTTGAATGTTATATGCCGTGAGCTCCATCCGCGTAGGTTGGTTTTCTTATAACCACCTTGGTCGGTTATAAGATTGTAAACAATTGCAAACAATTGGACTTGTAAAATTTTGATTTTTAAGCAAACAAGAAAGTTAAGATTTATGAACAACGAAAGTGGGATTCGAACCAGGGACCTCTATGTTGTCAAGCAGCGCTCGTACCTGTTGATCCATGCCAGTTGATGTAATTTTGTTTGTGTCATGTTTTTTTGTTTTTTTTTCTCCTACAAATATATATTAATATTGCAATAAAATAGTTTTTAATGTAAGGAATCAAGTTTTTAGTTCTAAAACACTTAGCAGGGGGTATTGTCAGTAGTCTAAACTAGTATTCTTATCAAGACCCGCAAAATAGATCACTAAATTTTTCAATTATTTGTATGTAAACCAATTTAGTTGAAACACCGTCATAAAATAGTTTTTATTGTAAGAAATCAAGCGTTTATTTCTAAAACACTAATATGGGAGTAATTTAAGTATTTTTTCTTATCAAGAAATGATAAACCCGCGAATGATATCAGTAAAACGTTTTTAAATTAATTGTTTATAAACAAATTAAGTTTAAACTATTGCAGGAGTCTTCCGCGGGAGTGTAAGTCAAATAATAACCCGTTTGCCTCGGGTTATGGAAATAACCTCTGCTCGGGCTACGCCCTCGCGAAGTTATTTTCCATAACCCCTCGGTACCGGGTTATTATTTACTACATACTCTAGACGCTCACAACTTTTACACCCCTTGGGCGGTTATATCCCTTCTTTTTTCAATTGGTTTTAACTCATAACTGCCTTCTTATAGGTGTTTACCATTTATACCCCTTGGGAAGTTATTGCCTTTATTTTAGTGGAATGTTATAAACCGTGAGTTCCATCCGCGTAGGTTGGTTATCTCATAATCACCTTGGTCGGTTATAACATTGTAAACAATCGCAAACATTGGACTTGTAAAATTTTGATTTTTAATCAAACAAGAAAGTTAAGATTTATGAACAACGAAAGTAGGATTCGAACCATTATTGTAAGAAATCAAGCGTTTATTTCTAAAAACCTAATCTGAGGGTTTTTAAAATATGTTTTTTATCAAGACATGATAAACCCGCGAATGATATCAGTAAAACGTTTTTAAATTAACTGTTTATAAACAAATTAAGTTGAAACCATTGCAGGTGTCTTCCGCGGGAGTGTAAGTCAAATAATAACCCGTTTACCTCGGGTTATGGAAATAACCTTTGCTCGGGCTACGCCCTCGCGAGGTTAATTTCCATAACCCCTCGGTACCGGGTTATTATTTACTACATGTCTACCACATGCCTTGCGCAAACAAAGGGAGCATTTTCCGAGCACGTTGCGTCTTCACATAATTGTTCATCCTTTCGGTCTTTGTAGTACGTTTTCAGACTCAGACTCAGACTCAGACTCTTTATTTCGTAAATGATGGCCTGTGAGGCCTATAGTACATTTGCATAAATACAGACTGATCATTGGTTTGTTACGAGAGCGCGAGATGTTCACATCGCATATTAAGCATTTTTTATATATAAAGTGCTAAATTATTTATGATAGTAGGATTTTGACTGGACAGCAATTGAATAAACTTTTGGTTTGATGGATACTTGTGAAAATACATTGGTATATATTTATTTCGTATGGTAATGTATAATGGGCATACTAATAGAGTATGGTATTTATATTCAAGGTCATCCCCACAACACGGGCACATAGCGTCAGTAATAATTGTCGAAATGGAGCGTCTATAAGATACAATCTTTAGGTCAGAAGCTGAGCAGCGAAATTTGGAAAGAGTGCGACGCAATTTAATTGATTTAATTTCCGTTAAGTATGGCTCGTATCGAAGGATGGTCTTAAAGGTGCAATAAACTTGTAAAGTGGAAGATTCACTCACGCGGGCAAACCAATCTTGCATACATACATCTTTCGTTCTTAATTTGAATATTCTAATAAATTGTTTTACATCGCCGACGTCCTTGGCTTGCCAAACATATGAAAAGCCATATGAGAATAATATGGATCTAACACAAGATGCCCAATTATAATAGCCTTGACAATCAAAAGTTTTAAACATATAGTAACAATGTTTTGTTAAACGATTTTCTGGCATTCTTACAATTCTTAGCCAGAATTTTATTACACGAAAATAAATGTTAACAAGAAGAGGCGTGCGCCCACATTCACCTAATATTGCGGCATTGGCAGATCTATAACCTAATCTCAAAACATATTTACAAAATTTTGTATGAACCCTCTCAATTTGTTTATTTACAAAAACACCCCATAGTTCTGACCCATATAGAAGGATAGGCTGTATTTTGGAATCAAATATCTTAAAATAAGTGTTAAATGAAAGATCATGGAATCGATTAAACAATTTCCGAACGGGCCCTAAAGCTTTATCTGCTTGTTTTGCTAAAGTGCTACATGCATTTGAAAAGTTATTTCTGCAAGAAAAGACTACCCCCAGGTATTTGAAATGAGAAACTACTTCTATGGGTTTGCCGTTTAATGACCATTTTTTTTATTTTGATAATTTGCCACCATTTTTAAAAACAACTATTTTACTCTTATCTATATTTACCGTTAATCCCCATTGTATACAATAACGAGTTAGAATATCAATCTTACGTTGTAAGTTAACTACAGTGTCTGCGAATAATGTAACATCATCGGAAAATAACAGAAGATATATTTCCTCGATATCACAGTCAATAAATATTCCGTGGGTATCTTCCGCCAGCATCGTATGAACTAACTCGTCAATGTACATAAGGAACAGAATTGGTGATAACAAACACCCTTGTCTCACGCCTGCATTTGAGGAAAAAAGTACGTTTTCGTGGGTAATAGATATATAAATATATTATTCAGACAATTGCAATTGCAAGACATTTTATCTAAACAAAAGTGTAACGAATAAAGTTAAGTTTTCTGAATCCATTTCTCTACCACATGTGATTAAAAGGAGTTCACATGTAAATGACTGTTCGCAGTTTTCGCCTGATACTTGATCATTACTGTACGAATACAAACCTCTCGATTGAGGGATTGTAACTTTTCGAACTGAAATATAAAAAAACATTCTTCTCCCTATTAAAGCTTAGGTCGGATCTTTTCCGTTACATGCACCCACCCTCTCTGATTTATTTACTCACTATGTTGAAATAAAAGCATCGGTTTCATTCCGTCGCTTTTTGTCCGGACTTGCTCGTTTAAAGGGCAACTTACATTCGTAAAACACTTATTCAAATGTTCAATTGCTATTTATTTCTTTTTAACTCTTTTCATATTTCATTTGCTAGAAATAGTAGTACAAATATTTCATTCATTATTGTTTATATCCTCAACGTTTTGTTACTTTTAACTAATGATTGAATGAAATTCTAAAATAATGGTTAAAGAATTTTAATGTGTATTTCCATACGGTTGTTATCATAGTTGGATAGTTTCTTAATTCTTTAAAACTACAATATTATAGTGCTATATGAAAGAAAGAGACACTATTAAATAGTTTACGGAGGTTCACCAACCCTTTCGTTAGGGTATCTATATCAAATACACCCGTATATACCCTATGTACGCTATGAGTACGCCTGCATACGTTACTCATAAGGAAAAACTGGATAATGCATTTTTTCCATTGTTATCATTAGGTTTAAGATCTTTCTTCATACGTGCTTCATTTGCTTGAAGAGCGTTTTGTGTACGTCTTCAATGCGCTTTCAATGCGTTGGTTCGGGACATCAACTCACACTGCGCATGAAGTGCATATTCATCACGATTACATGTATCCTACGTACATGTACCGCCCTCGACGGATGTAAAACCGATGCAATGCGTGTTAACAATACGCAGCATAGTTTTGAGCATGTCCAAAACTATCAAGCGTATGAAATGGTCCAAGCGCATGCCGACGTACAAGAAACGACTTTAACACAACCAAGGTGCGTATGAATTGCGAATCCTGCGTACGGCTGCGTATTGCTGCGTATGAGAAAAATTGCAATACGCAACTCGTGCGCAGTGAGTAAACGCTGAAGGAGTGGATTCGTGAAAATAATCAACAAGCCCCGACGAGGCCATTTGTTCACTCATATTGAAGCCAGTGACTACCAAATCCCCGCATTACCCGTGCTACCTAGAGTATCCCACTTAAACTAGAATTTTGAAAACGTTGTATGCCTGCAGAGTGACTACACCCACGTCTCTGTAATCGACATTCCTTTGTTGAACCACCCTACAACCACGCTAAACTATAGCCATGATTCTGTTCTGTTTAGTATAATGATATTAGTACACATGATATACGTCAGGATTTTCCATGGAAGTAAATATCGAAAATTGGTATGGTCATTTCAAGTATATCAAATCATTTTATATTATTAAATTTATCTTTTGCTCAAAGATCTGAAGGTACTTGTGTTACGCGAATATGTTTTTATACCTTGTACCGGTATTAAAGTATACCGGAATTGGAACTTGAGAATAAGATTTGGGACCATGTGGTCACGCAATCTACCATTTAGAATCCCCATTTCCCAAGGAGTCTACACACAACTTTTCAGCTGTCTAGACCTTTTGGAACTGGAGAAGAAGATGAAAATAGGCTTTTAAAGTTTTGACCCCTGTGAGCCCATTTGGAGTCATGGCGTCACAAAATCTTCGATTTAGAATCCCCATTGACCAACGAGTCTACTCACAACTTTTCAGCTCTCTAGACCTTTTAGAACTGGAGAAGAGGATAAAAATAGGTTTTTAAGGTTTTGACCCCTGTGACCCCATTTGGGGTCATTTGGTCACGAAATCTACAATTTAGAATCCCCATTTGTCAAGGAGTCTGCACATCAAATTTCAGCTCTTTGGAGTCATTGGCTCTGGAGAAGAAGTCGTAAAAGTGAAAGGTTTACGGACTGACGGACGGATGGACGGACCCCGGACGCCGGACGCCATGCCATGCCATGCCATAAGCCCATCGGGTCTTTCAGACCTGATGAGCTAAAAATGTTGCAAAATATCAAAATTGTGACATTTATTTACACCTCAGATCTACTTTTTCCAAATTCAGATGTGGCTTCTTTCATTTGTCAGTTGAAGTTGGTAGATATAATAATGTAAATCATAATGAGAGATTATGTTTATTTTATAAATCGAATGGCATGAATGTTATTGAGTTTCATGTTTCCTTGAAGTGTGACCGTTTCACGGAATTATTGCTACGATATTTACAAAAATATATGAAGGAACTTGATCCCATAATTGTTAACTTCATAAATATCTTAGAATCTGACAATGACCATATAACAAATGATACATGTAATTTTCTTAAATACTTAAATATCTTAGAAATCTTCCCATTCATCATGTGCAAAAAACCTATGAATTAGGCAAATGCCTGTATTGTGGGACTGTGGTCTTTTGCTGAATAAATCTGTCTGTCTGTCTTGTCTGTCTGTCTGTCTGTCTGTCAAAGACAATCGTGTTGCTCACTCAGGTTGACAACAAGGGAAATATGTTTTGCTACTTTGATCCACGTTGATTCTCATAAACTTGTAAAGAAATGAGAACAGGTTATACACTTCACACCATCTATTTCAGAGACATGGGGTATGCACACATTTGATAAGCTAGAGATAAAACATTTAATGTAAACGATTTTAAATGTGAGCCTTCAAACCCTAAACGCCATAGTATATGGAGAATGTGGTAGATATCCTCTTTATATAAATGCAATGTGTAAAAACATTAAGTTACTGGCCCATTCTAATGGCAAAGAATGAAAACCCACTTTACCCGCTACAGGTTCCTTCTTTGATTGGCATTCTATAAGTTCGTGTGATGATCAATAAGGAAGATTATTTTATGGATAATCAACTGCTTTATCCTTATTGACACTAAATGTTTACGAAAATGCGATCATATTATTTCAACTGCGGTTATAATACTTTTGCATCACATGTTCGTAATATTTTATTCTCCCATGGCTTGTATATGACTTCATCAATATGTGGGAGACGTATACTCTTTTATTCATGCTTTTAACAATTTGTTAGCACAAATGGTTTCAGATATTGCATTCATCGTGAATACAAAATCAGTTTAGCCCCTGAAGAGTATTTGAATTGTATAATTGACCAGTGACTAAGAAACTATTTGTTAAGTTTATATGTGGTTTGTTAAGGTTAAAGTACACTGAAGGGAGATCGCTTTGAATAGAAAAAATAACGTTTATGTCTGTTCTATAAGTCAGGCATAGAAGACGAATATCACTTCTTATTCATATGCCATGTGTATACCAATTTACGGGTTAAAGGGGCAGTAGCACGTTTAGTGGGAATATAAGGTGATGTCAGGAAAATGGAAGTAAATCCAATAAATTCCAATTGAAAGACAATGTATTTAAACTAAATGAAGCAGCAATAATTCAAATATATAATGTTAAGTTTAGCCATGAGATCCCTTTTTCGTACAGAAAATGAATAAAAGTGTTCACAAAACATGGCCGCCAATGTATTTTATGTGAATCTCCATACTTTGTCCTCTGATAATGGCTGATTGGCTTGTGTAATGAGATTTATGACACTATCAAAATAATACATTTAGCATTAACATACAATAATCAGTGAAAATTTTAAAATATAAAATTATATAAAAACGTGCTACTGCCCCTTTAAATAGCTACCAATTGTTTTATATTATTATCCAAACATGTACACATTTAAAGGCAACGGATAATATATTAGTGCTGCAAGCATTAAGGTTGTTCTTGCATGTATATGAATTGAAAGCGAAAATTGAAAGTCTCAATTAGTCTATTTCTATTCGTAAAACTATATTCTACATGTATCGCAAACAATTATGTAAACAATAATGTAGATAATTTATAAAGTTACCATGTATGTACTGAACTGTATATGGGCCTGAGGCCTTCGTCCTGTAAAACAGACTTGAGTTGACTTGACCATTTAAATATTAAAACGTTTTCTTCAGTTAAGTCCGAATAGACATTCCTATGGAAGGGAGTATGTGCCAACAATAAAATCATGACACCTTTTGTGAAGCAATGTTAAATGTTAAATGTTGCGAGATTGGGCTTGTATTCAAGAGACTGACATAGTTGAGAACGACTTGTTACATATTGCAAGTTACAAGTCTACATGTCTTAATTTTGGCACACATCCCCTTCCATAATACCCTGCAAGATATACGTGAAGCCAATATGGAATCTCGTTAATCCCAACTTCAGACAGATCACTGATCCCTTTATTTGTTCGCTTCAACACGTCTTTTGTTTATGGACAATAAATTACCTACCTATTGAGTAGATTTACCATTTGGGCCATTTATTGGATAATATTGTTCGATACAAGTTTTAATATCACTAAAAGGGTTTACCCGTAATTCTTCATGACTGATACGTGAAATTGAAATAAGTGTCCGGTACCTGGTTGGTCCTATCTAGTATCAATATGTATGGGTACTTCGGGAGTCACGTAGTCATAAGTTAAATAACTTATAGTTCACCTTGGTACAAAAAGAATTAAAGCTGTTGTTTGCCAAACCATGTTAGTATTGCGTTTTTGTAACATTTTTTTTAATTGCGAGTACTTTATATTACAAATTAGGTTTCATTCACTTAGGCAGTTGAAAGAAGTTAGACTTATTGGTCACCAAGTCAACTTGGTTAATGATGATTATACACAATTTTCAATTCATGATTTTTTTAATAAATGGCATTTGGCATACTTCGTTTTTGTATGATTTCATATGATTCTTACAGAATATTTTTACGACAAAATACATATGACATTCAACTAAAAACAAAGTAGAAAATAGTTTCACCCGTTGGTTTATGATGATATACTATACATGTATATGACTATAAAGATTACAAGAGATAAATGTTCCGCGTAGCGTTAGATGGATAACTACATTTCATTTATCAATTTTCAATTATAGATACACTATTTCAATTCAAAAAGTTCGTTTTAATACATAATTTCACTTTTTCTTTTATATCAATATGAACTCCTGGAAAATACTTGATAACTTGTGAAACTTACTTGATAACTTTTTATATTTTTTTTTTCGTTGTTTTTATGTTGTTACATAATGTTACATAAAACTTATGAAAGAGAAACTACTTAAATTTAACTAACTTAGATTTCCTTTCATTTTATGTATCTTTTGGTTTCCTCACTTTGTGCTTGTTCAAAATAAAGACATCTTACACTATAATAGATATTCTACCCAGAGTCTGTTATATATAGACAACCGAATTATAATATCTCATCTTATAAGTATAAAGGAAAATCGGGAATAATTTGTATGAATTTTACAACATGTTATTTTTTGCCACAAATAGATCCTTTTTTGAAAGACACATTAAAGTCACGGGGTAAATTAATAACCAAAAAGGCAGAAAACGCAAAAGAATTCTTTAAAAACCTTTATGGCTAAATCACAATATCGACATAGATGGAAAACCCATCAACTATAAGCATTACTCAAGTAAAGGAATAAGTTACATCTATGATGTGTTAAATAAAGTAATACATACATGTAGGTTTCTGCCAACAAATGATCTCCTGTTAAAAATGAAATATACAGATTCTTATACCTGTACAATCTGTCAATCTGAAAAAGAATCGATTCTGCAATTGTTGTCTTTATGTTACCTTATCCATCCTATCTGAGAAAAACTTTAAGAATGGATTTTTGATAAAAGAGGAACTCCTATCAAATTCTCGAGACAAAAACATTATTTTAGGATTTTGTGAAAAGAAAAACTGTGTCATGATTTCATAATTACTGTCGTTAAATACAATCTATTCAAAAATGAAACAACAGGAAACGTTTACTAATTTTACACATGTAACAAAAAAGATGAAGACAGTATATTACGTTGATCGCTTTAATGCAAGTACGGAAGCTTTGGTTTAACCCTCATTCTGCCCTAACATAAGATTACTTAATGTAGAACTTCTGGCTTCATCTTTTTTGATGACGCTTTTTTCAATGTGAAACAAGACCTTCCTTTGATATTCACCTTAAAGGTTACTGTGAATCCATACAAGGCACCGAACACGCATTAGTGTTGGTTTTGTTTATCATATTTAATTCATAAAGAATCAGATGGGGAACAAGTTGTCCTCCTTTGTATTTACAATAATTAATAACAAATATGTATGAATACAAAAAGTTAACAGACACTTAATACGCATTCGTGTGTGAAAAAAAGTATTACCCTCGCCATGCCTTATAGAACTTGTATTCACAGATCTTCGTTACATAAATTGCCCGACAACGAATATATAAGTATGCTTCTTTGGGAGCATTTTAGAAGTTGGAATGATTTTAATGAAGAAACATATATGGATGACAACTTCTTTATTTATGATATACGACGTTTCGACACAGTTTCTTGTGTCGTTTTCAAGTAGCTTCATCTATCGAAACGTCGCATATCATGAATGAAAGAAGTTGTCATCTATATATGTTTCTCCATTATTTTCACTAAAATAATAATGCCTTTATAAGTAAGTTATGATGGCATATAAATAAACCTTATTCGTTAAGAATAATTGTTTAAAAACTTGTCAAATTAAGCAAATTACTACTCTATTGAATGTAAATATGTCTGTAAAACAAGGGTACGGGACACAAGTTTGCACAATGTTAAAAATAATTTTAAAATTTTTTAAAGTTTGCACAATGTTATCTAAGAGAAACGTCTATCAACTATGTTTAATGGACTTGTCGATTGTCTTTGATATGAACAAGAGTTGGCTTGAATGCAATACCCATGTACACATATAGCATTATCAGGTCCTTAGTACCTGTTGCTTCAAAGGTGTGATCGGTAACCCTGTGTCATCTGTGGACTGGCAACCAGACGTCTTTGATTTAAAGGATTAAATTGGTAAACATCATAAATATAATCTTCTGACAATCGTCACGATTTTCCTGTGAGCACTTGTTCTTTGTCAACTGATCAGAACAACTCTAGCTTACTTCGTTCGTAAATCAGTGGTAAAAAATTAAAAACATGCATGTGCTTGACTTAGATAGTGCATGTAACTAAGGGTTCTTTGGGAATTTGAGAAAGAAGTTCGAGAACTAAACAACGAAGTTAATACATTTGATAATATTAAGAAATAGGACCTCAGAATCTGTTAATAAATCTTTGATTTGTATTAACTTTTATGCATGAACTAACTTTAAGTGACCAACTATTTTTAGAGACCTTTCTCATGAATGTCAGAGGCAAAAGTATTTCTTATGCAACCTATTATAAGAAGCAAAAGAACCTTGATACGGCTGAACTAGAAAATAAAATCAAAGAAAGGGAAGATGAAATAAGAGATAATTTCCAAGCTGTAAGTGAGGATCTCCTTGCAGATTTATCTTCTGATAAATTCAAACTTGAAGAAATTAAACAACAACAAATCAGGGATCGTGACTTTAGAAATAGAGCTCTTTGGTATGAAGAAGGTGAGAAGCCAACCAACTATTTTTGTCATTTGGAAAATCGCCATTATACCAGTAAATTAATGTATTCTTTAATTAAAGAGAATGGAGAGGAATTTTTTTATGGTAAGGAGATCATAAGAGAACAAAAGACATTTTATGAAAACTTATTTAGATCTAGTGATGTTACATCGGTAGATACCCAAGCTATTTTGAATAATGTTGCAGTGCCATCTCTTGATACAAAAATGATAGAGGAATTAGAAAAAAACATTAGATCTTAGAGAAATACATGTAGCCTCTGCAGTTAAATCAATGAAAAATAACAAATCACCCGGTTTGGATGGATTTCCAATAATTGACTTTTTCAAAAAAAAAATGGAAAAAAACTAAGAACTGGATTTTCAGGTATATTACGGCAGTATTTGAAAAAAACATGTTGCCTATAACAATGAACAGAGGTGTGATTACTTGTATTCCTAAATCCAATAAGAATAGAAAACTTAAAAAAATTGGAGGCCTATTTCACTCTTGAATTCAGTTTATAAAATTATAAGCTCAGTCCTTACTATAAGGATTAAAAAAACCTTATCATCTCTTATTCATGAAAATCAAACTGGCTTTATACCAGGAAGATGCATCAGTGATAACACCCGATTACTGTATGATATAATGTTTGAAATGCAGGAACAAAAAAGACCGGGGATGTTACAGCTTGTAGACTTCGAAAAGGCTTTTGACACTGTTTCTAAAGATTTCATCATGTAAGTACTTAACAAATTTGGTTTCGGAATTAATTTTCGAAAATGGATATCAATTTTGTCTAATAATGCTACCTCATATGTTATTCAGAATGGCCATCTGTCTTCTTCTTTTATGAATGAACGAGGTTGTCGACAAGGAGACCCTATATCCTCCTGCCTTTTCTTATTTGTAGCTGAGATTCTTGGGAGTATGATCAGACAAAACAAAGAAATTAAAGGTATTACTTTAAATGGACAGGTACATGACTTAGGTCAGTACGCTGATGACACTCAACTATTTTAGATGGATCTGAATCAAGTCTAAAAGCAGCTATTGAAACCTTAAATACTTTTTATAAAATGTCAGGCCTCAAAATGAATATTGAAAAAACTCAGGCTTTCTGGATAGGCTCAATGGCTGGTAAAAAGATTAAATTTTGTGAAGATCTATACCTAGACTGGCACTCTGGTAATTTTGAAATTCTTGGAATTACCCTCAATGCAGAACTTCAAGACCTTTGGGTAATCAATACAAGAAAAAGAATTGAAAACGTAAAAAGAATTCTTGCTTCTTGTAATCACAGACCACTTACGCTGATTGGTAAAATAACTGTCATTAAATCCCTAGCTCTATCCACTCTGGTACATATATGTTCTGCACTACCTACCCCACCTGAAGATTTTGTTATGGACCTGAAAAGATATTTTATAACTTCTTATGGAATGGGAAAAGGGATAGGATTAAACGAATCAATATGGTTAGGAAATATGAGGAAGGGGGCCTTAGAATGATAGATATTAACTCTTTTATTCAGGCTTTGAAACTATCCCACTTAAGAAAGTGTGCACAAAACCTCAACTTTAAGAATCCAAGCCACTCATTCTCATGATGATATTGATCATATTTTATCCCAACCTTTATGGTTTAACCATTACTTTAAAGACAAAACATTTTTCATCCAAAATTGGTATGATAGAGGATTGCACTGTATCAAGGATATCTGTAATTCTACTGGGTTAATGGCTTTTGAAGAAGTATATAATATTCGAGGAACTTTTCTTGAGTACAACAAGTTGCTTTGTTCTATTCCAGCTTTATGGAAGAAATATATCAATCAGCAAACTTGTATTATTAAATCAAATTTGATTATCAATAAAAATGTCTTAGTCTTGCTTATGTCAGAAAAGGGATCAAGATACTTTTATGATCGCTTGATTACATGTCATTCCTATCCGAAAATTTGTGAAAAATGGGCTAAAAAGACTGATATGTCATCTTATAACTGGAAAGATATTTCTGTCCAGTACAGAAGCTCAACAAGGGATGTCAAACTGTTAGAATTCCAATTTAAATTTCTGCATTGTATTATTTACACCAAGAAAGAATTGAAAGTCATGAGAAAGAAAACCTGTTTCATGTCTTTATAGATTTTGAATTTGTAAAAGACTTCTGGTTGAAAGTGGAACTGTTCATTAATGCCCATACAAAAAGGGGCATTTCTCTGGATACAAATACTATTCTCTTTGGCTTTAATGCGCAACATAAGTTGCTCAATCACCTTATTTTATTGAGCAAAAGGTATATTTTCTTAAGTAGCCTCAAAGGTGAAGCCTTATCATTTGATAAAGCTATTAAAAATTACAAACAAGTCTATGCCATTGAAAAATTTATTGCATGTAAAAACCACCGTCTAAATGCCTTTGAAAATAAATGGTCTCCACTTTCAAATACCTTTAAATGCAACTAGGTATATTTACTGTGCCTCTTAATGTACACAAGAGCCATTTAACCTTTGATAATCTGACTGTCGTGGCAATAACCACTTTTACTTTGTCATGCTCATGTAACTGTACTATACTCTCTCTGGAATAAAAAAAACAAAAAAAACTCTTATGCATTGATGTTACATGTGTAAAAAAATGTTTAACAATATTGGAGGTTAAATTTTCACGACCATTTTTCTTTTTACTTATCTTTTTTCAATTGTAAACTAACAGTTTTAAAGTGAAAAATATGAACGCAAAACTATTTACTTTAAAGGGGCAGTAGCACGTTTTTTGATAATTTTATATTTTAAAGTTTTCACTGATAATTGTTAGTTAATGCTCAATGTATTATTTTGACAGTGTCAAAAATGTCATTACACAAGCCAATCATCCATAGTCAAAGGACAAAGTATGAAGATTCACACAAAATCCATTGGCGGCCATTTTTTTGTGAACACCTTTAATTAATTTTGTGTAAGAAAGGGAATCGCATAGCTAACCTTTACGTTATATATTTGAATGATTACTACTCTATTTAGTTTAAATACATTGTTTTTCAATTGGAACCATTAATTTTCATTTTCCCGACATCACCTTATATTCCCCCTAAAAACGTGCTACTGCCCCTTTAAAGGGTTAGGTATAATACTGTATTTACCCATATTAAGAACAAATTGGCTGCCCTAAATCAATTACATATTCTTATAGTGCTGCGTTTTAAAAGGATATCATCCCCACAACAATATTTACAATAACATATTGTTGAAGTAAATGCTGTTAAATAAGAGTGAAGTTACTTAACTTCTTTTAAGAATTATTCATAAATAAAATTGCAGTTTAGTAGAACGTAGTTTTACCCTTCATTTCAAAATCTAAATATTGAGCCCCCATTACCCCCATGACAGAACATGATGCTTTTTAATACAGTAAAAATGAGATCCTCAATCCTCCAACTAAGAACAAGGTAAAAATGATAAAACATTATGTTATCAATAAAAATGTCTTAGTCTTGCTTATGTCAGAAAAGGGATCAAGATACTTTTATGATCGCTTGATTACATGTCATTCCTATCCGAAAATTTGTGAAAAATGGGCTAAAAAGACTGATATGTCATCTTATAACTGGAAAGATATTTCTGTCCAGTACAGAAGCTCAACAAGGGATGTCAAACTGTTAGAATTCCAATTTAAATTTTTGCATTGTATTATTTACACCAAGAAAGAATTGAAAGTCATGAGAAAGAAAACCTGTTTCATGTCTTTATAGATTTTGAATTTGTAAAAGACTTCTGGTTGAAAGTGGAACTGTTCATTAATGCCCATACAAAAAGGGGCATTTCTCTGGATACAAATACTATTCTCTTTGGCTTTAATGCGCAACATAAGTTGCTCAATCACCTTATTTTATTGAGCAAAAGGTATATTTTCTTAAGTAGCCTCAAAGGTGAAGCCTTATCATTTGATAAAGCTATTAAAAATTACAAACAAGTCTATGCCATTGAAAAATTTATTGCATGTAAAAACCAACGTCTAAATGCCTTTGAAAATAAATGGTCTCCACTTTCAAATACCTTTAAATGCAACTAGGTATATTTACTGTGCCTCTTAATGTACACAAGAGCCATTTAACCTTTGATAATCTGACTGTCGTGGCAATAACCACTTTTACTTTGTCATGCTCATGTAACTGTACTATACTCTCTCTGGAATAAAAAAAACAAAAAAACAAAAAAAACTCTTATGCATTGATGTTACATGTGTAAAAAAATGTTTAACAATATTGGAGGTTAAATTTTCACGACCATTTTTCTTTTTACTTATCTTTTTTCAATTGTAAACTAACAGTTTTAAAGTGAAAAATATGAACGCAAAACTATTTACTTTAAAGGGTTAGGTATAATACTGTATTTACCCATATTAAGAACAAATTGGCTGCCCTAAATCAATTACATATTCTTATAGTGCTGCATTTTAAAAGGATATCATCCCCACAACAATATTTACAATAACATATATATTGTTGAAGTAAATGCTGTTAAATAAGAGTGAAGTTACTTAACATCTTTTAAGAATTATTCATAAATAAAATTGCAGTTTAGTAGAACGTAGTTTTACCCTTCATTTCAAATTCTAAATATTGAGCCCCCATTACCCCCATGACAGAACATGATGCTTTTTAATACAGTAAAAATGAGATCCTCAATCCTCCAACTAAGAACAAGGTAAAAATGATAAAACATTATGTTTAATCCATAACAATTCGAAGTTGGATAAGTCTGTGATACTTGGTAGTATATAAATTAGATATGTTCAACACTGCTCGTTATCTTTCATGTTTTCCTATGTTGTATTACTCATTCAATATGCAAGCTATATGAAAGTGTTTCTTATCGAGTATTCAACCTCTGTCACCTACATGTTACGACAAGAGCTTGTTAAACATCGAATCGTGAAATTGTTTGCTTATTTGCAGCATGTTTACGTTTGTTCAAACAATGTACTTGGAAACTAGAAAACAAACAACTTGAATTAAGAGTTACCTCGGTTACCTACGAATTTCGACGAGTCATGTTTCATGAATTTAGCAACACTAAAGTAACCTTAAAGCTGTAAGGAGACATGAGAAAACAGAACTGATTGATTTACTACTTTCCACCTATTCTGATAAATCAAAACATATTGGATTTGAAATTTAAAAGACGGTTAACAAAGGACATATACTGATTTTCTATGAAATGTGAAAATTCGTCGATCAACTTCAACTTCAACCAAAACTTTACATTTGTTGTTTTGAAGACATTAATAATAAACATTTAAACCGCTTTCTGTGTACGGAACACAACATATAGCAACAAGCTCTTTTTTAAAAGACTAATCCTTTGTTCAATGGGTCATAATTTTATTCTATGTAAACACAAATTGTAAGCTATTTGAAACACCTTTTTTTTAAATTGTTATTTATGGGTCGGTCAGAATATATTCTCTGATAAATGATTTCTAATTACTAAAGTATAGGCATTAAATTGTTATTATACCCCCGCCTTACAGGGTAAGCAGGGGTATATAATGTTCATTCTGTCCGTCCGTCTGTTCGTCTGTCCATCAGTCACAAAAGTTTGTTTGGAGCATATCTCCTAAACTATTCATGCTAGCTTCACCAAACAACCATGATCCCTAGATGTGCCTTTTGAGGGTTAGACCCACAATTTTTCATTCATTTTTTGCGGTTTCCATGGAAACATGATTAAAACAGTGACTCTATGACCAAGTCTTTTGTCCTGAGCATATCTCCAAAACTATATATGCTAGCTTCACCAAACTTCATAAACTTCTCAACCAAGATCCCTACCTGTACATGTAGTGTTTAAGGGTTAGACCACCAAATTATTTTTAGTTTTTGCGGTTTCCATGGAAACATGACTAAAACAGTGGCTCTTAACCAAGTCCTTTGTCTGGAGCATATCTCCTAAAGTATTCATGCTAGCTACACCAAACTTCATACACTTATCAACCATGATCCCTAGATGTGCCTTTTGACGGTTAGACCAACAAGTTATTTTCATTGTTTGCAGTTTCCATGGATATATGACTAAAAAGTGATTTTATGATAAATACTTTGTCCCGAACATAGCTTCACCAAACTTGCTACATATGTCAATCGAGATTGCTGGATTGGCCTTGGGAGAGTAAAACGATATATGGATTTTCTTTTCTGTGGTTTCTTTGGGAAACATAACTTACAAAGTGACTCAACAAAAATAATTTTGTCCTCAGCACATCTCGTAGAATATTTATGATAACTACCTCAAATATACCTACAAAGATCAACCATTATCCATAGATGAACCCTTTTAATTGTAAAATTGTAAATTAATTAGGTATTGGGGTTTCAGTTGAAAGAAGACAAACACAAAGACTTACTGTATGCTCAACTATCATAAACCTTTAACCAATTTTAATCAGTTTTCTTTGAACAAAGTGGGGAGCGGGGGTATGTGAGCTCTGCTCGCTTCTTTACTTGTTTAACAAAACTTTAAATATATATATTTTCAAGAAAACACTTTAGCCTTACATACGCATACATAACTGAATGATCTATTTAGAAAACTATAGTAAAATATAGTAAACTAGTAATGTTTTTGTTGAAATTTGATAAAACACTGCTTTTCTTTACCCCTTCCCGTTTTAGTTTGCTAGCTACCAAATTATTAAGTTTTTGGATAATAAAGTGTACATAATACCATGTTGTGTAAATTTTTTCAAGTTTAAGAGCTTAGTTGGTAAAGGAGTTGTTTACCTCTAAAATAAGTGGAAAATGATGATATTCACAAAGTAGCAATTCAAGGACCTTTCATTGACAGAAAGTAATGAGCTTTGACTCTATGCTTTTTATGTTTGTTCACTAAATGTATCGGCTTTATAAAAAAAATAAACAGAATATGTATCTATAGAAATTATGAAATATATATTCCCGAAAGAAAATACCCCTAAAAAATATAAACATCAGCAAGAACTCGTATGTCGTAATGTTCGAGTTTAAGTTCAATTCAATTGTTATGTGATAATGATCTGAAATGGAAATATGAGATTATCAATGGGTACCAGAATGCAATAAATCGTTTTTGATTAAACATAATTTCCTGTAATTTCATGTCCTGTAAAAGTTGAAGCAATAAACGACCATCCACAAAAATGTCAAAATCGCGCACTAGACAATGTAACAGAATGGTCTAAAAGGAAACAATGAATCAAATGTGCCACAATCCAAAAGATCCACAACGAAATTTGGATCGTGTCATATCGGCATAATCGTGTCCTAATTCTCGCCTAGAGTTGCCGTCACATGCCGTAGCATGGAACTAATAATCAAAACATTCATGAAATTCAAAGTACTTTGAAAAGGGGGATTCGAACAATGTTCCCCCTCTTCCTTTGATTAGAATCTCAGAGAAATGACAACTAAGATGTAAAAAATATTATTTCGATTGCTGGTGAGGATTTGAAACATTTGAGGGTAAACACCATAATGGATGCCTATTAGATTTCAAGAATCAGGAGAGCTTGCGTACATGATTTAGTTCAGCTGGATATTTCACATAGACTTACTTACTAGCATAGCTAGTTATGTACATTGAACACAACCTGGATGCCAGCAGCTACTTCTTAAAACTTTAAGAGCTTCACACTTCTTTTGAGGCGATGGTTTTCAATACTATTTTAAGAGAAAAAAACAATAAACAAACCTCGACTCAAAGAAACGTACGTCAGTGAATGCAATGTGCAGTCTGATAAGAAGAACACCCTTTTAGTAAGTGAATGAAACGTACACATGTGCAGTCCTATGCATTTTTTCCCTATGCAATTATGATTTTAACCAGAAACTTCTAAGGGATGAGACATGATAACTTCAATGTTGACTTGTTTTGGTTTTGGTTTTCAAAATCTCAGAACTCTGAAACTCTTGAAGGCCAAAATCTTTATTGTCTACAACGCTTTAATGTCAAAATAAGTAAGAGATTTGAATATGTAAAATTCTAAAAATTGTTATACAATAATGTTGGCTTGTCCTAATCAATCAAGAAGAGACTTTCAAATATGTGAACCACTATTAGTATCTGTTAATTGGCCTCGACATCAAAACATTGACAAGAAACAAGCAGACCCAAACATACTAACTCAGAAAAGTGTCAGCTACGACGCAATGGTAGAGGTTGAAAACAAAATTGCATCGACTATCTTTTGGAGATACAGAGAAAATAACTTATGTTCATCACAACTAAGAAGAGAACTGGGCACAATGAAAAACATAGTTCAAAACCTTTCATCTAGAAAAGCTCAAGTTTAGTTCCATGGGACAAGGAACGAAATCTTACAGTTTCCGTCTTCATCAAACCCAGGTATTTGCAGCAAACCTAATGGTATGTAATTCTAATTTATTTGAGAACCTGCTTGTGCTTAACATTGCACCAACTTAAAAGCTACGGTTTGGCTTTTGGGTAGAGAAAAACATCACAGTCTACAATATGAAGATTCAAAAATGAACTAAGCAGTGCGAAATCTAAGGCTCTTTAATTCATATTCCAATGTCTTAAAGGCACCACTGCACCATGTGATGTATTATGCTAATTCATTAAAAAATAACAAATAAATACTTGATTTAAATAAGTGTGCAGCCCAAAACCCAGAGATTTTATAATACTTCATTTTTTGCCACTTCAGTTACTTTGATTCAGTATTGGTCTAGGGGAGATAACTCTGTCTAGCACGGTAAAATGTGTAACTGGTGCATCACGTTTTGTAAACAAGGCACATGGCCGACGACATCTTAGTTCAAGACACTTAAGTCATTTTTTGAATGCTACAGAAGGCAAACAATTAGGAAACATTTGTAATGTGTTTAAATAATGATTGTAGAATGCAAAAAATATAATTTTGGTAGATATAAAGAAGTATATTGTGTAAAACTTGCATTGTAAAGGTTTGCAAGTTGACGTAATGTCCTCAATAAATATTTGTAAAAGGTAAACAATTATAGTAAAGAATATGTAAATTAATGGTAAAATATTTGAGTAGATATTGCAGTAAATGTAAGTAAATTTAGGTATTTTATTTGCCTATTTCATTGATGTTTGGCAACATTGTAAAAGAAGTTTATTTCTTTATTGCAGTCAATCTTGTTCAAGTAGTACTGCAGCAGACAATCGCAGACAATGTTCACAGTTCATGTTCGAAGTTAAATATAACAAGTTATAAGGAACAATTGTGTCAACCAGTTGTATTTGGATTTTCTCATAATAAAAATTGACTGATTGAAAAAAGCTGTAATCTGATCATTACATGAATTGACTAATTGCCTACACAATGGCTGAAGTATCCAAAAGTGACTCGACAAACCAAGAGGTAGAGATGGGTGTTGAAGAACAGGATAGTAAAGATCAAGAAAGAAGGGAGACAAGACCCAAATGACATCAAGAAAAGGGTGAAGACTATGAACGTGAGGTGATCTGTAACAAGAAACTTTGTGATATAATGAAAGAATTAAAGAGATATTACAGTAAGATGGAGGAAAGCATGAAAACTAATTCAGATGTGAGACAAATCAAAGAAGACCACAAAATATGGTTAACCCTTTATGAAGAATTCACAGACGTCATGGATAGTTTGCATTTGATCAATCCTGATACAGAAATAGAACAAGAAGACAAACTTTCACTCTTGAAGATGTATAAAGACAAAATAGATGGATGGTTCACAGAAAATGTAGATACAAGAGATAGTGTAAGTCAACAAAGATCAAATGTATCAAGACAATCAAGAGCTTCTAAAGCGTCAAGCCTTAAGTCTAGACTAAAAGAGGAACAGGTTGAACTTCAAGAAAAACTGAAGTATCTGAAAGAAGTGAGAGAATTGGAGATAGAAAAACTGAAACTGAAACTGAAGGAGAAGAATTGGCGATAAGAAGTAGACTGAATCTAGCTACAGCAAAGAGACATATGCTAGGTGATGAAGAAAATATATCTGTGAATATGAGACATGAACAAGTGGGTGACGGTGCCAGTAAGCTGATAGAGACTTTATCTGATTCAAGTTCACGAAGACCAGTTGTCCAGGACGCAAATCCAGCCAGGAATGTGGTAGTGCCAGGTAGTGTTGATAAAACAGTATCAGGTGAGAGAGACAATGACACTTTGACATCAGAACTTGGAGCTTTGCTTCGACAGTTGAGAATCCCGACGCCAGAAATACAGAAGTTCACGGGCAATCCTCTTGAATACAAGAAATTTCTACGCCAGTTTACAACAAAAATTGAGTAAAATTGCACTACTGATGATGAAAGATTTGATTATTTAGAACAATTTACAGATAGCGAAGCTTGAAGAGTGGTAAATGAGTTTTCCTATTTCGACGCAAAGGTCGGATATGAACTAGCACTTAAAGAACTTGATGACAGATACGGGAACGATGATATTCTTGTCAATGCCTTTGTGAAACGAGCCCTTGACTGGCAGATAATCAACCATGATAACCCCAAAAGATGAATATGCAGTGTTCCTCAGTGAGTGTAATGGGGCCATTCAATCAATAGAAGCAGTAAAGGTACTTCAGTATCCGGATACTATGAAAAGGTTGGTGAGCAAACTTCCTTACAACCTTCAGGAGAGATTCAGAGGTATTGCATTCAACATAAAGGAGAGAAATGACACTGTGAGATTTAAACATCTAGTTGATTTTGTGAAGTCAGAAGCCAAGAAGGCATGTGATCCGACCTACGGACGAGAAGCACTGGCATCATTGACCCGAAAGACGGATGGGAGATTTACTCCTAGGCACTCAAACCAACCAGTGAAAGGAAGCTTTGCGACTGCTCAAACTAACTCCAAACATGAAAACCATCAACATTCAAGTGGAACTTATCAAGCAGTGAATAAAAATGCTGACTCCAAATTTGACAGTTTCACGTCATGCATCTACTGTAGGGACAAATTACACAAAATAGAGACATGTAATCTATTTTCCAAACTGAAACACCAGGAAAAGGGAGACTTTCTCAGATCGCAAGGTCTGTGTTTTAGCTGTTTGAAATTTGGTCACAGAAGCTTTGAGTGTCATTCAAGACTGACATGCAGTAAGTGTGGACGCAAACATCCTACATTTCTTCACAATGATGAGTGGGTGAGAAAACCAGATGTGAAGAATGACGAGAATAGGGACAGGAAATTGAGTGCTTCCATAGCCTGTCTATCAGCAATGCAGCAAAAGATGAATATGCAGAGTGACCTATGGCAGTCCTACCAGTGAAGCTAAAATTGAAGGATGGACTCAAAAGTGTGTCGACATATGCCTTCCTCGATCCCGGAAGCAATGTGAGTTTCTGCACAAACACCCTGTTGGAAGAATAAGCGGGAACGGGTCACCGCATGGAAATAAAGTTGGAGACCATGGGACAACCTTGCACTGTAAATACATTGGCAGTCCAAGGACTTCAGGTGTGTGACTTGGAGATGACAAATGTGGTTAACCTGCCATGTGTGTACACAAAGGAGAAGATGCCTATATCTACAGAACACATTCCAACAGATAAAGACATCGCACCCTGGTTGCATCTCAGAGATGTTGTGTTACCAAAGTTGGATGAAAATGTTTGATTATTGATTGGTAATAATATACCTGATGCATATTCCCCTTTGCAAGTAAGAACTGGACCCAAGGGTTCCCCTCATGCAACACAAAGTAGACTAGGATGGATCGTATGGAACATGCTCCGACCACAGAAGGGACAGACCAGGCAAATGTCGGTAAACTGAGCTGAAATCACTGCCATTGAAAAGGAAGAAGGGTTGAGAGAGCTGGGTCGATTGGTACGTCACTCCACCAACCTTGAGTTTTCAGAAAGAGCAGTTGATGATAAATCGGTACCCTCACAAGAAGATAAGCAGTTTCTCATACATGCAGAATCATCTGTAGAACTGGTGAACGGACACTATACTTTGAACTTGCCCATTAGTAATCCACAGATGTACTTACCTAACAACATGAATCAAGCTCTCCAACGTCTGGATCATCTGAGAAGAAAATGAAAAGAAATGATCAATTTGAAGAAGATTACAAGAAGGTAATGGCAAAACTACTTCAGGATGGACACGCTGAACTTGTGACGGCAGAAGACAAGGACGGTCCTAATGGTCGCACATGGTACCTGCCCCATCATGGGGTATATCACCCTAACAAACCAGGGAAGTTGCGTGTTGTATACGACTGTTCGGCAAACTACAAGGGGCAGGCTCTGAACAAAGTCCTGATACAGGGGCCGGATTTGACGAACAGACTCCTTCGCATTCTGCTCCGATTCCGGCAAGAGAGGGTTTCTGTGATGGGTGACGTGGAATCTATGTTCCACCAAGTTGGTGTGCATGAGACTGATCGCAATCTGTTGAGATTCTTGTGGTGGCCAGATGGGAACATTGATGTGGAACCTGAGATATACCGCATGACGGTACACACCTTTGGCATCATTTCATCCCCGAGTATTGCAAACTTTGCTCTGAGACGCACTGCAGAAGATCACAAAGACAAGTTTGAACAGACAGTAAGTGAAGGGATAAAGAAGAACTTAGAGCCAAAGACATTTGCCACACAGCATAAAGGCTATTTGATATGAAGCTTGATGAGCTATAGAGCTTCATATCAATTAGCCTTTACGGTGTGGCAAATGTGGTTCCCCCTTTACTTGGGACCACAGGGTCACCAAATGTACGATTTGAAATCCCCCCCCCCCCCCCCCCACTTAACTTAGGAGTCTGTCCACAAACTTTCAGCTTATGATGGTTCTTGAGAAAGAGATGAAAGTAGGTTATAAAGGTGTGGGCCTTGTTAGGGGCCACAGGGCCATCAAAGCTAAAAATTATAATCATCACTAGTCAATTAGGTTTCAAGGGCGTGTCCCCAGAGGCAACAGTTCATAACCCTCTCAAGTGAAGGAGTCTGTACACAAAGTTTCAGCTTTCTAGGCTTCTGGGGAAGAAGATGAAAATGCACAAAGTTAACGGACGGATTGACGAATGAACGAACGGACGCCGGACACCATGCCATGCAATAACCCCATCGGGCCTTTCAGGCCAGATGAGCTAAAATTGAGTGGTCCCTAGCCCATGATCTGCTTCACAAAAGGTTAGAACGAACAATTTTATTGCTAGGTTTGCATGTTCACAAAATAGAATATAGGTGTGTGATACAGTATTAAGGCAACCGAAAAGTTACCCTTACTCTCATCCCAATTTGCCATGCAATAAATGGAGTTGTGATCGCTTTGTTTATGAACAAGACATGAGATGGGTTGGGCACAATAGATTTGAAGATTATTTTAACAATCGATCATCAAAAATGGATGCTAAAAATGTCTAACAAATGTGTTATGTTTTTAATGTTCTGT
Source organism: Steromphala cineraria (assembly GCA_916613615.1). Classification (NCBI taxonomy): domain Eukaryota; kingdom Metazoa; phylum Mollusca; class Gastropoda; order Trochida; family Trochidae; genus Steromphala; species Steromphala cineraria. The sequence continues at coordinate 27,147,441 of OU744736.1, read as the reverse complement.
AATTATCAAACGGATCAGAAAGTGGAATTGTTTGAATCTGGACACAATCCTTTATAAAACAAAATAACTGAGTGCATTGATGATTTGGTCTCTTCAATAATTCAAGTTGTTATATATGTCTACACTTTCTGGAGAAGTTTACACGCTGACTAACAGGCTCCGGTAGCACAAAATTTCGGGATTGGGGTTGTTGTATGTCATTGTAACACGACAGTGGTGGGGGTGTGGTGGGGGTGAGGGGGGGGGGGGGGGGGGTGAGGGGGGGGGGGGGGGGGGGGGGGGGGGGGGGGGGGGAGCACAAAATTTCGGGATTGGGGTTGTTGTATGTCATTGTAACACGACAGTGGTGGGGGTGAGGGGGGGGGGGGGGGGGGGTGTGGTTTATTCTTTTTCAGGATTGGTTCAATAAAGTTGTTAGTATCTTAAACTGAATCTTAAAAGAGGACACGGGACATAAAAAAAGCACACCAACAAATTAAAGCCAAACCGTTTTATTGGTATCTTTAACAAACTACCAGTCCGGATGATAACCTACCTGTCCGTTGAAACATTTAAAATTCTGGATATTTCTGAATCATTTCAACTTCGAGTGCATTAATAATATATTTTGTTCTAGGGCACAATCTATATACTTCTAATATGTAAGAAAAGATATGCACTAATATGTGTTGGGCTGTATGAAAAGATAAAGAAGACATTACTTTATATATATGTGATCAAAATTTATTTTAAAATTCTTTTTTTTTTTAGTTCTGGTCTGTTTTTTGGAACATCTGTAAGCCATTTTATCAATTAAATCATAGATCATGCATATCTTTTGTATGGTTCATTCAATATATTGTTATATTACAGCAATCCATCAGCTGCATTTTGCAATTTATTGCACTACAAATTTTGTTCAAATATCCAACCCTTTTGACTAGTGCATCTTATATCCAGTCCTCATTCAATATAAGATTTGTCTTTAATTGCAAAAAATCTTAGTAATACATTGCCCATATCATATTGTTGTTTGGATACCATACGTAAAAACATTGTATTGCGCGAAGGCCCCATTTAGGGTCATGCATCTAAACACTTAACAAAGAAAGTAAACTCACAGTGTTACAGACATTTCATTTACATTTCTGTCGAATAGCCTAGACGGTTTCTCTTAGATTATATTTGACTCTGATATCATAATAGAACCTACATGTATATTACATTGAGGTTCGTTTACTCGTTTCAGGAAAAAGCAGATGGATCAGTCCTTTGACCAGTCAAAATGGTTTAGAGCACCTGCCATGTGCATTTAAAAATCCTTTTCGCTTTTACAAATATGTTGATAGACGTATACGCCTATTTGAAAAACAGCCCTTTCAGAAGTAAAGACAACATTGGCTGAAGTATGGTGGCTGATTTCTGCAATTCGCACCTTCGCTATTTCGTGGTTTCAATTTTAAGGCGAAATAGCGAAGTAGCGATGCGAAAGGGCGATGCGAAGTAGCGATGCGAAATAGCAAAATAGCGATGCGAAATAGCGAAGACACAAAGCACTTTTGCTTCGCTATTTCACATCGCCCTTTCGCTATTTCGCTACTTCGCTACTTCGCTATGTCGCTACTTCGCTATTGCGCTACTTCGCTATTTCGCTACTTCGCTACTTCGCTACTTCGCTATTTCGCTATTTCGCTTTTTCGCTATTTCGCTATTTCGCTACTTCGCTGTTTCGCTATCTCGTTACTTCGCTGTTTCGCTATTTCGTGCCTTCGTTGTACGCAATATTCACTGAGGGTTTGAGTTTTCCTATTTTCTATATCACAGTGAATATACAGCTCTCTATAAAAAAAATATGGATATCAACAAAGTACCTTTCCGAAGATCACAATTATTAATGTTTTGAAACTGTTAAAAATAATTGCCGATCCTTGAAAAGATTATAATTGCGTGTGTTATGCGATAAATATTTTGATATCATGTATCTTCAATGACATAAGAATAATATAAACTACCAACGTGAAAACGGCTAAAATCGACCCTCACTAATTGAGATCTATGTCCCGATGACAGAACTTGTTAGTATGTGTTAAACTTAACAAATTCTTTGAGTGTCTACAAACCGACCATCAACCTGTCTACGAACCCACCTATATTTCTTTCTACAACACTACCCCTTACGACCCCGAGTCTTCGAAAATAAGTTTATACATATCCAAACAAACATTCTACTCAATAAAAAGGATAATGATATGTCATTTTGTTATATTGAAACTTCTTCAGAGGATAAGCATTCAAATACCTATCACGTATAATGCCAAAATTACATGTCCCTGCGTTGGTGTGAATACACTAAATCATTCGATATAGTGATATCGTTTTAAATAGCTCGTTCTAACTAATTAAGTTCATTCAAGAGTGATTGTTGAATTTATTATATATAATTGTCTTGTAATTTATAATCTTGTTTTCCGTTTTGTGAGATCCTTTAATTTCCGAAAGATAAAGTGGTACTGAGCTTTTAAGAGAAATAATAGCATACCCTTCTCCATTAATGCTTATCTGATTTTATTTCTTAATTGCTGTGGGAAAATCAGGAGATGACATGAAAAAGATCAAAATAATATACTTAACAGCAAAAGAAACGTCGTTTTTGATCAGTGCATTAGTCATGATTTATGTAAAGGTGTACCTTCTATTGAAATGATGTTTTATGTAAAATTTACAAATTGTAAAAGTATACATTTTAAAAACCAAATTAAACTTTGTTCATTAGTAACCAAGAGTTACACGAAACATGTCATTAAACATTTCAAATTGTACTTTCCATAATGATGAATGAAGAAGTCCGGATTTAATAGCAATTCATTATTAATTGAATACAGGGCATTTCATTTGTTGTTAAATTCAACCATTTTTTCATTTTTATTTTATACGTATTTTTCGACTAAAACATATCTTGTAGGATGTACATGTTATCACTGTGTTTCGGTATTAGGTTGTTTCATATTGCAAACATTGGTTGTTTTGTTAACGGAGAGAAGGCTTTGGTTTACTAAACATCGTTATTTGAATTAAGACACCAAATCAAATATTTCAAAATTGTTATTTTTGTGTGTAGGTGATTAATTACCCAACGTTAATGTTCATTTCAGAATTGTTCTATTTCACGAAAATCCTTATGTACATTGTACATTGCAAACACTCTCAGAAGCATCCTACAAAAAAGCACATAAATAATAGCCAACAAGATGCATTTACAATAATTTTCAAAACCATAATATTTTCTATATGATAATTAATTAATAAAAAACAATAACATAATCTTTGCATGAAATTGACATATGCTGATTAAATTTAAATCATCCTCCACCCATAGAAATTGTTTGGGGGATATCGAAACGGGCTCGGTCCGTTCGTCCATCCGTCAGTCCCTTTTTCGTTTCTGGAGCAAAACTCAATAACTGTAAGACCTAGCTCAAAGAAACTTGCTATACGGATCAATCATTATATGTAAATGTGCCTTTTCGGGCTTCCACTTTTTGGGATTATTATTTATGGTGATTTCGATGGAAACGTAACTTAGATTTTCATTTCTGCAACAAAAGTCAATACCCGTAGGACCTAGCGCAACGAAACGTGGTGTATGAATCATTTATAATGGTAGATGTGCCTTTTGGGGGTTTCAACTTCTTTGAAACAATAGATTTGGCAGTGTCTATGGAAACGTAACTTCCAGAACAATACTAAAAAACTGTAGGACCTAGCTCATCAAAACAAAGTCATATGGATCATTCAGAATGTTTAGATGTTTTTTTATTCCAACTTCTTTATTTAAGCACTGTTATTAAAATACAAAGAAAGTTGCATTGTGAAACGATTGATAACAGTTAACGACACCAGAAAGGAGAGGTACTCAAGCTTAATATCCATTCGACAAATGTAGTCATGGGCCGATGGCCTACACTATTGCTGTAATAAAGAATGAATATCCATTGTTTACGTTTCCAAATGCGGGCGTGCGTGCGTACAGGTACTTAATTTAATGCAACATCTTTATTAACTGCAGTACCAACGATTTTCTTATTTGTGATACAGCTTGAAAGCAAAAAAATATCGGTGGCCGCTTTGCTTAACGTAAAAGCCATTCCGTATTATGAAAACTATGAAGTTACAGATAAACCCTATATTGAATATCATTTTATCGTTTGTTTAAAGTTTTTAGATGAAAGTACATTCAAAATCGCGCTCGTTCCTGTTTTTCAGCAATACCTTTCCACCAATGCACAACCGACCATTAATACTTTGATATGCCTTATTGATATCTGAAAGAAAACAATATGCTATGAATACATTAAATATTTTAGAAAACTTCAGATTTTCAAATGGTAAAAACAGCTTGAACATAAATACAAACTTGTTTAATATATTCCTACAAATGTTATTTTCTCATTTAATATTTGTGTCCGATGTTAAATGAGGCAAGACTCATTGACATTATAGTTATCTTAGTTTTTTGTTAATGTTTGTGTTCATTTTCGAGTTGTTTAGACTTTAATGATGTAATGTTTGTAATGATTAGGGGAGACCAGGGCAAAGCGCGCCCCTAACATATAAACGTGTTTTCTGGGCATATTAACATATGTTATGGGCATATGTTAAGAATGCAACTTGCAGCATGTCTCTTATTCTCATCAGATAAGCTATATGACAAATGCTTGTTAATCTACCATGCCTGCATAAATAGATATTAACGAAAATGTATTTCGACAAAGGCGGTGCACTTTGCCCCGTAGATTGAGGCAAAGTGGCCCATGCGAAATGACACACATTTGTGATATGTCAAACACCTATTATAAGCCAATACCATACAAAAACTTTTTTTTTAAAGTTCCATGCAGCTCACAGGCACCCTTATGAAAACTGAACAAATAATAACAATCTAAGCTATGTATTCAAAGAAGGAAAAATATGTTTTTATTTGACATGGACCTATATTTTCGAAGATCTTATCCAAAAACTTGCATGATTACTATATACGAATTTATTGGAACTATTGGAGTCTTGACAATTTAACTCATTTATTATCGGAAACCAGCAAATATATGAAAGAAAAAAGAAATTGATTGGTTTGAAAAACATATTTAACATTTTACAAACATTTTATGTCTGTCGGACTTGCCCATACCGCCTATGTTCTTAATTGTTTAGGGATAAAACAAAAGATATGATGAATATCAAACTAATATTAAAAAATCAAAGAAAACATATGTGTTTTAAATGAAACATAAACACTATAACATATTTTTATACTTCATTTTAAAACCAACTTAAAAAATATATGAAAATAATAGAATGAAAATAACAATTCTATTTTACTATATTTGCTTCTAAAACCAATTGATAACTCTGAAACTATAATGGTTGACCATGTACATGTAGTAAATAATAACTCGGTACCGAGGGGTTATTGAAAATAACCTCGCGAGGGCGTAGCCCGAGCAGAGGTTATTTCCATAACCCGAGGCAAACGGGTTATTATTTGACTTACACTCCCGCGGAAGACTCCTGCAGTGGTTTCACCTTTGTTTATATACAATTAATTTAAAAACGTTTTACTGATATCATTCGTGGGTTTATCATGTCTTGATAAGAACAATATTTAAGAAAGCCTCAGATTAGGGTTTTAGAAAAAAATAGAAAATAAAAGCCATTTTATTACGGTGTTTCAACTAAATTGGTTTACATACAAATACTTGAAAAAACGTTTTAGTGATCTATTTTGCGGGTTTGATATGTCTTGATAAGAATACTATTTTAGACTGCTTACAATACCCCCTGCTTAGGGTTTTAGAACTAAAAACTTGATTCCTTACATTTAAAACTATTTTATTGCAATATTAATATATATTTATAAGGGAAAATTAAAAAAACAAACATGACATACAAACATTTACATCGATTGGCATGGAGCCTCGGTAGCTCAACAGGTAAGAGTGCTGCTTTACAACATAGAGGTCCCTGGTTCGAATCCTGCTTTCGTTGTTCCCAAATCTTAACTTTCTTGTTTGATTAAAAATCCAAATTTTACAAGTCCAATTGTTTGCGATTGTTTACAATCTTATAACCCACCAAGGTGGTTATGAGATAACCAACCTACATATTACTTCTAATGACACACACGCTTTCAATGTATGCACATTGTTTCTACAAATTGAAAATTCAAAGAAGCAAACACATTTAAGAAACGCACCACTAAAAACTGTTATTATTTGAATATCATTCGAACAGGCGGGAACAGATTTAAAATATAGAAAGAAGGACCATAACAAAAAAAAGCACATTGCCTTGGTCTTCAAGATCGTTGAATTCAGTTTGTAATGAAATACGTATCGAGTCAAAAAGTAGAACCAATAACAAGGTACCAATCAGTAGTTTTTCCACCGTCTGAGTATGAAATAGAAGATAATTCAATTGCCCATTACGCAAGCTACGTTACGACATATTACATATATGACTATAATATGACGCGGTCATACCATAAAGTCTATATAAGACCGTATACCTTACTGTAACCAATGCTGTAACCCTTGACGTTACCCTAGGTCTTGCATTGCTCTTACTTTAAAGTTATAATTGTAACCGTAACCATCATCTATGCAGGTTGGTTATCTCATAAACACCTTGATTGGTTATGAGTTTTGTCAACCAAGGCAAACATGTTGACTTTATTTATATATTGTATATTATATATATTATTATATTATATATTATTAATATTTATACTATATGTTGTAAAACAGCGCCCTTGTCACTTAAGATAGCGAGGATCCATGACCGCTGATGAAGATTTTAATATGTACAAATATATAATATTGAAATTTATTAAAATGTGGCTCTTTAATGCAAGGAATCTAGTTCTAAGTTTCAAAACCTCAAGAAAGGTATTGTAATATCATATTGGTTTCCTTCAGCCATGACACTAGAAGTCCGCTAAGAATATACATAAACCAGTGTACATTTATTGCATATACGTGATATAGTTTCAAAACAGTGTAGTTGTGTTCCAAAAATGTGTTAGCCATGTTTTTGCCCGACTGCCTGAACGTTATGACAATAATGTTGGCTCGGCCTACGCCCTCGCGAGTTTTTATACCGTAACCCTCATTTCGCACCTCATAAGTTCAAAGACAGGTAAGGTAATCGATCTCGAAAATTTTCAGAAGTGAAACCGCGGGATTTGAACCCACAACCCTTCGCTCTGTAGCCCAAGACTTTTACCATTAGACCACAAAGGATTGGTGAATATGAAGGGATTTATTTGTGAGGTCTTTGCTGCTCTCCTAGAACTTGATGATATTAAACTGCGCTCTACTGTACACTTTATACGTCAGAGATGTGGTGTATCTCAGTAACAAACATTGATAACGCCCTTAATTTGATTATGCTATAGCGTTCTGGCAAAATCTCCAAGATAAAACATTTCATGGAAGAAAAATGGAGATTCGAACACAGAGACACTCACTTCGTAGTCCAAGATTCTACCACTAGACCACAAAGGATTGGTAAGTGCGAAGGGTTGACTGTTGATATCTATTCTGCTCTCCTCAAACTTTAAAAGTTAATTTTCACTGTTCACCTTCAATGTTAGAAATGTGATTTTATTTTCCGCGTTCAAGTAAAATTTATAAATGTAATATTCTAAAAAGTAGAAAAGTTTGGGATTCGAACCCTCAACCTTTGAAACTGTAGTCAAATATTGTACCAGTGGACCACAGGGGATTGGTTAGTATAATGCAATTGACAGTTGATATCTATTCTGCTCTCCTCAAACTTTAAAAGTTAATTTTACTGTTCACGTTATATTTTAGAAATGTGATTTTTTTTGGTATATGAAATTTGCAACAACCTCATCTTCTAGCGTTCAAATAAAATATCTAAATGTAAATTTTAGAGAAGAATAGAAGAACGTATGGGATTCGAACAATAACCTTTCAAACTGAAGCCCAAGACTGTACCACTAGCCCACATGGGATTGGGTAGTAAAAAGGTATTGGCTATTGACGTCTTTTCTGCTCTCCTAAAAATTAATGAAATTAATTTTGCGCTTTAAAGTTAAATATATGTTTATTCGGTATATACGTAATAGATTGCACCCTCATCCTCGGGCGTTCAAGCTACGCGCCCTCGGGTCTTCCCTAGGGCAAACGCCTCTCTTTGCTAGAACGCCCTTGGATAAGGGTGTTATCTATTACGTAACCTCCTTCCATAACCTTCTACGTCACATAGTGTACATAACTGTAACCCTCGCCTTCCCTAACCCTCTGTTTAACCCTCGTTTCCCGAACACTCGCTTATAGTATACAATACCGTAACCCTCACCCTCCCTAACCCTCTGCTTAACCCTCGTTTCCCGAACACTCGCTTAAAGTATATAATACTGTAACCCTCGCCTTCCCAAACCCTCTGCTTAACCCTCGTTTCCCGAACACTCGCTTATAGTATACAATACCGTAACTCTCACCTTCCTAACCCTCTGCTTAACCCTCGTTTCCCGAACACTCGCTTTTAGTATACAATACCGTAACCCTCACCTTCCCTAACCCTCTGCTTAACCCTCGTTTCCCGAACACTCGCTTATAGTATACAATACCGTAACCCTCACCTTCCCTCACCCTCTGCTTAACCCTCGTTTCCCGAACACTCGCTTTTAGCATACAATACCGTAACCCTCACCTTCCCTCAACCTCTGCTTAACCTTCGTTTCCCGAACACTCGCTAAAAGTATACAATACCGTAACCCTCACCTTCCTAACCCTCTGCTTAACCCTCGTTTCCCGAACACTCGCTTAAAGTATACAATACCGTAACCCTCACCTTCCCTCAACCTCTGCTTAACCTTCGTTTCCCGAACACTCGCTAAAAGTATACAATACCGTAACCCTCACCTTCCTAACCCTCTGCTTAACCCTCGTTTCCCGAACACTCGCTTATAGTATACAATACCGTAACTCTCACCTTCCTAACCCTCTGCTTAACCCTCGTTTCCCGAACACTCGCTTTTAGTATACAATACCGTAACCCTCACCTTCCCTCAACCTCTGCTTAACCTTCGTTTCCCGAACACTCGCTTTTAGTATACAATACCGTAACCCTCACCTTCCCTCAACCTCTGCTTAACCCTCGTTTCCTGAACACTCGCTTAAAGTATACAATACTGTAACCCTCACCTTCCCTCACCCTCTGCTTAACCCTCGTTTCCCGAACACTCGCTTTTAGTATACAATACCGTAACCCTCACCTTCCCTCAACCTCTGCTTAACCTTCGTTTCCCGAACACTCGCTAAACGTATACAATACCGTAACCCTCACCTTCCCTAACCCTCTGCTTAACCCTCGTTTCCCGAACACTCGGTTATAGTATACACTACTGTAACCCTCACCTTCCCTAACCCTCTGCTTAACCCTCGTTTCCTGAACACTCGCTTAAAGTATACAATACTGTAACCCTCGCCTTCCCAAACCCTCTGCTTAACCCTCGTTTCCCGAACACTCGCTTATAGTATACAATACCGTAACCCTCACCTTCCCTAACCCTCTGCTTAACCTACGTTTCCTGAACACTCGCTTATAGTATACAATACTGTGACCCTCGCCTTCCCTGGCAGTGTGAAGTTGGTTACTTATTCCTTATTCCTTATTCCTTATTCGATATTCAGTTTTTGCAGTTACTTATTCAGAAATTGCCGAGGAATACGTGCACCACCTTCTAAGTATACTCAATTTAAAGGTAATTCAATTGCCCATATAGTGAGGTATCTTACGTCATAATACATGGAGGCGGTCATACCGTAATGTCCCAAAAAACAACACTAAGTACCCCTATATTGTATTTGTCTCAAACAACAACTTCTGAAGGTGCCAAGGAATACGTGCACCACCTTCTAAGTAAACTTAAATTAATGGTAATTCAATTGCCCATCCAGTGAGGTATCTAACGTCATATTACATAGAGGCGGCCATACCGTAATGTCCCAAAAACCAACACTAAGTACCCCTATATTGTAGTTGTCTCAAACAACAACTTCTGAAGGTACCAAGTGCACCACCTTCAAAGTATACTCAAATTAAAGGTAATTCAATTGCCCGTCCAGGGAAGTTTTTTTTACGTCATATAACATAGAGGCGATCATACCGTATTATCTCAAAAACATTCAGTATGCGCACCAATTTTCAAGTTCAGGTTTCAGGTTCATTGGTCAGTTTTGAGATGGTCTACCAACTTAAAACAAAGGGCTTTGTAAAATTTTAACTTTATCATGTAAGAACATGAGTTGAATTCGAACCCGGGACCTCTATATATTCAAAGTGATTTGGTTATGCCATGCCTGTATTGCTAGTTAATTTGTATTTAATTATATATCTACAGCAAAATTCAATATTCTATGACTATTTAAGGAATCAAGTTAATACTTTTTAAAGCTAACTCAGATTTGTAATATAAATTTGTTTCCCCTTCAGTCAAGACACATTAGACCTGCAAAGAGTAACAGAGCAAACAGTATGCATAGGAATTAATGTTTATAGGTAACTTTGTAAGTAAACAGGATTTTCGCTTGGAGTGTTACCCAATTAAATACCAAGATCGCCTGGAAATTATGGATGCGAACTCTATTCGGGCTATGCCTTTTGTGTATATTTGCTTCTCGTCATCGGCCTGTTTTGTACAAAATAACTTTCTCAGTGCCATTACCTCTACTTAACCCTCGTTTCAATACCGTACTTTTAATTTTAATCTCCAAACTAAAGCTCTAAGTAACTCTTGGTTCCCTTGCCTCACCTAATGCTAAACCTAGTAAATGATAACACGGTACAGAAGGGTTATGGAAAATACACTCGTGAAGGCGTAACCCGAGCTATGTTATTGCCATTACCCGAGACAATCAGGTTATGTGTTGGCCTACACTCACGAGGAACATTCCGGCAAAGATTTCATAGGGAAACGGTGGTTATGAGATAACGATGCAAAACGTGGTCACTGCATAAAACCTAAAGTTTAAACAAAGGTATAAATTCACAAGGTATGACTTTAAACTTATTGAAAAAAGAAGAGCTATAACCACCCAAGGGGTGTAACCAACTGTAAACTTTACTTTCCCTTACCCTCTATATAAACTAGTTTAAAATACCCTCACTTAGTATAAAGACTTTAACCCTTGCCTTGTCATTTCCCTCTTGGTATTACGTGATTTCATAACCCTCATTTTACCGTATACCTTACTGTGACCCTTTTATTGCCCTATCCCTCTACGTTACCCTCGTCTTCATTATTCTCACATTACCGTCTACCTTATTTGTAACTCTTGTCATACCCTAATTCCGTGCAAAACCCTTGTTTCTATGGCCCACACTTGACTGTTGATATAAATCCCACTCTAATCTTCTACGTTTCCCATGTTGCAGTAACCCTCGTTTAACCATCAACTTTACTGTGAACCTCACTCTTCCCTCTCGTTTTACGCATCACTTATTTTCATAACCTTGCTTTGCAATAGCACCTACGTTACCGTTTCCATAACTCGCACTCAGAGAATATATTTCTGTAACCATCGCTCTAACCCTCTACGTAAGCCTCGTTAAGCGGAACCTCGCTTCACCGTTTACCTTACTGTTACCCTCATTCTGCCTTATCTGTCTATGTTTTACTCTTTTCATAGCACTACCACTTCCGCATACATCACTGTTACCCTCACTTTGACCTTACCCTCTATAACCCTCTTGTCCATATCCCTGGCCTTACAGTATACCTCACTAACCTAACTGTAACCCTTTCTTTTCACAATCCTTCTACGTAACCCTCGTCTCTATAACCCTTCCATTGCGAATGCATAACTGCGACCCTCGCTTTGTTCTAAACCCCTAAGTAACACTCGTTTCCATAACCCTCATTTTTATTGTATGCCTAACATTACACCCCTTGGGTTGTTATATCTCTTCCATTCTCAATAGGTTTTAACTCTTAACTACCCTCCTTCAGGTGTTCACTCGTCACTCCCCAGGAAGTTATTGCCTTTGGTCTATTTGAAGCAAAACGGTTGGTTAAGAAATGGTTAACACACCCACCCAATTGGACTAAAAGTTAGATTTTTTTTAAAAACAAGGACTTTAATATTTTTTAACATCGAAAGTGGGATTCCAACCGGGCATCTCTGTGCTGTCAAGCAGCGCCTTTACCGCTTAAGCCTCCGAGGATCCATTAATTCACATACATTGTTTGGTCATGTCTTTATTTCTATTTCTCCCAAACATAGATATCTATATTAAATTGAAATAGTTGTTTAGGTAAGGAATCAATTTTTTAATTATAAAAATATATAAGTATACCTGTATGTTTAGTTTGGGCAGGACTTGTTAAACCCAAAAAGGGTAGCGTTAAAACGTTCCTAATTGATTTTATATATTTTTAGTTTAAATCAATGAAAGAGTGATCCACTAGTGTATAAGCCAAATGAAAAACAACCAATTGCCTCGGGTTAAGACAATACACTTACATCGCAGTTGGTTTGCCTTAATCCCTTGGTACCTGGTTATTATTTTCTGGGTAAACATCACTTTTCCCTAATCCTCTACATAAACCATGTTCCATATCCCTCGCTTTACCGTATACCTAGCTGAATCCGTCACTTTGCCCTTACCCTTCACTTAGCCCTCGTGTCCATAACCCTCGCATTACGTATACACAACTACATTACCAATAATTAACATGTTTACTTAACGTAACAATAGCATATTGTAAATTGCTTGTTTTGACAATAATACTTCTTGTGATTTGAAAAATTTGCTTTTTAAGACACAGGCTAGTTCATTTGCTATTTTCATATCACAATTTGCTAAATTGATTCATTCTACAGTGTTTGTGACAAATATGTAGAACTTTATGAATTTGTTATGTTATTGAGAAGTATCTGTCCTTTTTTTACAAAATACTATTGCTATATTTTACAAAATATTTTTTTGTTTGGTTCACATCATACCAGCTATGGAAACTTCAAAATGAACGTAAGCGTCAACTTAATGGATTCTATATAAAATCCAACATTAAGTCCCAGATACTTGCCATTAAATACCTTTAATTTGAGTTTACTTAGAAGGTGGTGCACGCATTCCTTGGTTCCTTCAGAAGTTGTTGTTAGGAATAATTACAATAAAGGGGTACTTAGTGTTGGTTTTCGGGACATTACGGTATGACTGCCTCTATGTAATATGACTTAACATACCTCACTGGATGAGCAATTGAAATACCTTTAATTTGAGTATACTTAGAAGGTGGTGCACGTATTCATTGGTACCTTCAGAAGTTGTTGTTTGAGACAACTACAATATAGGGGTACTTAGTGCTGGTTTTTGGGACATAACGGTATGACCGCCTCTATGTAAAATGACGTATGATACCTCACTGGATGGGCAATTGAATTACTTTTAATTTTAGTATAATTAGAAGGTGGTGCATGTATTCCTTGGCACCCTAGATCGTCTTTTCTGAATAAGTAACTGGAAAAACTGAATATCGAATAAGGAATAAGGAATAAGTAACCAACTTCACACTGCCAGGGAAGGTGAGGGTCACAGTATTGTATACTATAAGCGAGTGTTCGGGAAACGAGGGTTAAGCAGAGGGTAAGGGAAGGTGAGGGTTACAGTAATGTAGACTATAAGCGAGTGTTCGGGAAACGAGGGTTAAGCAGAGGGATAGGGAAGGTGAGGGTTACAGTTTTGTATACTTTAAGCGAGTGTTCGGGAAACGAGGGTTAAGCAGAGGGTAAGGGAAGGTGAGGGTTACAGTAATGTAGACTATAAGCGAGTGTTCGGGAAACGAGGGTTAAGCAGAGGGTAAGGGAAGGTGAGGGCTACAGTAATGTATACTATAAGCGAGTGTTCGGGAAACGAGGCTTAAGCAGAGGGTTAGGGGAGGCGAGGGTTACAGTAATGTATATTGTGTAACGTAGAGGGTTAGGGAAGGCGAGGGTTACAGTAATGTATATTGTGTAACTTAGAGGGTAAGGGAAGGTGAGGGTAACAGTAATCCTCTGCTTAACCCTCGTTTCCCGAACACTCGCTTAACAGTTCATGTATACATGTACATAGTGTTTACCCTCGCCTTCCCTAACCCTCTACGTAACCCTCAATTCCCGAACACTCTCTTGACTGTATACATTACTGTAACCCCCGCCTTTCAGACCCTCTACGTAACCCTAATTCCCTATCACTCCCTTGCCCGTAGACATATCCGTATCCTTTGCCTAGACTTCGTTTCATTACCCAAACTTTACTTTATACCTGCCCTATCGCTGTACGTTACCCTCGTTTCAATAACCCTCGCATAACCATTTACCTAATTTTAACCCTGTGCCTCTATGTAACGGTCGTTTCCATTACAAACTTTTTACTTAAACATTCCCATACCCCTCGTTTTTCCATGACTATCGCCTTTCTTAACTTTAATTCAGATTTACCCTAGCCTTGGTTGTTATTCTCTTTTCCCGTAACCTTCTTCACTCATGAATTAAACCTAGCTACCTCTATCGTTACTCCCATTCCACATCCATTGCCTCACAAACAACTTGTCCCTATGTAAAACATCGTACGAAGTTTTAAACTTATCATAAAGTATAATTATCTATATATTCATATTTTTATTCAATGATTGATCCTTGAGCGATTTTCGGGAAAAAAACTCAAAAATAAGAAATTGTGATTCTATTGAAATATTACAATTCTTATGTACAACATATGGTACATATACAAACATTGGTTAGGTCCTATTCAAACCGATTTCAATGCAAGATATAGCTGAATTGAATATAAAATCTTCTGAAAATGTATTATTGAAAGAAATATGAATAGGAATGTTGTTATGTGCAAGTCTCGACAAGAACATTATGCATTTGATAAATCAAAACGTTGTGTGATAAGCCATTATTTTATCTATTAATATCGACTGTCAAGTACACGGCACTAACTATTTGATTTGATTTTCATGGCATAAAGTTTTGTTCAAGGTAAACATGTCAGACAACATTTTCGTTTGTGGAAATTAATTGATAATCAATATAAATGTGACTTTGATTTACCTACAATACAATCTAACATGCGTGTTTTATCAATAAGATACCTAAGCACAATAAGGACAATTCTTATGGATGAACAACTTCTTTATTCTGTGTAAGCGACGTTTCGACATAGATTCTAATGTCGTTGTCAAGCAAGTGATGTCTATGTCGAAACGTCGCTTACACAGAATAAAGAAGTTGTTCATCCATAAGAATTGTCCTTATTGTTCATCACACCAACTTCTAGAATGCCAATCAAAGAAGATACCTAAGGGTTTCATATCCATCCAACATTTAATATCATTACCAATTACACAATGAAATAAACATAAACTGGAAAAATACAGTAAGGGATATTTGTGATTTTTAAAATCATCTTTTTGGAAGACATAATAATATATACATTTTATGCAAGACATTTAAGAACTATATATTCTTAATAGCGTACATTTGAAAAAAAATAGAGAATCCCGTATTTCAGGTGATCTAAACTTACAAGAAAATGTTAAGTCAGTTAATTCAAACAACTGTTTCAATTATATTCAATTTAGAATTTAGAAATATTCGATTATAGGCAAAAAAATACAATTTTCGTTGGGGGATTGTACCGAAAATAAAGACACGAATATTCGAAATAGTAAAGACGTGAAGTAGCGAAATAACGGAATTGCAAAATAGCGAAGATGCGAAACAGCGAAATAACGAAATAGCGAAATAACTTAATAACGAAATAGCGAAATAGCGAAGTAGCGAAGATACGAAATAGCGAATTAATGAAGTAGCGAAGTAGCGAAATAGCGAAGGAGCGAAGTAGCGAAATAGCGAAGGAGCGAAGGAGCGAAGGAGCGAAGGAGCGAAGGAGCGAAGGAGCGAAGGAGCGAAGGAACGAAGGAGCGAAGGAGCGAAATAGCGAAGTAGCGAAATAGCGAAATAGCGAAATAGCGAAATAGCGAAATAGCGAAATAGCGAAGTAACGAAGTAACGAAGTAGCGAAGATACGAAGTAACGAAGTAGCGAAGATACGAAGGAGCGAAATAGCGAAGTAGCGAATTAACGAAATAGCGAAATAATGAATTAGCGAAGGAGCGAAATAGCGAAGGAGCGAAATTTCGCATCGCTATTTCGCAACTTCGCATCGCTATTTCGCAATTTCGCATCGCTATTTCGCTATTTCGCATCGCTTTTTCGCTATTTCGCCCTAGGCTCAAATAACACGAAATAGCGAAGGTGCGAATGGCAGAAATCAGCCACCATACTGAAGTGAAACTGCCTAATGGAATAAAGAATTGTAATAAAGCCCGTTACAATTTGAATAAGCAGTAATAAGATGCATAACGCGGATTCGAACCCTATAAACTCTTGAACCTGAACCTGTAAACCAGATATACAACAACACTCTAATTGGCCATGCAGAAGGTTATGGAATTTTTTTATTCAGGTTCACAATTCAGTTTTTGTGGTTCAAAAATCAAAACCACTTACACTTTAATACAAGGTTTTATAAATAATAACAATAAATCATTGATACATTATTGATAAATTCTAAATATCTTAATGCAATGTCAACCTATTTGTACTTTTGTCATTGTCATGTTGTCATTTATAACACCTAAGGATTCGATGAATGCCTTGCACTACAATGTTTGCTTTGCCGACTACAATACTTCACTCAACTCGGTTTTGAAATAACGATAGCGAAATTATCAAAAACTGATAAATAGAAAACGACGTTAAGGTTAATTCGATGAACACAGATAAGCAGAACATTCGTTTTATTGAAATGCATACATACATACTTACATCCTATAGAAAGTGCCAAAGCTTGCGGTTGTTAAATCATTGTTAATTATTGTTAATGATAGGATAAAACATTCGATCTCTGCTTCGATTGGTTTCAATAAGAGGCTGAGAATAATATGGCAGACCAAAACATATATTAATCAAACGACAAGAATGATGCGAAAATTTTACAAACATTAGATATTCACAATTGTGATTATTGGATAATAACCTCGAACCCTCCGCTCACTATATTTCCGAATATAATGAGGACAATTTGAAATGTTTTGAATTCTTCTATATATAGTTGAATCTTCTCCGTCTTAACATGAGGCTCTGTCGGATTATATAATCTTAATTACCAGATAGGAGGGTATATGGGTTTGAAGTAAATTTAACCCTAGACGGTTAATAATTTGGAGAAAACACTACTTCTATGTAAACATTATAGCTGGTTCGACTGGCCTTCGAGTAATGATTGTGTTGCCATACGAATGTCACACGAAGCTTGCGCGACGTCGTGAAGGCTTCCTATAACATTCGTGTGACCATGAAGTGCCATTTTCGATACAAATGTTGCGTTTCGTGTAAACCTCGTGTTATCATCGTGACCTTCGGGTAGACTTCGTATATTGTCTGAGTATCCTTCGTGACGCCGTCGGCTCTAACTTCCTCTGGGATCACCATCGGAACACCACCGGCAGTAAAATTGAATTTTGATATTCGTATGATGTTCGGGATATTTGGTCCGGGAATGTGTGACACGGCCATTAGATAAGCCATTTTCTTTGACAGTGACCAATTAATGTCTTTGTGCAGTTTTTTTTAAATTCGATATTCGATAATTTTGTGATTTTGAAGGTTCATAACTCACTCAAGATACTGATAATAATCACATTGCAGCAAAAAATATTGACTTTCATTTTCAATTTTAAGGTAACTTTGATTTTGACTAAAAAATACCAAGTTTTTGTAAAGCCAGCTATTCAGTGACAGTGAATCGTCAACCGCGTGAAGTTTTCGTTTTAACACTGCTAGATGATCGTTCTTTGAAACATCCTTCTTGTTTGCCTGTATATTTGTTTTGTTCATTAATAGCAGTGTTTTTCTGTTTGAAAAAGTGGGCGGGCTTAATTAAGTTCGTTGTGTATATATAGCAGGCCAATATCATGTAGGGCCTACTTTGAAACCTACCTACCTACATTCAAGTGTACTAATGACAAAAGCGCAAACAATCAGTACCATGGGGATACCAGGTCACTAACCCAAGATTTCGTTTCTGTAAGGATGAAATCAATCAAATGGGTAATATTTGAATATAACCAAATTAACAATAATTTATTGTAAAGGTACAAACATGTACTAAATCTGAAGATGATAGTCACTTAAGAGGAATTTTGTAGAGAAATATGAAAAATATTGTTTTCAAAATGTTGACCCCCTGGTCACCTGAATGACAACATTGTTACGATTAACAATTTGGTATGACATACGAACATGTTCACGCAATATGAATGCCGATTTATGTAGTGAAATTTCAACATGATCCGTTTCCTTTTTTGCAATGCTAGAATACCTCAAATACATTTAAAATTACATTATATTTGCAAGAGAATTCGCAGGTACGTGAATAAAAATTATAAGATACCCAGATGTTGATGTATTTATTCAAATAAATGTTTATAATAATTTTCTAGGAGACATGTTACCCAATGTTTTACCTCTATATGTTATCTATAGTTTTAAGTGTTTGCACGCTAAATCAAGCTGTTGCTATAATTTTGTTTCCGACAATTCGAATCCCTGTGCTAACAAGAAATTGATGAATGAGCGAATTGTGTCTATGTTGTATTCCTCAAGTAACTTGGCTATATAAAAGTATGTTAATGTTGAGTCAGAACCGCAACCTCTAATTTTAAGCCAGAATTGATTTATATGAAATGGTGTTATTTATAGTTGTACTTATGTAGTATTTTATGTTTTATCAGGCACTGTCCCTGGCAACAAAATTACATTTAACTTAAACTAAACCTTTCTGCCTTAAAGGTTTTTTACGAGTACAATAAAGAGATTTTACCCTTTTTATTTGTAATATCTAACTAAGGGATTAAACCAATTTTGTAGATTTCAACAGAGAAATGAAGCATTGAGTGTCAGTACATTATGCTGTAACGCAAAAGGAAATAATATGATACAATTTTGAAATTAACTGTAATATACATAAGTCTTGTCTCACATGCAAGGTGTTTTCTTCATATAATCATGTGTCCAGAGCTCGGGAAATATAAGAATTGTGGGTCTTAAAAGGTATATATTTGATATTGACATTGATAATGGTGAATGTGACACTTTGATTCGTTTAAAGCTCATAGATAAACCTATATGGTGTCTTATTTTACCATGCAATAACACGTTTGTTACGTGTCAGTGTAATTTTGATACATGTGATGTGTCTTATAATTTAAAAAGAATATTCACTTTAAAAATAAAATGCGCTTTGTAAAACATAAATAACATGCACTGTGTTTCAAGACAAGACAAGTATATTATAGATCAGAGTGACTGAAAACTGAGACTGAAATTATTCTACAACTAAGTCCTAGAGATAAATCAAAAATAACTGCATTGGTGCAGGGTATGCATTTAGTGCGCAGTCATGGTGCGCAAGTGAAGGATCCACCCAATTGGCGGTTCCTTTGCTAGATGTTTCTCACAGGCTAAATATACAAGTATCACTTGAGTCATCTCAATCTATCCAATAGTCGATTGCTACAGCTCCAGATTTAAATAATGTTGCCACCATGTGATACATAAAAAGCCATCCTAACTCTGAGACCAACAGAGGTGTCATAGTAACACCTGGTATATAAGGAAGGACGACGAGAACAGGTGCGTCTTTCATCTTTTCCGTCCAAGTGTCTCACCTAGACAACTCACCTGAAGTCAACGATGAAGGCCTTAGTCCTTGCACTGCTTGTAGTGGGTGAGTTCATTTTCTGTCTCTATTTCTCCCTAATTTTATACATGTCAATTTTCTGCGTTGAAATGTTTAATTTATTTATTTGTGACATGTTGACATTATCATTTGTTATTTCTTTCCTTAAATTAAACTTATGATACAAATTCTGAATAAGAATTTCGTTATCACGGATTAATTCACTTTGAATAGATGTACGGTTTGTCCACTATGTAGAAATGTCTTTCAGATTTTTTCTTTTATGTTATAGTTTCTTGGTTTAGCTTACAGCAATTTCTTTGGTTTAGCGTATTAAGGTTTAAAGAGCAGTAGCACGTTTTTTTGGAAAAAATGTTTTCTTAAATTTTCAAAATTAAACATTAGTTGATGTCATATGTATTATCTTTAGGAGGTTGTACAACTCATTACTCTATCCAATCAAATCTATTTGCAAGAAATATAATCAGGTATGTAACAAATTCCATTGGCGGCCAGTTTTGTGTGAACACCTTTTATTCATTTGAGGTTAAAAACGTTGTAAAATGGATATTAACTGAACATGGTTTTGTCTTATTGGAAGTGCATTCTGGGATTTAAACACATTGTCTAATAGGTAACATATATTCATGTTCGTTTTAGTGAGATTATACGTGCTACTGTCCCTTTAAGTAAAAGCTACACTGTTAGATGTCAGTCTGAGTAAACCTAGCCTTAATATTATCCGTTTCACTCCTATACTGAGTCTAGGAAGGTCTAGCAGAGGGTCGCGTCAGTCGTCCTTTCTGCGACCTATGACCCTTCAACGTTATACGTACGAAGGCAGACTATTGTGGCTTGGTAAGCTGAGTTCTGATTGGTCAATTCGATACGTGGGCTGACGCGATCCTCTACTTAGCCTTTCTAGACTCAGTATAGGAGTGAAACGGATTATATTGAGGCTAGGTTAACTTAGACTGTGTCAGATGTGTATGTTTAAAATATTTTCACGATACAATTCAAAATGTTTCAAAGCCCACTTTTGATAAATCTTGAATCTTGACAGTTTGAGCATTTCAAGTCGCTTATCGGGTCAGGGATTAAACCGGTAACGCTTTAAACGTTTAGATTATTTGACGTGAATACAGGCTATTTACTCAGAGATAAATCAATGTCAATCGTAAAACAATTTAAACAGCAAGTTTTAATTTAGGGGGGTATGTATGCTACTAAACGGATGGGTTAGTTTCGAAGGAGTTTTGCTTTCGGAACAATGTTTCTTTCCAAAGGTGTAAATTTAAAATAGTTCTCAAGAATCATATTATCAGGTTTAATATCAAAATCACTAGCAAGTAGTTAAAACTTATTTTTTGACCATTCCAGTTTCAATTCTATGCAAACCTACATCTTGTTCTTTTTATTGTCCCAATCCATAATGATTTAGTCTTTTCGGCACTTATCCTGTTGTTTTTTACTGTGTTTTGTACTATTTACTCCTTTCTAAGCTCCTACTTCATTACTATTCCTCTGCTTGAAACGTTGCATTTAATGAACAAAGAAGTTGTCATCCATATATTCTTCTGCATAATTATTTTTTGATGTTCATGTATCATTGTTGGTAGTACTTTTTAAATTATATTAGTAATAGATGCAGAGGCTAGTTTGTATGAAGTAAGGAGGGATATAGGGCGCCATTTTTTAAAGTAGGACTAAGTTGTGTTTTATTTTGGTAATACTTTGCATGTCATCAATCCGTTGTGTTCTTGACATTGTACCAGTATTAAAGGCATAATTCAAAGCCTTGATAAGATATCTTTGAAGATCCAGCCAAAACATTTTAGAAATTCCATCTGGACCAGGGCATTTTCATTCTTCATTTTTATAAGTGCATCTAGAACCTCATTAGTAAGTTTACCGTCAAGGGATGTAGATGTAAATCTAGACTTGGAGTTGGTATTTCACTCAAATGGTTAAATTGTGTATATTCATCACTAGTATTTTTTTTTTGTAATAATGTCTTACTTCCTGAACAATAACACCTTGTGAATCATAAATATTTCCATCACTATTTTCAAGTTTTGATATTGATTCGAAATGCACGACTTTTTTAAAGGTTCTTCCCATTTGGCTTTTGTTCTTATGGAAGAACCTTGAGTCTTACTTTTTATAAAAACAAATCCAATTATAATCTTATTTCTTTAATTTTGCCTTGTAGTACATGTATTTCTCTTTCCTTTTTGTTTTCAAGTAAAGTTTCTTTTAGTTTATTTTCTGAGGCAAAGTTTAATTGTAATAATTTTCTTTCACTGAAGGATATCAATCCGTAATATCTCCACTGACCTATTCTGACTTTATAGCTGTATTGCGATTTGAAATTTTGAAAACATTTCAAAAGATTGTTCTTTGTTTCACCTTTTAAGTTTCAAGGTAAACTTCCATACTAAGCACTACCTTTTGTCAAAGGTAATTTTTCATAGAGCTTCATAGTTGTTATGTTCAGTTAAATTATCAATCATGTTTTCGCTTCAAATGAGTGTTGCAGAAAACGGAAACTTTGCACACAAAAAAACAATTATACTAATGTGTAAATATGTGGGCATTAAAGGATTATTTGACTGAAGTTATCATTGACCTTTTGAAGAAAAATTAAGTTCGACGTATTTATGCTTGTTACAGATTTTACAAATTACGACGGATGTTGATTTTTTAAAAAGGTTTTTTTAGTTATATGGTTAACTTTTGAAGGCAAAAATCCTTTGGAAAGGTTTACTCATGAAACCATTGCTATCCTGTCTTTATTCAAAAGGAGATGACTGGTTATCTGAAATGCTTCGATATTATATTTTGATACTCTTGAAATTCTCACGAGTTTAACAGCCAATCAAACATTTATTTACATTTATGAGACGTGGCAATCTTTATGGTGTTGGTCATTACAACGGTTTATAATTATGCAGGCGTTCCAAAGAATTATAGTATACACCAGAATACAGTGAATACAACACATCCATTCAAAGTGATTCACTTCAAGATATTATGATAACTAAAAGCTTAGCTCTAAGATTTATCACCTTGAGCCCTACGTTTGCAGACTGTAAAATCGAACTGAATTCAACTTAAATCGACAATATGCGATTTCATGGTGATTGATCCTTCTGCAACCAAAAACATTTTCTTAAGCCAATAATCAGGATTTGGATATGTATCAAAGCTATCGGAAATTGCCACATTTAGCCTTTTTAAAGGGAAAGGTTATAGTTATATACCTCATAATCCGGACCCCTCAATTACTCCTGAGCCATTATAAAAATATCCCTGATACAGCTCTTTTCTGAAATTGTCAGTTTAAAAGTTTTTGATTTTACTTCATATTGTTGGGTGTTATTATTCATCACAAACATAAATATATCCATGATACTGGAACGCACTAGGGTAAACAAATAAGTGAACAAGCTTTCGGTCAGCAGATGCATGACCATTTGCATAGACAAATGCTACAGTTGACTAAATCATATTAAACAGTTGATAACGTGTAGCGCCACATAAGGCCTAAATAAATGTACTTTAGGATTAGTTTGTAAATGTTTGGGGTTCTGTTTAATTCAAAGAGGAATAAGTTCAATTCCAACATCAATTACAACAAATATAAGTGTAATCAATTTGTTCAGAAACGATCGCCATGGGCATAGATATATTTTCAAATGGCTCAAACGCTCAAACAATCCTAAATGTAATCAAACGTGCTCCAAAACGATACAGGATAACACATGCACACCAGGGTCCTGTTTCACAAAAGGTTAAGGTGGCCTTAAAGGGACAGTCCTGTCGAGGTATTTTTGTGGAAACATAATTCAAGAGTACATCCCTGTTCAACCTTGTATTTAACTTCAACATGATCATTTCACACTTATTCTTGAATATGTTAGTGAGGGTAACATTTTGGTTATTTTAGATTTAGGTTGTTACAAAGAACATATTGCCTCATTGCACCTTCTTATATTTCCTTTCCCCAAAAAATACCCCGATAGGACTGTCCCTCTAAGTCACTAAGGTATCCATAGTGCAATGTTAAAGAGACGCTGTATAACCTTTTTTAAATATATTTTTCATAAGATATTGGTCAAATAACTATATAACATAAATATTAGGCCAAAACAGCAAAGATACACAGTTTCTCAATGAAACTACAGCTAAGTAAACATTGCGTAACAAGGCGTCTGCTTGTCACCGTCCAGCGACAGACCAATATAATACGAGGCTGAGAGACCACAGGAAGAGGATACCGGATATGACGTGGCAGAAGATAAAGCGTTCGTCTGCTTATATGGAAAATGATAGGCGAAATATTTGTTGTGTTGTAACACTCTATCAGTTTAGTGCTTTGTCCTAAAACAGCAGACCTGTAACTTTATTGATAAATAAGTTATCGCCAGTTCAGGTGGGGTCAATTGTCCTATTTCCGATCATGCAGTGAAAATTGTAAAAATTAACCAAACTGACTTTATTTTCTTTGATAATGAATGCACATTCATAAAAAAGGAAAAAAAGTTACGTTTTTGGAAATATTTATTCGTTATTTTGTCTGACAAATGACGAAATATTGTTATTATTTTTCTATTCTAACCACAACCGTAAGAGTCTAAGAAAACTGTTTTGTTTAAAATGTGCATCGACCGTTTTTGAAGCTTTGGCACATGTTTACGGACTAGATGTGTTTTTAAAACTTTCTAAATAGTGAACTTCTTAAACATGTTGGTTTCATCAGAAGGATCATGTCACCAAAACGTAGCCATATAATTTTTACCACGCATGATATGCACGTGAAATCAGTTGGTTACGGGTATAAAAGGCCCCTGTATTTAATATTTCACACCATAATTCGATTACAATGCCGAGATTAACAACAGAAGAGCGGGAAAGAGCGATTGGAATGCTGCAGACTGGGTCCCCTGATGGAGAAGTTGCCGCATTCGGATGTCATCGTCTCACCATTCTTAGGCTGCGTGGACGTCTACAACAGACTGGATCGACTCGAGACCGAGCTAGAAACGGCAGGCCGCCAGTGACAACCCCAAATGAAGACCGGTACCTGCTTCAACTGCAATTGGACACCGAATCAGTCCCCAGACGGTGAGAAGAAGGCTCCGACAGAAGGCCGATGCAAGCAATGCTGTTGACGCGCCGACTTCGACAAAACAGAGTTGCTTGGGCAGGAAATGTTCGACGAGGTTATTTTCCGACGAAAGTCGGTTCCAGATGCACGTAGCAGACGGGAGAAGGAGTGTCTACCGTCGCCGGGGTGAGAGGGAGGCACGCTGCTGCGTACAGGAAGTTATCCCTTTCGGTGGAGGCAGCGTCATGGTCTAGGGTGGGATACGCGGCAACGCAACCACCGACCTCATTGTCATTGACGGCAATCTGACGGCGAAGAGGTACATTGACAGGGTCCTACAGCCAGAGGTCATTCCATGACGTTTCAGTACCTCAATGTCAACAACGTCCACGTTTTGCCTTGGCCTGCCAGATTGCACGATATGAATCCCATCGAGAACCTCTGGGATTACCTCGATCGAAGGATCCGTCAACGTCGACACCAACCACACACACGTCAACAACTTATTGCTGCATTGATGGCCGAAAGGAGGCAGATACCAGCTGCTTTCATCAGACGATTGACTGTTTCTGAAGACCTTTCATTACCTGTTGAAAAATTATCATTAGGTGAAACTACTCCCCTACTGCTACGTCATAGAAGGTAGACACACCCGGGACACGCTTCAGTGACCACAGATTCTGTTCGTCGGGGCTAATTAAGCAGTGTAATTTAAAGCCGTATTTAGGCAGGTTACTGTCCGATTTCGAAAATTCAAAGTTGACTCTAATTTAAATTGAAAGCCCCTTTTTATGAATCCCGAAAGTGGCCATAGACCATTTCAGCCCCTCTTTAAGAGGTGGCAATAAGTCGCTTTGTGCAACGACCCAAGTACTAATACAGCCATTTAAACTTAAGTCAACACCACAACTAACGTCAACAAGAACAATAAATAAGGAGTGGAAAACCAAACAATGTAAAACAACGTCCAACTTGGTAATAAAAGCCTTTTTTACCAATTTATTCATTGACATTTTTATGAAACGATGACTTTGACATCAGAAAACTTTGGACAAAATACATGTACAAAATTAGGAGATAAACCTAGTGTGTTTTAAATTTTCGTGGTCTAACGTAGATTCGAAACCTGTTGATGTCTTTGGAGCCTAACGATTTGTAACAGTCGTCCGTTGATTGTATAGATTGTCTTTCAGCTGTCGGTATCATCTTACACTAATAATAATCATTATTGCAATTTAGTTAAATCTTTTGATCATACTGTTTAATGTAAACCGAAAATCAACAAGGGTACCAAAAATAATTTAGTTTTTAGTTGTTTACTCATTGCAACAGTTCCTTTGTTAATAAACTTGATGATCCTGATTGCAGCTATAAATGTATCAACTGGAGAGACAAAAACATGTGCTGAGTGTGCAACAGATTATGGTACAGCTAGTAAAACTACCGAAGTGGAAAAGTGCACGTAAGTGGAAAGTAGTCAAGGTCCATGATTTATTAATCATCTGTCAATTGTTGTAAGGGTTTAGAATACTTAATTGTAAAGATAGTAAACCTTAAAAATAGGTTAATGCGTCAAAACTAGGCTAGTGACAATAATGGTTGGCTTATTATTATTTTGAATAAATTAAACGTTTGTCTAAGTTATATGTCCTTTGATTGCAAATTAATTGTGTTAATATTTCTGTATTGGTCGAATAATCCGTCCATTTCCCGTGTATCAATCTCTGTCTTTGTTATGTGCTGTATAGAAAACCAAGACATAAGTATTGATAAATAAAATATGGTGAGGTTTCAACTTCATCACCAAAGTCTTACTTTGCTGATTTTGCATTATGTGTTTTCCGATCTGGAAGGCCCACTTATATTTCCCTTGCGTTTTATTTTGGTATAACACTCCATAACCTTGACTGGACTCGGCTTAATATATTTTAAATAAAGTAGCGCCCCGCAAACCGTGTAACGTTTATCTAACTAGCGATCTATACTAAAAATTATGATTTGAATTACCTTTTCTGTGATATATATTTATGCATTATTACTTGAATCAGTTAGCAGTACCAGTAGGCATGTTTATATAGATATAAATTGAACGCCAAGGAAATGTTACACCTCTTTCAATTTAAATATCACTAAAAGTTATGAACTCGGGGGAATGTTGTGTTTCAAACTCCCATGTATTAGACATTAATTACATCATAATAATCTACTGATAAATATGTTAACGCCATATTTTAAAGAGTGGGATCAATTGTCCTATTTTCGATCATGCACAAAATCAATAAAGGCATTTTATGATCATGGTATGGCCGTCGTTGGCATTCAAGCCTGCGTGAACTCTTCGCCTCACAGAAAACGTCAGTCTTCTGATGAAAACTTGACGTGTATAAGGTTGCTGCTGTAGTATTCGGAACTTTCGATCAGTGTAGTCCCAGAGGTGCTGTATGGGATTCACGTCCGTGGTTTCGTAATTCCGTAATTCCGAAATGCTTTCGTTTTCGGACCATATCTCAAAAATCATTCAATATCTTTTTACGAAACTTGGTATGTGGTTAGATCTAGTGGTGGACTGGAGCCTTTTGCTATTTTGGTTATTCTGAATTTTTAATTTTTGTCTGGTTTCCATGGAAACAGTTTGAACTTAGTGCATATAGGGGATAGGGTCTGTTTTCGGGCCATATCTCAAAAACTTATCAGTATTTTTTTGACAAACCTTATATCTGGTTAGACTTAATGATGAAGTGGTGCCTTTGGTATTTTGGTTATTCTGATTTTTCTGGTTTCCATGGAAACAGTTTGAACTTAGTGCATATGGAGGGAAGGGTCTTTTCTGGTTATATCTTTAAAACTTTTCAATATTGTTTTACAAAACGTGGTATGCGGTTAAACCTAATAGTGGTGTGGTGCTATTTGCTATTTTGGTTATTCTGGATTTCTTACGTTTTGATGGTTTCCATGGCAACAATTTGAACTTAGCGTATTTTGGGAGAAGGTCCATTTCCAAGCTCAAAAACTGTTAAATATTGTTTTACGTATCTGGTTATGTAGTTAGATCTAAAAGAGGACTGGTGCCTTTGGCTACTTTGGTTATTTTGAATTTTTAGGGGGTTGGGGATTCATGGAAACAATTGGAACTTAATACATAATTTGGGGGAAGAATTGAGTCATTTTCTGATTAAAAGTTTGAACAGGGGACATCAAAGTGCACCACATGCACATGTTTCTAGTAAGTATTGAAATCGCAATCGAATAACGGTATGAAAAGTTTAAAACAGGGTTCTCAAATACCGTTACCAGCTGTTTTCAAGTGCATTTCCTGTGCGGTAAGCTTCCAATGGCTACATTTTGGAGTCATGATTCTTCAGATGAAAACACAAAGGTGAATCAGTTTCATTGAATAGTGACATTGAGTAACCAATTTGAATTGATTAACCAGTTTTAAAGCCTGAAAAACCGCCCAAGGCATTTTTATGAAATCATTTATCTTAGAATAGTGGAATGAAGAAACATCACGAATCTCAGAGTTTAATCATTGTTAAACGAAAATAACAGATAAAACTTTTCCAAAACATGATTGAATGCATTGTTTATTTACCAAAAAGCATTATATCAATAATACAACATTTTACCTCAATTTCACACGGTTTTTACGATTTACGAGACAATAGGACAATTGACCCTATATAAAAGATAACAATTTGAACTTTTAGCACAAAACACAAAGTTATGGGATGTTAAAACACAACAAAAGCAAATTCCTGTGCGCACATAGCTTTTAATCATATTTGAATCTAATCAGGTATAACATTTCTTCTGGCGTTCAGTTTATATTTTATAATTCAAAGGAACATAGAATAGATTTTTAAAAATAGGATGAGTGAATGCATGTTTTCTGTTGATCTTCTCCTTGTTATCAGCTGATTGATAATAGTTCCCTTCTTTTTATTCAAGGGCAATCAAAGATTTCTTGACGTGTTTATCGACTGCCACAGACTGTCCTCTTGCAAAAACCGAGTCTGATAAGATCAAAACCGATTACGACGCCATAACCACACCCGCTTGCAGTAAGTTCAACACTACGTTATATTTAAATAATGCAATTGTTTTGATATGTATAGGTTAACACCATTTTAATGTTTTGTATTTGACAATAAACCTACATTAAACATTCACCTTTCACAGAAATAAATTCACGTACGTAAACATAATAAGGAGAGACATTTGGTGATAATTCAAACAGTTTTCATATTTTCATCCCTTACATCAAACCTTCCTTGGTGTTTGCAATTATTCTCAATTCATTATCTTGGTTATAGTTTACGTAACGTAGATATTCATTGTGTATCAACTGCTTGATCGACAAGAAAATCGAATGGCAGTCATTTTAAGTCCATCGTTATATCGATATATTGATAGGGATCCTGTTTTGCTATTAAGTAACTTATTGCAGTTGTCTCACGGGGCCTTTTTATCTGCTTTATCTGCATTAGATTAGATGGCTGTGCCATGTCATGTAATTAGGTCATAACTTACAAATGAAGATGCAGTGGACATGATTATCGCAGGACAACTTATGGTTCTTCAATTGTACATTTTTCACTGTAGATACATCTCATGCATTATATAACAGGTGTAAGGAAGATAGGTCGAACCTGAATTATCACCTCATGACCATCCAAAAAATCCTTGATTTACCATCGCATGTTGATTGCATCGATGGACATGCGATGGTATTACGAAGACGACACGAATTGAAAAGATGTCAACAGGATAACCATCAAAGGGCAAGACGAAGACAAAAATGCACTATGAAATTACCATTAAATAATTTTCTCGGTTTCCCGATTTTACTAAAGGTAACTTTCAATCGACAAAGGCTGCATTCGCATATGACCACTATATGACCCCATAGAGACCTTTAGGAATTTGCACATATACAATTCGTATTTCCATCCTTTGTCAAATTCGATACAGTTGGAATGTGTTGTTTTTGGTGAGTCTTGTATTTGCCAGCCGAAGTGTTATTAAATGTAGACTTTTTGTGTAAACAGAATGAGTAAAATGAAACCTTTCTGATAGAATTTACAATCTAAGAACATATGAATAGGCATAAGCTACTATCAAGCACATCTTTATGATAAATGTGACTGTAAGTATTTCTTGAACTATTTTAATATCACTTTTGTTACCCATTACCTGTTATTACTACCCTTAATGGAAACTGTTGCAAATATTTGCCTTTGTTCTGCCCCAAATATGGTTATTTGACGGCTTAATGTGCTCTTGTAGCATCAATATTCAAACAACATGTACTCCACAATTATTGTTTCAGCGCTGAGTGAAGTGTGCACGTGCCAGAAGACATTCTTTCAGACCGACCAGAAAACCATTCCTGCAGATCAATGCGGGTGATTTTTCTTATAAAATTACAAAATTATAAGAACCCAGGAACAAATTATTAGAACAGGTTACGTTTTTACAAGAAATGGTTTCTGATAAGAAAGATGACGAATGTTAAAAAAAAATAATCATTTGTATTTTAGGATTCATTAATAATTAAATATTTCAATATCTCAAATTGTGAAAGTAAAATATGTAAAAGTTTTCTAATGACGAGATCTGTTCAGTTTTTTAACGTAATAATCTGTCTGAAAACCGTTTAATTTACAGATTGAATCCAAAACATGACACTGATTATCCTATTTTCTTGTAACCTTTTGTCTGGTCAAAATCGTTGAAAACGATTGTTATTTAAACAACTGTTCGGTTCCTTAGCATGGGTGATAAAGGAGGTTTGACGTATGAATGTCAGCTTGATAACAACAATACTGTTTTAATACTGTGGAGCCCAACGTTTATCCTAAATATTCGACACAGGAGAATTTGCTGTATTTTCGTTTAACGA
This sequence comes from Steromphala cineraria, assembly GCA_916613615.1. Classification (NCBI taxonomy): domain Eukaryota; kingdom Metazoa; phylum Mollusca; class Gastropoda; order Trochida; family Trochidae; genus Steromphala; species Steromphala cineraria. The sequence goes on along the minus strand of OU744736.1, from coordinate 27,116,629 downwards.
TCAGTACTAAAACAACTTCAATTCCTTAAAGGGGCAGTAGCACGTTTTTAGGGGGAATATTAAGGTGATGTCATGAAAATGAAAATTAATGGTTCCAATTGAAAGACAATGTATTTAAACTAAATGGAGCAGTAATAATTCAAATATATAACTTAACATTTAGCCATGCGATTCCTTTTTCTTACAAAAAATGAATTAAAGGTGTTCACAAAAATAGCCGCCAATGGATTTTGTTTGAATCTTCATACTTTGTCCTCTGACAATGAATGATTGGCTTGTGTTATGAAATTATTGACACTGTCAAAATAATACATTTTACATTAACTTACAATTATCAATGAAAATTTTAAAATATAAAATTATCAAAAGCCCCTTTAATATGTTAATATGTAATGTTATTTTTTTAGAATTGTTCACTAATTCAACGTTTTGATATGGAGAATAATTATTTCAGTCAAGCTAAACTAACAATGCCCCAGCAGTTTATCTAAGACTTGAAAATTGGGTTCTGCAATACATTTTTCCAGTAATATATAATCACACATACTGATTAGATTTGACATTGCTACTTGTGCAGACTAAAGGCATTGTTAGTTTTGAGGCAATACAATTTTGAACTCATTAAGTCTGAACAAATTATTTCAAAATCAACTGTCCTAAAGTGTGGGCACGACGAACATCTTTATTTCTTAAAGATTCTTTCCGTTAGTATCTATAATATCAATGTTTTCCAAGAAATCAAAATTATATTTTGGATTATGTTCACAAAATGTTTTATAAATATGATTTTTGTGTACAATGATGTTTAACATCATCAAAAGAACTACTTAACTTGAACATTCAGATATCTCACTTTGTTTAGCTAGACATGCAGAAGATGTATTTTTCAAAACAATTTCATCAATATTTGTGTTTAAGAGGTACTATTGAAAAGCCACTTTAAGTTTGTTGGTGGATAAAGTTTAAGTTTTAATCATACTAATCTTAAGCCCCTATTTATATGTGCAGTTACCCCCGGGGGTAAAGGCAATTTTTTGCCCCAGGGGGGTAAATTTCGTCATGTAAACGCAATTTTTAAGAGGGGTATACTTACCCCCGGGGGTAAAGTGCGAAATATTTACCCCTGGTCTGGAGGTAGGGCAAATCAGATACCCTCGGGGGTATAAATACCCCTGGGGGCAAACCTGTCATGTAAACACTTTACTTTGTATACCCCAGGGGGCAAAACTGAATATCCTTATAAAAGTCAATATATGAAGAGAAAATAATGCCCCTAGGTATTGCAATTTCATTTCATATAAACGCAATGCAATATTTGACTTTTGCCCCAGGGGTAAATGTGCGGCATGTAAACCCAGCTTAAACGCTTAAACGCTTAAAATTGAACATATTTCTATCTATAACTGACTACTAGAATAAAACATCATTGTCATGTTCCAGGGCAGTGGTAGCCTACTACGACTGTCTCAAAGGCAAGACCGACAAAGGATGTGATGATTCTTCTACAGTGAGTGCTCTGGTTACAGCAGCTGCAGGCTTTGTACCAGCTGCAGGAACATGCACAGGTTAGTAACTTACCATTGAATATATATGCATGCTTGTTAGTATTTAGATATTCGAAAGGTGATATTATCCCAAAAAGTGTTTTTAACGCAATGGAAATGATTAGTTTTGTAATAAAGGTTACAGTTCAAGAACATTGTTTTCATTTAGAACAGTCAAACAGACAAGAAAAGCTTTTAAAAAGGCAAGCTTGGGGACACTCGGTTATGTATATCACTATAGAGACAGGAGATTTAGGTTAGGGTGGATGGGTACAGGGTCTGTTACTTGAATAAATTGTTCCAATCTGAGATGCATGTTTGTATTAATAGTTATTTATCAATATAAACCTCAGGTTCAATATTTGTATTGCTGTTGGAGGTTATTCTTTTCCCGGGTAAACCTCCTTCTAGGGCCATACCAAACATCACAGGGACATTCTATGGAAATCCCTGGGATATTCTAGCGAATGTCCCTTGAGTTTTCTTTGAATATCACGGAAACAACTAAAACAATTCTCCCTACTTGGCCTTGGAAATATAATTTCTCGACATAAACAACATGTCATCTGTTGTTCATTTTGTTGTGTCATTTTGATATTGTAATTAGTATATATAGATTACATATATTACATATATATATATAATGTTGCATTCATTCGAAAAACGTATGCACGAGTGTATTATAAATGTCTTGCATTAGCAACGTGCAGTTATACCCCACTTCCGGTTTCGTTGCTATGGTTTCCTTTGTTCTAACTGAAGGTATATTGACCGATGCACCAAAACCTTTCTAATACACCTATTCTTTGGGTATATCCATAACATATATGACTGCGTTTGTGGGATACTTTCAGTGCTTATATATTTCAAGACTTTTGCCAGCGGTCGTCATATCCTTTGCTTTATATGTGAAATCAAAATGACAAATCACATACAGTGTATCTAAAACATAGGGTTTGTAAACAACCTGTAATAAGTTATAAATACAAAACGTGAATATATATTGGGGCTATTGAGCTCCCAAGCACTAAGACAGTACAAGAATTGAAAGGCACATTTATCAGTTACACAGAAAAAACAAAGTGTTGTGAACTCACAATCGCAGTTCCCGGGATCAAAACTACTTTCTGTAATGATTTTTACCAGGAAATGTCTTAGTTTTTTCCTTGATGTTTCTTAGATATGAAATTTTAAACGCTTGATAAAAACTTTGCACTCACAGTGATAAAAACGAAACCAGGTAGCATTTAAGCTTGTTTTGTGTTTTGCATTTCAAATGTAAAAGTTTCTTTAAACAATGTTTAGTTTGCTGTTGTTCTTCGCTTTCGAGTTTTCAAGCATTTGTGGTATTTGTTGTTTTTAATTCAGCCAAGACTGACACATGTGAGTGCCAGATTACCTACACAAAGGCCGCTATATCTGCTGCGTCTGATGATGACAAATGCAAGTAAGTCGAATATTAGATATACAGCCTATCGTGAAAATCCTCCTTTTTGAGATATATGAATACTACAAGTATTGATTGATTTCTTTTCAAAGTTCAAAACGCCAAGGACTGTTATGTATCTCCAAACTGCTATACACCATAGATCATAAGTCATTGAAACAAATAACTTCTTAAACGAACATTTCGTTCACCTAGGTGGAATAGTGTCTGAGAAAACTGTCTTTTGGAGCATCAGACCAGTGAATTGCTGTGCACCCAATTGTAGATTTAAGGGCATAAAACGCTGTCAAAATAATATTTGGGAAACGGACGTCAAACACTATCAAGAATGTTATCAGGAGAACCTGTAACTGAAATTTCGTTCACCTACATGTAGGTGTAATAGTGTATGCGAAAACTTGTCCCTACTAAAGCATTAGACCTGTTAATTGCTTTAAGGCCAAATGTAGATTGAAGGGCCGTAATGCCTACAAAAATGATTTTTTTTAAAAGCTTTCTAACTCGATCAAGTAACATATAGTTACCCAGGCTTATATAGGCAAATACTTAGTTGGAGGTACATGTACTACTCTTAAACAAAAAAAACCAACAAGAAAAAAACCCCAATTCGTAATTACAAATACGACACTAAAACTTTTATTGTAACATCTTCTACTTTGTAATCATTATTTCAGGATAAAGAAAAAAAAGATAATCAGTAAGAACATAAGAATGCATATATAGTACTTACTAAGAAATCGCTAAATATCAAGCATTTAATTAAGAGACATTTGCAATAGCTGATTAAAAATTTCTTTAATGGAGATATTGTCCAAAAAGGTTTACAGGTAACTAGTAACAGCATGTTACCGTATTTTTTCACATACATGTATGTGTTATTTTTTCCTTTATATGCTATTTCTTGAGTTGCAGAGTAACCACATGTTCTTCAAGTGTACTAAACTCATCGGCAAAAGAAACTTATCACTTTTGAACTGAAAACATAGAAAAATATTTAATTTAAATATTGACAGTAACCATCATCAATATTTGTGTTTTAGAGATGCTATTAAAAAGCCACTTTCAGTTAGTACGTGAAAGAAGTTTTTGTTCAATTAAACTAATAGTAAACGCTATGTCCATTAAAAATTGAACATATTTCAATATATAACTGACTACTAGAATAATAACATCATTGTCATGTTCCAGGGCGGTGGTAGCCTACTACGATTGTCTGACAGACAAGACCGACAAAGGATGTGATGATACTTCTACAGTGAGTGCTCTGGCTACAGCAGCTGCAAGCTTTGTACCAGGAACATGCGCAGGTTAGTAAACAGAGGGTAATTTACCATTAAATGTATATAACTACAGGAGAAGACTAAATAATCATAGCATCACGCCAAATTATATATGTTGTTAATTATTGTTAAACGGTTAATTTGATAAAATGTTGAACGGTCATGCTTGTTAGTATTTAGATACTCGAAAGGAGATATCTTCAAATATCCTTTGCTGATGAAAATAATCTTTAATGAAATATATGTTCGAATTCAAGGAAATTGTTTTTATAAAGAGAAGTCAAACAAAAAGAAATTGAAATATGAATTGCATTTATCTGCAGCGGCTTAAAACAATATTTTGTTAACCAAGAATCGTATCTTCCGGGTTCTTAATGACTTTTGTAAAGCTGTTTTCCATAAACGTAAAACTGCTCATTGAAGGCATTTAAAATTTTCCTTTATTTTTTTTCAATCTGTAGGTTAAAGTTTATGAATAAAGTATTCAGATTATCATGGCTGCATTTTAACTCATTTGTGTGCTCTGTATATTTCAAATCTACAAAGATGTAGAATAGTTTTCCTGTCGATAATTAACACAAGCCATGCTCTTGCAGTTTGCTGTTGTTCTAAGCTTTGAGTTTTCAAGTATTTATTATTTTATTCAGCTAAGACTGACACCTGTGACTGCCAGATTGCCTACACAAAAGTCGACTTGGCTGATAATGACAAGAAATGCGAGTAAGTAAGGATGAGATAAAGAGCCTAATGATCTATTATGAAAACTTTTAATTACTTTAAGTGTTGATATCTTTTACATTTTTCTTGATAAAATTTTGAAAGCCTACGATTGTATTCTTATCTCCGTAATGTACTGTTACAACAAGACAAAAGTGAGCAAGACTCGTATATCCCACAACCTGCAATACGCTTAATAGGTATAAGTTAGGCATAAGTTAATGAAAGACATTCATGTCTTCTGAAACAAAACTTTCATTTACCGAGGTGTAAAATAGTGTCTAAGAAACATTGTCCCCTTTCGAGCACCATACCTGTAAATTGCGAAATCAAGTGTCATAACTAAATAAATCAATCACAAATAGATTTCAAACTTGATGTAGAATACAACATCGCGCCAGAATTATAAACATGTGAAAATGAATTACTATTTTGTTTAAATCTTAAATTTTAAAATACATCTCAAATTGATTGAAAATAGCATAAAATTAAGCATCCAACCAATTCGATGACATACAAAATGTCATGTGTTGAATTTTTACATCAGCGACCGATATCAATAATCACTAAATTAAAGTTCATAATGAAATGACAGGTCATACACATGTTCAAACCTGATTTTTTAAAATAGTATGTACACAAAATCTGCATTGAGAGAGAGAGAGAGAGAGAGAGAGAGAGAGATTTTTTGCGCGTATATCCCCAAGTTTGAACACAGAATAAAGCATCCATGTCATATCAGTTATCCCGTAATTCAAATGCCACATAAACGTCAACTTAACGTCGGTTAGTCATAAACATGAAGGTGCATTGTTGTCATGATATACAAGTTCACAATGTATCAGTATATAAAAACATGGTCGTGAGTGTGGTTATAACATAAATTCTATCCTTGGATTTGTTTTTCAAAGATATGAAATTTTAGTTATTAATGATTCGAAGGAAATAAACCTTCTGATGTGTCTTTCAATTGTGCATATTTAGATTACAAATGTATTTGGAGATGAGATTACAGGTTGAGGACCATTTGGAAGATGCTGTTAAAAATGAACAAATATCGTTTTAGAAAAGCTTTTTCAGAAAACAAAATTGAACAGACATTAAAAAAATACATTTTTCAATCTATCTTACAATATTTTACATTTAACAATGTATCCAACAGGTGTGCAACATTTGCATTAGAGTCTGTTGATATGTTATCAAGCTTCTGTACAACACGATACATTATACTTTTGGTAAGTTCAGGTGAATGGGCTTACTGACCTTCAACATCTTACATTACAGGGGGGCAAAAACCTTAACCACCTGCGTGACTGGAAAGACGAAACCTGGTTGTGGTTCGACTGTAACCGCAGCTTCATTACTTGCCATTGCTAAATCCGTAACAGACTCATGTAGTGAGTATATCTTTCTTTTCCTTATATCAAAGTCTGTTATCGATTTGATGTGATAAAGTGAGCGATGACACAATATGATACATGTATGTGAACATGATTCGACATTACTTCTTCAACTTGGTCGTTTTAAAACCTAATGTCATAAGAGAGAGCCAGTAGTTTTGTAAGCTTACTGTGTCGTAGCTGTCGAATGTTAAATGAAGTTAAATATCAAACTGATATCCTCTTAAGAGACTGGTTTCAGTTGAAGCTAGGATACAATTATGTGAAATACTTATGTGAAGCTTTTTTTAAATAAAAATGCGATATGACAAAAGAGTTTCATTAGAGGCAACATGTACAGCTAACATCACGTAAACTATAAACTAACCAATGAATAACAAAATTGACGAATTTTGAAATACAATCATTAATTACTTTATCATTATAACCTTAGGACATGAAAGCAAGAGTTAAATGACTAAACTTATCACCACCGTACCACATTCTAACAGTAGTGCTAACGAGAACCCGCGTTAAAATAAATCAAAATAGGATGATACTGTCTAGTATATCTGGTTTTGTCATGTGGACGACAGAGGCAACATACCAAAGATGTGTCAAAGCCATTTCCGTTAAAGTAAGTGATGTACACTAAATCTTAAATCAAGAACGTTGTGTAATTTCAACATAATTTCGTGCCAGTTATCATCTGGCCATCTTTGAGAGAATAGCGACACTTGCGAATAGCCAATTTAGTTTAGTTAGTTAATTTTGACCCCAATTATACTTTATGGGTTATATTTGAATTTAAAGAGGTATGACCAATGAGAAAAATATATATGAATTTCGCACACATATTAATATACATTTTGGTAGATGTATTTCTAGTTGATTGAGGCATACAATGTACAAGTTATTTAACATATGTTTTTACTTAGTTCATTTTAAAAATGAATATTAAGTATTGGGGTCATGTATGACCATAAACGTTGTTCAAGGAATATCATTAGGAGAACAGTTTACATGTTTTGCATCAGCATGAGCGCCCAGAAACTTATAATTTGAGGCAGGCTGTAATAATAAGCTGGACATTCCAATCTGCATCGGTTATAAAATCTAATAAATTGCATAATCCGAAAGCACATTTTGAAACTAGTTTTATATGGTACAATCTAAAGGTTTAAAGCCTGTCATGTAAAATAAACTGTTATCTAAATTGTTATTTAATAAAACTTTAAATATTCATATTTTCAAGAAAACACTTTAGCCTTAACCGTCACATACATAATTGAACGATTGATTTAGAAATCTATAGTAAAATATAGTGAAGAAGTAATTTTTAAATTTGATATAGCACTAAAAATTCTGATTTTCTTTACCCCTTCCCGTTTTAGTTCTCTAGCTCCTAAACTATTAAGTTTTTGGATTATATAGTGTACATAATACCATGTTGTGTACATTTTATCAACTTAAGAGCTTACTTGGTAAAGGAGTTATTTACCTTCAAAATGTGTGCAAAATGATGATATTCACATAGTAGCAATTCTAGAACCTTTCATTGACAGAAAGTAATGAGCTTTGACTCTATGCTTTTTATGTTTGTTCACTGAGTGTATCGGCTTTATAAAAAAAATAAACAGAATATGTATCTATAGAAATTATGAAATATATATTCCCGAAAGAAAAAAAACCCTTAAAAATTTAAACATCAGCAAGAACTCGTATGTCGTAATGTTCGAGTTTAAGTTAAATTCAATTGAATAATCTGAAATGGAAATATAAGATTATCAATGGGTACCCGAATACAATAAATCGTTTATGATTAAACATAAGTTTTACCAAGTCATGTTCTGTAAATGTTGAAGCATTTAACGACCTTCCACAAAAATGTCAACTTCGCGCACTAGACAACGTAACAGAATGGTCCAAAAGGAAACAATGAATCATATGTGCCACGATCCAAAAGATCCACAACAAAATTTGGATCGTGTCATATCAACATAATCATGACCTAATTCTCGCCTAGAGTTGCCGTCACATGCCGTAGCATTTCTCTGTCATTTCATCTTCATTTTCAGTGAACTTTCAAGTAAACTGTTTATAAGCTAATAATTTCACACTCTGAAGTTTACACATATCCTCGAACGTTGATTGGTCTAGGGCATGGTCATGTGATCGAAGATTCATCGATTCATTTCCCATGAACTCACAAAAACAGTGTTCATACTTGTGTGAACGTTGACCGGAACTACTTTGATTCTCCGTCCAACATCAAACCAAACGTTATTCAAGAATTTGTTAGTAAAAATTACCAATGGAATTATAATTATAGCTTTATTTTCCAAGTAGATTATTTTGATTTGAAAACATTCACTTTTATCATTTGTTTTAGATCATTTGATAGGCTAATCATTTATTGCAAAATAGCCTAATAGATCTGATCGAACGGAACGAGATGAATATTTACATTACGGTCATTATTAAGTACTGTAAAGCGTAACAAAGACAGTCTTCATACTCACGATGTATACACAAGAGATGACAATTATCGACAGAGCAGTTACATGTCACTAATTACTGTTGTTTACATATTTTGACGAAGATACCCCTGCAAATGGCGGCCAGCATGACACGACGTCTAATGCATAAATGTAAGGCAGATAACTCTGATCTCTTGTCCTTGCACGAAGGGATTTTATACAGGTTTGCGCTTCATTTAGAAATTCTTTGTGCATAATGTAATCTTATCTCATATATAACACAGACTTATTTTGATAAATATTCAGTTTCTTTTCAAATTGGGATTATTTCTGGTCGCATGTCGCAGTGTTACTCGTTCAAAGGAAAAAAACAGTATTCATATCACTCCGCCGTTCCATTCCATATATGGTGCGAAATTATAAGAATTGAATGTCAGTTTGTGTGTTTGCACTGGAAAATGAACGATGTAAAAGGTACATTCAAACTTTCATGTGCAAACACACAAACTGACATTCAATTCTTAAATAAACAAACACTTTTGCATTTTAAATTGAATAGAAAGACTAAAGTAGAATAAATGTGTTGAAGGTCTATGTCACAATCCATTAGATCCGTCGCTTCACTCATGTTATCGGAACATAGCAAAACGTAACTCGGAGAGACTATTACAGAAGTAGATAATATATTAGCTGTATCTGTTATAATTTCAACCTTCAATAAGTATTGTGTGTCATCTGAGCTAACAAATAACTTATAATAATAATACTAATAACGGGCATTGCTTTCGTGAGTGACTGTGTAAGGGGAGAATGGCAACATAACCCACCTTGATTATCTATATTTGAACAAAATTTAGATAAACATTTGAAATCGTTCATTTCAGGATCAGCACCGTTAGTTGTCAAATGTCATACATGTATCTTTTATATTTCACTAATAGTGTCATGTGATGATGAAGTATTGAATATTGCAGCAAAACTTCATTTTAAAGCTTATCGACTTCGGATAGTCACAACAGGGAAGTTAGAAGTAGCGAATGATTGATCGAAAACGTGTGTCAATCAGATACACATAATTTGGGGAACATATCTATAAAACAGTCAGAGTGACAATTGCCAGTTCATAATGTTTAAAGGGTCATGTAACTAGTCTTTTTATAAATCGGACGTGTGGATTTGGTTTTCGCAAATATGTGTTATTGTTTTACTATTGAAACAGTATTTATCATATAGTTTGCATTTTAGGAAATTTTGTGAGATAACTTGAATTTGTATCAGTATGAAATATGTAACTTCTTTGAGAGGCATTTTAGAAGTTGGAATGACAATAATGCTGAGGAATATATGGATGACAACTTCTTTGTTCATTGTATGCGACGTTTCGACACAGATTCTTGTGTCGTTCTCGAGCAGAGGAAGAGTAATGAAATAGGGGCATATATATAAGTAAATAGTACAATACACAGTAACAACAACTTAATGAAGAGAGTAAATGTAATTAAACAGAGATAAGTGGTAGGAAACCAGTGATATACAATGCAGTGCGTTTACATTTAATTGATTGAGGCCAGTGATGTACATGATGATTACAGTTAATTAATTAAGGAGAAGATCATAGGCTGACGGGATGTAGTAACCTTGATCGCGGTTAATTGATGGCTGAATCTTTTTTATCTCCAAAGCTTCTCTTAATTTTCGAAGTCGGTAATCCGGTTGATTGGTAACAAGGCATTTGGTTTCTGACCATTGTATTTGATGATTCCACATCAAAGCCAACCCCAATCATCAAATACAATGGCTCTCTAAGTAAAACGACATAGAATAAAAAAAAACAAATAAAGTTAACATAATGTAATGATATTTTAAATGTTTCATTGATTTAGTGGTTTGAAGAATGTTAAAACTATAGGCTTTTTTTTCTAAAATGGTCAGAAGAAAGATTGCAAACATATTTAGAGGATATACAAACCTGCATCTTTTCTGTAACATCTCAGTAATTGCATAAAACTGTTTTGTTTTCTTTCTCAGCGAATGGTGTAACCCCAGGTAAATATCTCCTGTTAATCATATTGAACTAAGCAATGCTTTGGAAAACGTTTTTAGTATACAGACTGTAATGTTAACAAAATAAAATTTCTCAAATAAGTATTTTTGCGATGACCAAAGGATATCGACTCGTGCTCATAAAACAGAGTGTGATTAATTGATATTTCTGTAAAAATTGAAGTTGTGTATATATGAACTATATATGAATATATGTTCCTTACATGTAGGTTTGAATAATATCACCCAAGGAAATTGATAATGGAGTTCAAATGATAACCTGTTTTTTTCTAAACGTCATTATACTTAAGACAAACGACAAAAAAAATTAAAAAGAGGTAATTGATGGATACGTACAATACAATTTGTTTAACAAGAGTCAAGAGTTAATTAGGTTAAAAACCAATACAATACAAACTCAATATCTTCTTTGCACAGGACGGGGTACATATCTTTACAATGATTGCAATATTTGAAGGAGCTCAAAAGTAATGCCCAAGAGTGTGGGTAAAGGGAATTTGATTGTACATTCTTCCTGCTTTCAGAAGAAAATAAATATTTCAAAATCTAGCAGATTGAAGTTTAATACTCATTTACATTCCGAGATTATTTATTATATTATCTGTCAGTATTTTTTAATTTGTTCCGATTTTACACGGCGATTTCATTACCTATTATAAAAGGAGCTGATAAGGGACGTAACTAGTGATCACAATAGATATCGCTGCTTCGTTTAAGAGATTTTCTAGGCCTTGAAGGCAAGGTAGGAAAGTTATCTCGATAGTTCTAACCTTGCCATGTGAAGATGCCCTAGCTAACACTTTCCCTATTACTATTTAAAAAAAGTATTCAAACAAAACAGATTGTTCTGAATCCAGAAGTCTATTTTTATTTTCGGAGTTTTATTTATTTTCTAGCTCCACCAAAGTGCGACCCTGTTTGTGAATCCAATGAGGAATGTACTGCCGGAACCCCTAAAAACGTCTGCAAAGGTACGTTGAAAAGAGCAAAGGAGTGGCCGAAGGAGCAGTGTTATTTGTTCTCTCTGGTCCAACACTATAATATTTCAAACAAATCCTTTTTGCCGAGAACATTAGGTCATATGAGCGGTAACGCACTGATGACGTATCGAATCTGGATGATAATTTGATTATTATTAATTGCTAAAACTTAAAAAAGTACTGATGAATTTGATTATACAGAGATAGAAGGGTAAAATAATGTATGTTTTGCGGATTGTAAACACACCCTTAGATTTACCTAATTTGCAATGTTATAATTTAACATTGGTTTGAGGTATGTTTTGCTTAATGGCCATGCATCTTTTTCAGCCAAGTCTGGTGGAAACATTGGTAAATATTGTTTGAGCGAGATATCAATTTCTATATTGCTTCTGTGTTCTGCAAATTCCTAGTAAACAGTTGATTTGCTGAACAAAAGTTTGTTAAATGAAAATAAAAACAAGTAAGAAAGTCAGGTAATTATCTGTTCACCTATGTTCAACCTATTAAATATCTATAATCGAGAATGCCCTCTCATATACCTTGAACAATTTTTTGTTGAAGAAGTAAAAATGCCACTGAAAGAAGATATTTATTGTTGTTGATTTATTTGAATGAAAAAGTGTTATTTATATTTTTATATCTAGCCAATCTCTTATAAAAACATTGGACCAACTATACCAACTATATATAATGATCGTGATTTGAACAAAAAACAATGATTAATAGGGTATAGTAGGTAGCAGGAATAGTAATATTTGTAGTTAGATGTAACTATGTAAAACAAAAAATTTTGTTTGTCTGTATTTTTCTGTATAATAATGAATAATGTCAATACCAATCTTAATTATTACTATCCAGGTTCCCTCATTACAATGATTTTCAGAAAGCAATTACAGAAATATCTTTTCCATTGTAGTTGCTGCCATGCCTGGAATACTTATGTCTCTCCTTCTTGCCGCCATCTACCTGTAGAAGGAAGATACTGCCTTGTCCGTCCACTATAGTCTTGCGAATTCTCAGTTCAGCTTTATCAAAACCAATTATAAAACATATCTGCACATAATCCAGGAAGATAAATCTACTATGATAGGGAAATACAACCCCTGTGAAAAACAAGTCAATTACTTTAATTTACACTTATAGCAATGATCATTTCTCTTTATTTAGTTAATATGCTTAACACAAATGTAAAAATATGAAAATCTAAATTTTCTCAATTTTAATCGTTATTGGCTTTTTTTCTGACAAGTTTGCCGTGTGTTTTAATGAGTGTGACTGTAATTTATTCGACCTGAAGAGAAAATAATATAGAATAATAATTGATCTACAAAAATACCAAAGTATGTTCAATCTATCTGAAAGGGCAAAATTCCACCAATTTCTACATTTGAGCCACGAGATGACAATACTGATGACGTGGTCCCTCCACAGGATCAACTGAACGAGTAGAGGTCATCTACCCTCTCACATACCTTGAACTTATTTTTTTTTGAAGAAGTGAAAATGCCACTGAAAGAAGATATTTATTGTTGTTGATTTATTTAAATAAAATAGTGTTAAAATAATTTTGTTTTTTATTTAAAATTTATATCTAGCCAATCTCTTATAAAAACATTGGACTACCACTAACATTACCAACTACAGTAGAACTCGGATATAACGAACTCCAAGGGACCAAAAATTTTAGTTCGCTATACACATTAGGCCGCCATGCATAGGGCTCTTGATGGGACTTAAAAATGAGTTCGCTATACCCGTGTTCTACTGTATATATAATGATAATGATTTTTTTTTAATGTTTAATAATGTAATAGTTAAGTTTTGAAAATATGCAACGAGTCAAATCTAATCGAAAAAGAGAATATACGACTTAAAAATATCTGCTTCAAATATTTAAATCAAATGACTCGTGATATTTGTATCGTTTGAAGAATATTGTAATGTTTGCAGAGACTGAATTTGCCTGAATTAAGCTGACAATGAATTCTATACTTTTTACAGAACTCTGAATACAATACCTTGCAAATTAGATATAGATTCCGTTCTCCCGCAGTTCGAGTCCGTTTTTTTAGAACGTAAATTAAGAACGGGTTTGGTGTGATTGGAATATTAAGGCCTTCGAGATTACATTAGTTTGAAGGCGTTGCAGTCAGGGGTCATCTCAAAGCCTCTTTTTCTTTTTTCCTATTTTGCATTGGGGAAAATTATGAAAATTTATGGGTTCTATTTAGCAAGATGCCACCTTTTAGTGACCCAGGGACATTCTGTTACCCGCTCCGAAACGCTCATGCAGTTACGATATTCAACTCCATATGAAACAGTTGTTGATAAATCTTTGGTCACGTATTCAATCCAGGAGATATTTGCAAAGCTTGTTCAGTACATGTTCAAATCATGACTTTCATAGAATGTAAACTATTGCAGTGCCAGAGATGGAATTTTTTGAAATTTGTATGTGGTAAACGAACACTTGACTGAACACTGAAGAATGACATTCCGAGTTTATGGATATCATATATACATATATTCCGAATGTTATATGGTGAACTATGATTATATATGTATTATTATATTTAATCGTTATATATTTTTCGTTATAATATGACATGTCTTTCCATTTTTAAATATACTGCATTTATATATATGATTAATAGCGTCATTCTACATAGACATCAGATGTCATTCATTTCAATAATAATCAGTTAAATCTTAAATAACATTTCTACTGATCTGCTAGTCACATATATTTATACTTGCTAAATAAAAATAATATCAAAAAACATTAACATCAATTTATTTGCATAATTTGCATTTCATTCAAAACCAGAGAATTGATGGAGACATTGTTTTATTAAGTAAGAAGTATCCCTATCACGCTTTTAAAATGGTGCGTTCATTTAGATAACACTGGACAACACGAGCGCAGATTCTGCGCATGCGTTCCGAGTCTATAGTAAAATGCCAAGTTAAAGTCGCAGAACATGTTTGAACTGACAACGAGGCTGAGATAAGACATGATGTAATTAAAACTTCAAAAGTACTAAATTATGAAGTTAAAAGGTTCTCCGAGCAGTTTGAATGAAAAGTTTGAATGAAAGAGATTTGAATGGCATGTCAATATTGAATCAAGGGATAATGACAGAACTCATATACACTATCTAGAAAAGACGTTATTGACCTCAACAAGAATGTTATACACTTTACGAGATCTAAGGGCTTACGGCAACGTTGAGATTTTATATCTAAGATTAAGTTAGACGCCGATATCACAAGGAGGTGTTCATTGGACATAGTCCTAGGTAATAAATTATTGTGCAATGAGCTACCGTTAGTGAAATGAATCACAAATGATGTATTCTGTATTTACATAAAATGGACATCGCCATACCTATAGTTACACACATTGAAAGCAAAAGTCTATTTTCTCTAACGTCATACGACACAGATGTAAATGGGTGCTGTATTTCTGTATTCTAAATTACACTTCACTTTTCAACTGTTGCTTATGTCCATATAAAACATGTATATCTTCTTTTAAAAAAAGGATTATTTAATGTATGAAATTAAAAATGAACAACTGTAACGAACACACATATTCATTTAGCGTTGTCTGCGACAAATTACACACTGTTGAAAGCACATGCATAAAAAAAGTCAATGGTTCTCATCTTAAGTTGCATGGTAAGGCCTTTTGCAACGTGTCCGTTTGAAGTTTCCGACAAAACATTGGCTCTGCAGTGCCTTCTTCTATGTGTATGTATAATTTAGATATGTACTAAATGTCTGATACTGTTATGCACCTTTTGAAAGAGAGAAAGCATGGCAGCAAGTTACCCATTACATTTTTTAATACTTTTGATTCCGAAAAATCCGAAAATCAGACGCAGATTCAGGCGTAAGAGGTAGAAAACATTTATACAATCTATTTAAAACGATGCCTATCGTTCAATGATAACAGGCAAGCTAACCTAACCACTGAACAGCTAACTTATTACATGCGACCCAAAATCTAATCGAAGCCATAAATATTGAAAGCAAACAATTTCTATTGCAACTCAAAGGTTTTATCAAAATGATAAATCATGTTTTTGCGTTTATAGTGTCACCTGGTCAGTAAAGAACTTCAGGATATTTTGTTCATAGTGATTATAAAATGAGGGAGGGCGGTTTGTATTCAATGTTCAACCAAGATGAATAAAATATTTACACAATTAAAACACAACTATTACAATGTGTTTACTTTTAATTATAGACATTTTTGTAAGTTGCTGTAATAAGGTTTCAAATAATCATCATTCAATATTTGTTTCTGAATAATTGAATTCTATCTTTTTAATTCTTTTTTTAATCGTCATCATTTGATATTTTGTTTCTGAATAATTGAATGTTATCTTTTTAATTCTTTTTTTAATCGTCATCATTTAATATTTTGTTGCTGAATGATTGAATTCTATATTTTTAATTCTTTTCTTTCTTTTCAACTGCTCATGTCTTCATTAACATTGAAGATTGTCACTCATTATCTTTTGATTAATATATATATGGCAACGTACCTTATACATTTCAAATATGGCATCTTCATTTGAAATAATGACCTTTTTATACATAGATATTTGGAAAGGATTACTGCGGACACGTCATGTCAACCACTAGAATAGTTTTGAAGTATTTTAGGGTTAAAATTGGTCACACATATGATAAAATGTGCGTTTAGTAAGAGATGGTAGTATCAATCATTCACGACGATTACAGCTAAAAACACTTCATGTGATGCTATGTGCAGTCGAACCTTGCTTACCTGCACCTCGGATAACCGGAAACCTCGCTGTCTGGACGATATAAACTGAGTGAAACGAATGCTTTCACCAACTGTTGTGTCCCTACGCCAGAAGTATGAAATATTTATTTTATAACTAATGTCAGTAACTGATGTCGGCCCGTTTTCTGGATTTTTCTAAGGGATTAAAATGGAACAGAATCGGTAATAAAGCAGTTATCACCCTCGGTGAAGTGTAAAACACAAAAATGAAAGGTTTCAAGATGTTACCCTAAAACGAAAAATTACCTTTGACATGGTATCTTTACTCCAGCACTTTTCGCTTGATAGTAGGAAAAGGGATTGATTCTCAAACCACTACGGGTATTCGGATTGTTTGAACATCTGAAGATAATACATTTTGCTTAAACAAATATTTTTTAGATATAATTTGAAACAGTGATTGTTCAAAATCAACGTCTACTTCTCTTTGACGTCACATTATCATATTAAAAAAGTTCATTTAACACTAGTAGCATCCTGTATAAGACGTTGGCTATATATTCGTCTTTAGCACAACATGGGTGTTTGAAAATGACAACAAGAATACATCAATGAAACAGTAAACTTTATTAGGTATTGGGACACATTTTTCATCCAGGATACCACTAACAACAGTTGAAATACTCTAGAGCGTTTTAAAATAGATCTCAGAACTTAATTTGAACAATTCTGTGAATGAATCAAATCTTCGTCCACTGTTTGCTTTTACAAATGCTTTTATTGTCAGCTCAAACGTTCCACCTTTCATTGCCAAATAAATTTGGTTTTAATTGACGTTAAGATAGGATTTTTATGTAATTTTATAAATCGAATCAACATCCTAACAATATTTACATTACCTGTATTGATGGTATGATAGAGTAAATGCTAACAATGCCAACGGATATATCCATAACTTTAAGTTTTGATCAGGATACATTTCGTCTTTGATCTATGTTTAATTTCTCATGTGTATTGTTTCATGTTACTTAAAAACCATTGATGCCATTATAGATGCAGGTTTTGGTGGTAACGCAATGCCGTCGACAGCATTTTATTAACATCATGAATTAACTTAACCAGTTAACCAATAAAGTCCTTAATGGTTAAATATACCAAGCATTCATTTAACCATTGCAAGTTATGTCCAATGGTGAAGCTTATTGCAAACAAATATATTTAAGATACATAAAAGACGATGAACCAAATAAAACGAAGGTCAAAACAAAGGGCCACAACGGGCCTTGAGATATTCTAACAGAACAGACACATCGAGGCTGTCATCATCTTATATATAAATTCAGTTTTTAACTTCATTCAAAATGAACACAAAAGAGAAAGTTAGGGACAATCCCAATATCCAATACTTGTGCATCATATGGATAAGTACTTGCGATTTATCATTATATTAAAAACAATAAGTGGTCCTTAACTTATTTAAGTGGGTATACATAAAACAGATACAGCTCACATCTGACGTTCTGCAACCAATACATAGAGCAGTCATCTCGGAAAAGAGGAGATATTTCTTTATTTTCGAATTTTGTGTTCCCCAACCTGTTGAAAAGAAATAAGAAGTTAGAGCACAAACTTTAACAATCAAATGGGTTACCTCATATTCCAAGATTTCTTCCGAAGACGACTTACTACGGATCAGCTGGGCCTCCGTTACCAAAGCTCTAAGGTGATCGTAAGTCACTAAGGCAGCCTGAGTGTAATGTTAAATAATGGGAGTTAACGTTAGGAGGCCCAGGTTATAATTAAATTCAAGGAACACACGACTCCAAAACACAGTCTTCGGGTACATCAGTTGATCGTTATCCAGCTCTTTAAGTGATATCTCAACAATTGGGACGACCATAGGGTTTCGTCTGTACACATATGTTCCTAGTAGTTACATTTGACAATATGTTGGACAACAAAATGATTGTGCAAAAATGAAAAATAGTAAAAATGGTTTTATACACAAAATGGAGTGAACCATAATTGATATTTAAGTCTAAAATATATTTCGGGCAATGTACTTCGAAAAGAGCACTCCGATCATATTCAATGACTTTACAAATCTATGGATAGTAAGACTCACTAAAAACCTTGAACAGTATAGAAGGAACTATATCTCAAGAAAAGGGAAAATGTTTCGTTTTGCAAGACTTTTGCTGTAATCACAACAAGGTTAATAAACACATGTACCAAATGCAGTCAAGCAACGCGAATCCATTAATCAAAGCATTAAAACTAAATTCACATCAAAATGGTCGAATGAAGTAATCGCATCAGTCTACCGCTACGTTTAATCCGGGTGAGTAATGATATTATTGTTTACCCTCCCAAGACAATGTCTTGCATAAACTAATGTCAAAGGGAATGTTTGCAGAAATATTTTGAAGAAACTTGTTACCGTGTCTTTAAAGGGGCAGTAGCACGTTTTTAGGGGGAATATAAGGTGATGTCAGGAAAATGAAAATTAATGGTTCCAAATGAAAGACAATGCATTTAAACTAAATGGAGCAGTAATAATTCAAATAAATATTGTAAAGTTTAGCCATGCGATTCCTTTTTCTTACACAAAATGAATTAAAGGTGTTCACATAAAATGGCCGCCAATGGATGTTATGTGAATCTTCATACTTTGTCCTCTGACTATGGATGATTGGCTTGTGTTAAGAGATTTTTGACACTGTCAAAATAATACATTTAGCTTTAACTTACAAATATCAGTGAAAACTTTCAAATATAAAATTATCAAAAAACGTGCTACTGCCACTTTAATGCAACAATTTTCATTTTAAATTTTAAGCTTTGGATGAATGAGGTATGATGAAATGTTAGGAGGCAAAACCTGTAATTGAAACCAAAGATGTTAAAGAAAACATATCTACAGCTGCATACCAAAAGTTTGTTCACCTGCCGGTGATCTTAGTGCAAATAACATGTAATTTGGGTTTCGTCATAAAATAACTCCAGGACAACTTACAGAAGATCATCAATTGTCAATGTGTAAAACAACTATTCCTAAACCATATTTCGCGATCGTCTTGTCACTGGTGCTGAGTGGCGATATTTGGCATTGTTAAAAAGACAGATGGGGTCATATTTTAAATTTTGACAAAAATCATCCATGTAAACTTTGTAGGGGGAAATCAGCACAGTTACGTTACCTTAGCACAAAGGAACACATATGAATAAGATCTAAAGTTGTTGATCACTTACATGTGTATGAAGGATTTTGTAGAGCCAAATAGAAATCAGTGTTTTCGAAATTTTGACCTCTGGTCACTTCGATGATCTGCCAAATTTGTTACAGCTATCTGCTAGAAATGCCATACGAATATGTCAACGCAAACTGAATCTTTAACTTATGCAGTGAACTTTCATCATGATCGGTTTCGTTTTCACAATGTCGTTACAAATTACATGATATTTGCACTAGAATACGAAGGTAGGTGAACAAACTTAAGAGACGCAGTTGTACATGTCAGAGTAGTGCTTTTGGACTCAGAAAGCAATATTTAAAAGATTCTTTGAAGAGTGTCGAAAAGATGAAGAATAAGAAAGGAAAGGATTACGGACAAAAAACCCAGCAGGCGAAACTTACCGTTACCAATAAAGTTTCACCAATTGGTAAGATATTATTTTTCTTACAATAGGTAACAAATCATTTTATTATAGATGTAACCTAATTAGTAAGCCTTCAAGGAGGAGGAAGTGCTATTCGACTTAATTTTCAATATAATTATCCGCGTCATAGTTTTCTAAATAATTACATTTAATGTAACAATATAAACAATATGTGGGGTCAATGGCATACTTACCAAAAGTTGTCCCCGTGTGATTATGTGTTGGAGTTTCAATGGGTTATTATGGTCATTGCGGACATAGCTGTGGGGGTTAGAAACAAACCTTTAATTTGTTTAAAAACGTACGTCCCGAAAGCAATGGTACTTAGATTGTTATTGATATATTAAATATCAAGTTCACAATAAGTGTATTTTTGACAGAAATTACGGTATTAAATTGGAAATGTTTATGTCAAAATAGATTTGTCTCATATATACATACAACACGCACATGAAATGTATCAACAAAAATCAACATATTAACATTGTCTGAATTTGCTATAAATTAATGTTGGAAAAAAGGCTTCGACAAAATGACTCGTTTATCTTGTATGTGCACTCAGGTGCCAAAGAAACGATACAAGCTTTTCAAGTGGTATCACTGTCCGTCTAATTTAAACTAGCTGTAATGCATACGTCCCATAATTCCTACATATAGAAAACTTACCAACTAAGTCCGTGTCGAGGATGCGTGGAAATCAACCAATAAAAACATTCCAATGTTCCATATACACAAATATGGTATTTTCAATATATAAAAGCTAACCAAAGCACAGCGGTTTATTGTGACATTTTCCAGATAAACACGAAACGTGAACCGGAAGTGAACAGGGTATTTAACAGAACACATTCAATAATTTTGCGACTGAATCATGACTTGGAGCTCGCTGACCACAAGCAAATCTTCAATGTAAGAAGTTCTTCCATTGGTTGATTTTTATCTCCAGATAGTTTGTAAATACATTTTACAGCTAGGGCATTGTGCCAAAAAAAACCTAGAATTGCTCATATTACAGCAGAGGTTAGATCTGGATTTAATAACCTGAGTTAGTTGGGAAAGATAATATGAGTGATGGTGAGGGGAGTAGAATCTCAAACTTGGTGAGTCCACTTACCCATCCTGCGTCATTAAGAATGGTGAGTTGTCTTGGAAGAAACAATCAACACAATTGGTCACTGGTGTTTTACTCGGAGTTCGATCACTCATCAAAGCGACTATATAACTAGACTTTACACCACATATGATAGCTTGCATTCCTGTAAAGAAATAAATATCTGAAGATTCGTTGCTATATGATCATTAAATAGTACAGCTTCTGTACAAGGAAATGAAACTGTTATCACGGACAAACATAATGTCTTCAGTATTAAACATTGTTAATTTTTATATCCTACATTAGTGTATCTGTACTAAGAACCTTCTACAGCTGCTAACATTAAGTTTGTTCACTAACCTGTCAGTCTTCCTGCAGTTATCATGAACTTTGTGTGTATTGGAGACATAGTATAACTTTGAAAACGAAACGAATCATTTAATATTTCACTGCGGGAGATTATCAGACAGCAAACTGACAGACAGATTTTATTTCAGAATTAAAGGCCTCATGGCCCAGATTACATCAAAAGAGCCGTAAAACAGATACGGTGTGGTGTAAAAAAAAATTAAAATCATTTAAATATCTGAGTTTTCTTCAAAAAGAGCGCAACATTTTTCAAAAGTGATACAACCTTGCTAGATATTAAATTATAAAGATTCATTCTTGTAGGATGGTTGATATAATATGAAGGTACATACAATTTTCTAAGATGTTCATAATATGGACATATGAGAATAACATGATATTCATCTTGAATTATCGTACTGTAACATAATTGACTATCACACTTCGCAGTTTTTTCACATTTTTGGCAGTTCATTGAAGTGGCCAGTGATAAAATGTCGAAACCTACTATTTTTGTATCTACACAAGCATAAGTCATATGTGCTTCATATGTGCTCTTTGGTATAAGTCAATGTTAATGTAGTGAAGTTTCTCGCGGTGTGTCGATGAGGAATATTCTAATTGTAATTCAAGAAAATCAGAATTTCAAAACATTCTTTGATATCAGTCAATCCACAATTATGGTTACATTATTGTTATTGTAAAGATAAACTATCTAGGGGGTTATTTCTCAGTTCTGCTGAAGTTCTTTGATGTCCAAGCCAAACCAAAGTTATGTGATCTTGGCACTAAGATACATAATGATAAGATGAAATAAAACAGCAACACTGCCACTTCATATTCTATAAATGTTTAAAGCATATTCTATTCTCTCGTAGTGATTGTAAGTAAACTCAACCGTCCTCTCATCCGGGCCCTTGTATTTGTGATCCAGTTGAAGATAATTAATTGAACAAATATGAAACTAAGTAATGTCTTACCGTTTGCAGCAACGCCAAAGTTAAACACAGTATCTCGATTCTTTAGAAAATATGGCATTTTCCCTTTTCCATTGTATGTGACGGTATAGATGATATGTGAAGAATACTTCTTGACTATCATATAAACTCTCCTGGGTAAGAAAAAGAGTGAATAATCAGTCACGAAAACTATCAAATGAAGTATTTCACATTTTTATAGAGCAAGCTAAATCAATGTTTTATCAAATATTTGAACAAAATTACAGAGAGGAATCCTTACTTGAAATCAGTCAAAAGAGTCATTACTCACGATTTTTATTTTGTTATGTTACCAATAATGATAATTCTGTAATGTCAAGTTATCACGTTTTAGACTGCAAAGTCAAATTCTTTAACGAATATTTTCGGAGTTGTTGTTTCTAACATTTAGAATTGACTCACTGTGCTGAGGGAGCTATTTCAAAAAGTTTCGGTTGTCGTACTTTAGCTATTTCCTCCCCATAACCAGGTTTATCCATGATCTCCTTTACGATGCATGTTTTCTTCAAGAGGAAAACAAACCCATTGACCGTGTCATATCTTACTGCAACAAGGTCTGGAACAGGAAGGGATTTATGATTTATGGTTATGATTATGATTATGATTATGATTATGATTATGATTATGATTTTAATTTTAATTTTAATTTTAATTTTAATTTTGATTTTGATTTTAATTTTAATTTTAATTTTAATTTTAATTTTAATTTTAATTTTCAGATTAAGATTAAGATTAAGATTAAGATTAAGATTAAGATTAAGATTAAGATTAAGATTAAGATTTTGATTTTGATTTTGATTTTTAATTTGATTTTGAATGAGATTTTGATTTATGAAGAATGATCCGTCACGATACCATTCAATCCCTATGCACAGACGCAGCTTCAGTGATAAAGTCCCGATCTTACCTCCGTTATAATACGAGCCATCAACGAAGCATCAAACAATCGGAATAATCACAGCAAAAGAAAATAAACTAGATTAAATCAAGATTGTATGACCTTGGGCTAGCTCTGTTGAGGAAGATATTTTTAGATACAGATGTCTATCTATATTCATTTCGTTACAAGAATCTGATCCCTTCGAGTTGTTTCTACAGTTTTTACAATATAGTATACAAACCATATGCATTAATTATCATAATTCGAAGAATTGTTTGTTTATATGAATCAAACAAGTTCAAGTCGAAATGATACATGAGTCAACTTCGTGTTCTTTGTGCTCTAATAACTGACTATGTATTGACAATATCCAAAAAGTTCCATAAGTAATAGTTTCCTATTTTTTCATTGAAAGAGCTATACATGCAAAATGCTCACCAGAAATCCTTCTTTCAGGCGAGCCTGTTGTGTCGTAAAGTGGCGTGTCATGAGTCCCATATTCGGTGGAAAACGTCAAATGAATGTTTGAATCAACAATTCTTAAAGCAAGATCAGTACCAGGCTTGCCACGAGATGAAATCTTTGTCCATATTTCAAAATAAGGGTCATACATATAAACGGTTTCCTTTTGGTAGTCAGCAACAATAATAAACTTATCAACCCTTTCCTCACGATACTTCTTTGATCTTCTTCCTGTTGACAGAGTAAATTCATAATGTACACTACAACTAAGTTAAGTGCCCCCGTAATATGAAATCGCGTTACTGAAAACCAAAATCCCATATATATTTTATGGATGGTTAGAACAAGTGTATTCTCATGCAAGGTTACAACTGATCTCCTATAATTTTACGTAGAAAAGGATCCGTCTGCTTGTGCAGACATTATCATCCATGAAGAGTAGCTTAGTGGCGAATCTGTGACCATCTAAATGATTAATAACAACTTCATACAACACTTCCTGTAAAAAGTGAGCAGCATCCAAAATTCATATTGCAGTCATAAAAGAAACACCCGACATCACTACTCACACGCCGTTGGTTTGTAATGCGGCTTTGTAGCCGTCATCAACTCTTCCTTCAATCTTTCTTCCTTCTTTCGTCAACTATGCCCTTAAAGGGAATCAACAACCTAGCTCTTGGAACCTAAATTGACCATTGTTAATGATAGCGTCCAGACGGGTAAGGGGGGTCACATGACACAAACTTGGGACTGGCTGTCAGCTGTAAGCGGCTCAAAACCAAAAGATTTCATCCCTACCGAGCATTTACGACTCTTTCGGCCCCCTGCTAATAAAACACTGGAAGTTAAAAATTCGGGTTGCAGACCCCCTTTAAATTTAACAGCTTTTGTGGCGTTTGAGCAGTTTTCGAACATCGATTTTGAAACCAAATTTGTTTTATGGTTATACTAGGGGCAAAAGGCCTACAATGAACAGGACATAACAACACTTAATGCTGAGGAATATATGGATGACAACTTCTTTGTTCATTGTATGCGACGTTTCGACACAGATTCTTGTGTCGTTCTCAAGCAGAGGAAGAGTAATGAGGTAGGGGCATATATATAAGTAAATAGTACAATGCACAGAGAAAACAACTGAATGAAGAGAGTAAATGTAATTAAACATGGATGAGTGGTAGGAAACCAGTAATGTACAATGCAGTGCGTTACATTTAATTGATAGAGGCCAGTGATGTACATGAGTGATTACAGTTAATTAATTTAATTGATAGAGGCCAGTGATGTACATTAGTGATTACAGTTAATTAATTAAGGAGAAGATCATAGGCTGCCGGGATGAAGTAACCTTGATTGCGGTTAATTGATGGCTGAATCTTTTTGATTTCCAAAGCTTCTCTTAATTTTCGAAGTCGGTAATCCGGGTGATTGGTAACAAGGCATTTGGTTTCTGACCATTGTATTTGGTGATTGGGGTTGGCTTTGATGTGGTCGGTTATAGCTGATTCGCTGTCCAAATTGTTTACTGATGTTTGATGTTCCATATATTCCTCAGCATTATTGTCATCCCAACTTCTAAAATGCCTCTCAAAGAAGATAACAACACTTAGTTTTGAAGTGGGTTTGCAGGAAATTAGCCATTCCTGGCATGATTGGTTTGGACATGTCTCCTCACTTGACAGTGCGATAGTGTGTTAAATATCAGGTTCTTCTACCAATTTCCTAACAGGACAGTCCTATAACTGGAGCCTAATAATCTAACATCCCATACGGGAAGACTTTAATTCAACATTGAGGGGTCAAACTGTATCTTACAAAAAATCCACATTTTGCAATTACACCAACCAAATTTCCGTTTGAGTTAATTTGTAAAGTCTTAGAATTGAATTATGCCAATTATGCTGAATATGTGAAAGGCTATTTTAACAAAAAATTCAACATCATCAATTCAGATCTTATTTGGCAAATAATATCTTTTTATTGAAGGTTATATCAACTACAAAAACGTTACCGTTACTGAATCTGTGTGTACGCCTTAATGTACCAACGACACGCCTGATGAGCTGGGTAGGTGAGGGTTTTCTTTCTTTCTTTTGCTGTAATAAAAATACAGAACAATAATGGTGATGATTTGCAAGTGTAATGACTCATTTCAACTTTCTTTGAGGATATATTAGGAAATTATTAAAACTTTTAACCTTTTGTAAATGTTTTCTACGATATACTCTCCAACTGAATTGTTTACATTGGTAATAATGATATGCATGCGTCTCCCAACAAAATAATAATAATGTCTATGGAATTCCTCTTTATATATGAGCATAAAGAAACATAACTTATATCCATAAGATATAATAATTAATACTTGATTTAAGAAAATATGCCAAGATTAGGCTACAATTTGACAAGGTGAACGTTGTTTATGTTTCGTATTGTTTAATGATTGTAAGGAGCGTGGACGTAACATACATATATTACTTGAACATAACAAGTGTAAGTCAGATCAATTAAAGTGGCAGTAGCGCGGTTTTTGAAATTTTCAATTTTTCAATGATAATTGACTAATTATACGTTAATGCTAAATGTATTATTTTGAGAAAATTTCATTTCTGAAACCAATCATCCATAGTCAGAGAACAAATTATAAAGATTCGCATAAGGTCCATTGGCGACCATTTTGGTGTGAACAATTCAATTTATGTAAGAAAAAGCAATCGCATGGCTGGACTTTACATTATATATTGATTTATCACTTCTTCATTTAGTCTAAATACAGTTTCTTTCCATTGGAACCACATATTTTTATTTTCCTGACATCATCTTATATTCCCCCTCAAACGAGCTGCTGTCCCTTTAAAGTAAAATTAATCTATCAGATTTTACAATTATAAAAGGTTCTTATCTTAACCTTTTGTCTCGAAAAATTTCTGTAAAGTGACAAAGAGTATATTTCATAAAATCATATTTGGATAGGATACATGACAGTAACGTGTTCATCATGTATTTATCTTGTGTAGCACTGTGAACTCAATGGGTTATTTTTTAGTGAATTTGAATTAGATTCCGAAATAATAAATGACATATTGACGCTAGTAGCAGTACAACGCCCGGTTTGATTTTTATAATCCTTGTCTTACCCGTTTTATTGGTACTATATGAACAAATGGTACAGGAATAATAGTTATCTGTTGCAGTCAGTTCATCCCGATTTAAAACAAGGTATCATATAGTTTAACCATACACCATACTCTAAGTCCCTTTAAGTAAGCTTGGTACCTTAAATAACAGGTTGATAGCAAAAACAGCTCTGCTGAAAGCGGTTTTTAAATATCCATGCTTACTAATCAACATTTTTATATACATTTATCTGCACTTCAGAAGCACAGAAAGTACAATGCTGTATTTTATTTCCTTTCAATTTCTTGAAAGAACTTACCTTGGTTTTTTGATTGATTGGATTGAAATTAAAGAGGATGTTTTTCCTTGTGACATATCCGTGCTTCATCACAAACGAAACGCTGAAATAATGCACTGGTTTTCCAAAAGACAAATATTCAATAGTTTTCAACAAACACTGGATCGTAGAAGGGCCTTGACAAACCACATTCCATGCTTTTAGCGGAAATATGTTTTGTTGAGAACGTTTGAATGTCAGAAAACGTAAATTGCCGAATGTGAAAGAAAGACAATAGTTGGTCCACAAAAATATTATAAAAGGAATCTTCATTGGCACTTTTCAGTTTCCGTTGAAGTCCACAACAACTTAAAATCTTCAAACTTATTGCTTTTTTCTCTCGAACTCTAATGCTGGTTAGATTTTGCCCGAGGGAATCCCCATAACATTTTATTCTAATTTAGTATTTCAGAATCTGATATAACCGGTATAATTTGCTCGAGAGAATCTCCAGAACATTTGATGCTAATGTAGTACTTCAGAATTTAAAATAACCGTCAAACACACAAATCTCATATACCGATATTGAAACGACAACATTATACGTCAATATTTCTTAATCTATTAATAATAATTCTTATAAGATTTAATTAGGAGCCCATTTGATCAATATAAGTAATAATCGAATACTTGTTTTAAGTATAACAATTTACTTGATTAATTGACAATTGACCTTGTTCCTATACATGTAAAATATATAAATATAGATATTTATGCGTGTGTATACATATATCATTATATTATATTATTATCAATAATGTCTCAATTAAAAGTATTAAACCATAAAAATGTCAAGAGTCAAAATGCATTACCATTATCGAAACATTTTCTCATAACAATCACGTCATAGGTAATATTCAACTTATCAGGCATATGATTCCAACTTTATAATTACTGAAAACGAGATTTATACATTTACATTTGAACATAAATTACTCTTACTCTGTTAAGTGCAGAACAAATGGCAATGCTCGTTAGTCTCAAGCTCGATTTATCATGATCAACATAAATCAGTAGCTCAGTCCTTTTTAGATAGGAAACTTTATCTCAAACTTGTTTATTGTTTCACAACTGTCTGTTAAATATGTCGAAAGTTAACCTTGTAGATGAGTTTTTGTACAAGTTATGCAACGTACCTGTTGATAATGTTTGAATAAAGCAAACTATATGTAAGGAGATGCGACATAACAATCTGATTAAATTCTTAATGCAATTTTGTTTTGAGAATTACCTACTTCTAGGCGTTTTAGAACATGCAACCATAATTTACCAATTGCAAAATGTCGATATTATAATATACAAAAATAACAAATATTCCAAAAGCCATGGGTGCCGCCATCTTGATGTCACGTGACCGTCCGCCATTAAGGTGCTGAAGAAAATGTCAAATCCTTGACGTCCGTATGAATGCGGCTTAAACTCGTTCGCCTGTCATATCCAGCGTCTTGATGAATCAAGACCAAACTATCAACTTAATATGATTTAACATCACATTCAAGGCTTCAATTTTCAAATAGGAAAAATCAGCACGTTTTTAATTAATAAAAGCGTTAATAAAATGTAACTCAGTAGGCCTTAGATCCAAAATAGCAGTTGTGCCATTATCAAGATTGAATAAAACAATGAAAATACCACACACGATGATTTTTAATTTTTTTTAATTTCCTTCCTGTTTGGAATAAATCGAATTATGTATATCTTGTGGGTGTACAAGTTATTGTCAGTAAGATAAGCTTCAATACCGATCGAATTGAACATTCTCAAACTTGAAACAATGCGCAGGAACCAAAATTGAAGAAATTGCATTTAAACAAATATAATTGTATTTAAAAGGTATTATTATTATCATCTCATGACATGGGTTAAGTTAATTTCAAATTTTGCCATGACACTCGATGATAAAACTGGTCTTTGGAAACTACATTAACTATCCTCTATATATTTAATATTTTGCAAAATTTAGTCGTGTGGAAAGAACTTTTAGATATCGATAATATCGGCACAATAGGCAAAAAAAGTGGGATTTATTAATAACACTTACGATTATACTTTTATAATCGTTAAAATGCATTTGACGGAATGAAAATTAAATTGTCTTGTTTGTATGATATGGCATTCACCGCTTACTTCGTTAATATATGTTATACGAATGAATGGTTCTGTGTTATCTGCCATTTGGCGCAAAATTTATAAAGTAAAAAATATGCTTATTTGGTGTCCAAATTTCGAGAACAGTTAAAACAATTTATCAGAGGAATCAGTCAGTTTTAGAAAAAACTCATTTAGGATTGGACACCTTTCTTCCGAAGTCACCCGAACCCGAACTTAATATAATTTAGTGAAAGATCAATGTCTGCAATGTTTCTATTTATTTTCCTTTCGTTATGGCATTTATTTTAGTATAGGATATCCTTGGATTTCTCTCCTCTTTTGCAAATAAATATTGTATTTGTTTCGATTTTGATTTAATTATCTTCACTTCCGTGATCAAATCCATCTTTTTTTCAAAAATTTTCTTCTGGTTTCCCCCGAATATGTGTGTGTAGGCTTCACCCGGCATGATATCATTACGCCGATCTTCAGCACCTATATGGCGGAAGACGTCCGCGCCCCTAGTGGGCAAGAAGGATAACTCTAATCGTTGTGTGAAATAGAAAGGTTTATACATGTACCACGTGAAGAAAGAATATGTCCTCGATGTAACACTAATCAGATTGGAGATGAATTTGACTGTTTGCTGTACTGAATCACCACATTAACCTTAATAACGATTATCATACCCAATTTCCATCCATAATTCACTTTTAAAAACTGATCAAGATGATAAAGAATCTATAGCCTTGTTTATACAGCGGCCTTTGCATATATGCAAATTTGCTCAGGATAGTATATATACACACGTGTGTAAAATTATTTTGCTATGCGTTCATAGGGGTTTTATGTCACCTAAGCAGTTAAGTTTTCAGTAACAAGCAAGTGGTTTGAAGATGATGTTTTGAAACATTTTAAAGATTCAGAGTGCCTTTAGAATGAGGAGAGAAACTATGCATAAGATCTGCGAGAAACTAAAAGACGATCTATCACTAAGTTCACACTGTGGAAAAGCCTCTAGATCTTGAAAAAGGGTTACAATTGCGATAAAGCTATAAAAAAGGGTTGATATCAGATTAAGGCCAAATTTTCTCACTTCAATATAAACGTCCTGGAATTTTATGGAAGTATAAGATCAGTGAATAAATACCTGACACAATTGGGAATTAAAAAGGATTCAAACGTGGAAATAACAAATGATACAAATATTTCTACAAATAATCTCTTTGCTTCCAAAAAAGGTTCAAAGAACTATTATGTCATAACTCAAACTGAGGATAATCTGAAAGCCATTGGAAAATGGGAAGAACAACTCTTAATCACTGTAATCTGGCCAAGCCTTTTTGTTAAAGCACATAAAACTATCCCAGATCCTAAACTAAGATGGTTTCAGCTCAGATTGCTCCATAGAATTCTACCTGTTCATGCATTCTTAGAAAGATTCTGAAAGGACATTGTTTACATTAATTTATGTACTTTTTTTCAAGGCTGGACCAGAAACTATAAAACATCTTTTTTGGAACAAATTTTCAAAATTGATTGAATCAAAGTGTCAAAATGCACGTAATATAGATCTTACTGTAGACTTAATCCTTTTTGGATATTCTCAAAATTTTAATATGATAATATCTTGGATTTGATACTTTTACTAGCTCAATTCCACACATATATATAGATGTAAAATGCAAAGTAGTCTACCACACATCAAACATTTTCTAAACGAGATGAATTTCTACTATCAGATAGAAAAAATGGAAATTTTTGCAAATCAAAACATATCAAATCTATCAGAAATGGGTTTTTCATGAAAATCTTCTCTAATGTCATTCTACTATAATTGTCTACATAGCTTCTAGCCTGTGTATCGTGTGTATGAAATTTTATGAATGCTCTAGGTTATTTTTCGGGGGTTTGTTTACTCTATCTTTTTTTTCGTAAATCCTGGTATTGTATTATGTTTACTACCTACAGTTACCATTCCCTATTCATGCTGTACAATTTACCAGAATTTTTTTATAAAAATTTGCTAACCCTGAGCAAAGTTGCTACACGTTCATACAGCGATATGTACTTAGGGTAGTAAAAAAATCGACATTTACTCACGGTAGTATTGCATTTACACCTGCCCCTGACTAGGTGCAAATTTGCTTACGGTAGTGAAAAAATTGGTTACGGTAGTAAAATATACATATGTGCAAATGCGTCCATACGGCGAATTTTACTCATATGAGCAAATTTGCATATGTGTAATGATTTACTCATATGCAAACGCTCGCGGTATAAACAGGGCTTAACACACTTGATCAAACTATTTTTTGCCATATTGCTTTTAATATATTTGCATTGTTTGATCAAACTTATGTACTAGCGGGAAGGAAAATGAATTCGCATAGTTATACTGTACATTGTACGTTCATTAAACTGCTTTCTTTATCATAGATATGTATTAGCAATGGGTAATATTCATTTCGATGGTGTGCAATCACTTTATTTATATCAAAATTGTACAACTGCCCCATTTAAGCTTAACGATAAAAGGAATAGGAATCAATGGATCGAAATGTAGATCATTTTGAGTACATTGCAGTTCGTAAATGGTACCTCATTGACTTCTAAATAAAAAGAAGTCTGTGTAGTCCACTTGAAGTTTAGAACAATGTGTCTCATGTTAAAGGTACGGATAGATGCAAGAAACATATAACCTTTATGGAACTTGGCCATCAAAACAACCCAGAATTAGCAGGAATGTCAGAATTACGAATATAGATGTACACTAATAAGGATTGAGGGATATCGCACATCATGAGACGATACCAGTCGTAAAAGGTATTACTTAACTTAAGTTAAACCATATCTCCTGTAGGACAGGGTATTATTCAACTAAAATAATAAACCATATCGCTTGTATTAAAAGGTAGTATTTAAGTAAAGTTAAACCATATAGCCTGTAGTAAAAAGTTACCATATCTCATGTAGTATAAGGTAAGATTTTTGAGAGGCATTTAGAAGTTGGTGTATACAAGTACAAATGTATGGATGACAACTTCTTGTTTATTGTGGATGGCAACGTGTCAGGGATATCCATGCACCTTCGTCAGGTGAATGGTTGAATGCAAGATACATTGAATTATATATAGACAGTTTAGTTTAGTTATAGTTTAGGAAGCCAGCTATAAATGTATATACAATATCAATAATACTGAGGAATATATGGATGACAACTTCTTTGTTCATTGTATACACATCCATATATTCCTCAGCATTATGGTCAATCCAACTTCTAAAATGCCTCTCAAAGAAGTTATATACAATATCGACAGCAGATAAAAGAGTGTGATGTTCATGTATTGATAATGTTTATACAGCTTACGACTTTATACAAGAGATTACCAAATTTGCTGACAGCAATAATATTTTTATCGCTGATAACTAAAAAATTGTTCGGTGATCCCAAAATTTTATTACATTTTTGAAAACCAAACACTATAAACTTGCTATTTTGAAAATATTAAGAAATACAAAAATATTTTATTTGTTCGTCCCATCTCTTCTTATACGATACATGGTTCACTCAATTCAACAAGCTCTTTCAGCCTTTTCACATGATAATTTGTACTGGAATAAATACTCTTTCGTGTGTCTTATGTGCCGATGCATTTAAAAACGATCAAGTTCTTTCGGGATTGGGTTGGTTTCAAAGGGGCATGCCGCGAACCCTTTGTCAACTGTCGACTTCAACGTCTTTGATTTTAAAGCATCAATTTGGTAACCATCATAAATATATTTTTCTGACAATCGAGGTGTGTTCATGTGAACACCAAAAAGTAGACAGATTACGTTACGTTTGTGTGACACAAGATAGTAACCAAGTTGTTTTGTACATGTAAGATACGAATTTCACAATACACAAAGTAAGTTTTGGAAATAAATTTATGTTCAACTATGAATAAAATTTTCTTTGTGATAATATTTGTCTAAATGTGACGGTAAAGGATTTGTATAAAACCTTTATTTCTAAATTGTAATTGTATGTAAGATTATTCATCATTATCATTTTTACACTATTTATTCGGAATGCAACGTGATTTTTATGTTATATTGATTGGAATATTTCGAAATTTATATTGTACATCAAAATTTCATATTGTACATCAAAATTTCATATTGGACATCATAATTTCATATTGTACATCAAAAGTTCTTATTTTTTTTGGAAAAACCTTCCTACTTCCAATAATTAACTAACTTTCTACTTGATTTACAATTTGGCGAGATATTTGTTACATGAAAGTGTCTTTTGTAACAGCTACAAATGTAATTCTCTGCGTTAGTGGTGAATATTTGAAAGAGCAATGTCTATGATGTTTTTATTTAACATTATGTGAAATGTAATAATAACAACCTGTTTGTGTGTCATTTATAATTCTACCATGAATGTGGTGAATACTAGATTCTGATTGGTTCTCCTGGGAAAACGTTCAAACGTGATCAATTTTGGATTGGACGTTCTCTAATTTGAGGCCACTTCAACACCATTGTGCTGTTTACTGAGATTAAAACTTTTTAAAAGTTATCTAACATGTTTTATTTTCGTGTGTTTACGGGGGATTACCAAATCGTTTGAGGTAGATAAAATATTTTATTTAAAAAAGACGTTTAAGTGATCAATCAGCGCCAAATGCAGCGGGTTTGCTTCGATTACGGCTACAATACATTGACGTCATTTACGCGAGCGCTTAAGACGTCATAGTCCTTGATCTTAATTGATAGGGATGTCTCAGTCTATATTGTCAACAAGTAATTGAATCATACATTTGAAACGGCACCATAGAAAGTTAGAAAATATTTGATGGACACGCAAAAATATATATACTGGTATATATGTCTCTGAGTTTCAAACACACTAGGTTTATCTCCTAATCATTTCAGGAAATATGTAGACTGACGTCCAAAAGAAACTTCACCATTTTCAAAATTACATATCGAAAACTATATAATATTGACGCTGTCAGTTGAGTTCGCCCTGCCAATTGAATTCGCAATGACATAGTTGATACCTAACTTTTATGCCTAAAACTTTTTGCGCACTTCCCATGCGTTTTTGAAAACAATGCAAAAAAAGGTCATGTGACTTTGGTGCTAGTGCTGGTGCTGGTGCTGGGACAAAGTTATATAACTGTCCATAGACTCTTGGTCTACCCTTTACTTGTTGTGAATCCCCCTGAAAATTGACAAAAACGACTACTGTAGTAGACTAATCATCGTTGCTTCATTTCTTGTGGTAACATAATGCTGCAACACAGAAAGGTTATGAGGAGTTTTGACAAACCAAAAACACAAAAAACACATGAAAGCTGACATTGTGACGTTCGAACACCGCAAACGTTGCCTCTAAGTCAGGGCATGGACAGTTGACATCAAAAGACGGCGTGTAATATGTTCTCATGCTCTTGAACAGATGTAATCAGAGCTCTTCGACTGCCCAATTGACAGGTATTGGTCACAAAACATTGAAAAGTACGAGGTGAGAATATGGAGATTAGCATGCAATATAGAGAATAAACTGCGATTGTTAAGCTCGCAAGACTTGTTATCGATTGCATGACTCAGAAACGGACCCAAGCTAAACATTCCCACTTATAGACAAACGTCCATGCAGATTTAATGTGAAGGATAGAACTGCTTACAAGTTATACATTGCAGTTTTTGGAATTGATGACACACCGGTCGCGCATACCTGGTACAAAAGTAACATATTATTTTATAACTTAAACCACATTATTGCGTAAAAAACCATTTTAGGGAACATCTAACCACCTGCTCAATACTTACTCACTTAATTTATTGAAAGAAAGGTAGATAAATAAAACGTACTTTGTTTCAAACTTCTATCGTTTTTCGTTCTTTAATTACAATGTAGAATGATAAAAAAGGTGGTAAATTTCTTTTGGGCTGCAGTTTATAATACAAGACGATTGTTTTCAGGGAAAATGTGTAATCCCTTATAATTTTAAGGAATACCTAATAGTATATACTAACTGAGTGAATCAGTGAATATTAAAAAAACTGAAATTTCAGAATTCTTAAACACAAAAGAGTTCTACCATGAAAGTGATGAACATCCGATTCTGATTGGGTCTCCAGAAAAATCAAACGTCCACTAGGTTATGTCTGCTCCACCGCTTGGTGTTTGGTTTCTGAATTCAAAATATACTCGCTATCAATTAAGAATTGACTTCGAAATTTATAAAGTTTATGGAGGTATAAACTTAAAAACCGTTGTGCAAACTGCGGGTATATATATGCCAAGTTTGCACTGTGGTTTTTAAGTTTATACCTCCATAAACTTTATAGATTTCGAAGCCAATTCTTATAAATAAATCTGCATATACTTATTGTTTTGACGACATATTGTTTCTCCAAATACACAATTTAACAACAAACAGAGGTGCACTATTTTCGCGAAAAACGGTCCGCCAGGGGTGCGTGGCTAGATATGACGTCAAATGTATTATGACGTCACGAAATTAAGTTTAAACGGGTATGAACAGAATCGCTCTGACGGCCTTCAGATCCCTGCAAAGCAAATGCTATTTATTTATTCCAGTATAACCTGTCTCTGATTTTTCAAACACACAAGGTTTATCTCCTGAGCACACTTAAACAAAACCAGAAATAATCTTTTGTTCAAATTGAAGGTAGATAATTTAATGGCAATCATTCCCATAATTGTTTTTTTTAAATATTTACATTTGTTGTTTTACTCATGTAAAATTTGTTCAATAAGAAAGTGTTTTTAAGTAAGGATGAGAAGCATTTTCCTTGAGATAAGAGTTTGTTCATTATCGAACAGTTGGATTGTTTGTTTATTTACATCATGTTAAGATCAGTATAAACAGTGTGTCATGACACAAGCAAACAACAAACATGAATGACAAGTGTACAGGCGCACAAGGACAATTACATTTCGATGATATTTCTTATCTTATGATTCATCAGAATACTGAATACTGCAACTATAGAGTAGCCCAATGGTTGTCGCTAGAAAAAGAGCAAAGAGTGCAGTTGATTGTTTTTCCCCTCCTCTGATGAATCAAACCATTTATTTGATTTGGGTTAGAGATTATGCTCATTAAAATTGTCAACCAGAAAAACATATACACTAATTAATCGTTAACTCGGTGAGTCCAAGGCCACTTTTTAACTTAACAATGATTGTTTTGAGAACATACAAAATGAGATGAAACATAATGTCAACACCAAACTCTTGATCCTCAATATCTTTAAAAGTAATTACACAAAACTCTTAAAAATTCAATAAAAAGTTCCTCAACCTACAAGACAAGAGCGATTTTCCAAAACGACATTGCTGTATTCTAAGCCAAAAACAAAACAAAATGTCATTTTGGAGGAAAGGAAGGATATATACTCTGTGACATTGGAATTATCTGGATTTTTTGTCATTATTTCGTATTTGGGACAAAATTTGAAACATTCTTTTAAACTTTTATATCAAACTGTCAGATTTAAAAGGATGATACACTGCTAATAATTTCCTTCATAAACTTTTTTTGCGAAAATTTACAGAAAAAGTATTAATTAGATTTATATGTTGAAGGTCTACACTAAAATTACAAGATACGTATATGTGGTATGCTGGGGACAATTTTGGCATTGCCCGAAAGAGGCATGGTGTCAGCATTAATAATTTCAAATGATATTCATTTCCCGTTGTGATGGGAACGTTTTTCTTTTCATCCATGCCCGATTTCAAAGTGTTTGGTACAAAGGTGGTTGTATTAGTCAAACTTCAGTGAAATTCTAACTATATAATGCCTGCACTATTTTTGCATGTTATGTAATAAACTTGTTTCCGCAGCTAAAGGCTACATCTGAATCAAATTGTAGAAGTTTATGGTTATACACTTTTTATTTTTTAAATCTACATGTATGATTTGTCGATGCGTTTGTTGTTTATTCAGATACACTCTCCCTAAGTATTAATATTTTATTTCGTTACGTTTATACAAAATGATACATGTCAAAAATTTCTAGATTGACAAATGGAGATATAGGTCTCATTCGCAAAAGTAAAACACTTACAACTCATTTTTTTACAAACGGTCCTGCGTTGAATATAGCAACTAGCAAATCAATATTGAAATCTGCTTTCAATATTACTGTAACTTGATGGATATGCATAATTGTTTTATCAAAGATCAACTTCTTAAGACGTTATCAGAATCAGATCGGGCAAGATTGTGCGATTAAAACTAGAATGTTCATCGACAGCAGTCATGCTGTGTTTAACAACTGTCATTGTCGTGTATTTATTATCCTAAACTATGTACATTTCTTTAAATACGCCCTAATCATTACGTTGTCTACACTTTAAAGGCGGAGCTAATGGTTTATGCCAATCATGTTCTATCCAATCGAACGGTATGTTTTAAATTTGTTTCCTTTTATATTGGTCAGTCATAATTCATCGTTGCTACAAACAATGTAACAGATAACAACGAGCCTATATAAGAGACAGCTCCTTTCCCTGACACGTTGCTGCGATTTTTAAGGTAAAGATATAATGGCTTTGAAGACCATGTTCCTCGCTGTCGCATTCCGTAAGTAGTTTTTTCTTAGAAGTATTGATAAACAGAAGGTGTCTTAAACTTTCTAATAATCATAACCTTTCACTTGAAGTTTTAAATGGACACTATCATTATCAGAGTTTACATGCCGGTTATATCACTGATTGGGTTTATAATTTATAGATTTGATGACCCTGTGATCCCCTAAAGCGTCCTTTCCTATAAACACAGACTATTCTGATTTATGGATTTGGCTACACTTTGAGTCCTTTTTTGGTGATGATCTCATTATTTGTATAATCATTTTGATAGCCCGACGAGCTGCAGGGCCAATAGCTTTAATTTCGAATAATGTAAGGGTGTTTATACGCGGATTTGTGTCAATTTTGGGGTTAATTGGACATGTTGAGCGTTAAGTAATATGAAGAATTATGTGCGTTAATTTTCGTCTCAGTACATTGTTCAATCATTATGTGAGAAATCAGAAATCTTATTCAAGGCGTCACTATAGATAAATTTTCATTGAGACGGGAATGATAGGATGTCTTATCACTGTCGACAAACCGAAGTTCAGCTTTGTTCAACGTTTGCTTTAGGAATCAGTCAATATTGGAACGGTTCGGATTTACTTTTTAAATGATTGGCATAAATGAAAAAAACATTTCCATATTTACTTCTTTTCATTTAAAGACACTTTTCAGTGAAACATTATGCGATCTATGTGAACGAGGTACATGTCAAAGTGCTTCATTTAGAATAATATTGTTTCACACATGTAGATACATCACATAAGCTATGTAAATGTCAACAAGGCCAGTTTCGTCAATAATGCACACTCTTATTTGGAAAAACCTGTTTCGTTAACAAAAAATGTATCTCTTAACACTTACAATAAAATAAGGTAATGAAATGAAATGTATGATAACATGTTAAGATTCACATGTGCCAAACTTTATCAACGGTGTAATTTGATCAAAGAGTCATTTAAAAGTGGCTTTGTACAGTGACAATGTGAAGGTCACACTCTGTTATCGATAATTATTTTTTAACGTTTATAACCCAAAATTGCATTAAGTTTTCTTTACTTTCCAATCATATATCATTTAATTATGTAACGGCACCCGACTTGATCTCACAACTTACTAATTAAACGAAACATGTGTCATTCATATTATCTAAACCCGCTTTCAGTCGGTCAGACCCCGCTGGAAGACTAATGTAATGAGACCGAAAATGTATGAAACAGACAGTTGATCATAGGCTTAACGGGCATTGGTTGTCATGGACAGATGTTTTTCAAACAGAAATTCACCATAGTAATTGATATCTAATATTTTTTATAAATTATATCCGTAGGAAACCGATATAAATATCTTTCATTTAAGAGGTTGGTCCTGTTCATCATGTTCTTGAGCTATTTGATAAATGGCTTTAGGCAACGCAATATACAGTAATCGTCACCATTTCACGTTTCAGTGAACGCAGTACCTCATGTCCTAGAAACTTGGGTATGCTTGTGTCTTTCTTTTTATCACTATCGCCGTTATCGATGAACCAAATTCTATAATGGCATGATATCAGTTATGTATAAAACAAAACAAAAAGAAATATGTGATTTTGGTGTTTTCAGTTGTCTTGTTGGTAAGTGAACCCGTGTGGTGCACTGTAGGTGAAGATTGTCCGAAAGGAGACACTGCTTGTGGAACAACAGAGAAATGTGACAAGGGCACGACGAAGTGTATTGCAAGAGGTAAATATGAACTCCTGTAAATCTTGCATTTCTTTTCGAATTTGCTATTCGAAATGGCAGATATTGCAAATATGTTCATAATAACATAGGTATTGTGGTATCATTTTGAGTAGACATATTCCTTAGAAATTTGAGAAGTTCCGGTCTTGTTGCTATGGTTTTCTTTGTTCAAACGTATGTGTAGTGGCCGATACACCTCTATGTTCTAGATGTAGTTATATTGACCAATACACCTCTACTTTTCTAATACAACTTTATTTATTTATTGTAAATCTACACTTCGTCAGGAGAAGAGATCTTCAACTTTGGCAAATAAACGGACTTTTAGATTTACAATAAGTTGTTGAGAATTATAAACAGCGATGGTGGGAATCGAAATCTGGACCTTTAGGTTGCTGTGCAGCGACTCTGTCTACTGATATACTGATGATGATCGATGAAAGGAGAGGTACTTTCTGTTGTGTTATGTATATATAGAGGATTTTCCTATAGAATTAGTTTGTACTAATTTTATTGTAAATAAGTTAGTTTATGGTTTTTAAACCAGAATTAGAAGAGTATTGATAATATTCTATTGATCTAGTTCGGTCAAGGCATATATATATATCTATAAAGAAGAATGGAAAGCTCCTTTTTGTCAAATATGACTTGACCGGAATGGAGTATAAGACATATATACCCACACTTCCCGATGTGCATCATTCATTACACCTCCTGTTTGAACAGGAAACAATACACTTCCGCTACTCTACACCTCGGAGACAAACGAACAGGAGGTGTGTTGAGCGATATACCTCGAGAAAAATAGGTATCTTATATCTTTTAAATATTGACAGAGAGACAGACAGACAGTTTGTATTCAGCAAAGTGGCCATCGGTCCATGATATAGGCAATGGTCAGTGGACATTTGCGTGCGCTCAGTAATACACTGCAGCTTATTTCCTAGAATTTACAAGATTTTGGACATGATATGAATATAAACAAACATTATAAATAACATCATTGTTTTGGGTTTTCAGAAGGTTTACAACAGGGAAATGTACGTAGGACACTTTAGTGGAATAGTCGAGATATTCAGTTCTTAGTTTATCATAGGCTTTACAGACAAATAATGCATGATACTCATTTCAACCCCAATCAGAAGGCATGTATATCGAATATTTATATCAAATAGAGTATGAAATTATTATTTGTTAATTTTTCATTTGTATCTTTAAAAAGGGGCACTTATCTTATTATATGCGCTTTCATTAGTTGCATGTGTTCCGGTGGATGACTGCAATGGTCATGGGACATGTGATGACACTGATCATTCTTGTACATGTGAAACGGGATACACAGGGACAGACTGCTCGGGTAGGTATCATTTTATACTTAACTGCCAGGCAGGAGAAAGACAACATTTCAGGTGAATTCATCATATTAATGATTTCTAATTACAAATATTTAGAGCTTTTGATGTCGTAAGACCCCACCAATAAAAACAAGAGTTTAATCATAATTCAAAGAATACTATAAAGTACTATAAAATACTCTTAAGCTAAAGAAAACAGATTATTTGAATAAATGGTTACAAGATTACTTTTGATAAAACACAAATGTTAATACAAACGAGGAAATATTCTATTTGAAAGTCAATAATCGTGTCTATTTTTTCATATATTGACAAAATTTCAAACATGGTACACTGTAAGGGTTATGATAGTGTACACTCTATTTCATACCCTTATCTACATTAACACAGATATTTTACAAAACACTAACTAGACACTAAGTATTCTATTCAAAGTACTGTAAATATTTGTAATGGTTAAATTATTATCAAATACATCACATGTATCGTAGATACTAATGAAATAAATTACAAATTATAGAGCGTCCTTTGGTTTGTCTGGCGGTTTATATGACTCGTGATATTACTTTAATTCCAATGCATATATACTTCCGAACAAAAAAAATGAGACAATTTTTGATAAATCGTGTTTATTAAATTTATGACATGAACTTATGAAATTTGGAACAGATTAAGATAATTCACATACAAATTGTATGAAATAAGCCGAAACTCAATCAGTCTTCTATTTCATGATAAACACTGTGAAATCTATTAAAATATAGATTTTGTTCGAATCCTCTGTTGGTTCTGAAAACGACTTGTACAAAGTTAAATGAACCTTTTGTTTCAACTCTGCAGAATATTTTGATTCTAATGCTACAAATTTAAACTTAATAATTCGCTTGACAACTTTAGTTGTGTCTTAATCTTTTAAAACTACAAGAAATTCATAATATGTACGTGAACGCGAGGAAGTCATTTTCCCGTTTTTTTAATTTGTAAATTTGGTCTTCAGCCTGTTGCATAAAAAAAACATTAACACTTTGTCTAATATTTGTGTTTAGCAACCTATCACATTAAAACCTACAGCCTATATTTGAATAAATGAAATCCGTGATTTACAAGAGCGTCGATAATTTTTAAAAATTCCATTTTTCCGGCACCATTTTGGGCAATGAGAAATTCAACTCCGACTTGCACAGTAATCGAAATCGAAATCTCGCCGAAAATTGGTACAAGATACCGAAGGTATACCCTTTATTTCCAACAATTTCTTATCTCATTATCACCCTGCATGATAATAAACGCGATCGCGAAGTTTTTGTTTTGCTTTGTTTTTCTGCATAGCGGCGGTCATTAGAAAGTCGTCTGCTACAGCGTCGTTACGTGACCCGACCCAATGAGAGGGTACTTAATGCACAGAACATCATAGCAATGTCACAGCTGCTAAAAATGTCCAACCCATGTTCGAAAACCAACCGATACAACCGAAAAACAAATTTTGAGAATTGTCTCATTTTTTTCAAAGATTGGAGCACTAGCTAACGTTACATTCACACAGTATTTAGTTTATGGAGATTATCGTGAGAGTGTTTTAGGATCGTGAATATCCTGCATTAGGAATAAACATTGTATTTTGTGAGCCTTGGCGAGCTAAATACGTGTTTATTCCTAATTCAGGTTATTTACGATCCCACAATACACGAGCATGATAACTTCTTTATCATACAATGTCATTTTAGATTTTTGTTTAAAATATGCTCGATGAAACTATTCTGATAGTCGACATTATTTTAACAGATTAAAACACCTAACTATAGATGTATACCCTTTAGCGCACCTATAGATGAATGCGCACAGAATTGCAATCCCAAGTTCACAATCTGTCCTATATACAACATGCGCACAGATAATGTAAAGCTGAGGAAAATAAAAGAACGATTCTTTATTGACGGATATACCCCTAAATTTAACTGTAACTAATATGAAATCATGTTGACGTCGCATTTACTATATATGTTTTAAGTGGTATGCATATGACTTCATGAATTACGTCCCTTGCCATTCTTAACGCTATGTCATTAGCAACACGATGTAAGTGAAACCGGTTGGAAATGAACTTACTAGTATATGAAGACCAATCTTCGGTCTGTTAAAATAATATTTAATACATAAACCATGAACATTTACCTTTTACATAATGTGAGGAAGTTCGTATTTGTAGTTTACACTTGAGACGACAGTTGCTGTACGTATCATTTTAATGATGAATCATTATATATTTACACATCCTTACGGTTTATATGTTACAACGTTAAGCATGTGCATCCATGCATTTGCCATGTTGTAAAGACTCGTTGACAAGTCGAAGCGCTACCAATCTCATTAAAAGGATATCATAATTTCTTCACTACGTTACGCAGATTAAAGTGTAGCAGATAGATCATATTTTAATAAGATTGGAGCGCTACAACATTTAAATTTTGGAAATGACAACAAGCGGGTTTTTTTCGATTCATAAAAGACATTCAACTAACCTGAACACGCCAACATGGAAGAAAGTGTATTTAGCAAAATCATTCACCTTGCCATTAGCATGAATCCTTTGTGGCGCCTCGCTAACATTCTCGGAACGTGCAAAAACACGAGAAAAAAGTAAATTTACAAGTTTCGTTATTTCAAAGTCTTTACGGAAAACGCGGATGTGTGTCTTAATATTAGCAAATTCCTCTGAATACGTAACCTTTTATGATATTCAAATTCAAAAAGGTGTAACATTTCTATTGGCGTTCAGTTTATAATTTGAATCAAAGTTCACTAGTACATGTAGAATATATGGACTAGATTGTTTTCAAAATATATCATCACTTTCGCATTGACGATTATAATAACTAAGAAGGAGAATCTCGATGTTTTGAAAAAAATACAGCCGACTAAATTAACGTTAATAATTTCAAGCTCAAAATCCCTGTTGTATGGATAAATAACCCCTTAGAAGAATATTTGAAAAAATATATATTCTGACTCTCCCATTACTTAAACAATATCCTATCATATCGTTGACAGCCTGCTAGAGGTCCAAGCAAAAACATGTTCAAAATAAATAATATTTAAACT
Organism: Steromphala cineraria; assembly: GCA_916613615.1. Classification (NCBI taxonomy): domain Eukaryota; kingdom Metazoa; phylum Mollusca; class Gastropoda; order Trochida; family Trochidae; genus Steromphala; species Steromphala cineraria. The sequence goes on along the minus strand of OU744736.1, from coordinate 27,072,198 downwards.
TTTTTTATATAACAGTCTGGAAAATATCATTTGCTTTGAGAATTTAGATATAAAGATATGAAGATATGAAGTATTTACGTTTTTAATGGTAAAAATCATTTTATCCATGAAAACTGTCCAAATATGTACCCCAAAACATGCATATGAATTGATAAATACAAATCAAGTAAAACTGTTCATTGCAATTGTATATGCCCATTTAGAATAAAACATACAATCAATAACATTTGTTCGTTGTATAATTAAACGAAAATGTAAATAAACAATTTGAGCTAATTTTTAAAAACATTGTCAGATTTTTCAAACACTTTAGACATGCTGCAATGACAGGAGATAGACCGAATAGCGTCAAAACATGAATCATCTCACTCAGGAGACGTGTCAGCAACTGACATGTTAAACTTTGTAACATCTTCATTTCAGGTTTTGAGATTTAATTTCTGCTTATTATTTTTTTGTTTTGACATTGCAGGCACTTGTGGTGGTGCTCCATGCACAGGAACCCAGGTTTGTGTTGGACCAGATGCAAGCAAAACATGCGTCGGTAAAGTATAATTGTATTTAGAGAATGATATATTGTACAACAACATTAGTTAGGAGTGTTCCTTATCAAATATTCAGACTTATTATTTATGAGTATTTACAACCTTTATCTGCAGAAATCTTTCAGTAACTTTTATTCTGCAGAATGAAATATTTTTAATCGTCGACCTTATTGTTGAATAAATGAAAATAATGTTATCAGTTGTTTTTGATCAAATCGCCCGAGACTTAGGACTGTACCACCCACTTTTTCACAATGCATAACAAGCTTAAGTTTGATATATTCGAGGCATAGTGATGACTTAGTTTAGCAAAGTTTAGATATTCAAAACTGTGACAAAATTTGGAGACGGGCAGGACATCTCCGTTTGCTGTTTCAGAGAGCCCATGTAAAGATGCACCTTGTGGAACCAACGGAGACTGCAAATATGACGAAAAACTTGCAGCTCCGAAGCCTGTCTGCACCTGCAAAAATGGGTACGGAGGAGATACATGTACAGCGGGTAGGTAATAGATTCTAACTATTAATTTTGATCTACACTCTTCAATAGCTGTTTAGAAGAGTTACTGCAATGGAATGATGTGCGTGATTTTATGATTTTATATTATGTTATAAGTGTGTCTACAAAAGAAAATGAATATTCCACTCCGACCTCCAAACTAAATAATGATCCTGTTAAATTGGCATCAATGAAGTGCAAATGTGATGTAAATGTTCTCAAAAATGTGTAAAGATTTCCCCAAAATGCCTAGTGACTTTGCAGCAACAAAGTCCCCAAAATGTCCCTCAAAATGTAACAAAATGTGGTGTAAACCACTGTAGAAATATAGTGATAAATATCACTAGAAATATGTGTAAAATGGATTGACAAAAATATGTGAAAGTCACATTTGAAATTGTGTAATTATATACAATGAACTTTGCGCCAAACTTTGTTTGACAAATGACAATAATGTCCCAGTCAGCCCGACACACGTCTTAGCGTGTGTGCATCTGGCGGCTAACTGATGATCCAAACCACGTGGTTGAAAGGCACACGTTCGTTCGTGCTCGTCTTGCACGAGCTCTGCAAGCTATACCTTGTTGGTTATGGTGTATGTGGGCGACTGGCCCACGTTTGGTGAATTTTACAAATGATAAATATCTTCAGAACATTCCCCCTTCGATGATAGACTCCTGTCTATCATAAACAAATCGAAATAAAAGATAAAAATGTTAAAATTGAGAAAAAATCTTCAAGCAGAAGAAAATCTGAACTTGTTATATACAAGTGAATTGTCACATTAATTGAACGGCAATGGACAAAGTTTTGTCACTGGACGAGTAAATCTCGACTGACCAACTTGAACCTCAGCAACTCTCACGAGTCCATCCTTGCCATGGTAAACTTTTGTGATGCGTCCACACGGCCAGCATCCTCTAGGTGTGTCCTTTGACACAACAATCACAACGTCTCCAACTCGAAAGTTCTTTGTTGTAGAGTGCCATTTTTTGCGGTTGTTTAATGCTGGAACCAACTCTTCCATCCAGCGTTTCCATGTGTGTCTAATGAGTTCTTGGACACGTCGCCACCTTCGATGAGGATTGTGATGGGAGTCATCGATATTTGGTGCAAACTCTGCACCCATCTGACCATGGAGAAAATGGTTTGGTGTAAGTGGCGGTAAATCCTTTGGATGAGCACTCTGGTAAGTGAGAGGACGTGAGTTCATGAGGCATTCTACACCAGTGAAAGCAGTGACCAATGCTTCATCACTGATGTCCCCAGAGCCGAGTATTGCAAAAATGGCTCGCTTGGCAGACTTGATTAGTGCTTCAAATACACCTCCAAAATGAGGCGCACTGGGTGGATTGAACTTCCACACCACCTTATTTGCTACCATTGATTCTTGAAGTTTTTGATGGTTAAACTGATGAAAAAGAGTTTTTAACTCTTTTACAGCACCAACAAAGTTCGTACCGTTGTCTGAGACAACCTCTTTGGGCATGCCTCTACGGTTTGCAAATCTAAAAAATGCATTCAAAAATGAATCGGTGTCAAGACCATAAGCCATTTCTAAATGGATGGCACGAGTGACAAGGCAGGTGAAAAGGCAAAGGTACCTTTTTTGACGGCGTTTACCACGTCCTTGAACTGTGACAAATGGTCCAGCAAAATCCACACCAACATTCTCGAAAGCTTTCATTGAGGACACGATTCTATTCCGAGGAAGATTTGCCATGAGTTGATGCCCTGGTTTAGATTTTTGCTTTTGACACCAAGAACACTGATGTTCCCACTCTCGGATCTCTTCTCTTGCATGCAAAATCCAAAACTTTGAGGATAATGCAGCAAGAGTAGAATTGGTACCCATGTGCAGACACTTTTCATGAAAGTGTTTCACAATTAGCTTTGTTATCCAATTTCCTCTTGGCAAAATAATAGGAAATTTGGCATCATCAGACAAAACATCAGCATACTGCAATCTCCCTCCAACTCTGAGCACATTGTTCCCGTCAAGAAATGGATTCAGCCCAATGATCTTGCTGTTTTTGGACAATGGTTTGTCCTGGGAAATTGTTTCAATCTCCTTTGAAAATGCATCCCTTTGAGAAATGCCTAATATGGCAGTTTCAACATCCCCAAGTTCCTCAACAGAAAGAGGTGAAAACACTCGAAGACTGGATGGTGCCTTTGCGTTGGAAATGAATCTCAAAACCCAAGCATAAATTCGGCACAACTTTTTCCAATCAGAAAATCTTGTGGGATGTAAACGCCATGTTTCTAAATCTGTTTGACTCAACAAGGCAAACTTTGATGCTGATTTGCTTCTGTACTCCGATGTTGATTGAACTTTGAAGTCAGTGTTCTGTTTAGGCCATTGATCATTTGGTAACCTGATAAAATCAGGACCATGCAACCATTTGCTGTCGGAAAATTGCTGTGCTGGTACCCCCTTGGTAAGCAGATCTGCAATGTTCAATTTGCTTGGCACATAGAACCATTGACAAGGTGTTGTCGTTTCATGGATAAAACCAACACGATTGGCAACAAATGGCTTGAAAGATCTACTTGGACTCTTGATCCACCAGAGAACATTTTGGCTATCAGACCATATTGTAATTGCATCCATATTGACACCTAGGGCTGAAACAACCGATTGAGCAAGTTTGACTCCTAGTGTTGCTGCGAGCAGCTCTAAGCGAGGAATGCTAATAGCCTTGAGTGGAGCAACATGACATTTTGCCGCAACAAGTTGTGAACCAGAAACTTCACCTTCTTCAACAGACACTGCATATATTGCAGCCCCATAAGCCTCTTGTGAAGCATCAACAAAAACGTGAAGTTTTGACTCTGCAGTCCATTTAAGACATCTGGGTATCTGAAGTGAAGAGAGATGCTGAATCTCTTCAAGGAAAGCCCAAGCTTTAGCTTCCAATTCATTGGGTAAAGCATCGTCCCAGTCAACACCGCTTGTCCACATCTCTTGCAGGATCACTTTAGCTCTAACAATGAATGGTGCTAACATTCCATAGGATCAAAGAGCTTTGCAGTTTCTTTGAGAAAGTTCCTCTTTGTCATTTTGAAATGTGACAACTGTTCTTTTTGAGAACGGTATTGGAACTGATCAGTTTCAGCATCCCAAGAAAGACCCAATGCCTTCACAGATGGCAATTCATTGTTGGTAATGTCAATTTCTTTGAGCCTGTCGCTGACAGGAATCTGGTCAAGCACAGCATGAGAATTTGACATCCATTTTCGTGGATGCATACCAGCAAGACTCCATAACTTTTGTAACTCCCTATAAAGTTGCAAAGCTTTGCTTTCTGTTTGAACTGAGTCCATATTGTCATCCATATATGTGGACTTGGAGACAGTTTCAGAAGCCAATGGAAAATCAGAAGCATGTTGTTTTGCATGTTGTTGAGAAACATACTGAGCCAGAAAAGGTGAACTGTTCATGCCAAATACAACCCTTGAAAACTCGTAGACGTCAGGTTGACTTGCTTTGTCTAAAGATCTCCACATGAATCGAAAGTATGGTCTATCTTTTTCAGCTATCTCAATCTGCATATACATTTCAGCAATGTCAGCTATGACAGCAATTGGAAACTGTCGAAAACGAAGCAAAATGCTGAACAAATCATTCTGTAACTTTGGACCTTGTAAAATGACATCACTCAGAGAGACCCCTTCAACCTTAGCAGAAGCATCAAAGACAATACGGACCTTGGTGGTATCTCTGTCAAGTTTGATAACAGGAAAGTGAGGTAAATACCATTTTGTTTGCTTGACCTCATTGTTATCAATTTTCCTGATGTAACCTTTCTGGATATACTGATCTATTACGTCCTGGTACATCTTTGCACTGTTACCATCGTCCTTGAGAAGTTTGTTTTCAGTGCTAACCAGACGTTTTAAAGCCATACCATAACTATCAGGCAAATCTGGTGATGAACTTTTCCAGGGTATCCCAACTTTATACCTGCCATTTTCATAGCTACAGGACTGTTCAACAGATTCTATAGCCATCTGATCATCAATGCTCATAACGTTTTGGACTTCTGGAACTTGGTCTAGTTCCCAGAATTTCTGAACAAGTTTGTCCAAAGGCAGATCTTCAGAAGAAATTGGCGTCTCTGAAATGACCTGTGTATGAAACGTATTGAGTTTCATCTGATCTGTGATGTCCAGAGTACCAACACAAGTCCAACCAAGAGGAGTGAGTCTAGCCACAGGTTCACCAGGACCACCAGTAACATCACCCTGTGAAGAATGAAGTTCTAAATTGTCTAGCCCTATGAGTACGTCCACAACTGGACGTTGACTAACCTCTGGAAAATGAATGCCCCGCAAATGTCTGAACTTTTCACTGACCTTGTTCCAGTCAATGGGCTTCAGTTTACCTGTGACCTTTTTTGTTGTCAACGCAGCAATTTTAATGTCAACAGACCCATCTACACTCTCCAATCCTAATTCAACAGACATACTGTTGAATGTTTCTGTTCTACTGTTGAGAACATTGACTGAAACAGACTTAAGTTCTCCCTGTAACTGAAGCTCACCAGCAACGTCTTCATTGATATAAGTTTGTGTACTTGCATCGTCAAGGAGAGCGTTGACTGTAAGTCTATGATTGCCATTTTTGACAATTACTGGAATAGTACGAAGGGCACAAAAATGTGAAACCTTGGTTGTTGACATTGTAGTGGTCATGGTCTTTGGAGCATTAGGAAAACTTGATTTACTCAGATCTTTATTCGAATTGTTCTGATTGCCATGCAACAGCCGATTGTGAGTCTCCTCACAGCCACTGATACCACACCTCATGACCTTCAGACAATCACCATTGTGTTTTTTCAGCAAACACTGTTGGCAAAGACCTAAGTCTTTCACGATCTTTTGTCGCTGAGCAATAGATAAATCTTTGAATTTGTTGCAGTACCAAATTTTGTGTGTGTTTGACTTGCAAAAGAAGCAGAATGGTTTGTTTTTCACTTGCCCTCCAAAATAAGTACCTGCTTTGGAGGTGGTTTTAGGTTTCTGTGGCTCAGAAAACCCATGCTTTATTTCAGAAGCAACGGTGTGAAACTCTGATTCAAGTAAAACCCATTCTCGCAAGACTTCAACAGACTCTTGTCTCTGTTGTTCAAATATCCACCTTTTGTATCGGCAGATCATATCCTCTGTCATCTTCTTTTGCAACAAGGCATACATACAACCATTGCCAAGTTCCTCGACCTTATCTGCCTCTCTTAGAGACACGATAGACAAATCTAAAAGATCTGCAAATTTATCTAGGTCACGAGCATTGTCTGGACGTAATGGTTTAAAGTTTGTAACTTCTTCCATACGTATTGCAAGTTGTCGCCGAATACCTCCATATTTTCTGTCAAGCTTTTCTAGAGCAACATCATACACAGCCCCACTATGCCCCAATCTAGCAATAAGCTCTTGTGCTTCGCCTGCTAAATATTGCTTCAACTGTAACAACTTGTATTCATTAGTTGCAGGAGCTTTATCAACGCAAGCCATGAATGCGGCTTTCCAACCTTCATAAGATTTGATATCACCACTAAAAACTGGGATTGAAATACGTTTGAGTTGTTTCCAAAGATCATTGCCGATATTTTTGTTGCTTGTGACAATGGTATTCTCAACAAAAGTCTTTTGTACTTCGGACAAAGGATCATTTGAGGGTATTGACCCGTCGGGAATATCATTGACCTTGTTTTGCTGAACATGACCTACTTGTTTTGAATGCTGTGAAGATGTGGAAACAGTGTTTTTGAGATAAATGTCAGCTTGTTCAATAGCAGTCTCGCATTTTTCCTCAACTTCACCCATTTCTTTAAGAGTAGTTTTTACCATAGCTTTATCACCAATTTGTGTATAACGTGTAGACAGCTCAAGCATTATGTTTACTGCATCTATTTGCAAAGTGCTCAAATGATCCATTAGCTCTCGTATTTCTTTACGAGAAGGGAGCTCTTCCTCAAGAAGTGCGCTTAATTTGTTTTTGCTCTTTGTGATAGCCGACTTCACAGTAGTTTTGTGGCGTTTCATTTGAAAAATCCGCAATTCTAACTCCACATCTGATGGATCAACACCATGCTGTTGTTCCTTTTCACCACCCGTGTCATGTAATGGGTCATGGCCTGATTCAGACTTTGTAGCCATGATGTCTGTAGAAACTAGGTCAAATGACTGTACTGAAATACACTAATTCAAGATTTTTTTGATGTATATGTGACAGTACATATTTTAAATTTGATATTTACAAGACTTTAATGAGATGTTTGTAATGTCATGTTTGTATTAACACAACCACGCTCTGCTACCAAATGTTTAGAAGAGTTACTGCAATGGAATGATGTGCGTGATTTTATGATTTTATATTATGTTATAAGTGTGTCTACAAAAGAAAATGAATATTCCACTCCGACCTCCAAACTAAATAATGATCCTGTTAAATTGGCATCAATGAAGTGCAAATGTGATGTAAATGTTCTCAAAAATGTGTAAAGATTTCACCAAAATGCCTAGTGACTTTGCAGCAACAAAGTCCCCAAAATGTCCCTCAAAATGTAACAAAATGTGGTGTAAACCACTGTAGAAATATAGTGATAAATATCACTAGAAATATGTGTAAAATGGATTGACAAAAATATGTGAAAGTCACATTTGAAATTGTGTAATTATATACAATGAACTTTGCGCCAAACTTTGTTTGACAAATGACAATAATGTCCCAGTCAGCCCGACACACGTCTTAGCGTGTGTGCATCTGGCGGCTAACTGATGATCCAAACCACGTGGTTGAAAGGCACACGTTCGTTCGTGCTCGTCTTGCACGAGCTCTGCAAGCTATACCTTGTTGGTTATGGTGTATGTGGGCGACTGGCCCACGTTTGGTGAATTTTACAAATGATAAATATCTTCAGAACAATAGCCTAAACATGAGCAAAGGGTCAGCTAGACAGCTGCTGAACAAGAGTGTGTAATATTGCAAGCACAATTAGTGTAAATATCATGTTATTCACAGGTGTTCACTTACATTGTATATAAGTGACTTATAAGTACGAAGATAAATGAAAATTATATTCCCATCATATTCTGATATCTGACACGCATATACATAACACACATGGCATGACTTTATGAAACACTGGGGTCGAAAATGCAAAACTCACAATCATTATTTATCTTATAAAGTTGTATTACTGTATGTTTTGCGTAAGTAACATAATATATATCAAAATGTTAACTTGAAGTAACTGTTTTTCTTTAAATTGTTTCTCATCAACACTTAATGGCAAACATATAATACCTATTATTATATTTTGACCCCTGTCATGTTTTGGTAATGTCATACTAGTAGTTGTTTTCGGCATACCATATGTATGTACCCTGTTCTTGTTATATCACTTGAAATAGCGTGTGAAAGACACATGTGTAATGATACCTTAACCTATACTCCATTATACAATGAAGAAGTTTGGTTTGGTCAATACGCAAATATACCTTCTCATGTCTCTCTGGAATGTTTTGCGTTTACAAGTGGAGTTTAAATGCTAAACATATCTTGTACTGTTTCTTTGGTTTGCAAAAGGATCAAATATATTAAGTGATGGAACCGTAGATTTTTCAAGTAAGTTATATCTGTGCCTACATTTGTGCACTTGTTATTTTACAGCTCCGGAATGCCAATCATCGACTGATTGTAAAGTCGAAGCCAAACCAGAGTGCAAAAAGGAAGATGGAAAACAATCTGTATGTGCAGAAAAAAGTAAGTCCTATCTTACTCACATCAAAACACATGCACACAACTACCTTGGCACACATAACAAAATCTTTTTACAAAAGCCAGATTAAACACTCCGCATCAAACACTCTGAGACAAAAACACATCTCAAAATGCACATTCACACGCAGGTTGCCAGTCCCAAAGCACTTCTTGAATTGGGCCAGTAACTCGAAGTAGTTATCTGTGTTTTAACGAATACTGAATGATCACTTACGGGTCATCGCTTAAACATGAAAATAAAGGCTATCTCTGGATTTCCAGATTCGAAAAATTTTTAATGATTCTCATCAAAATTTGTATCACGATAAACTGTAACTGTATCATGTATCGTATCATAAACATTACCAGGATGATGCATCGATGCATCAGTGAATCGTGACATCCCTAGTATATACAGTAATACCAACGATTCCGTCCGTCCTAGGACATTTTTGACCGATCTATAACGGAAAAACTATTCCTCCAATTGTTTTCAAATTGTGCACATGTTTTCTGCCCCACTTGGAATGGTGTAGTGCAAAATAACAACGGATTTTTTTTTCCATACCAGAATTTGTCCAACCAATTGCAGGAAAACTATTCTTCTGATTCATATGCAAGTTGTCGTCTAACATACATTTACAAGGAATGGTACAGTGCCAATTTAAAAAAGATTTTGTTTATTTTGGAATATTTTACGAATTTCTACATTTTTTTACTTACCCATTTTTAATTAGAAATTGTCCGACCTATAACGAAAAAACTATTCATCCGATTGTTTTCAAATTGTGCACATGTCTTCTACCCTTATTAGAAGGGTGCAGTGCTAAATAACAACCGATATCGGATTTTTGTTCTACTAATGTCTATGTTTTTACTTCGTCGTCCAATATCAGAATTTGTCTGACCAACAAAAAGAAGACTTTCCATCTGTTTCCTTTTGCAAAAGTCTCAAATGTCATCAAACATACTTGGAAGGTCGTAGTGCCAATTTACAAGTGATTTTTTTAATTCCTAACTTTTTTTTAATAAATTTCTATTTTCTATTGAGTAATTTTCCAAGATCAGAATTTACAGAATTCATCCAATTCTTTTTAAGTGAGTTTCAAATTTTGTTAAAAGATGTCTATTAATGGTCTTGATAATGGGTGTCTATATTATGGGAAGTAAACAGTACTTTAGTTGGACATTGATGCACGGTCGGGAGTGTTAAAAGATTGATAATTTTAAGATTTTAAAGGCTTATATTTCTTTAACGCGAGACATTTGTTAAAAGGTAACTTAAGTGGCACTAACTAAACAATTATCCAAAAACAGAACATGTATTTTACAAAAGGTGATTCGGATAACGATCTAGCATCTACTTTAACATGCGTTTATCGGTAAAAGAGCACAGCACAGTGGAAACATGTTAACAATAACAATTGGTTATTGAAGATAAACGAGCATTTAAATTATATGTTAATATTGCACTGTTTTGTTCCTGTATTTTATCGGCTAGTTATAAGTTGCAATGGCAGCTTGCTTTGAAACAACGAACATAAACGGAGAGCTAAACTAAAAGATAGGCTGTGCAGTCCCTAATCCACATTTAACAAGCCTAAAGTTAGGAACACTGAAGAATGGTAAATGAAGTGTTTAAACATGAATCTTGAACAGCCTTTGTTACCTGCGAGTAGGGGGCGCAACCAGAATTGTTCTTATTGGTCTTATTTAGATGTATCAGAGACATAATTAAAGTTATATTGAAGATAAGTGAAGAAATAGTAGGACTTTGAAATTGTGTCAGCTTGCGTTGAAACAACGAACATTAACGGAGAGCAAAACTAGAAGATAGGCTGCGCGGACTCTAATTCAAACATAACAAATAAGAACACTGGAGGTGGATATATGAAGTGTTAATGGTGAGACTTGAACTGCCTTTGGTACCTGTGAGTAAAATTGAATTAGGTGGAAGTATCACAAAATGTAATAGGCCGAATTGCTGCACATGTACACACATTTTGGAGGTAAATTCATTCACCTTTGGGAATAATTCGAAATTCATAATGATAGAAAATATGTTTGCGCCTCCAGAAATCTAGTATAAGAGTATATTGGTCAAACGGGGGATACAATTAGGGCGAGAGTCCGAGTGCATAAACAACAGTTTAAAACACCTAACTATAGATGTATACCCCTTAGCGCACCTATAGATGAATGCGCACAGAATTGCAATCCCAAGTTCACAATCTGTCCTATATACAACATGCGCACAGATAATGTAGAGCTGAGGAAAATAAAAGAACGATTCTTTTTTGACGGATATACCCCTAAATTTAATTGTAACTAATATGAAATCATGTTGACGTCGCATTTACTATATATGTTTTTAGTGGTATGCATATGACTTCATGAATTACGTCCTTTGCCATTCTTAACGCTATGCCATTAGCAACACGATGTCAGTTACCCTGATGATCAGTGTGAAACCGGTTGGAAATGAACTTACTAGTATATGAAGACCAATCTTCAGTCTGTTAAAATAATATTTAATACATAAACCATGAACATTTACCTTTTACATAATGTGAGGAAGTTCGTATTTGTAGTTTACACTTGAGACGACAGTTGCTGTATGTACCATTTTAATGATGAATCATTATATATTTACACATCCTTACGGTTTATATGTTACAACGTTAAGCATGTGCATCCATGCATTTGCCATGTTGTAAAGACTCGTTGACAAGTCGTAGTGCTACCAATCTCATTAAAAGGATATCATAATTTCTTCACGACGTTACGCAGATTATAGTGTAGCACATAGATCATATTTTAATAAGATTGGAGCGCTACAACATTTAAATTTTGGAAATGACAACAAGCGGTTTTTTTTCGATTCATAAAAGACATTCAACTAACCTGAACACGCCAACATGGAAGAACGTGTTTTTAGCAAAATCATTCACCTTGCTATTAGCATGAATCCTTTGTTGCGCCTCGCTAACATTCCGGGAACGTGCAAAAACACTAGAAAAAAGTAAATTTACAAGTTTCCTTATTTCCAAGCCTTTACGGAAAAAGTGGATGTGTGTCTTAATATTAGCAAATTCCTCTGAACACGTAACTTTTAATGATGTTCAAATTCAAAAAGGTGTAACATTTCTTTTGGCGTTCAGTTTATAATTTGAATCAAAGTTCACTAGTACATGAAGAATATTGTTTTCAAAATATATCATCACTTTCGCATTGACGATTATAATAACTAAGAAGGAGAATCTCGATGTTTTGAAAAAATACAGCCGACTAAATTAACGTTAATAATTTCAAGCTCAAAATCCCTGTTGTATGGATAAATAACCCCTTAGAAGAATATTTGAAGAAATATATATTCTGACTCTCCCATTACTTAAACAATATCCTATCATATCGTTGACGGCCTGCTAGAGGTCCACTCACGAACAAAAACACGTTCAAAATAAATAATATTAAAACTTTTTTTATACAACAGTCTGGAAAATATCATATTGCTTTGAGAATTTAGATATAAAGATATGAAGTATTTACTTTTTTCATCTCACTCAGGAGACGTGTCAGCAACTGACATGTTAAACTTTGTAACATCTTCATTTCAGGTTTTGAGATTTAATTTCTGCTTATTATTTTTTTGTTTTGACATTGCAGTCACTTGTGGTGGTGCTACATGCACAGGAACCCAGGTTTGTGTTGGACCAGATGCAAGCAAAACATGCGTCGGTAAAGTATAATTTTGTTGAGAGAATGATATATTGTACAACAACATCGAAGTTAGGAGTGTTCCTAATCAAATATTCAGACTTATTATTTATAAGTATTTACAACCTTTATCTGCAGAATTAGTTTCAGTAACTTATATTTTGCAGAATGAAATATTTTCAATCGTCGACCTTATTGTTGAATAAATGAAAATAATGGTATCAGTTGTTTTTGATCACATCGCCCGAGACTTAGGACTGTACCAGCCACTTTTTCACAATGCATAACAAGTTTGATATATTCGAGGCATAGTGATGACTAAGTTAAGCAAACTTTAGATATTCAAAATTGTGACAAAATTTGGAGACGGGCAGGACATCTCCGTTTGCTGTTTCAGAGAGCCCATGTAAAGATGCACCTTGTGGAACCAACGGAGACTGCAAATATGACGAAAAACTTGCAGCTCCGAAGCCTGTCTGCACCTGCAAAAATGGTTTCGGAGGAGATACATGTACAGCGGGTAGGTAATAGATTCTGACTATTAATTTTGATCTACACTCGTCATTAGCCTAAACATGAGCAAAGGTTCAGCTAGACAGCTGCTGAACAAGAGTGTGTTATATTGCAAGCACAATTAGTGTAAATATCATGTTATTCACAGGTGTTCACTTACTATGTATATAAGTGACTTATAAGTACGAAGATAAATGAAAATTATATTCCCATCATATTCTGATTTATTACCCATATGGTTGAAAATAAGTGGTGACATATTTTCAATATGAGCACTAGTGCACATATCACTTTTGCCTAGCAACGATTGTTGTAGCGCGAGTTCCCGTATATTTGCGCCTGTGACGTCATAACATCATTGTCCGTGACGTCACTGTAGCCGGCCGTCGCAAGGGAAGCGGCACATTTCTTTGATATTTCTACGATGGTAAAATTGAATAGAATCGGTAATAAAGAAATTATTACTCTCGGAAGTGTGTCATATGACTTTTACAAAACTCGTGCAAATTTGTGTATAACCCTCGCTCTCGCTCGGGTAATACAAAAATTCACACTCGTTTCGTAAAAGTCATATGACACACTTCCTCGGGTAATAATCTCTATATCTGACACGCATATACATAACACACATGGCATGACTTTATGAAACACTGGGGTCGAAAATGCAAAACTCACAATCATTACTTATCTTATAAAGTTTTATTACTGTATGCTTTGCGTAAGTAACATAATATATATCAAAATGTTAACTTGAAGTAACTGTTTTTCTTTAAATTGTTTCTCATCAACACTTAATGGCAAACATATAATACCTATTTTTATATTTTGACCCCTGTCATGTTTTGGTAATGTCATACTAGTAGTTGTTTTCAGCATACCATATGTATGTACCCTGTTCTTATTATATCACTTTGAAATAGTGTGTGAAAGACACATGTGTAATGATACCTTAACCTATACTCCATTATACAATAATTTCTTTATGAAGAAGTTTGGTTTGGTCAATACGCAAATATATTTTCTCATGTCGCTCTGGAATGTTTTGCGTTTACAAGTGGAGTTTAAATGCTAAACATATATTGTCCTGTTTCTTTGGTTTGCAAAAGGATCAAATATATTAAGTGATGGAACCGTAGATTTTTCAAGTAAGTTATATCTGTCCCTACATTTGTGCATTTGTTATTTCATAGCTCCGGAATGCCAATCATCGACTGAATGTAAAGACGAAGCCAAACCAGAGTGCAAAAAGGAAGATGGAAAACAATCTGTATGTGCAGAAAAAAGTAAGTCCTATCTTACTCACATCCAAACACATACACCCGACTACCTTGGCACACATAACAAAATCTTTTTCAAAAGCCAGATAAAACACTCCGCATCAAACACTCGAAATGCACATTCACACGCAGGCTGCCAGTCCAAAAGCACTTCTTGGGCCAGTAACTCGAAGTAGTTATCTGTGTTTTTACAAATACTGAATGATCACTTACGGGTCATCGCTATTTAATTTTCGTGAGATACACATTCACGGATCGAAATTTGATATGTTTATGATTCTTATCGGAATAACCAATATCTATACACAAAAGCAAGTCAACTTCTTTATGAAAAACTCATTCAATTCTCTGTTTTCAAACTTAAACATGAAAATAAAGCCTATCTGAGTATCTCTAGATTTCTTGATTCGATATTCACACAAAAATTTAACGATATTTATTAACATTTGTATCACGATAAACTGTAACTGTATCTCGTATCGTATCATGAACTGTACCACGACGATGCATCGATGCATCAGTGAATCGTGACATCCCTAGTATATACAGTAATACCAACGATTCCATCCGTCCTAGGACATTTTTGACCGACCTATAACGGAAAAACTATTCCTCCAATTGTTTTCAAATTTTGCACATGTTTTCTGCCCTACTTGGAATGGTGCAGTGCAAAATAACAACGGATTTCGTTCATTTTTGTATTTTTTTTACTTAATCGTTTTCCATATCAGAATTTGTCCGACCAATTGCAGGAAAACTATTCTTCTGATTCATTTGAAGATGTCGTTTAACATACAAGGAAGGGTACAGTGCCAATTTACAAAAGATTTTGTATATTTTGGAATATTTTACGAATTTCTACATTTTTGTACTTAGTCATGTTTAATTAGAAATTGTCCGACCTATTACGTACGGGGAAAAACTATTCATCCGTTTGTTTTCAAATTTTGCACATGTCTTCTACCCTACTTGGAGGGGTGCAGTGCTAAATAACAACTGATATCGAATTTCTACTAATTTCAATGTTTTGTACTTCGTCGTCCAATATCGGAATTTGTCCGACGTACAAAAGGAAAACTTTCCATCTGTTTCCTTTTGCAAATGATGCAAATGTCATCAAACATACTAGGAGGGTCGTAGTGCCAATTTACAAGTGATTTTGTTAATTCCTAACTTTTTTTTACAAATTTCTATTTTGTATTCAGTTATTTTCCAAGATCAGAATTTGCAAAATTCATCCAATTCTTTTAAGTGAGTTTCAAATTCTGTTAAAAGATGTCTATTAATGGTCTTGATAATGAGTGTCTAAGTTATGGGAAGTAAACAGTACATAAGTTGGACATTGATGCACAGTCTGGAGTGTTAGAAGAAGTGTTCTGAGGTTTATGTTAATGGATTAGACAGTTTAATTATTTAAATATGTTAAAGGCTTATATTGCTTTAACGCGAGACATTCGTTAAAGGAACAGTAGCACGTTTTTTGACAATTTTATATTTTAAATAATTCACTTAAAAGTGTCAGCTAATGCTAAAGGTATTAATTTGATAGTGTCAAAAATCTCATTACACAAGCCAATCATCCTTAGTCAGAGGATTAACATAAAATCCATTGGCCATTTTGTGTGAACACCTTTAATTCATTTTGTGTTATATATTTGAATTATTACTGCTTCATTTGGTTTGAATACATTGTCTTTCAATTGGAACCATAAATTTTCATTTTCCTGACATCATCTTATAGCCCCCAAAAAAACGTGCTACTGTCCCTTTAAAAGGTAACTAACGTGGCACTAACTAAAAACATTTATCCAAAAATTGCTTTATACCAGTTTCTGCTATAAATATTTGACTAATCTTGTTGGCTTTTAAAAAGAATTATCGGTCAGGAAAAGTGCAATGTAACTTGTCTGCTGTATGAACCTGTATGTGTATTTGTTCAAAGACTATTTTTCAAAGTTTTTGTGATCCTTAATGCTTCGATCTCCATATAATTTGCATTTCTTAATTCAAGAGAACATGTATTTTACAAAAGGTGATTGGGATAACGATCTAGCATCTACTTTAACATGTGTTTATCGGTAAAAGAGCACAGCGCAGTGGAAACATGTTAACAATAACAATTGGTAATTGAAGATGTACGAGCATTTAAATTCTATGTTAATATTGCACTGTTTTGTTCCTTTATTTTCAGACGCTGGGAATATCGGTAAATATCTTTTGCTTTAACATATATTTTAAGTAAACCTGAATAATCGTGAATTTTTGTTCTATTACTGGTTAATCAAATACTTTTAGTGTCAGAAATCAAAAACATATATATATTATATAGGTACAGTTGGTGAATATTCGTTGGAACATAAAAGATAGAAGATGCAGTAGTAGAAGCAATATCAGTAGCAGTAGAAATAGTAGTTGTGGTAGTAGTGGTTGATCATAGTAGTAGTTGCAGTAGGAGGAGTAGGAATGTAACATAAGTAGTAGGAGTAGTAGCAGCAGCAGCAGCAGTAGTAGTAGTAGTGTTTAGGTAGCAGTAGAAGTTGTCGTTGTTGTATCAGCAGCAGCAGCAGCAGTAGTAGTAGTAGTAGTAGTAGTAGTAGTAGTAGTAATGGTAGAAGTAGAAGTAGAAGCAGTAGTAGCAGTAGCAGTTGCAGTAGAAGTATAAATAGACAAAGGTAGAACCAGCAGCAGTAGCAGCAGCAAAAGTAAACGTAGTTGCAGTAACCCTACAATAATGACGATTATGAAAATGTTATTTTGCAATTTACATAATTTGTAAAATCATATGTTTGTATATTTGTAAAATTCCATTGATGATTTTTAAACCTAATATTTATCTCTTAATATTTGTTAACACTGTTTTCTTAATGGCTATTTTGAAATCATTGTCTATAGAATTACTATATTACCAAGTAAGATATTGAAAATATTGAATGTCGATTAACAATAAGTTATTTCTCTTTCCCGACTATAGTTGCTGCCGCCCCAGGAATTATTTTGGCTGTCATCCTCGCTGCATTCTACCTGTAGAAACATACATCAAGACTACCTACCTTATATAGCGTTATTTTCTCTTTAAAGTTGCTCTTACCTTATTCGAAATATTATTTATATGACAGAAACATCAAGTAAGAAACAGTACTATTGGTCTTGGTTAATTTCATTGTCAATGATTCAGTAATTGAATTCCTAATCACTATCACTTTCATACATATGATAATTATGTTAACTTATTATTACTTATTTTGATTATTTTATCTTCTGTACCTTTAGTTTTACTGAGAGTGCTTGTTGTAAGTGTGACCGTATTTATTTGGATAAGAAAATACACAAAATAAACTTGTTCAATCTATCTGAAAGGGCAAAATTCCACCAATTTCTACATTTGAGCCACGAGATGACAATACTGATGACGTGGTCCCTCCACAGGATCAACTGAACGAGTAGAGGTCATCTACCCTCTTACATACATTGAACACATCCTTTCAAAATAAACATATCTTTACACATAACTCTTTTGCGTTTTCATTTATGAGTTGCAAAGCTTAAAAATTGCCTTTTTAGAATGTAGTCCCGAGAGATGAAGTGATGAAAATGTAGTTAAATGAAAAGCATACAACATGTACATGGTATCCCCCGTTTACCAGTCCGAGTATCAAATGTTCTACACATATCATTCCTTGGAACTTTCATAAGGAAAATCTGTACTGAAATAGGTCGACGTTTATAACGGTAAGCCAACAACATGCTACATGGAGTGAACATGCGAGTCACTCAGATTACATGAAACATCGCAGTATAGTCTTTTGTTGGGTAAATGTAAATGTAATTCTTAGGTCACAGTGCATGTTCTTTGCCTACTAAAAGGCAGCGTTTCCTGTAATTTTCAAATTCAAGTCCTTGCGCCATAAAAACCGAAATACGATTTATTTCTTACATTTTCATGTCAACACCTTTCATTGGTTGATCAGTTCACGAAAAAAATCAAGGGTGGGTAATTTCAGTACAGACGAGAAGGTAGTTTTAGCATCCGGACTGTAGTAAGCCTTAAAGGGACAGTTCTATCGGGGTATATTTTTCAAGCGTGCTTCCCTGTTTATATCTATATGTGATTTTTACATGAGGATTTTACACTTAATTACATATTTGTTAGTGAGGGTAACATTTTAGTTGTTCTAGATTTAAGAATTCCACAAAGAATAGAATGCATCATTGTGTTCTCTAGAATGTATTTTCCACAGAAATACCCCGATAGGACTTTCCCTTAAACATAAACTTTCGAAAACCAGGTCCAGATGTTCAGTAAAATGACCATTTTTCTGAATCTCTTATCTTATCATAAAAATGAAACATATTAGCAGAGACAGAATATTCGTCTGATGAAGAGGCACACGGGTGGTAAAGTGTAGAGCAAGGAAAGAATCCTTAAATATACCATTTTCAAAAGACGTGTTACTGGTATCCATTCAACCGTTGGGTGAACTGAGTGCAATGTGGATGATGTGCCTTTCCCAGGGCCACAATACAGACTGAAACCCGATCACAATTTTTTCTCCACCGGGATTCGAGCCCAGGCCTTTGGAGTGCTGACCACTAAATCATTGTGAGCCACGTTATATTTAAGCAAGCGCACATAAAATCTACCATCGGAGATCCACATTATAATGAAAACTCTACTTCTACATCTTATTAGCCAATATGTTCGCGATACGAGTCATAGTTTGAACTGCTGCATTTTGAGAATATACTTATCAACTCAACATACATTATGTTTTAAACAACAGGTTAAAACCACAAAAAGAAAGTCCTGGTCGAAATTTAAGAAAATGCTGTAGAGCGTAATGAGTAAAGAGAAACGACGACAATGAGCACATTTTTAGGGGGAACATAAGGTGATGTCAGGAAAATTAAAATTAATGGTCCAAATTGAAAGACAATGAATTTAAACTAAATGGAGTAGAAATAATTCAAATATATAATGTAATGTTTAGCCATGCGATTCCTTTTACTTACACAAAATGAAATAAAGGTGTTTACACGAAATGGCCGCCAATGGACTTTATGTGAATCTTCATACTTTGTCCTCTTACTGTGGATGATTGTGTTATGAGATTTTTGACACTGTCAAAATAATACATTTAGCAATAAACTTTAAATTATTAGTGAAATTTTTTTGAAATATAAAATTATCCAAAAACGTGCTACTGCCCCTTTAAAGAGTATTAGGTATCAAGAAGTTGAAAAATTATGTCAACGAAATGAAATCGATATATTCACTTAGAAGGGAACCTGTTATTTTGAGTGATGTGATGTCACGTGAGCTTGGACTGTCCCATTTTGCCCAATCTTCCACGAACTTTAGTGTGTGATTAAGAAATTGATTCACTAGAGAGCATTATGTAAAGGCAGAAACATGATATAATACCTATTTCATATATTTTCATTCGTCCCAATTTCTGTGATGTGCAGGACTGGTCAAATTCTAAAGATATGTTGAAAGCCAGTTTTAACATTCTATTCTTCACCAAAAATACATCTCAGGATTCAAACGTTCACCAACAAGAATGTAATATATATATGGATGTAAATGTACAATCTAATAAATGATACATAATCAAAATCAACAAAGTATTTTGAAACAATACATTATCTATAAGAAACACAGACAGTACGAGTTCTTATAATTACACACTTTTGTCTTAACTAAATGTCAAGATCGAATGTATATCAGATTATTCTGGCAAAATATACATGTACGTACAAGTAATTCGTATATCACGAGAAGCATTCGTACAATATCCATTTTTGGCAAGATTTTCATGCAATCTCCAATGCAACTGATAAAGACGCTGCAGTGTTCATATTATGTGACATCGGGATCGTATATACACTAAACCCAAAAAGAAACTATCCATTTTTAGAATTCAAATATATTCTTAATTTACTTTAGCTTAATGTTAAGTTTTATGGAAACAGGTCGCCAAAACGTTTCAGTTGGTCATCTCAGAAATTGATTAGGTACGTTATTTTCATGACTTTTGTTGAAAACTGAGAAAACACGTTTTTCTTTGCTCATTGTTTCGCACATTCATTATTGAAAGTGAGTTAGCAAGCGATCAATTCACATGTGAGCCAGGTCATATAAAACCAATTTAAAAATGCCTAGATTGACCCAAGAACAGCGCGGCAGGGCCTTGGGTATGAAGGACATGGGTGCTTCAAATGTTCTTATTGCAAGAACATTCGGCTGTCATCGAAAAACCATCGTAAATTTGATGAAACGTTATAGGGACACGGGAACAACATTAGATAGATCGCGTACAGGTAGACCACGTGTGACGTCACGTCGGGAAGACCGATACTTAAGAACTCTCCATCTCCGAAATCGATTCCTGACAGTTGCAGAATCGTCGTCTACGGCTCTCGGGAGGGTGCTTAGTCAATCAACCGTCAGAAGGAGGTTAAGAGCAGCAGGGATTCGGGCCCGTCGACCTTATTGTGGCCCAACGTTGACACGTCAACATCGACATAACCGATTAATCTGGACGTGTACGATGGTGGCAGCTTCGTGATTGGCGAAATGTTATGTTCACCGATGAAAGTAGGTTTTGTTTCTATAAGCATGATGGCAGAGCCCGCGTTTATCGCGGTCAGGGTGAAAGAACGGCTCCAAATTGTGTTGCAGAGGTCCAGGCACACGGTGGGGGAAGTGTGATGGTTTGGGGCGGTATCCGAGAAGGAAACAATTCGCCATTGGTGATCGTTATGAGTCACATGACTGCGCAAAGATACATTGATCAAGTTCTTCGTCCTGTTGTGTTGCCATTTCTTCAGAATCACCCGGGAACTTTGTTTCAACATGATAACGCGCCTGCACATTCAGCAAGAGCAGTGTCAACATTCCTGGACAACAATAACGTCAACGTCTTGCCGTGGCCGTCACTTTCCCCTGATCTCTATCCAATTGACCACATGTGGGACTGCCTAGGGAGGCGAAATCAGGAATAGAGCAAACCCTCCAGTCAACCTGAGGCAGCTGGAACAAGCCCTACAGGATGAATGGGGAACACCCCTAACGCCACTGTCAGACGTTTCACGACATCAATGAGACGTCGAGTGTTTGCCTGCATAACAGCTGAAGGTGGACATACGAAGTATTGATGACTATGGACTCCATATTCCATAAATTCATTAACATATGATCAGAAACTTTGATTTCTAAAAAATGGAAATTAATAGTTCACACCAGTGTTAATAAAACGTTTCCTGGCTGTAAGATAAACGAGTTATTGCAAAACAAATGAAGTTAGATTATGTGCAAATGATTCAGTATTAGATAAAATGTTGTTAGGATAGAAAACTGTGTCTTGTTATTTTTCAATGAAAATTTGAATGAGTGGATAGTTTTTGGGGGGGTTTAGTGTATACCTAAAACAAGTTTTTGAAGTATAATATTTCATTGCAATTTGCAAAGTCCATTGCATTTACTACTCTCCTATAGAAGTGAATGCAATATTGTAGAAATCCATAAGTGTCTTCGTTGTTTTGCATATATTAAAGGGGCAGTAGCACGTTTTTTGATAATTTTATATTTTAAATTTGTCACTGATAATTGTAATTGCGATTTTTTGTGAAGACCTTTAATTCATTTTGTGTAAGAAAAAGGAATCGCATGGCTAAACTTTACTTTATATATTTGAATTATTACTGCTCCATTTAGTTTAAATATTTGTCTTTCAATTGGAACCATTAATTTTAATTTTCTGACATCACCTTATATTCCCCCTAAAAACGTGCTACTGCCCCTTTAATGTGTGTATCGCGTTGTGTATGGTCCTTTGTCATGTGTATTAACCAACTTTTATGTAATCTTATAATACTACTAAAACACCTTAGGGGCCAAACCAAAATGTCTGCCTGACATGTTTGAATGTGTTTTATCCCGCAACAGTTTAATGGTAATGGTGAGAAATATATGGATGACAACTTCTTTGTTCTTTGTTCTTTGTGCGACGTTCTATGCTTGAGGACGACAGAAACGTCGCATACAATGAACAAAGAAGTTGTCATCAATATATTCCTCAGTATTATTGTCATTCCAACTTCTAAAATGCCTCTCAAAGAAGTTAGTTAAAACGGGTTCCCCTTTTCCAAAACAAAAACTTTGTATAAATCCTTTGTGCCCTATCAAATGGTTTCAATTATTGCATTAATCGTGAATACAAAATCAGTTTAGCTCCTGAAGATTATTTTAATTGAATAATTGATCAGAGACTAAGAACATATTTGTTAAGTTTAGATGTGGTTTATTAAGCTTAAAGTACACTGAAGGGAGATGGCTTGGAATAGAAAAAATACGTTTATGTCTGTTCTATATATTCAGCAACATATTTAAATATAAAAACGTTTTCTTCAGTTAAGTCCGTATTGAAATTCCTATGAAAGGGGGTATGTGCCAAAATAAAATCATGACACCTTTTAGAGTATGCAAGGTTGAGAACGTGAAGCAATGTTAAATGTTAAATGTTGCATGATTGGGCTTGTATTTAAGAGACTTACATAGTTGAGAACGACATGTTACATATTGCAAGTTACAAGTCTACATGTCTTAATTTTGGCACACATTCCCTTCCATAATACCCGTGTAGCCAATATGGAATCTCGTAAATCCCAACTTCAGACAGATCACTGATCGCTTAATTTGTTAGTTTCAACGTTTAAGTGAACACGTCTTTTGTTTATGGACAATAAATTACCTACCTATTGAGTAGTTTTACAATTTGGGCCATTAATTGGATAACATTGTTCAACACAATTTTTAATATCACTAAAAGGGTTTACCCGTAATTCTTCATGACAGATACGTGGAATTGAAATAAGTGTCCGATACCTAGTTGGTCCTATCTAGTGTCACTATGTATGGGTACTTAGGGAGTCACGTAGTCATAAGATAAATAACTTATACTACCTTGGTACAAAAAGAAATAAAGCTGTTTTTTGTCAAACCATGTTAATATTGCGTAAGTTTTTGTAACATTTTTTGTAATTGCTAGTACTTTATATTACAAATTAGGTTTCATTCACTGAGGCAGCAGGTAGAAGTTAGACTTATTGGTCACCAAGTCAACATGGTTAATGATAATTATACACAATTTTCAATTCATGACTTTTTTAATAAATGGCATTTGGCATATTTCGTTTTTGTATGATTTCATATGGTTCTTACTGAATACTTTTATGACAAAATACATATGACATTCAACTAAAAACAAAGTAGAAAATATTTTCACCCGTTGGTTTATGATGATATACTATACATGTATATGACTATAAAGATTACAAGAGATAACTGTTCCACGTAGCGTTAGATGGATAACTACATTTCATTTATAAATTCTCAATTATAGATACACTATTTCAATTCAAAAAGTTCGTTCTTGATACATAATTTCACTTTTTCTTTTATATCAATATGAACTCCTGGAAAATATCGATCTCATGTTGTGTAACTTACTTGATAACTTTTTATAGTTTTTTATATTATTTTTATGTTATTACATAATGTTACATAAAACTCATGAAAGAGGAACTACTTAAATTTACCAAACTTAGATTTCCTTTCATTTTATGTATCTCTTGGTTTCCTCACTTTGTGCTTGTTCAAAATAAAGACATCTTACATTAAAATAGATATTCTACTCAGAGTCTGTTATAGACAACCGAATTATAATATCTCATCTTATAAGTATAAAGTACGTAGAATCAAAGTAAAATCGGGAATAACTTGTATGAATTTTACAAATGCTTTTTTTGCCACAAATAAATCCTTTTTGGAAAGACACATTAAAGTCACGGGGTAAATGAATAACCAAAAAAGGCAGAAAACGCAAAAAAATGTGACAGATGTTTATCACAACCTTTATGGCTAAATCACAATATCCAAATAGATGGAAAACCCATCAACTATTAGCATCACTCAAGTAAAGTAAAAAGTTACATCTATGATTTGTTTGACGATAATGGTAATTTTCTAGATGTTAAGCAAATGAGAAAATTGTTTGAATACAAAACCAATTTTCGGGGATATCAAGGAATAATCGAATCGATAGAATATTCCTGTAAATAAAAAAATTCACATATTGAAAAAAAATTTGATTACCAATTTTACCAGATCTTTTACAAAACATAGTTGGAGAACCAAAAGATTATAGACATTTTTATGATATACTAATAACCGAAAAGAATCTAAAACCGTTAAAATACTGAGAAAAATGGCAAACAGAATTAAATGAAACCACTAATGAGAAAACATGGAACACGATAGAAAAAATAAAATTTATGTCTCATAACAGTATAAAACACTCTTGGTTCCAATACAATATAATACATAGGTTTCTGCCAACACATAATCTCCTGTTAAAAATGATATATACAGATTCTTATACCTGTACTATCTGTCAATCCGAAAAAGAATCAATTCTGCATTTATTGTCTTAATGTGACCTTATCCATCCTATCTGCGGAAAACTTTAAGAATGCATTTTTTATAAAACAGGAACTAATATCAAATTCTCGAGAGAAAAAAAACATTATTATTTTAAGATTTTGTGAAACTGTGTCATTGATTTAATAATTACAACGTATTCAAAATTGAAACAACAGGAAAAGATACAAAATTTTAGACATGTAAAATAAAGATAACGAATTGGCTACATGTAATTCACACATTTATAAGATAAGTTTATTGGCAAAAATTAGCAGGAGGTAAAAAGGGATTGATACCGGGCTGCCCGGCTGTCGGTCCTGCTAAAAAATGCCCACCTCAACTTAGAATATTGATTTTAGAGTTTTAAACCAAAAACATTCAAAGGTTACGTAAATACGATAATACTGCCCCGGTTTACAAGTGATCCGAAATAATCCGCAATGTTAAATACCTGTTTAAGTTGCCGTGATTCATATCTCCTTTGTTTAATATATAACCTACTACACTCTGATGTTTAATCAATGCACTTCAGAGTAAAGCATGGTTTCAAATAAATCTTTTTTGTTGAATAATATATCTGAGTGCTCTATAATTGATAATTTCAAATGGATAAATCTAATTCACTTTTAGTTTAAGATGACTCTTTGTAAAAATATGCACAAGTCTGAAGACAGATTTTTATTTGTTCAGAATTCAAAAATTAAAAGTAGTTTAGAAAGAAATAGATGAAACAATTATTTTAACATTTTTATCTCAATTTATTCTAATCAAGCTTTGATAAATAAATATCCTCCACATTTATACCAAAATC
Source organism: Steromphala cineraria (assembly GCA_916613615.1). Taxonomy (NCBI): domain Eukaryota; kingdom Metazoa; phylum Mollusca; class Gastropoda; order Trochida; family Trochidae; genus Steromphala; species Steromphala cineraria. Next base: position 27,046,586 of record OU744736.1, on the reverse strand, counting down.
CTGAAATTATTCCAAAATGCACTTTATTTTATCGCATTGCAAACGTTGTGTCTACATATGAAAATATAATTAACTATATCAGATCAGCACGTGGAATCTTAAAACAGAAGCTATATCACTGACTCCCTAGTCTTGTCAGAATTTCACACGACAGATACTACAAAATCAGAGCAAAATGTTTGTCTCGAAAGCAGAACGTGTAAAGTAAAACGATTTCGGATTATAAAAAAAGAAAATTCTTCACCCGTTTACAAATCTTGATATGAATTATATTTTGAAGACCTCACCTTGTTTCATCAGTGCATCACTTGCAAGCTACTTTTCCAAATAATTCAATTAACCTTGTTTTACATCATTTGTCAATTATATGATATTCTTTTTAATTATTTAAAATGCAAATGTTTTGGCCCAAAAGCCTTGTTGCATGTCGACGGCTATGATTTGAATGTTATGAGTTTATGTTGTTCATTTGTTTATTGCTAGCTTGGAACCTAACGTCCAAACATACGTAACCAAATTAAATTCTATTATCGAATAGATTCGTTTTTGGAATATTTGATAACGGTATACCTCTGTAGTAGAATAATATTCAGTTGTTCAGGTATCCAGAAAATGCATTTGTATAAATGTAGTCAAGTTATTTCGTCAACATTGAGATTAATGACCACCCTTATATAAATGCCTTAAAAATACTTGTATCTCCTTCTAAATATCAACAATTACTCAATAAGCATTGTTTTCGTTAAGGCTGTCATGGCCACTTACATGTACGATACATCTAGCGCTTAGGAGAAAGAGGTATTCCAAAAAATTTAAAGGGGCAGTAGCACGTTTTTAGGGGAAAATAAGGTGATGTCAGGAAAATGAAAATTAATGGTTCCAATTGAAAGACAATGTATTTAAACCAAATTGAGCAGTAATAATTCAAATATATAACATAAAGTTCAGCCATGCGATTTCTTTTTCTTACACAAAATGAGTTAAAAGTGTTCACATAAAATGGCCGCCAATCGATTTTATGAGAATCCTCATACTTTGCCCTCTGACTATGGATGATTGGCTTGTGTAATAAGATTTTTGACATTGTCAAAATAATTCATTTAGTATTAACTTATTATTATCAGTAAAAAAATTAAACATAAAATTATCAAAAAACGTGCTACTTCCCCTTTTAATGTCTAGGTTTACGGGTTTTGTTTACAATATGAATACATGTAAATAGATAATTGATAAGCAACATTGTTACTCCGCTCTACTTAATCCAATGACCCAAATACCAGAATTATAAAATTTGTGATTTTCTATCTTATTCTTAACATATGAAATATAAGGCATTGATTTAACATAAAAGTAAAGTAAATAAAAGTGATGACACTTCGTAATTGCGAAATAAAGTGCTTGACGGGTAGCAACCTTTAAAATAAATCATGTATCGTAATCAAAACGATTTAGCAAATTACCATTGAAACAGCCAATGTTTTGATACCATTTTATATGTATTATATATGCATGGGGTAACAAACAAATATATGAATATATAATGTTTTCGTTTCCCTCAATGATTTAAATTAATCAAACTTTAAACAGCTCAGTTTCTGAATGACTCAGTTTTCAATTTCTTATCTGTAAATGTATATTCATATTTTCGGATTTCTTTCCGAGGTTCGGATATGAAAAATCATTGAAACATTTGCTGCACCAATTATTATCCTGAAATAAGATGATATTTGATTTATACGGATCTCATTCAAATCAAGTATTTTTCATTTTAGAACCGATCAACGAAGAGACCACAGTAAAACAGTCGAAAATTTTGCTGTGACATCAGTACTCGATATGTAGAGATTGATATGGAGTGAGTGAGTGAGTGAGTGAGTGAGTTAGTGCCTAACGCCGCTTGGGCAATATTTCAGCCGTTAGCGGCGGGGGATTGTATGGATGCTTCCTGTCTTCCCCAGATGACTGAAGACACATCAGCAATTAAGAAAGTCATTAATTGGTGTAACCCGAACGAAAATGGTAGCTGCAAAATGCCCACTATTTTTCTGAATAGAGCCCTTAGTTGTTCGAGAGACCGCTTGATCTATTGCGTTTTTGTAATTCAATAGGAAAACAAGAGTTCTGAATAGTTATTGGATTGTATTCAGATTAATTGCAGAACATTGGAAAGTATCAAATACAATGTGTCTACCGGTATGTAAATAATAATGCTAAGGTATTTGTTAACCCTTTGTCTGCCTTAGGCCTTATCCTGAATAAGGATATCTGTCTGTCCGAAATCTTGATCTTGGGGAATCTAACACTACAATTTTCATTGATTAATATTCATTGTTTGAAAGATTGAAATGTTCGATGAAAGAAATAAAGCTTGTCTAAAAAGGCTTTCTGTGTTTGGAGAATTTGTGCAATGATGTTTATTGGCAAAATAGTTTTCTTGTAAACCTGTCCGTCAAATATATAAACTGAAGGAAACATTCAATTTAGTGTGTTTACGGTTTCGCTATGCGCGGGAATATCGGATATGTCTCAGAAAGTGTTATGCATTCGTTGCACAATCGTTGGTAAGAAATTGATTTTACCCAATCGCATGTTCAATCTTAATGTTAATACTATAAGATACAGTTGCCGGGGAGTGACGACAAGGAATTACGATAAAATCGAGGTATAATCACCATGGAGTGTCTGAGGATTTATATGTCACCCTGAGTTTAGTTTTAGGTCCTTTGGAATTCCTAACCTTATTTATCTATCGGTTGTGTCATAGTTTATCAGTTTAAGCAAACTTGCCTATAACAAGTTAGATCATGGTAAAATAGCGAGGTTCTTGGCGGTTTTCAGATACATGAAAATTGAAATATTGCGTCATTGTATATGCCATTTATAGAACATCCAAATGTTTATGCCACAGATAATACGAAAAATTAAATTAGTAGTTTTGAAAAAGACCTGAGAAATATAGATGTACAATGATGCCTAGTACTTGTAATAAGAATAATACAGTTATAGTTGTTTTCACTGTCTGTTCAGTACAATAATCTTATATAAAATGATGATGTGTAACTATTTCATTGGAGGATGGAGATTACTATACCTTAATGATTAACACAGATAGGATACTATCTCACACCAATTAAGTTGAGAGTTACAATCAAAGGAAATCAATTTCAAGACAGTCACAATGAATCATTTTTCAAATGTTCATTTTCCAACCTACTAAATTTGAAATGTATTCATTCTAAAAAAATCGGAGTGTTTTTTGTTAAAATAATGTTTCTTGTTTAAAGAAGGCACACTGATTTAATAAAGATTGAATAATTACTAACGATTGTAATCTGATTCAATTTAAACCATTGACTCTTTGTGATGTTAAAGTTGTTGAAGACGGTTTCTTTTCAGCAGATTTATATGTAATGGATTTCAATTTTGTTTGCAATTAATCTATATAAAGAGATGTGTTAACCATTTGGGAACAAGAACTGTTACATGCCTGTTGAGCAAAGATTGAATGAAAGAATAAATGTTAATCTAAGGTAAAGAGGCTTAAAGGGGCAGTAGCACGTTATTAGGGGGAATATAAGGTGATGTCAGGAAAATGGAAATTAATGGTTTCAATTGAAAGACAAAGTATTTAAAGTAAATAGAGCAATAATAATTCAAATATATAATGTAAAATTTAGCCATGCGATTCCCTTTTGAATTAAAGGTGTTCACACAAAATGGCCGCCAATGGATTTTATGTCAATCTTCATACTTTGTCCTCTGACTATGGATGATTAGCTTGTGTAATGAAATTTTTGACATTGTCAAAATAATACATTTAGCATTAACTTAGAATTTTCAGTGAAATATTTAAAATATAAAGTTATCAAAAAACGTGCTACTGCCCCTTTAAGACAACAATCAACTTTTTATTTCATGTAATGCGACATTTGTTGTACAATATCAAGAAAGTGACACATATGGTTTGGTGAAGGAGAATGTATGCATTAATGAGAGGATACCGTACCGTAACAAATGGTCTTATGAATTAGTTTAGTATCTTCATGAAAAATAATCGAAAATTATTTATGGACTATTGCTACAATCAGTGAATTATGCGCTATTAATGTTATTAAAATAGGTTGATTTGACATGACTGACCGTCATAAAGAGTCTTTTCTATGATGCATCTTTGTATAACCTGTTATTGAACACATTACATTTTCTAGCGCCTGCATGACGTTTGTAATACATCAGAAATCCACGTTTTTGAAAGGTGATAAGAACAGTGTCACGTTTTCTGGTAATACCAGAACATTTTTCCTTTTGAATTGGCAAACATGTGTCACTGGTCTGTTTGTTGTAACTCGTAATGCAGAACATGTAATTGTATTCTTGACACTGAATAACGAGCAGGTTTGTCATCCGGTACTTCAGTCTTGCTATGGATAACCTAAACAAATAGGAAATTTATTCAAACTTCAAGAAAATATTACTTCAGGGTAGGCTTCCGAGGTTCGCTTCTGTTGCAGCCTCCAACACTAGCTGATAAATAGGTCATTTGGTAAATTATGGAAAACATAGGGATGTATCAGCGGCCCGCTTGAGAGAGGTTGATATATCCCCATGACCCTCCACGGAATGTTAGAGCGAATTAGTTCTTACCAAATGTTGAAACTCAACGCATGTAGTTTGATAATAAAAAGTGTGTTAAAACTCTTATGTGCAATAAAAAGATGATTTTAAGATTATGGAAATATAATGTAATGTAATATAACTTTGACTTTGACAGTTTGTAAAAAGTTACAAATCGTTTGATCAAATGTAACCACAACGTGTTACACGTAATTATCCAGAATAATATTGAACAATCAGGCATAGAGATTCGCATGAGGTAGGATTTTCGGCCTAGCTGCTAATTAAGGAGATTGGTGGCCTGTCACATTGTCTTCAATTCCAAATGAGGTACAAAATTGTATTGATGAGCAAGCAGACACACGATTACTTAGGGTGCAATAAAGTCTCCTACATTGTATATCTTGTCTGAGTGTGGTCCTGTGTCAACAATGTGTACTTCCAAACTTTGAACAGATATTTCATGTCCGCAACCATAGAAACTTAATATACTCTCCCCCCAAAAAACCAATAGATGATTTTGCAAATCTCTGTCGAGTGTTAAAAACAAATTAAACAATATAAATGTTATATATCCTTCAGAAACGTCCTTTTTATTTGATGGTTTACGACTTTAGTACACAAAGTCGAAAATTGTATACTTCTTGTATATTGAGACTCATCTGAAGACTATTTTGAACTTTTAATATTTAGAAAAAATAAATAGCAGAATTCACGTAAGAGTAAACGCTAGATCATGTGGTGCCTTTAACCACCAAAAGGCACTTATTGTTTAAAATTTTGTTATTCAATTTTAAATGGAACAAAGGTTACCATTATGCATCGACAAAGTGTTGGAAATGAAAACGTCGTCGAGCGTGAAATTGAATCCGATGTGTCATGATTCGCATTAGTCTGCCATCAGAATATTCCCCATCGTCCAATTGCAAATTAATGTTCGTTCCTAAAGGTCACTTCCGATCAAAAGCGCTAAAGATGTGTGCATCAAAGAGTAGCCACGAAAATGCCAAATTTCTACATTAAGGTCACGATTTTTCTGATTCAGTGTCAAAGTGCAGGGGAAGCTGTTGTTGTGGCGGCTTGAAAGCGGTTCCTGAGGTGCAGTTGAAGCAGGTACCGGCAAGAACTTCATGTAAGACGACACGAAATTTTCAAGGATCGTGTACATATGTTTATTAAAATAAAACCTACAAAGGTATTATGTATGTACTGTGTCTGAATATGCTATTTAATAGAATAAACATCATATACAGTTTATCGTTACATTCACACATATATTCCAACATGTTAATTGACTATTTTACTAAAATTGAATTCTCTATATAAAGTTATTTGTTGGTGTAGCCTGGGCAAGTGACCGACAGCCGACAACCGACGATACAGTTCTATATATAGCAATATATTTGTTGGTGTAGCCCGGGCAAGTGGCCGACAGCCGACAACCGACGATACAGTTCTATATATAGCAATATATTTGTTGTGTATAGTCTGAGCAAGTGGCCGACAGCCGACAGCCGACGATCCGATAAAGCTCTATGAATGGCAATACATCTGTTGTGTATAGTCTAGGCGTAAAGCCGACAGCCGAAAGCCGACAATACACTTCCAAATATAACAAAACATTTATTCTATGTAGTCTGTGCAATTTAAGATATTAATTAATTTGATTAGCTGTGTTTTATATTTGACAATGTTCCAGTTTTCACTCCCGGGAAGCCGGTTACTGCTAAAATGCGATTGAACTGAGCCCTGATACTATTTTTAGTAACTGTTACAGTACCGGCAGAGCAGGGACACGTGTCATTCTTAATGTAAGCATTTGTTTTCCACTTTACGACTATCAATGTACAAACAGTGTTTAATATAGGTTCGCAATAGACGTATGAGGATATTGTGCAAATAATTCGCCGATGTTTAGTTTGTAATAATGAGTATATGAGGGGTCGGTGAAGGTTTCAGCCACATTTTCAGCTTTTTGACGCAGTAATGCTTTTAAAAGTCACAAGGCATTAAATTGTCTTTACCAATCCATTGTTCTCTTGCCCATATAACTTTTGTCATTCACTATTTTCGTTTTCACATATCTTGTACAAAAATATTAGCATGCACAAATTTACAAATTGTTACGCAATTAGGTTGAGTAAAATTCTTAAAGTTACGAAAATAAACTGAGCATGTTACGAAAATAAACTGAGTAAAATAGTCAACTGACATCACTTAATTACCAATGTATGCCAATGACACGTAAGAACTGGTACGTTTTCAGTGAGAAGGAGTTGCCCCATAAACAGGTCCTCACAGATCACCTCAATGGTAATCTTAAAGTAAAACCTTACCGCTTGCAGAGATGTTGCATATGTCCGCCATAGAACAAGATGTTCTCATGTTTTTTAAGACACAGAATTATCAAAAAAATTGATATTTCAATTTTGTGACATTTGAGTAAGAATTACATCATCATGCGCCATAGAACAAGATGTTCTCATGTTGTTTAAGACACAGAATTATCAAAGAAATTGATATTTCAATTTTGTGACATTTGAGTAAGAATTACATCATCATGCGCATTTTCTTTAGTAATTCCATATAACAGACCAAGGTAACATCGTTGAAAAAGTATTCAGTATTTCTTTTGTTTCCATGAACAAACGTTCATTTTTGTTCTGCAACTTCCTTTTCGCTTCCTCGGCTAAACAGATATGTTTGGTCTTATTTTGATGTTTAAGTTTATTATAAAAGAGGGTAATTTAACCTAAAAGATTATTTATAACACAATGAAGGCGATGTTATGATAAGTATTATCTCAACTTTACTTTGCTAATTGACATACCTTTAACGAATACGAATGGGCGTTTCGTATATCTGATTAAGGACGTTTAATGAACCAATGTAACCAAATATCCTAAATTATTTTGTATTAGAGGAATAAATAGTTGCTGAAACATTGTTATTTTTCAAGAAGAGACATCACTACCTTTAACTCCAATGTCAAACACTTCAAATTTTGCGTTAATTATGATGTATCTTAAAAACTTTCGAAATAAAGACAACGTCATTCATTTGTGCGTTTCACTACAATCCCTTTATGTGAAGTGCATGATACAACCAGTTTTGAGAATGATAAACAATCATAACTGTTGCACCAGAGTTCATCTATCGTTTGTTCTCCTGAAAAATTCTACTGTAAGTCGAAACTATTATTACAAACTGTATTGATCTGTGGCAACGATTCATTCCTTGTTGTATTCTATCGCTTCTTTGAATCGGACAACAATTACACACTCAATTAAATACGAGATACAAAGTACAGCTAATGTGGCTATGAAACATTCCGAAAGTCACATATTTACAGCCATTTCCACAAAATAGTGAAGATTCAAATACATTTATGATAATAACAATCACGAACTTATTTTACTAATTTTGTCTTCGAAACGTGACATAATTTGACGTTCCTGTGCTTATAAGGATATTCTAAAAAGAAACGATTAATTCTAGCTATTAACATAAACGCAAAATAACAGTCGTGCTTTTAAATGTAAACTGATTTTATAAGGACAGCAAGTACATTTGTATCTTGAATACATAAATATCAGTGTTCTACTGTACTTATTATTTAACTATGAAAAAAGATTACTTTGATGTGTTTCATACACATAAGATAGATGCTCTTTAACAACATTTTGTCATTACAGCTAAACTATGGTAAAACTTCAGTTCCAAGCATCGTTAAATAAGTTGTTAAATACAAATTAAGTTTATTGTGGAATGACCTTTCAATGTTATTTGATGACATGATGATTTAATTGATAAATATGTTACAATCATGTCATACATGTAAATTTCTATTAAAATGCAAAGAAGAAATTCTCAACTTATTATCTTGAGGATAACTGTATCTTTGGTTGATCAAATTTAATTTGTGACAATGACACATGGTTTAGTTAGTGTCCGGTTTCTTTCCATAACGTAAGTGTGGAAGAATCTTTTATTCATCACAACGATGGAAATCTCTAACGGGTCGTGATCCCCTTGCTGGTTTATCTATATCGGATATATTGCCTCTTTTCCTCTTTGGTTTTAATGTGGATTTTCGAGTGTCAAATTCATGATCCCTGAAAATTGAAGTTTTGAGATTGTTATACGACTCGAGATCAATTGTAACATTGCAAAAATGTAACATAGATCTTAAACTGCAACTTATCGTCGGGATACAAATTATTCTCTGACCTTTTCAAACGTGTTGTTATCAATTCAACAGCACCTCCTTTAATAATATCATGTTAAATACATAGAGATGAATACACAAGAAAGTGTGTCACATGACTTTTACAAATCGAGATCGAGGTTTTGAATTACAAGTGTGAGACAATACCTCTTGCACTGGCGTTTCCAAAGTGTGGTTAGGAACGTCAGATTCAGTTAACTTTCTTCTGTGGGCTCTTATCAACAGGATAAGATATTTTTTTTCTCGGGGTTTATTGTTACTTTATCAAAACAACAAGGACAGGTAGATCCAGTGACACCATAGTGAACTGTTCTGTAAGATGATTTTTCACGTTTCAGATAACGTACCTCGTGCTCAGAATGATCAGCAATACAATGGTGTAAAGCCTGTGTTTGATTGTCATGATGTTTCCCACAATAGTAACATTTACAGCGGTCCTGTAATGCGAAATAAGAACCCTTTTGAAATATGAAATGATTTTAAGTTCGTAACACTTTAGTCACGGCTCTGTTTATTTTCGTAACAGTACTCATTAAATTTCGTAACACCCGAATATTCTTTAAACTTACATTTTTCATATAAAACAAATGTTTTTGCGACATTAATTATACTGAATCATTAGAAAACACATTTTTCTTGAAATGTGCATCATAATTCATGACAGAAAGGATACATGAAGTCCATAATATAACCTTTTTCAACCACATCTACACAAATCCATATCTTATGAAAGAAAGACGGACGTATTCTGTGGAAACTAACAATATATACTGTCATCGTTATACATAAAACCATACCAGAAGGCCTACAATGATAGATTGTACTCACGTCCATGCCTATTTGGCCGAAAATGTAAACTTGTCAGCTTTTCTGCTCTGCCGGTACTGTAACAGTTGCTAAAAATAGTATCAGGGCTCAGTTCAATCGCATTTTAGCAGTAACCGGCTTCCCGGGAGTGAGTTTTGACGTTTGGAGTTATCTGCCCTTGACCGTCACGTTTGGCGTCAATGGGATTGTAGTGCAGTTACTTTGCGTTCTGGTGTTGCAGAGCACTGGGAGAAAGCATTTGATTTGAAAGAAAGTAGAGAATGATAAACTATTATTGATATATAAAATTTGCCGAATTAAATGTGTCTTTATGCCATGAAGAAAATCACATCTTTTGGCCAACAATATTTCAGTTATTATACACGTGGCAATTAGCCATCAAAAAGAGAGCAGATAGATCAGGTATCAAAAGGATGAAGAAAAATACGAAAATATCGATATATATTTAAGATTTTAGGTGTACCAGCGGAGTAAATTGTATGAATAATTTGTAAGAAGAATTATTAAGTAAGATTTTGAGGTAACAGAACCATGACAATATTTATAAATCTAAAATCTAAATATACGTTTGTTCAGTATATGTGTTAATTATACAAAATGACGGCTTCTAATTAGGCTTATAAATCATATTCTGGACCTAATGATTTATTTTGCGAATATAATAAGAGTCAGTTGTCTCTCGGTCTATGCGTCATTTATTGTTCGAAAATATGTATTACTAAAAACTAATCTTTGACAGGATCTGCCATTCCCCGTCACGAGTTGGTTATTGTTTATAATAATAATAATGGGTATTTATTAGGCGCACATTTCCATACACTAGTGCATGCTCAAGGTGCGACCAACATTATAACCCTGGTCTAACCCGAGCTGACATATTTATCGCTAGAAGGTAACCAACTACACAACTCTTTTCCAGGTACCCATTTCCTGCTAGACCCATATAATTCATAAAGTATAAACTAAGATCCTTGAAAAAAAGTTTGTTGAGGTTTTCACAAGGAGTCAATCTTTAAATTCATACGCGTTTGCCGTTACTTTACTCCCGATATGCCTACGCACGGCTAATTATCCCTAGCGAAATGTCATATAAAATTGAACTTAAGTCAAGTTGGTGTTTTCCATTTTATCTAGCCGTCTTTTCAAGTTATGTCTCGATTTGAAGTGACCGGCCATGTCCTACGGTAACCAAATACAAATCGGCGCAAACTGAAATTCCTATGACGTCGCCGTAGGCTCTGTGACGTCATAGCCGCTCGTGACTATGACGTCATCACAATTGAACGAAAACCCGTCACATTCTACACGGCCGAAAGTTTTACGCGACGACAAAGTCATTTGTTGATCGATAATTTCTATACTTTCGGACAATTTGACTTCCTCATCAAACATTATTTGCATCGCCACATATGAAAATTTGCAGATAGTAACAACATGGAATAAATTGAACATGTTTAGATTTAAAATCAGGGAAAACAACTTTTCAGTTGAATATAAGTTCATAAATGAATGAAATAGTCCCGGCACAACGTTTAATTTGATTGGTTCACAATAACCAATCAAAAGACAGGAAAAGGTGTAACTCCCTAGGGACTAGAGCCGTGCTTTTCCGTACACCCGAGGAAAGGAACACTTGTGTCGTTATTGCAAATTATATTAACCTTAGTATTTATAGAGTTAGCAAAGCTGAATGTTCTAACAATTAGATTCTGCTTTTAGTTTTAACCTGCGGCTTAATGTAATTTTTGTATCAACGAATATATTAGATAGCATGTAATAAATCACTGTTCGAAAATTCCGCACACTTGGCTGGTAATTCCGTACACGACATCTGCCTATTCCGTACACCTGTCGAAATATGTGATAATTTTATTTAAAAAACATAGATTGTTAAAGATAACTGATCTAAACAAATCTTGAAGATGTATTTAACAATGTTTTGGTTTTTAAATATCTGACGAAACAGCAACGTTGTCTCAAACACATTTGTAAGATACTGTAAATTATTACACGCCCGTGTAAGATACCGCAGTGTAATATCACAATGCAAGTATGACGTCACAGAAATGAGCTGTTGTGACGTCACAATGTAAGCGCTTCGTCACCATGGGTGCCTAGTCGCGGAACTGTTAGTTTAAGCACATTTTCGGCAAGTTTGCGTGATTTTTAGGGCAAGTAATAAACAGAACACTAAACTTCCTTCCATTTAATACTATTTTTATTAAACTCGTGAATGATTTGGTATCAAACTCGCTTTCGCTCGTCTTATACAAAATCATTAACTCGTTTAATAAAAATAGTATTAAATGGAAGGTCGTTTAGTATCCTCTATGTATACCAACAGTGATGATTAATCACGTTTTCGTGATAACTGTAAACATACAACGTCAGTGGCAATTTTTTGAAGCCACCCTTACTTAAAGTTTGACTTTATTTGCGCTGCGAACAGAATCCCCATATATCACAGGCAACTAAAGAACATTTTCGCATCTTTGACAATCTCAACGCTTTATTTGTACGAGAACAATTCAATCTGGACTAGGCTCTCAGACTAATAGATTGTTATTGACCTTTATTTATTGCAGTTTTTATAAATATATCTTCAATTTAAATAATCATATTAGCAATATACACGAACAAGATCTATGCTATAAATTATCTCTTTCGGAATTGATAACGAAAAGGCTAAAAAGGGAAACGTCATACATTTCGCATTTTTCTTTTAATATCCTGTCTTTATTTTTTGTTGAAAAGCAAACAAAACTAATTCAAGGGGCAAAATTGGTAATAACATTTTAAAATGGAAGTTTTAAAAGTTTTATGGGTGAAATCATTTTCTGCTCGGTGGCAGTGAGAGGGTTAAACCGAAAATCGGTGTACAGAATAACAAGGATCCTGAAAATTAACGCAGTAAATTAAGCTGCGTGCTATTCCGTGCACTTTTGTTAGGTCTTATTTCGTTTTTAAAATACAGTGTTTTGATTCAGGTAGGACTTTAGAATGTTTATCATGTTCCAAACATACTATCCAAATGATTTTATTCTATATACAATTTCCTATTGATTAAGGAATGGTCCGAATAGCGTAAAGCTATGAATGACCTTGACTTACAATAACTATGAAGGTCAGGGTAAAAAATGGGCGTGTCCAACCTTATTCAACCAATCAACATTTTTATTAAATGTCTGACAGAAAATAAAAACCTAAGTAGGCATGTTTTCAAAAGTGTTTAGGCTTGGACGCGAATTATAGAAATGATATAATTAACCAATGGAAACTTATTTGCATCTCTGATGAAATGACGCTCTTAAGATTCTTAATTTAATTTACATCAGCAATTTTGATTAAATTTTAAATAAGTTTGAAGACTTGCTCTTGATTTGAGTTTCATTTTGTTATATGCAAAAGTGCATTTATATTCAAAATATTGGTAAAAACTAGGAGAAGCGGCAGTACACGGTTATTGAATGTTCAAGATTTATGAGGGAGGAGGAGATGGTTTCATGAGACGAAATTTTGTCGGGCTTTTAGTTTATCCTGAGTTTTGGAAGTGTATCCCACAACAATTCTTAATTACAACATAGAAATATTAAATGAATTAATTCAACATAACACGTTTTCGTCATTCCTTATGTGTAACCTGATCCAACGGTTTAGAAAAGTTCATCATGAAATACTTCTGAATGTCTTAGTGTTATATTTTAGATATATTGACTATCTAAAGTAAGTTTATATGTAAAAGATCAAAACCGAGCAAAATGTTTTGTTTGGGCAAAGATATGTGGGCATACTTTCTCAAACAAAACCGAGGGGAGGTTTTGATGTAACATATAATACGAAGTCAAAAGTCTTGACATATATAAGCACTGATAGTATCGCACATTGGCAGCCAGTTATTGTGAGCTGCCTGCACGTTGCTCGCAATACACACAATCACAAACCCCCGACATGACAGAACAAAATTACGATCAGTTTAGCTGCATCCTCGGTGGCTCAAGCGATAAAGGCGCTGCGTCTCAACATAGAGGTACCTGGTTCGAATCCCACTCGAATCATACATCGATAATTTGTTCAAAAGTCACAATTTTACAGGTCCATTTGTATATTTCGAGAATTTCTATTTACAAGGCCAAGTGGGGAGAATTGTATAAGTTGTCCCCTGGATATTCACAAGGGACAGGGGCATTCTTTTGAAAATTCCAGGGATTTCCATAGAATATGCCCGGGATTTCCATAGAATGTCCCTTTGATATTGGGTATGGCCCTAAAAGATTTACCCGAAAAATTAATAACCTTCAACAACAACACAAATGGGTACGGGATAGCTCAGTCGGCAAGAGCGCCGGTCTCACGTCGCTGAGGTCGGGGGTTGAATTCCATCCAGGCCAAGGTGTAAAAACCTAGAGTTCTCCTCTGTTAAGTGTCACCCTGGAGCCCTCGTGTGTTGTGCAACAAAAACTGCTCACTTAAAAGATCCCACGAATTCATGTCAGTGGCTGAATTGTGGATACACGAACATGTGCATACATACGACGAGCTGTCGGTTATCAGCGTTCAGCAGTGTTAGACAAACTGCTGTGACTATGTATCTCAGTTCCCCCAGCTGTGAATGGGTACCCTGTGAGGCATAGAATGGTCCCTAACCTGAGCGCCACATACAGATGCCGGTTAAATACTCCCCAGGGAGTTGAATTGCAAAAATGATCGGACGGTGAAAGAATGACATTGACCAGGGGAAAGAACAAGCGCCTTCAGCATATATAATATTCATATATAATAATAACAAATATGGCGCCGGAGATTTTTATGATGTCCACTCGTATGAAACCTGTTGAAACGCAATTATTCTACAGAAAAAAAATTCTTTAGGAAATACGACTTTCATTTGTGTGGACTTTAATTTGTTCTTTTCAATATAAAAAGGCGTGACAAAATTAATCTGTAATTGATCTCCACTTGTGTAAAGAAAACTCAAGTGTTAGATGCACAGGTATGTAAATGTGAACAAACGTTCGGTAGGCTACTGTAATAATGAATGAATACAATCCCTTCCAATTTCTCATGTCTGATAACATGTGTACAAACCTGTAACCTGTTGGTTTCAAGCCAAGTGAGCGAATCATCAGACCACGGAGCGAGTTGCTAGGATGATGTTATCCATGACCTTATGAATAAAGTTATTTAATCCTGAGTAGAAACATTACTCTGCATTATACTTTATATCATATTGACCATTTAAAAAAATCATTGGTGCCAAATGTTTATTGTGTTATTAAAGTTGTGTTTCTGTTATCTGTGGTCACATCAACAATGTCCATGCAATCTAGACTATTGTGGTCTGGCTTGGAAATGTCAGCGGGATACACGTGCAGCACGAGCGGCTAAGGCCAATGTTGGGTACCCGAAATATTCCTTGTTTCTCAAATTTGATTCAATAGAAATTACACAACTCAGTTGGAATTATCATATTTTTTAATATTTCACTTTCAAATATTTATTTTTTCACAGCTTACATTAAAACTGACAAGTGCGGGAGATACTTCATCATTCAAATTAGAGATTTGCCTCAGTCACACGTTAGTTTTTACTACGTTCTACCCTGTTTTATAGGGGCAGTGGCACGTTTTTCGATAATTTTATATTTTGAATATTTCACTTATAATTGTAAGTTATTGCTGAATGCTTTATATTGACCGTGTCAACAACCTCATTACACAAGTCAATCACCCATAGTCAGTGGATAAAATATGAGGATTAAGATAAAATCCATTTGGCGGCCATTTTTTTCTGAACATCTTGATTTGAAACGGTCAAAGTGCGGCAATTCTGTTCGAGGTACGGTAATCCCGTTTAAAGTACGTTGGTCCTATACGTCCAAATTTAGAACGGGGAGGACATTGGACATGTCAAACGTCCTTGAACACCCTTCCGTTTTAGGAGAGATGGGGTGAACAAAAACGAACAATTAAGAATTTCTTCATATTTTCAAAATAACAAGTTTATAATGTCTTGTTTTAAAACATTTACGAAAACATGGGATCACCGAACGATTTTCAAAGTTATCGACGTTAATAATATTACGGCAAATCATGCCGTTTCTAACCAATTTTGAGTACCGCGCTTTCCATGAATAAGGTAACTATGATATAAAAGACAATTCAAATACGTACAGGGATGTCCAAGGAACTTATATTGAAATTCAAATACGTACATGGATGTCCAAGGAACATATATTGAAAATGAAAATGACTTAATATTAGGCACTTTTCAAAAACAAGGGCATTTTTGTTATCGTTTTTGGCGTATTCGACAGGATTTTAAAGTGATACACATATTTTAGATATTGCTAGTAATTAATAAGTGTACATTTAAATATCGAAACAAATCCAATAATAATAATAATAATAGTAGGGGGTCACCGAATGTTTTGCGACGCTAAAACATCATTTTAAACTAGATAAAAATGCTTAAAAACTTAGTTTTAATCATATTAAGTACATTGTTGTCGACCTACCGTTTTATAATTATCAACAGCACTTCCTGTCTATAAACTTCGTAAACAGTTGTCACAAGGTCTATTCCGTTCTCCCACAGTTCGAGCCCATTCTTTTTAAACATTCCATTGAACCCCATTGAACACAGACATTTTAATACACACAAAACCAAACATCAATATTGTCTATGAAACTACTGCAGATATATGTTATTATAACTATAAGGTTACAAAATGCGTCACATTTCGTTTAGATATTGAAATAGCTGTGGCCCACATACTTCTGTTGTACTTCAGTTTATTGAAGAAAAATGTTGATGTGTAGATTGAACGAAATTTTAATTTTAATTTGGATGTATAAAGTGTTGAGCTAGGGTCTGAAGAAGTTACCTACCTCTACCTCAGTTTCAAATTAGACGAACCCTCACGCACGTGAATCAAACTTGAACACCCCGGCTTCAGTCGGTAACTATTCCATATCATTTTATGAAGACATTGAATATCCTTTGAAATGGTGTCAAAGAAAGCATCGGAGGTGTTATAGCTCCTAATTGAGAAGAGATGAAACTGCCAATTACTGTTTTTTAAATTCGTTTATATTTTTTTTAAAAAGAGGTTATGGTTACCAGTATTCAAATTTGTAATCTAAACTACGAGCGGTTTTCAGAGTTATCTGTTAAAAACTGCCGTCAACAAATCGGCAAATTACGCTACTGCCTACCATTTTCGCGTACTTTAATAAAACCGTGCTTTCCGCGAATAAATTTACATTTCAAATACATGAAAATGGTTGTTGCGAGTTCATATATTGACAAATAGTGACAATATTAGCGGAAACCAAAAGAAATTAATACGGGATAACCAAATGGTGTTTTACACCGTAACGACATTTATTAATATACCGTCACAGCAGTTTTCATTTCAAATACCGGTACATCTTTGACGGCCTACCGTATAATTATAAACAACAACACTGCTAAACTAAGACTACAGATTACACAATTAAGGTACTTACATGCTGTTTAAATAGTAAACAATATATATTAACTCGTTAATAAACCTTATTTTCTCAATTAGACGCCGGGTCTCGAATAGAGGCCGGGGGTATGGCTGTTTGGTGTAAATACACGCCGGGTGATAAGTTGATTGATTGCTGCTCCCGTAGTTGAATGCATATACCGTATTTCCTTAATTACACGCCTGCCTTGAATATACGCCTGCCTCGAATAGACGCCCTTGCATAAGACTTTCTGAAAATAATAAACGCCTGCCTTAATTAAACGCCGCGTAAACCAAGTTTAATATATAAAAACGCTTCTTTTTGGTTAAATTATCTGATTTTTTTCAGAATAGTCTAAACGGTTTCGCTTTTTACGAAATAGACGCCTGCCTTGAATAGAAGCCTGCCTCAAATAGACGCCTATGATGTAGACCCTTTGAAAATAATAGACGCCCGGCGTGTAATTAAGGAAATACGGTAAAGTCTTCTGCCTGTGCGGGATACATGACGAAATTTTATTCTTATAATGAATAGACGCCTGCCTCAAATACACGCCCAGTCTCAAATACACGCCGGGGGTGAAAGGGGGTCTGAAAAAAATGACGCTTGGGGCGTCTATTCGAGGAAATACGGCAGATGTGTGGCCTTACGACATGTCGTAAAATGACCGTTAAAAAGGCGTAACGTTAAGTTCAGCAGTTTGCGTATAAGCCTTTGCCACAGTTTTTGTAATGATGTGATAGTGTACACTTTCGTATTTTGTACAACAAAATGTTGTCGCAAAATCTTGCCGTAGCTTAGAAGAAATACTGGGACCTATTTCTCCTAAATACATTGCAAAATACTAACATACCTAAAGTTGTTTTATGTACAACATTGTTGCAACGCCATTATATAACATGGGCAGTAATGTAACTTTTAGGAAAAGATTACAATGTTTTCAATAACTGATCCGATAACGAAAGAATTTACGCAAGAAAGCTGACCGAGATAATAAAGTAAAAATGCCAACATTTATGCATAAAAATATGTGATGACAGGCATTCTAAATTTGGACAAAATAGATCGAACTTATTTTATGAATATTTACAATGATAAATAGCCTATTTTCGACATATTCTAAAATTGCATTTGGGAAAATAAATCGAATACAGATATATAAAGTGAAAAATGGTTAAGTGCAGACTCATCTATTTCTTGTGATTCAATGGAAATGAATTTTAGGTTGTCGGCCACTCTTAATGACTATTTACAGAAGTACAAGTATGTTACAATGAATGAAGATGCATTGTCGGCTGTCGGCTGTCGGCTGTCGGTCACCGTTACTGACTACACACTACACAAGTATGTTACTATAAATAGATATGCATCGTCGGCTGTCGGCTGTCGGCCACTCTTCCAGAGTATACACGAATATCTTATCATAAATTGAAATAAGTTGTCGGCTGTCGGCTGTCGGTCACTCCATCTGACTATACACTAAACATCACTCATACATAAACACTGACAGTATTATGAACACATCGACTCTGCCATTATTTACATGTTTAAAGAACGTACCTTTACATATTAAAGGTAGACATCTAAGTAAAGTGTGTGGTTACTTTATTTACTTTCAGCGAATGTTGCAAGTTTTGTTTTAAAAATACATACATATCCTTTGTAGGTTTTGTATCATAAATATATGTACACGGACCTTGAAAATTTCGTGTCGTCTTACATGAAGTTCTTGCCCAGGTACCGGTCTTCATTTTGGGTTGTCACTGGCGGCCTGCCGCTTCTAGCTCGGTCTCGAGTCGATCCAGTCTGTTGTAGACGTCCACGCAGCCTAAGAATGGTTAGACGATGACATCCGAATGCGGCAGCAACTTCTCCATCAGTGGACCCAGTGTGCAGCATTCCAATCGCTCTTTCCCGCTCTTCTGTTGTTAATCTCGGCATTGTAATCGAATTACGGTGTGAAATAATAAATACAGGGGCCTTTTATACCCGTTACTAACTGATTTCACGTGCATATCATGCGTGGTAAAAATTCTATGGCTACGTTTTGGTGACATGATCCTTCTGATGAAAACCAAATTGTTTAAGAAGTTCACCATTTAGAAAGTTTTAAAAACACATCTAGTCCGTAAACATGTGCCAAAGATTCCTAAAACAGCCGATGCACATTTTAAACAAAAACGTTTTCTTAGAATCTTATGGTTGTGTTTAGAATAGAAAAAATATTTCAATATTTCGTCATTTATCAGACAAAATAACGAATATATATTTTCAAAAACGTAACTTATTTCCTTTTTTAGGAATGTGCATTCATTATCAAAGAAAATAAAGTCAGTTTGGTTAATTTTTACAATTTTCACTTCAATTATTTCATGATCGGAAATAGGACAATTGACCTCACCCATGAAGAACTGGCGATAACTTATTTATCAATAAAGTTACAGGTCTGCTGTTTTATTACAAAGCACTAAACTGATAGAGTGTTACATAACGACATAGCAAATTCCTCTGAACACGTAACTGTTTATGATATTCAAATTCAAAGAGGTGTAACATTTCTTTTGGTGTTCAGTTTACAATGGTCAGAAACCAAATGCCTTGTTACCAATCAACCCGATTACCGTCTTCGCAAAAGAGAACCTTTGGAGATCAAAAAGAATCAGCCATTAATTAACCGTAATCAGGGTTACTACATCCCGTCAGCCTATGATCTTCTCCTTAATTAATTAACTGTAATCACTCATGTACATCACTGGCCTTTTTCTATTAAATGCAAACGCACTGCAATGTACATTACTGGTTTCCTATCACTTATCTCTGTTTAATTACATTTACTCTTTTCATTAAGTTGTTGTTACTGTGTATTGTATTATTTACTTATATATATATCCCCCTACTTCATTACTCTTCCTCTGCTTGATAACGACACAAGAATCTGTGTCGAAACGTCGCAAACAATGAACAAAGAAGTTGTCATCCATATATTCCTCTCGATTATTGTCATTCCAACTTTTCAAATGACTCTCAAAGAAGTTATTTAGTAAACTGACTTACTAACTATGTATATGAAATGAAAGAATGAAATGGATTAATTCATTAATAAATTAATCGTTTGTTAGAACAAATTTTTACTTGCAATGTTACACTTATTACCTTAGAACATTTTTTTCACCTTTAGAGGAACAAACGGGTTACACTTCTTAAGTATTCTTGTATGAATGAATTTAATTGAAATTAAGATAAGAATTTTTTACTTTATAGTCATTAATCTGTCAAGTATGACATTTGTAGAATGTTGTTTGTAGGTATTGTTATATCGTAAAAACAGGTGTTGTTTGAATAATTTTCGTATGTAAATTTTTTATATTTCATCATTCAACCAACATTTGGATTGTGGGTTTCCTATATGGTGAACTGCACTCTATTCCTTAATAATTATCTGTCAAAAAAATGAGGTGTCTTTCATTTCATTTTTTAAGGCATTATTTTGAATTATTAGTTCTTAAAATAAGATTTATTTGTTATCCTTGTGAAGATTATTATCTTAGTAAAACCTTTTGGATTTTATGTTTTTTTTTTAATAATTATAATGTAAGATTTTAAAAGATTGTAATATTATCACGTTACTTGGTGATAGAAGAAAGTAAATTAGTTCACGTCGTGTTTCTTTGTAAACTCACAAACATATATAAGACACTCCTCTTGTGATATGTGAAACTGGACGAGATAAACAACATTGCTAATGAACACAACTGAACCAAATTGCGAATTTCGAAACCATGAATGTTAAGAAAGATAACATGCCTGTTAAGAAATCGCCGTTTCGTGACTTATCAAGATGAGATAGGGAGTCAGGAATGGCTTTCGCGGCAATGATTAATGTTCAGGAAGTCAAAACATGTCATCAAACTTTAGACTTCATAATCTTTGACTGTCTAGAATGTCGTGACCTTTCTCTTGTAACATTTCATTAGTTTGTCTGACGTGCAGTACACTATAGGATTAATTTTTAGCTTACCAACATTTAATAACTCAATATGGATCTCAAAAGTTATACTTTCATACATTGACATTAATTATAGTAAATGAATTGCATTTGAAATAGTTGAAACTGTAAAGGGTTTTAAACTCATAGATATGCTTGTATTGTATCTTATCTTAATATAAAACAAAAACACGTTGATACGGATTCTTGTAACGATAATACATGCTGCGTGCCTTAAATTTAAACCTTAACCTAAAAAACATTTTCACTTTAAAATTAAAGGCTCTATGTAATACAGCTGCGTATCTTAAGTTTGTTCATTTGCTTGTGTATCTTAGTGGAAAATATCATGTTAATTGGGTTTCATTTTGACGTCAATAACAAAACTCCAGAAGCACCTACAAGGGACAACCAATTATCCATTAGTACAATCATTCCCAAACCATATTCCGGGATCGTAATGTCACTACTGAATTTAGATATTTGACATGATTAAATAGACAGATGAGGTCATATTTGGGAAACTCAGATTTTCTTTAATATCGATTTAAATGTTCCATATAAACATTACAAGAAAGAAATCAGTACAATTACATGGCATTAATGCAAAAGAACAAATATGACTTAGGTCTATTACTAATGAAGGATTTTGTAGCGAAAAATACAACAAAGGGTTTTCGAAATTTTGACCCATGGTCATTTCAATGCCCTGCCAAATTAGTTATGGTTATCTGTAAGGTATGACATACGAATATGTAAACGCAAACAAAATGTTAACTTATGTACTTAAATTTTAACATCATCTGTTTCGTTTTCGCAATGCTAGGATACCCCAAAGACATTCCAATTTACATGATATTGGCACTAAAAACGCAGGTAAGTGAACAAACTTAAGATACGCAGATGTACATTGATAATATAATGTGTTTGAGGGTGGGAACATATAAATCAGTCTGACTGAAAACTAAGTTGGAAATTTTTCTGATACTAATACCCTGCGATAATTCAAACATAAATGCATTGGTGCAGGGTATGCATTAAGTGCGCAGTCATGGTGCGCAAATGAAGGATCCACCCTATTGGCGGTCCTTTGCAAGATGTATGTTTCTCACAGGCTTAATTTACAAGTATCACTTGAACTATCTATAATCTATCCAATGGTTAGGGACCTGTTTGTTATTGGCCCAAATTTACATAATGTTGCCACCATGTGATACATAAAATATAATTGTAACTCTGAGACCAACAGAGGTGTCATAGTTACACGTGGTATATAAGGAAGGGCGACCAGAACAGGTGCGTCTTTCATCTTTTCCGTCCAAGTGTCTCACATAGACAACTCACCTGAAGTCAACGATGAAGGCCTTAGTCCTTGCACTGCTTGTTGTGGGTGAGTTCATTTTCTGACAGATGTCTCAATGTTTGCGTCATTTTTAATATGTAAATGTTCTGTGTTGAAATGTTTGATTTCTTTTGTTGTGACACGTTGACATTATCATTTGTAATTAGTTTCCTTAAATTAAACTCGGATTAATTCACTTTGAATAGATGTATGATTTGTCCACTATGTAGAAATGTCTTTCAGATTTTTCTTTTATGTTATAGTTTCTTGGTTTAGCTTACAGTGATTTTTTTGTTTAGCGTACTAAGGCTTAAAGAGCAGAAGCACGTTTTTTTGAAAAAATATTTACTTAAATTTTCAAAATTAAACATTAGTTGATGTCATATGCATTATCTTTAGGAGGTTGTACATGTACATATCATTACTCTATCCAATCAAATATATTTGCAAGAAATATAATCAGGTATGTAACAAATTCCATTGGCGGCCAGTTTTGTGTGAACACCTTTTATTCATTTGAGGTTAAAAACTTTGTAAAACTTATATTAACTGAACATTGTTTTGTCTTATTGGAAGTGCATTCTGGGATTAATACACATTGTCTAATAGATAACATATATTCATGCTAGTTTTAGTGAGATTTTACGTGCTACTGTCCCTTTAAGTAAAAGCTACACTGTAAGATGTCAGTCTGAGTAAACCTAGCCTCAATATTATCCGTTTCACTCCTATACTGAGTCTAGGAAGGTCTAGCAGAGGGTCGGGTCAGTCGTCCTTTCTGCGACCTATGACCCTCCAACGTTATACGTGCGAAGGCAGACTATTGTTGCTTGGTAAGCTGAGTTCTGATTGGTCAATTCGATATGTGGGCTGACGCGATCCTCTACTAAGCCTTTCTAGACTCAGTATAGGAGTGAAACGGATTATATTGAGGCTAGGTTAACTTAGACTGTGTCAGATGTGTATGTTTAAAATATTTTCACGATACAATTCAAAATGTTTTAAAGTGACACTCCGCGAGTTAGTGTTCGTATGTAAGAAATTTTCTAGAGAAAAATATTTCGTCTTTACGCTGATACTATCAAAACTGTTTTTGGAACATGGTAAGTATCTCTATTTAGTGGAAAAAGGCAATGTTATTGTCAAGTAGCGCGCGCTACGCACAATCCTATATTTAGCAGCTGGGTTTTCCAAAAGTTGCGTTGCGTGAACAACACACGAGTCGGGTTGACGCATAATACACAGCATTGCCGCCATCAAATTTTTCCTTAGCAATAAAAACATTAACTTTAATTTTCCGATGAAATTCCATAAAATGACACCGATTTAACGCAAATACTGACATAATATCATCAAAATTACTGCACTATAGATAATCGTTGGTTTTAATTCATTAGAATAATATTGTATTCCTAAGAATCTTAAAACTGAACTCTTATTTGCTTCATCTTTAGACGTGGCAGAAAATTTTCTTGTCTATTAGAAGTTTTATTATTAGAAGTTTCCCATTATTGAAATTGCAAAAGAATAATCACCGCAAACCACATAACTTAGTATTTGAATTATGTTTATCCATATTGAATATGATATTGTAAAACTAATATATGTGACAAATACGTAAAAAGCTGGTAATGGGTTTTTTTCTCGGACAAGGAACCGTGGAACAAGAAATAAATATAAAAACATTAGATCTTACACTTTTTTCAGTTACAAATTATCACAAATTAAAGTAAAAACCAAACGGACTTTTTATTGAAACAATTTTAGGGCCTCATATAAATAAGCTTATGCCCTAGCAAGTATGATCCTAATAATTCAAATACAAATTGGGGGATTTCAAATAACAATCAATCTTGACAGTCACTACATTAAAAATCTAGTTATTAAATTCAAGTTGACAAATTTGGTATGATACATACTTTTATATCGTAAATTATGTTTTTCAAATTAGAAAAGATCACTTACATCGTTAACAAATCATGACTGCCTTATGATCTGCACATGGATAATTTACGAATAACAACCCTCGGGAAAGCCAACCTTTCTAATTGATCGATAAACAGCAGAAACTTTAAGCTTCATAAACAAAGAACATTCCCTAGGAAAAGAAACATCATCAGCCACTTGATAAATTCAGAACCTTAATTCAGATTATGCTTCTTGTTATTGTTCAACAATGATATAATGACCATCTACAATGATAATTAACTTAATTGTAATACTTAATCACTATCTAGACAATTTATTGTTTTTTAGTTAATTTTCTAAACTTTTTCGCTATTCAAACCTTTGATGTGTAGGTAAAAGGATAAACGACAAGAGAAAGCACATTAAAAATGTGGGGGTTTTTTTTAGAAAAAAACTAGCAAACCCCGAATTTAAATAACATGAATCATTTTTATCTCACTTCACACTAGTGTTTCAGTTTATGAACATTAAACTATAACACGGACATAAATTTATCCTTCCATCGCGTAGAATATTTACAGCTGCGTATCTTAAGTTTTTTCACTTACCTTCGTATTCTAGTGCAAATATCATGTAATTTGTAACGTCTTTGAGACATCTAATCATTGTGAAAACGAAACCGATGATGATGAATTTTCACTGCATAAGTTAAGATTCAGTTTGCGTTGACAAATTCGTATGTCATACCTACATGTAGCAGATAGCTGTAACAAATTTGTCAAAATTTCGAAAACACTGATTTCTATTTTGCTCTACAAGATATTTTATAAGTTATCAACAGCTGTAGATCTTATTCATATGTGTTCCTTCCCCTTAAGGCAACGTAACTGTGATGATTTTTGTCCTACAAAGTTTACATGGATGATTTTAATCGACATTTACGAAAATCAGAATTTCACAAATATGACCACATCTGTCTTTTTAACAATGCCAAATATCGACATTCAGCACCAGTGACAAGACGACCCCGAAATATGGTTTGGGAATTGTTATGTCACACATGGACAATTGATGATATTCTGTAAGTGGTCTTGGAGTAATTTTATGAACGTCAAAACGAAACCCAAATTACATGATATTTGCACTAAGATCACAAGCAGGTGAACAAACTTAAGGTACGCAGCTGTAGTATATCAGAGGACACGGTTTCCTTTCGTTGTTAAAAGTTCTTACGTTTTGAACAAATACGATGAACAAAATATTTTTTATGTTTCGGGTATTAAAACTTAGACCTACATATTCATTTGTTAGTCATTACGATATAACTTAGGGAGTAAAACTTGAATGGTTTTTCTACGATGATATGATAACTTGGATTTTATATCAAATGAAAAATCTGTTTGTGTAGTTAAATTTTCTCTGTTCTGCATCTTGTGACAATCGAGAGTCCGCTTGAATGTTAGCGGCATTAGAGCCTTCGTATAAACACACCACGATCCCACAATGCATTGCCCTAGTATCCTCTCGAGCCGATCTATTTTTAGACATGTCAATTCGTTTCCAGATTTTGGCCTGTATCATCAAACATCATGATCGGAAAATTTTCCAAAAAATTGTATATGCTTTTCGTACGTTTGTTGATTTTTTGGTAATTTTATAACTGATTGTTAACTCGCGGAGTGTCCCTTTAAAGCCCACTTTTGATAAATCTAGAATCTTGACAGTTTGAGCATTTCAAGTCGCTTATCGGGTCAGGGATTAAACCGGTAACGCTTTAAACGTTTAGATTATTTGACGTTAATACAGGCTACTTACTCAGAGATAAATCAATGTCAATCGTAAAACAAAAGTTTTAATTTGAAAACAATTCGTTATTCGTTCGTTGGTGACATATAGTTAGCTGTGTGAATGTGTTTCCTAGAATATTCATTTTAACCCAGAAAAGAAATGTGTGTTTACATACGTACTTTTAAAAATTGTATAAAATGATACACTTTTTTAAATTAAGAAAAGGATAAACTTATTCTACATCAAATTTGACTTCAATCTAACGAAGTAACACCTTGAAAGTCTTATTGTCACCTTTACTGAATTATAACATTTTTATCCAAAATCTTTTTGGGAGGGGGGGAGGGTTTGCTACTAAACAGTTGGTAAAGTTTGGAAGGAGTTTTGCTCTCAAAACAATGTTTTTTCCCAAAGGTGTAAATTTCTAAAAAATATTTTTATTTTAGTTCGCATGAACATATTATCCAGTTAAATATCAAAATCACTAGCAAGTAGTTAAAACCCGTCCAGTTTTTATTCTTTGCAAACTTACATCTTGTTCTTTTTATTGTCCCAATCCATATTGATTTAGTCTGTTGTTTTTACTGTGCATTGTACCATTTACTAATAAATATAATACTATAAATTTCCACTTCATTACTATTCCTCTGCTTCAGACCGACACAAGAATCTGTGTCGAAACGTCGCATACAACGAACAAAGAAGTTGTTATCCATATATTCCTCTGCATTATTACTTTTTGATGTTCATGTATCATTGTTGGTAGTACTACTTAAGTTCAACTAGCAATAGATGCAGAAGCTAGTTTGTATCAAGCAAGAAGGGATATAGATTTAGGGTGCCATTTTTTTATCTTTTTTATCTGTTTTTATAATACTAAATGCCATCAATGCCTGTCTTTGTGGTCTTGACATTGAACCAGTATTAAAGGCATCATTCAAAGCCTTGATAAGATATCTTTGAAGATCCAGCCAACAGTATGGGCCAGGGCATTTTCATTATTCATCTGTTAAGTGCATCTACATGATATGGGAACATACCAAGATAAAAAATAGGTGACCAAACTTTCGTGAAGCAGGTTTATGACCATTCGCATAGACAAATCTAACAGTATGACTAAATCATTTCCAACAGTTGAAATAACTTGTAGCGACACCTGAGGCATAACCAAATGTACTTTAGGATTGATTCCAATTAATGTTTTTGGATTCTGTTTAATTCAGAGAGAACTTAGTTCAATTCAAACATCAATTTCATAGGTCAAATCCATTTGTTCACAAACGGTCGTCATATGCACATACATTTTCAGATGTCTCAAAGACTACATGTATATTTTGACTTGATTGCAATAACCTCAGACGTTACTTTTTTGACAAATTGAAACAGTATTTTTTGCAATTAAGAGCAAACAAACACTCTTAATTGTAATCAAACATGCTCCAATAAAATACCAGATAAAGCATACACACGGGGTCCCGTTGCACAAAAGGTTAAAGGGACACTCCGCAAGTTAACAATCAGTTATAAAATTACCAAAAAATCAACAAACGTACGAAAAGCATATACAATTTTTTGGAAAATTTTCCGATCATGATGTTTGATGATACAGGCCAAAATCTGGAAACGAATTGACATGTCTAAAAATAGATCGGCTCGAGAGGATACTAGGGCAATGCATTGTGGGATCGTGGTGTGTTTATACGAAGGCTCTAATGCCGCTAACATTCAAGCGGACTCTCGATTGTCACAAGATGCAGAACAGAGAAAATTTAACTACACAAACAGATTTTTCATTTGATATAAAATCCAAGTTATCATATCATCGTAGAAAAACCATTCAAGTTTTACTCCCTAAGTTATATCGTAATGACTAACAAATGAATATGTAGGTCTAAGTTTTAATACCCGAAACATAAAAAATATTTTGTTCATCGTATTTGTTCAAAACGTAAGAACTTTTAACAACGAAAGGAAACCGTGTCCTCTGATATACTACAGCTGCGTACCTTAAGTTTGTTCACCTGCTTGTGATCTTAGTGCAAATATCATGTAATTTGGGTTTCGTTTTGACGTTCATAAAATTACTCCAAGACCACTTACAGAATATCATCAATTGTCCATGTGTGACATAACAATTCCCAAACCATATTTCGGGGTCGTCTTGTCACTGGTGCTGAATGTCGATATTTGGCATTGTTAAAAAGACAGATGTGGTCATATTTGTGAAATTCTGATTTTCGTAAATGTCGATTAAAATCATCCATGTAAACTTTGTAGGACAAAAATCATCACAGTTACGTTGCCTTAAGGGGAAGTAACACATATGAATAAGATCTACAGCTGTTGATAACTTATAAAATATCTTGTAGAGCAAAATAGAAATCAGTGTTTTCGAAATTTTGACAAATTTGTTACAGCTATCTGCTACATGTAAGTATGACATACGAATATGTCAACGCAAACTGAATCTTAACTTATGCAGTGAAAATTCATCATCATCGGTTTCGTTTTCACAATGATTAGATGTCTCAAAGACGTTACAAATTACATGATATTTGCACTAGAATACGAAGGTAAGTGAAAAAACTTAAGATACGCAGCTGTAAATATTCTACGCGATGGAAGGATAAATTTATGTCCGTGTTATAGTTTAATGTTCATAAACTGAAACACTAGTGTGTAGTGAGATAAAAATGATTCATGTTATTTAAATTCGGGGTTTGCTAGTTTTTTTCTAAAAAAAAAACCCCACATTTTTAATGTGCTTTCTCTTGTCGTTTATCCTTTTACCTACACATCAAAGGTTTGAATAGCGAAAAAGTTTAGAAAACTAAACTAAAAAACAATAAATTGTCTAGATAGTGATTTAGTATTACAATTAAGTTAATTATCATTGTAGATGGTCATTATATCATTGTTGAACAATAACAAGAAGCATAATCTGAATTAAGGTTCTGAATTTATCAAGTGGCTGATGATGTTTCTTTTCCTAGGGAATGTTCTTTGTTTATGAAGCTTAAAGTTTCTGCTGTTTATCGATCAATTAGAAAGGTTGGCTTTCCCGAGGGTTGTTATTCGTAAATTATCCATGTGCAGATCATAAGGCAGTCATGATTTGTTAACGATGTAAGTGATCTTTTCTAATTTGAAAAACATAATTTACGATATAAAAGTATGTATCATACCAAATATGTCAACTTGAATTTAATAACTAGATTTTTAATGTAGTGACTGTCAAGATTGATTGTTATTTGAAATCCCCCAATTTGTATTTGAATTATTAGGATCATACCCGCTAGGGCATAAGCTTATTTATATGAGGCCCTAAAATTGTTTCAATAAAAAGTCCGTTTGGTTTTTACTTTAATTTGTGATAATTTGTAACTGAAAAAAGTGTAAGATCTAATGTTTTTATATTTATTTCTTGTTCCACGGTTCCTTGTCCGAGAAAAAAACCCATTACCAGCTTTTTACGTATTTGTCACATAGTTTTACAATATCATATTCAATATGGATAAAAATAATTCAAATACTAAGTTATGTGGTTTGCGGTGATTATTCTTTTGCAATTTCAATAATGGGAAACTTCTAATAATAAAACTTCTAATAGACAAGAAAATTTCCTGCCACGTCTAAAGATGTAAGCAGATAAGAGTTCAGTTTTAAGATTCTTAGGAATACAATATTATTCTAATGAATTAAAACCAACGATTATCTATAGTGCAGTAATTTTGATGATATTATGTCAGTATTTGCGTTAAATCGGTGTCATTTTATGGAATTTAATCGGAAAATTAAAGTTAATGTTTTTATTGCTAACGAAAAATTTGATGGCGGCAATGCTGTGTATTATGCGTCAACCCGACTCATGTGTTGTTCACGCAAACGCAACTTTTGGAAAACCCAGCTGCTAAATATAGGATTGTGCGTAGCGCGCGCTACTTGACAATAACATTGCCTTTTTCCACTAAATAGAGATACTTACCATGTTCCAAAAACAGTTTTGATAGTATCAGCGTATAGAGGAAATATTTTTCTCTAGAGTGATGGTAATTTTAGATGTTCGAAGGAAAATTTCTTACATACGAACACTAACTCGCGGAGTGTCACTTTAAGGTGTACAATAATATTATGTCTTTCACAAAATATATTTGTATAAATTGCTGTTAAGGTGAACATGAACATGAAAACCATGTAATGATTGCATTACAGTTAAACAAGTTGTTTTAATGAAGTGAGTTAATAACTTATAATCCTATATAAAAGGCCACCCAATCAAATGTCATGACGTGATAATTATTATGTATATAGGCCATTGTTTGCCAATAAATTTAATTCCAACATTCCAATTATAAAGAGGTGCTTTTACCAACGAACTCTGTAACATGGCTTTGTAATTGAATTTTTGCGACGTAATGCAATGAACAGATTAATGTTTTACTGCCATACTGAATTTGTGAAACATCATGTTCCGAAAAAACCTTTTGGCTCAATTGCCAAATCATACTCCGTAGAAGAAAAGTGAAAGTCGATTATTTAGTACATGTATTGGTTATGTTTATACAGCTTACGACTTTATACAAGAGATTACCAAATTTGCCAAAAGCAGTAACATTATCATCCAGCAGTAACATTATTATCGCCGATAACTAAAAAAATCGTTCGGTGATCCCAAAATTTTATTACATTTTTGAAAACCAAACACTATAAACTTGCTTTTTTTAAAATATGAAGAAATACAAAAATATTATATTTGTTCGTCCCGTCTCTCCTTATACGATACATGGTTCACTCAATTCAACAAGCTCTTTCAGCCTTTTCACATGATAATTTGTACTGGAATAGATACTCTTTCGTGTGTCGTATGTGCCGATGCATTTAAAAACGATCAAGCTCTTTCGGGATTGGGTTGGTTTCAAAAGGGCAAGCAGCGAACCCTTTGTCAACTGTCGACTTCAACGTCTTTGATTTAAAGTATCAATTTGGTAACCGTCATAAATATATTCTTTTGACAATCGAGGCGTGTGTTCCTGTGAATACCAAAAAGTAGACAGATTACGTTACGTTTGTGTGACACAAGATAGTAACCAAGTTGTTTTGTACATAAAAGGATAAGCATTTCACAATACACAATGTAAGTTTTGGAAATTTGTTCACGATCAACTATGAATAAAGTTATCTGGGTGATAATATGTGTCTAAACTTTGTGACGGCTTGTGATTTGTATTACAAGTTTATTTCTTAAATTCATTGAAAAATGGTTGAGTTTTATGTCAAAAATCAATTTGCATAACTAATGTTTATAGAAAATAAGTTTTCACTTTCAATTTTGATTTAACAATCCATAAGCTTATAAGCTTAAAGCAAAATAATCATTTGTTAAAGTTTAGCTATTTTTAAATGGCAAATTGTAATTAGTTAATTCAAAACAAGTTTTCTGACACCAAATATATTATATCATATCGTCATTAAACTCTACTGCAATGTCGGTATTTTAAGAAATTAATCTTTAAGAGATATACAAATAACAAAAATAACAGCTAAAGTAGATTTAATGTGTGGTTCTATATGCCAAAAAGTACACTCCTTCAGGGTAATAATGTGCAAGTCTAAGGACGTGGAAAGGCGACATGTAAATATGTACATTATCATTATTTATTAGCATTAATTATCAAATAATTATACGCAAATCCAACTTGACAGTCAATGGAAAATGGAAACATGAACCTCATTTCATTCAAGACGAAAGGTTTCAGATGGTTTGATGTTGCAGTGAGGCTGCTTATATAGAAATGTCAGATGAATTTGTTCTTTTCAAAAACATAAATGTCATTTTTCGTATTCATAATATAAGGGTTGGATAAATGATTTCTGATATGGAACACATACATAAGTCATAAAAGGTGTGCTGAGCGCACATGAAGTTATATACACCTTATGAATCTTAACTTACATTTTAACTTAACTTTACATCTTTGTGTGGTGATTTGATATCTTAAAAGAAGCCCAAATAAGTCAATTTAACCAAATATCAGGGTATAGAATTAACATGAAACCTTCGAGCTTTGATTCTTTTTTAAATTGAAGCGGTCATCCTTTTCCATCCTCTTTAAAACAAGACAAAGTATTATAACTAGGAAGCAAACAGAAATCCATGTTAACCGAGAGTACATAAATCAATTGAAATCGAAACCGTGTACATGTACATTCCACATTTATATATCTGTAATATTTAACAATAAATATTCTGTTCAAGTTTTTAAATTTAGGGTTGTAACCACTAACACCGTAACAAAAAGTCAAGAGTTTGTCAAACATTGAATCGTTAGTTTGTTTGCGTCTCAGTAGCATGTTAACATTAATCCAAAGATTAAGAAAGAATGCCCAGTAACAAGAGAAAATTAACTTGAATATTAATAACGAAATTTATAGCTGCACAACAAAATATTTATGTCGATGTTTTATCTGAATGTTTTCACTTGTAAACAATTTAGAAATTTCGGCTAATCTTGCTTTAACAGTAAAGTAGAGTCTTATAGATTTGTCCCCTTTCTCTTTCACCTATAAATCAAAACATAAATTAAAGTTCTGTTAAGAGATAAGCATGGGGCACATAATAAATACAAACATACTAAACTCCTATTCATCTACCATTTTGAAATTCTACATTGATTAAAAACTTCAAACAAACGAACGGTTACCTTTAAATACCAATTACGCTAGGTTTTTTTTAGAATAAAGCAAAAACATTTCATATGACACAATAGCAAAACGTAAGTTATGTCAAACAGTTTACCTATCATATTAGAAACAAGAATGAATCATGCAAATAGTGTCCAATCAAACCAGTAAAAAATTTGACCGACTGACAACCTTTGTTGTCTCATTATTGGTCATATTGTTCCATTTAATTTCGAAATATCATCGTTTTTACTATCTATTGTCTAATGTTTCGAAAATGAAAAATGAATATATGAAAACATGAGCCACGTCCTTTAAACCAATTTTAATCTTTTTTCAAGAAGTGGAAGGCCTAGACAGCTGATACCTTGTGTACAAACTCCTTGCCTAGGATATAATAGAGTTGTAGATTTCTTGGCCCTGTGACCCCTCATAAGGGGCACAGTAGCCACGCTCTTTTAACCTATTTAAGTTTTTTTCTCAAGAAGTGGAAGGCCTAGAAAGTATGTAGGCAAGTATATCTGATATCTAATTTCAAATTTCAGTTTTTATATTTCTGGCTTTAATCGCCCTGTTCTATAAGCTTCTTGGAGATTCCTTTTCTGTATTATGACGTTTGACATTAACTGAAAATTGTTTTACGGAAACAGTCGTTCAAACAAACTTTTAGGTATTGATTCTCATTATCTTTGTTTAAGAACGTTCGACATAATTTCGGGGGGTTTGGTACGTTACCAACCTTTTGAACATACCGATCTTTTATTCCGTGTAGCATCAGATATAAAATTATGACTTGTGCAATATTCCACCATGATGTTTTTCATGTATATTCTAATCTATTCGATACAGTGTTGAATGATCTGTTTTGTATATTATGTTATTATTTTGCCTTCTGGGATAATAAAGATAATAAAAATTTTAACTGATACAACTTAAAAGTTGTTCCCATGATAGGAGCATTTGGCTAAGGCTCGATAATGGTATTCTCTCGAACTAAATCAAAATGATCTTTGATTGAGAACGTCCTAACAATTTTAACTATACACCAATTTAATCACTGGATTAAGATCAACGCACCAACCAAATATTTGTTTAAAATGTATCATGTTCATTATGATTGATTTATCAATCAAGACGCTCAACACTGCCAATTTGACAAATTTTCTTTACAAACTTCAGAGAGTTATTCGCAATAGATCAGTTTAATTTGATAAACTTGATCTATATACATATAGACATATATATATATATATGACATGTTCATTTAAGTAGTGTCTCTAAAATACCGTGCGCTCTATTAACCTGGACGCTATCTCACTTTCTGTATGCCGAACATTGCTACTGAGGACAGTAGATCCATATGCATGTTCAAGGCGGGGCTTACGAACATATCTCAATTGGTGGTGTCCAATGAGAAACAAGCATATTTTTTTCAACTGTTAAAACTTTCCATATCAAACATCAGGTGATCTGGATAGAAATATAACATGGTTGCTATAAACAATGAACTTATCAACAACGGATTGCTTTAAATAAGACAGTTCCAGACAAGTTGCTTTAGTCCAGCAGAGAAGAAGAGACAGAATGGCTGTGAAAATCATATTCCTTGCCGTCTTCCTTCGTGAGTAGTTTAAAAATATTTGCCTTTCAAAATGTTTTGTTAGTCTAAGGATCCCATTACAACTTATGATAATTTTTTGCAACTTCATACCATCGAGAATATATAAACTACAAGGTTAATAGAACGCAACATGCAACATTTAAAGAGAACAAGAGGCCGCGTATATCGCATCATGCCCACGTCTGAGATTATCTAAAATGTAAACCTGAGACAGTAACTTACTTCAAAGCTTAATTAATAAATTTTTATTTTTTTTACCCTTTTTTGTGAATTAAATATTGAGATAATATTCAACTTGTAAACCGAGGACCAAAAGATGTTTTACCACATTTAGTAAGCATTCTGATTAAAATACAATCAATGGTAGAACTTTATGATAGAAAATACCACTTATAAATTCACCATTTCATAAAAACAATCAAATTATGAAATGAGGGGGGTATTTTGCACTTTTATGATGTAAAGAGAGTAGCTGTAGGGAGTACAAAATCAATTTGTAGGCGATTTGCAGGACAAAGGTAATAACATGTGTATCCTAAACGTAAAATGACGGATGCTATTGATGTATATTTATGAACTTATATACACTAATGCTAAAAATACCATAGACAGTGAGTATTCGCTGTTCAGCAAATAAGCACAATTCCATTCAAAATCAAGTAGAAAGAACCGTTTGACTGACAACAAAAAACATTTGCTATCACAATCTATGCTTTTACCAAACCAAGTCTTTAGTGATCTGTTCAAATTACATAGATAGCAGTCATTGTTCCAGTAAAGGGGTGGTGGTAGATAGTTGTCTATATAGTCTATATATTTCTTTTCTATAAAAAATAATTTGCGTTAGGCGTTACAGGTGTTTGTAAGTATAACTGCGTAAAGGCCTAGTTGTTGGGATGTTGTCACACTAGTGACACACGACTGTTGTTGGATAAATTAGGAGACAAAACCTACTTTCTAGTATATTCGATAACCTTAATCGTTGCCAAATACCTGGTTTAACCTCTCTTGCTGTTTTGGAGTCGGATGCACTTCGATAAATAGGTTCGAATCTCATACATGTATTTTCTTGTTGCCCCAGGACATTTTGTGTCGACGGAAAAGGTGCCATTGTCAATCAAATAAACATCTCAACCGTTAAGGTGATGTACAGATGATTTTCATGGCATCCCGCATGTGGCGCTTTAAAACCCGTCAACTCTTTAAGGCTTTTACTTGAATTGAGTCGAAAGTAAGCTGTCGGAACTTAAAAAGAAAGTATCCAAAACACCAAGGTGCATATAAATCAACCACTCGACATTAACTACTGGACGCAACTAATAGGGAGATAGGATATTGACATTTTTATTATTCATTGGATTGAGTAGTAATGATCTTATGAATCTTGCATGTACTTTTAATGTGAGAATGCAACCATGAATTCTGAACTACATTACTTTAAGCTATGTGCTTGGTTTTTCGTGATTTATGAGTGTTGATAACTTCAAGTGTTCGTTGGACTGACGATTTGAGTGAAGAATAAACAGCCCGACATTTGTCAGTACACAGTGTGCAACAATCTGAACCATGTATTTCGGTTGTAGTTGTAGAGATGATCGCAAAAGAGTGTTTGATTTAAATATATCGTCTTCAGTTTAGGTGGGGAACCTCACTGTAGAGTAGAAATATTCAGAATGTGTTTTCCTGGTGGGAAAATGGCTACAACGTTTTTCGGGGAAACTCCAGTTGAAATTTAAAGATAAAGTTTTCTTAGGCTTTTCCGCTATTGAGTTGTCTAAATATATCATGTCCCCGCGACTCAGCACCAGCACCAAGTTCGCGGAAATTATTATCTTTTGCGACTTTCTCAAATAAACGATGAATTTTAAACTTTATGTCATTGCAACATTGCTTATTACTTTGTTCTAGTTTCTCTGTATTTCAATTTTAAAAAGGTAAATGTTTTTTTAGCTTATAATAATGCATTGTTATTTTAATAGTAAAATAGATTTTACCTGTACTATCTGTACTTGTAAATAATGATTTTATAATAACTATGATAACTAGGTTTATCTATATATATATGTTACATTTCATGTTTAAAGCGTTTGAAGTTAAAAAGTAATGATTCCTGAAAAAAATTGCCTTTCATAAATTACAAGTTGAAATGACGACATTTTGTACAATGTCTTGCAGTTGGTACCTGAAACTACTATACTATAAATGAAACACTAAACATTTTGATGTTCTTTTTCAAGAAAGTTCATTTTTTTCTGTTTGTTTGCAATTTCTAATTATCTATTGATCAAAATCTTTTCCAGATATGATTTGTATTTTATTTTATCTTTTTTGGCGTTGAAGTGAACATAATATGTTAGATATTAATTACGATTCTTAAAATCCATTGTCTTGATATATGTAAATTAACAACGCGACGAACAATGATTAAGAATATCAAGTTTGTATTCTTCTTGCGCTGAAGATGATATACATGTACATGTTTCCGGCTTCATGTCATGAATTATATTTTCAGTGGCATTAGTCCATGAACCAGTATTGGCTACACTAAATGCTGACTGTGCCGCTGATGTAAGTGTCTGTGATACTGATACGGAGGAATGCCAAGAGGACTCAAGCAAGAAGAAATGTGTATCAAAGGGTATAATTTAGCTGAAATACATTCAACGATATATATACAAATTCCTGTAAAAAGTCATCAATAATGTATTTGCCCTGGCCGAGATGAAATTAAAGTATGCAATTCACTATTCAGCTTTTCGTCTGATCTACGAAAGAAATATGGCAAAATTCTCTTTATACTAACTCTACAACTTTTAAACACGATGCATTATCTTTGTTAATTCATAACTTACTGTTCAATTTAACAACTCTTCATTATTCTTGAACATATTTAATTAACATGGTTTTCTTACAACTTTTTTTTATCATATCTAAGTCATTCATAATGACAACGTTTCTCATCAGGTTTTTTTTCAATTTGTTGTGTATTGTTTGTACTGTCCTTTTTTATGTTGAATGATATGATGTGTCCGTCTGTAAAAACGAAAGGGAGAAACGTTTGTCAGGTTTGCAGGTTACAGTTTTTTGTAAGAAAAAATAATAATTTAATTTACATAAAACATTTTATACCAATACAATTTTAAACAGATCTTATAACATATGTATTCTCAGATACCGATGTTTAAAGGTTATGCGGACATAATATTCTATTTCAGCATGCAAGGTCGTAACTGTAAGGTCTTATTTCAGCATGTACGCCCACAGACTGTAAAAACAGTGGGGCATGTGGAACCGGTACTAAATTCCCCTGTGATTGTAGTGGTACTGGTGGATACACAGGACCAAAGTGTGAAACTGGTAGGTGTTAAGTGGACACTTAAAAATACAATAAAAATTTGCGTTTTAAATTTTGAAAAAAAAAACACTTATGACTACTTGTTGAAAGTTATGTAGTTTTGGATCCACCTATGCGTTGTTTATTTCATAACTTGTGTGCATTCGATAGCTGCAAGAAATTAGTTTATGTATGATTTTCAAAAAAATGTGAAATTAGAAAGGAATTAAGAAGATTTCATTTTTAAAATCATTCCCTGATTTTTCTTATTCTGTCTCTCATTTTGGATAGTTTAAATAGTTTAATTATAATTTTTTAAATTATTTAAGCAAACTTTAATGAACACATGATGACAGAATACAATATTATGTATTCCTTAATAAATAAAGTATCAAATTGAATTATCAGATAATGAAATAATTCAAAGTTGTGAATATTGTTTAAAATTAAAAGTGTTTCACTCCACACTAAAATGTCTTATAAGATTTATCGGTTCAACCCTTTCTTGTTTTAGAAGAGAACTGTCACATATTGACAGTGTGGTAATTAAGATTCAATACTTGGCATTACCATAGATATTTTGATTTTTAGTCAGTACTATAAATTTGATCGCGGATGTTTTTTCAGCCCCGTCCGTGCCTACATGTGCCTCTCCATGCACAGGTTCCCAGACCTGCGACACTACTGCTTCCCCACCTGAGTGTAAAGGTGAGATTGATCTTACGAAAGAAATACAGATTAGACGCAAGCCATCTCTCCTTGTTATTGTACTATTCATTTGACAGAGGGTGTCGTTGGGCTTTAAAACTCAATGATACGTACTTGTAGTCCATAAAAGTTTCCGGAAGGCATAGGGGAGACCAGGGCAAAGCCCCCCTCCCCCTCCTCCTCCCCTAACATATGTGTGCTTTCCTAAGGCACCTCAACATGTTCAGAATGCAACTTATCTCTTATTCTAATTAGATAGACTATCGTAGTGCAAATGGTTTTTAACCTCCAATTACTGCATAAGGATATATTCTCGAATATGTAATTAAAATTCTCATTAGTGTAAATTGACAGTGTAATACAGCTCAGGCACCCATCTGTAGGTTAGACAAATTATAAACACCTTGGAGCTGCATGCTAAGTTCTCAAACTAAGAACAAACATGTTGAGTACAAATTAATTTCTTAGAACTATGACAGTATTTACAATTTAATTGACTGTCTTTCAGAAAACTGTAGTTCTAAATTATAAAGACAATGAACAGATTGATACACGGAGAGACCGGAAAAACAAATAAAATATTTTAGAATTCGTTCATATTTTCGAAAACAAGTTCATAATGTAATTTCTTTAAAAATGTAGGAAAATGTTGGGGTCACCGAATGTTTTCTGAAGTTATCGGCGTTGATAATTTTACTGCTGTCCTCAAATTACGCTGTTTCTTACCGATTTTGCGTACTTTAAAAAAGCGCACGCTTTCTATGAATAAAGTGACCATGATATCGAACACATTTCAAATACGTAAAGGGATGTATAGGGAACATATATTTTGAAAAATAGCAAAAAGGATACCAAAACAAAATAAAATTAGGCACTTTTTAAAGAAAAACTGCTTTTATAGTATCTTTTTCGCGTATTCAACAGAATTTAAAGTGATGATCACATTTTAGATATTGCTAATAATTACATATGATGTACTCATGAATAAGAAAACAAAGACAATGATAATGATAGGAGGTCACCGAATGTTTTCGACGCCAAAACGTCATTTTGAAAATACAAAAACCAACATTGATATGTCGGAACAAATTATAAAGGAAAACTAAAAGTGGTGTGTATTTGTAGATATATAAATTTAGTCATGTAATGATAAGGACAATGTAAAGTGAAAAGCAAAATGGAAATGGGAATTCCTGGTTATGTGTCATGAAATAAATATACGGTCGGCCTTATATATTTATCCTTGTTTCCATGGGCATGGTGTTTTTTTCTGTAGGCCCATCTTCTCTGGGTTTGAAACTTCTTTGATTTTGATATATTTTCGACCTTTGAGTCTTCTAACCTGAGATTTTAAATTAACAATGAAGACGTACTCAATTTGCTAAACACAGATATATCAATCTATTTTATATCGCGGATGTTTTTTCAGACAAGCCCGCGGCTACATGTGCCACTCCATGCACAGGTTCCCAGACCTGCGACACTACTGCTTCCCCACCTGAGTGTAAAGGTGAGATTGATCTTACGAAAAAATACAGATTAGATGTAAGTCATCTCTCCTTGTTATTGTACTATTCATTTGACAGAGGGTGTCGTTGGGCTTTAAAACTCAATGATACGTACTTGTAGTCCATAAAAGTTTCCGGAAGGCATAGGGGAGACCAGGGCAAAGCCCCCCTCCCCCTCCCCCTCCCCTAACATATGTGTGCTTTCCTAAGGCACCTCAACATGTTCAGAATGCAACTTATCTCTTATTCTAATTAGATAGACTATCGTAGTGCAAATGGTTTTTAACCTCCAATTACTGCATAAGGATATATTCTCGAATATGTAATTAAAATTCTCATTAGTGTAAATTGACAGTGTAATACAGCTCAGGCACCCATCTGTAGGTTAGACAAATTATAAACACCTTGGAGCTGCATGCTAAGTTCTCAAACTAAGAACAAACATGTTGAGTACAAATTAATTTCTTAGAACTATGACAGTATTTACAATTTAATTGACTGTCTTTCAGAAAACTGTAGTTCTAAATTATAAAGACAATGAACAGATTGATACACGGAGAGACCGGAAAAACAAATAAAATATTTTAGAATTCGTTCATATTTTCGAAAACAAGTTCATAATGTAATTTCTTTAAAAATGTAGGAAAATGTTGGGGTCACCGAATGTTTTCTGAAGTTATCGGCGTTGATAATTTTACTGCTGTCCTCAAATTACGCTGTTTCTTACCGATTTTGCGTACTTTAAAAAAGCGCACGCTTTCTATGAATAAAGTGACCATGATATCGAACACATTTCAAATACGTAAAGGGATGCATAGGGAACATATATTTTGAAAAATAGCGAAAAGGATACCAAAACAAAATAAAATTAGGCACTTTTTAAAGAAAAACTGCTTTTATAGTATCTTTTTCGCGTATTCAACAGAATTTAAAGTGATGATCACATTTTAGATATTGCTAATAATTACATATGATGTACTCATGAATAAGAAAACAAAGGCAATGATAATGATAGGAGGTCACCGAATGTTTTCGACGCAAAAACGTCATTTTGAAAATACAAA
This sequence comes from Steromphala cineraria, assembly GCA_916613615.1. NCBI lineage: Eukaryota > Metazoa > Mollusca > Gastropoda > Trochida > Trochidae > Steromphala > Steromphala cineraria. Next base: position 27,005,484 of record OU744736.1, on the reverse strand, counting down.
AACCAACATTGATATGTCGCAACAAATTATAAAGGAAAACTAAAAGTGGTGTGTATTTGTAGATATATAAATTTAGTCATGTAATGATAAGGACAATGTAAAGTGAAAAGCAAAATGGAAATGGGAATTCCTGGTTATGTGTCATGAAATAAATATACGGTCGGCCTTAAATATTTATCCTTGTTTCCATGGGCATGGTGTTTTTTTCTGTAGGCCCATCTTCTCTGGGTTTGAAACTTCTTTGATTTTGATATATTTTCGACCTTTGAGTCTTCTAACCTGAGATTTTAAATTAACAATGAAGACGTACTCAATTTGCTAAACACAGATATATCAATCTATTTTATATCGCGGATGTTTTTTCAGACAAGCCCGCGGCTACATGTGCCACTCCATGCACAGGTTCCCAGACCTGCGACACTACTGCTTCCCCACCTGAGTGTAAAGGTGAGATTGATCTTACGAAAAAATACAGATTAGATGTTAGTCATCTCTCCTTGTTATTGTACTATTCATTTGACAGAGGGTGTCGTTGGGCTTTAAAACTCAATGATACGTACTTGTAGTCCATAAAAGTTTCCGGAAGGCATAGGGGAGACCAGGGCAAAGCCCCCCTCCCCCTCCCCCTCCCCTAACATATGTGTGCTTTCCTAAGGCACCTCAACATGTTCAGAATGCAACTTATCTCTTATTCTAATTAGATAGACTATCGTAGTGCAAATGGTTTTTAACCTCCAATTACTGCATAAGGATATATTCTCGAATATGTAATTAAAATTCTCATTAGTGTAAATTGACAGTGTAATACAGCTCAGGCACCCATCTGTAGGTTAGACAAATTATAAACACCTTGGAGCTGCATGCTAAGTTCTCAAACTAAGAACAAACATGTTGAGTACAAATTAATTTCTTAGAACTATGACAGTATTTACAATTTAATTGACTGTCTTTCAGAAAACTGTAGTTCTAAATTATAAAGACAATGAACAGATTGATACACGGAGAGACCGGAAAAACAAATAAAATATTTTAGAATTCGTTCATATTTTCGAAAACAAGTTCATAATGTAATTTCTTTAAAAATGTAGGAAAATGTTGGGGTTACCGAATCTTTTCTGAAGTTATCGGCGTTGATAATTTTACTGCTGTCCTCAAATTACGCTGTTTCTTACCGATCTTTCGTACTTTAAAAAAGCGCACGCTTTCTATGAATAAAGTGACCATGATATCGAACACATTTCAAATACGTAAAGGGATGTATAGGGAACATATATTTTGAAAAATAGCGAAAAGGATACCAAAACAAAATAAAATTAGGCACTTTTTAAAGAAAAACTGCTTTTATAGTATCTTTTTCGCGTATTCAACAGAATTTAAAGTGATGATCACATTTTAGATATTGCTAATAATTACATATGATGTACTCATGAATAAGAAAACAAAGGCAATGATAATGATAGGAGGTCACCGAATGTTTTCGACGCCAAAACGTCATTTTGAAAATACAAAAACCAACATTGATATGTCGGAACAAATTATAAAGGAAAACTAAAAGTGGTGTGTATTTGTAGATATATAAATTTAGTCATGTAATGATAAGGACAATGTAAAGTGAAAAGCAAAATGGAAATGGGAATTCCTGGTTATGTGTCATGAAATAAATATACGGTCGGCCTTATATATTTATCCTTGTTTCCATGGGCATGGTGTTTTTTTCTGTAGGCCCATCTTCTCTGGGTTTGAAACTTCTTTGATTTTGATATATTTTCGACCTTTGAGTCTTCTAACCTGAGATTTTAAATTAACAATGAAGACGTACTCAATTTGCTAAACACAGATATATCAATCTATTTTATATCGCGGATGTTTTTTCAGACAAGCCCGCGGCTACATGTGCCACTCCATGCACAGGTTCCCAGACCTGCGACACTACTGCTTCCCCACCTGAGTGTAAAGGTGAGATTGATCTTACGAAAAAATACAGATTAGATGTTAGTCATCTCTCCTTGTTATTGTACTATTCATTTGACAGAGGGTGTCGTTGGGCTTTAAAACTCAATGATACGTACTTGTAGTCCATAAAAGTTTCCGGAAGGCATAGGGGAGACCAGGGCAAAGCCCCCCTCCCCCTCCCCCTCCCCTAACATATGTGTGCTTTCCTAAGGCACCTCAACATGTTCAGAATGCATCTTATCTCTTATTCTAATTAGATAGACTATCGTAGTGCAAATGGTTTTTAACCTCCAATTACTGCATAAGGATATATTCTCGAATATGTAATTAAAATTCTCATTAGTGTAAATTGACAGTGTAATACAGCTCAGGCACCCATCTGTAGGTTAGACAAATTATAAACACCTTGGAGCTGCATGCTAAGTTCTCAAACTAAGAACAAACATGTTGAGTACAAATTAATTTCTTAGAACTATGACAGTATTTACAATTTAATTGACTGTCTTTCAGAAAACTGTAGTTCTAAATTATAAGGACAATGAACAGATTGATACACGGAGAGACCGGAAAAACAAATAAAATATTTTAGAATTCGTTCATATTTTCGAAAACAAGTTCATAATGTAATTTCTTTAAAAATGTAGGAAAATGTTGGGGTCACTGAATGTTTTCTGAAGTTATCGGCGTTGATAATTTTACTGCTGTCCTCAAATTACGCTGTTTCTTACCGATTTTGAGTACTTTAAAAAAACGCACGCTTTCTATGAATAAAGTGACGATGATATTGAACACCTTTCAAATACGTAAAGGGATGTATAGGGAACATATATTTTGAAAAATAGCGAAAAGGATACCAAAACAAAATAAAATTAGGCACTTTTTAAAGAAAAACTGCTTTTATAGTATCTTTTTCGCGTATTCAACAGAATTTAAAGTGATGATCACATTTTAGATATTGCTAATAATTACATATGATGTACTCATGAATAAGAAAACAAAGGCAATGATAATGATAGGAGGTCACCGAATGTTTTCGACGCCAAAACGTCATTTTGAAAATACAAAAACCAACATTGATATGTCGGAACAAATTATAAAGGAAAACTAAAAGTGGTGTGTATTTGTAGATATATAAATTTAGTCATGTAATGATAAGGACAATGTAAAGTGAAAAGCAAAATGGAAATGGGTATTCCTGGTTATGTGTCATGAAATAAATATACGGTCGGCCTTATATATTTATCCTTGTTTCCATGGGCATGGTGTTTTTTTCTGTAGGCCCATCTTCTCTGGGTTTGAAACTTCTTTGATTTTGATATATTTTCGACCTTTGAGTCTTCTAACCTGAGATTTTAAATTAACAATGAAGACGTACTCAATTTGCTAAACACAGATATATCAATCTATTTTATATCGCGGATGTTTTTTCAGACAAGCCCGCGGCTACATGTGCCACTCCATGCACAGGTTCCCAGACCTGCGACACTACTGCTTCCCCACCTGAGTGTAAAGGTGAGATTGATCTTACGAAAAAATACAGATTAGATGTTAGTCATCTTTGTTTGTTATTAAACTGCAAATGATATAGGATATAGGATAAGGGATCCACCACAGCTATCATAAATCAATAATGTGTGTCAAAAATCGCAGATTGGCAGTTGACATGACATATTTAATGGTAGCACGTTTAAAGGGGAATATAAGATGATGTCAGGAAAATGAAAATAAATGGCTTCAATTAAAAGACAATGCATTTTAATTAAATGAAACAGTAATAAATCAAATGTATAATGTAAAGTTGAGCCATACGATTCCTTTTCCTTTCATAAAATGAATTAAAAGTGTTCACATAAAAATGGCCTCCTATGGACTTTATGTTCATACTTTTAATTTGTTCTCTGACTATTGGTGATTGGTTTGTGTAATGAGATTTTTGACATTATCAAAATAATACATTTGGCATTAACATAAAACATATTTGTGTGGTAGAACGATAAAAAAAAAGAAATAAAAAATCGTTTCAATATATGCTTTAAAAATATATAATAAATACAACTTATGAGTAATGTTAACTATTAAAGGGACAGTAGCACGTTTTTAGGGGTAATATTAGTTGATGTCAGGAAATTGAAAATAAATGGTTCTAATTGAAAGGTAAATTTATTAAACTAAAAGACGCAATAATATATCCAATATAAAGCATAAGTTAAACCATGCGATTCCCCATTCTAATAAAAATGAATAAAAGGTGTTCACACAAAAATGGCGGCCAATGGACTTTATGTCAATCTTTATAATTCAATCTCTGACTATGGATGATTGGTTTGTATTATGAGATTTTTGACGCAATTAAAGGAATACATGTATCATTTACTTACAATTATCAGTGAACAATTGAAAATATAAAATTCTCAAAAAACGTGCTACTGCCCCTTTAAGCATTTTGAAATGTGTACTATTCCATAAGCAAACGTGACTAAAAACAAAAGACCAGTGAAAATGACATGATCATTAGATCTATCCTATATAGTTAGCACTTTTTGCACATTTTGATGCACAAATTCGCATAAAAAGGAAATTAAACATCACAATTATTAAAATTTAAGTATATGATTGGCCTCTGTGTCGTGTTTTATTGTATTATTTTACTAAACGTGATTAAAATCAGATGAACAGTTTTAACGTTATCAACCAAACAAGTTTTATTAACAGTCAAAAAAGAAAAAGTCGTGTTAAATTCATCACATGTAAGATTTTCAATTACAACATTTCGACTATTATGGCGTATTGTAAAACTTAAAAGAACAAGAGTTAGATCATCGTTCAAATAATACTCTTTTTTTTGGAAGATAAAGATGACAAAATTTGCTACTGAAGAATCTTTAATGTTAACACACACCCGTTTTTCCTTCTTTTTACTCTAGCTAAATAATCTCAACATAATAATGTGATGACTATGGTGACAATCAAAATATGACAATCAAGATATCTTCTTGTAAACCCCCCAAAAATTACAATTCATTATCAACCATTTTGTTTCAGATAATGGTGGAAACAGCGGTAAGATCCTTTTCTTACATTTTAGCAAGACAATATATTTCTTTTTTTGCAATTGAATCTCAACATAATAATGTAATGTATATCGCGAAAATATCAAAAGCATGTACGAAGGGGTTGTTGATGTACAGCTACATGTCTTAAGTTTGTTTACTTGCTTGTATATATACATGTAAGTGCAAATATCATGTAAAATTGTGTTTCATGTTGGCATAAAATAACTCCAGGAGCTCCTATAAGGGACGTCCAATTATCCATCAGTAAAATAATCATTTCCACACCATATTTCGGGATCGTCTTGTCACTCGTACTGAATTTAGATATTTGGCATGATTAAATAGACAAATTGGTCAGATTTATGAAATTCAGACTTTCTTATATTTCGATTTCAATATTCCATATAAACATGGTAAGAAAGAAATCAGTACACTTACATTGCATTAATGCAAAAGAACAAATATGACTTAGGTCTAAAGCTATTGATCACTAATGAACGATTTTTTATTTTTGTAGCGACAAATGCAAAATAGAGTTTTCGAAATTTTGACCCCTGGTCATTTCAATGCCTTGCCAAATTAGTTATGGTTATCTTTAAGGTATGACATACGAATATGTTCACGCAAACTGAATGTTAACTTATGTACTAAAATTTCAACATTATCCGTTTCATTTTCGCATTGCTAGGATGTCCCAAAGACATTCCAAATTTCATGATATTTGCACTAAAAACGCAGGTAAGTGAACACACTTAAGATACGCAGCTGTAGTGACATCGGTAATTGTAACAGCGGTCGACGTAATAGTAGTAGCATAAGTAGTAGAAGTAGAAATAGTAGTGGTAGTAGTGGCAGGAGTAATAGTATCTGCAGTGATATGGTGTAGCATCAGCTACAGCAGCGGTAGTAAAATCAGCAGAATTAAAACATGTAGTTAAAGTAATAGTAGAAGAAGTAGTAGTAGGAGGAGAACGAAGAGTAGTACTAGAAGTAGGAGTAGTAGTAGTAGTAGTAGTAGAAGTAGTAGTAGTAGAAGAAGTAGTGGTAGTAGTAGTAGTAGCAGCAGTAGAAGAATAAGTAGCAGCAGCAAAAAAAGTAGAAATAGTAGCAGTAGTAGCACTAGATGCAACAGAAGTAGAATAAGCTATAGTAGCAGCAGCAGCAGAAACATCAGAAGTAAAAGTAGTAGTAGTAGCAGCAGAGTAGTAGTAGTAGTAGTAGTAGTAGTTATAGTTCTTTTAGACGAAGCAGTAGCAGGAATAGTAATATTTGTAGTTATACGTAACTATAAAACAAAATGTTTTGTTTGTCTGTATTTGTTCTGTATACTGTAGTAATGAATAATGTCAATCACAATTATCTTAATTATTACTATCCAGGTTCCCTCATTACAATGATTTTCAGAAAGCAATTACAGAAATATATTTTCCATTGTAGTTGCTGCCATGCCTGGGATACTTCTGGCTCTCCTTCTTGCCGCCATCTACCTGTAGAAAGTAGAAATCTATTGCCTTGTCCGTCCACTATAGTCTTGCGAATTCTCAGTTCAGCTTTATCAAAACCAATGATAAAACATATCTGCACATAATCCAGGACGATAAATCTACTATAATAAGGATATACAACCCCTGTGACAAACAAGTCAACTACTGTAATTTAAACACACTCTTCATATAGTAAATATGTTTAACACAAATGTAAAACTATGAAGTTCTAAATTTGATCTGCTTCAATTTTAATCGTTATTGGCTTTTTTTCTGACATATTGTTCAATTTTGCCGTGTGTTTTGTGAGTTTGACTGTAATTTATTCAAACTGAAGAGGAAATAGTAATCACAATAATTGATTGATAAAAATATTAAAGAATGTTCAATCTACCTGAAAGGGCAAAATTACACAATTTCTACATTTGAGCCACGAGATGATAATACTGATGACGTGGTCCCTCCACAGGATCAACTGAACGAGTAGAGGTCATCTACCCTCTCATATACATTGAACATATTTTTTGTTGAAGAAGTAAAAATGTCACCGAAAGAAGATATTTATTGTTGTTGATTTATTTGAATAAAATAGTGTTAAAATTTTTATTTTTTTTCAAATTATATCTAACCAATCTCTTATAAAAACATTGGACTACCATTACCAACTATATAATATTATAATAATCGTGATTTGAAAAAACACCAATGGGTTATAGTTAAGTATTGAAAATACACAGAGTCAAATCTAATCGAAAAAGAGACTTGAAAATATCTGCTTCAAATATTTAAATCAATTCACTCTTGATATTTGTATCTTTTGAAGAATATTGTAATGTTTGCAGAGACTGAATTTCTCTAAATTAAGCTGGCAATGAATTCTATATATACTTTTTGCAGAACTCTGAATACCATACCTTGCAAACTAGATATAGATTCCGTTCTCCCGCAGTTCGAGTCCTTTTTTCAAGAACGTAAATTAAGAACGGGTTTGTTGTGATGGGAATATTAAGGCCTTCGAAATTACATTAGTATGAATTCGTTGCAATCAGGGGTCATCTCAAAGCCTCTTTTTCTTTGTTCCTTTTTTGCATTTGGGAAAATTATATAAAACAAATTATGGGTTCTATTTAGCAAGATGCCACCTTTTAATGACACAGGGGACATTCTCTTACCCGCTTCGTTTTTATTAGTACCAAAACTCCGAAATGCTCATGCAGTTACGATATTCAACTCCATATTTAACAGTGGTTGATAAATCTTTGGTCACGCATTCCATCCTGGAGATATTTGCAAAGTTTGTTCAGTACTTGTTCAATTAAATCATGACTTTCATAGAATGTAAACTTTTCCAGTGCCAGAGATGGAATATTTTAAAATATTTGTATGTGGTAAACGAACACTGACTGAACATTGAAGAATGACATTCTGAGTTTATGGATATCATATATACATATCTTTTTTGAAAGTTACATGGTGAACTATAATTATATATGAATTATTCTGTTCAATCGTTATATCCTGTTCGTTATAATATGACATGTCTTTCCATTTGTAAATATACTGAATTTATATGATAATAATCGTCATTCTACATGTACATAGATATAAGATTTCATTCATTTCAATAATAATCAGTTATATCTTAAATAAAATTTCTACTGAACTGCTAGTCAGATATATTTACACTTTCTAAATATAGATAATATCAAAAAACATTAACATCAATTTATTTGCACAATTTGCATTTCATTCAAAACCAAAGAATTGATGGAGAAATAATGTTATTAAATAAGAAGTTTCCCTATCACGCTTTTAAAAGGGTGCGTTCATTTATATAACACTGGACAACACGAGCGCATATTCTGTGCATGCGTTCCAAGTCTAGTAAAGTTGTGGAATATGTTGGAACTGACAACGAGGCTGAGATAAGAAATTAAGTACTTCAAACTTCAACAGTACTAAATTATGAAGTTAGAAGCTTCTCCGAGCAGTTCGATTGAAAGAGACTTGAATGGCATGTCAATATTGAATCAAGGGATTATGACAGAACTCATATACACTATCTAGAAAATACGTTATTGACCTCAACAAGAATGTTATACACTTTACGAGATCTAAGGCCTTACGGTAACGTTGAGATTTTATATCTAAGATTAAGTTAGACACCGATATCACAAGGAGGGGTTCATTGGACCTAGTCAAAAATTATGTATACTGTATTTATAAAATGGACATTGTCATACTTGCAGTTACATGTACACACAATGAAAGCATAAGTCTATTTTGTCTAACGGCATACGACACAGATGTAAATGGGTGCAGTACAACTGGTATATTCTAAATTACACTTCACTTTTCAACTGTTGCTAAGGACAATGTAATACACGTTTTATCTTCTTTTTGTAACAGGATTATTTTAATGTATGGAACTATAAATGAACAACTGTAACGAACACACACAGTCATTTAGCGTTGTCTTAGGCAAAATTACAAACTGTGGACAGAACGTGCATCAGTAAAGGACGAAAGGGTTCTCAATTTAATTTGCATGGTAAGGCCTTATGTATCGTCTCCGAAGAAGATTTCACTAAAATGATTTCTGCTGTACAGTGCCTTCTTCCATGTCAATGTATCATTTAGATATGTACTTAAATGTCTGATAATAGTATGCACTTTTAGAAAGCGAGAAAGCATGGCAACAAGTTACCCATTAAATCTGATACTTTTGATTCCGAAAGATCCGAAAATCAGACGCAGATTCAGGCGTAAGAGGTAGAAAACATTTATGCAATATTTAAAAAACGATACCTATCGATCAATGATAACAGGCAAGCTTAACCTAATCACTAAACAGCTAACTTATTACATGCGACTCCTACCTAAATGAAGCCATAGATATTGAAAACAGTCCGAAGCAAACAATTTCAATTGCGACTCAAAGGTTTTATCACAATGATAAATCGTGCTTTTGCGTTTATAGTGTCACCTGATCAATAAAGAACTTCAGGATATTTTGTCAAAAGTGATTATAAGAGCAGGGAGGGCGGTTTGTATTCAATGTTCAACCAAGATGAATAAAACATTTACACAATTAAATCAAAACTATTACAATGAGTTAACTTTTAATTATATAAGTTGCTGTAATAAGGTTTAAAATCGTCATGATTTAACATTTTGTTTCTGAATGAATGAATTCTATCTTTTTAATTCTTTTCTTTCTTTTCAACTGCTCATGTCTTCATTAACATTGAATATTGCCACTCATTATCTTTTGATTAATATATATATGGCAACGTACCTTATACATTTCAAATATGACATCTTCATTTGAAATAATGATCTTTTTATACATAGATATTTTGAAAGGATTACTGCGGACACGTCATATCAACCACTAGAATAGTTTGAAGTATTTTAGGGTTAAAATTGGTCACACATATGATAAAATGTGCGTTTAGTAAGATATGGTAGTATCAATCATTCACGACGATTACAGCTAAAACACTTCATGTGATGCTATTGGCAGTCAAACCTTGCTTACCCGGACCTCGGATAACCGGAAACCTCGCTGTCTGGACGATATAAACTGAGTGAAATGAATGCTTTCACCAACTGTTGTGTCCCTACGCAGGAAGTATGAAATATTTATTTTATAACTAATGTCAGTAACTGATGTCGGCCCGATTTCTGGATTTTTCTAAGGGATTAAAATGGAACAGAATCGGTAATAAAGCAGTTATCACCCTCGGTGAAGTGTAAAACACAAAAATCCAAGGTTTCAAGATGTTACCCTAAAACGAAAAATTACCTTTGACATGGTATCTTTACTCCAGCACTTTTTGCTCGATAGTAGGAAAAGGGATTGATTCTCAAACCACTACGGGTATTCGGATTGTTTGAACATCTGAAGATAATACATTTTGCTTAAACAAATATTTATTAGATATAATTTGAAACAGTGATTGTTCAAAATCAACGTCTACTTCTCTTTGACGTCACATTATCATATTAAAAAAGTTCATTAACACAAGTAGCATCCTGTATAAGACGTTGGCTTTATATTCGTCTTTAGCACAACATGGGTGTTTGAAAATGACAACAAGAATACATCAATGAAACAGTAAACTTTATTAGGTATTGGGACACATTTTTCATCCAGGATACCACTAACAACAGTTGAAATACTCTAGAGCGCTTTAAAATAGATCTCAGAACTTAATTTGAACAATTTTGTGAATGAATCAAATCTTCGTCCACTGTTTGCTTTTACAAATGCTTTTATTGTCAGCTCAAACGTTCCACCTTTCATTGCCAAATAAATTTGGTTTTAATTGACGTTAAGATAGGATTTTTATGTAATTTTATAAATCGAATCAACATCCTAACAATATTTACATTACCTGTATTGATGGTATGATAGAGTAAATGCTAACAATGCCAACGGATATATCCATAACTATAAGTTTTGATCACGATACATTTCGTCTTTGATCTATGTTTAGTTTCTCATGTGTATTGTTTCATGTTACTTAAAAACCATTGATGCCATTATAGATGCAGGTTTTGGTGGTAACGCAATGCCGTCGACAGCATTTTATTAACATCATGAATTAATTTAACCAGTTAACCAATAAAGTCCTTAATGGTTAAAGATACCAAGTTATGTTCAATGGTGAAGCTTATTGCAAACAAATATATTTAAGATACATAAAAGACGGTGAACCAAATAAAACGAAGGTCAAAACAAAGGGCCACAACGGGCCTTGAGATATTCTAACAGAACAGACACATCGAGGCTGTCATCATCTTATATATAAATTCAGTTTTTAACTTCATTCAAAATGAACACAAAAGAGAAAGTTAGGGACAATCCCAATATCCAATACTTGTGCATCATATGGATAAGTACTTGCGATTTATCATTATATTAAAAACAATAAGTGGTCCTTAACTTATTTAAGTGGGTATACATAAAACAGATACAGCTCACATCTGACATTCTGCAACCATTACATAGAGCGGTCATCTCGGAAAAGAGGAGATATTTCTTTATTTCTGAATTTTGTGTTCCCCAACCTGTTGAAAAGAAATAAGAAGTTAGAGCACAAACTTTAACAATCAAATGGGTTGCCTCATATTCCAAGATTTCTTCCGAAGACGACTTACTACGGATCAGCTGGGCCTCCGTTAACAACGCTCTAAGGTGATCGTAAGTCACTAAGGCAGCCTGAGTGTAATGTTAAATAATGGGAGTTAACGTTAGGAGGCCCAGGTTATAATTAAATTCAAGGAACACACGACTCCAAAACACAGTCTTCGGGTACATCAGTTGAACGTGATTCGTAACAAGGTATCCAAGTAATTATTGTAACATAGGGATGACCATTGAATTTCGTCTGTACACTTATGTTCCTAGTAGTTACATTTGACAATATGTTGGACTACAAAATGATTGTGCAAAAATGAAAAATGGTAAAAATGGTAAAAATGGTTTCATACACAAAATGGAGTGAACCATAATTGATATTTAAGTCTAAAATATATTTCGGGTAATGTTCTTCGAAACGAGTACTCCGATTTTATTCAATGACTTTACAAATCTATGGATAGTAAGACTCACTTAAAACCTTGAACAGTATAGAAGGAACTATATCTCACGAATAGGGAAAATGTTTCGTTTTGCAAGACTTTTGCTGTAATCACAACAAGGATAATAAACAAATGTACCAAATGCAGTCAAGCAACGCGAATCCATTAATCAAAGCATTACAACTAAATTCACATCAATACGGTTGAATGAAGTTACCACTCATCAGTCTACCACTACGTTTAATCCGGGTGAGTAATGATATTATTGTTTACCCTCCCAAGACAATGTCTTGCATAAACTAATGTCAAACGGCATGTTTGCAAAATATTTTGAAGAAACTTGTTAGCGTGTCTTTAAGGCTGATACAGGGTGCAACAATTGTCATTTTAAATTTTATGCTTTGAATTAATGAGGTATGATGCAATGTTAGGAGGTAAAACCTGTAATTGATACCACAGATGTTAAAAAAAACATATCTACATGTCAGAGTAGTGCTTTTGGACTCAGAAAGCAATATTTAAAAGATTCTTTGAAGGGTGTCAAAAAGATGAAGAATAAGAAAGGAAATGATTGCGGACCAAAAAAAACAGCAGACAAAACTTACCGTTACCAATAGAGTTTCACCTCCCCCCCCCCCCCCCCTCCCCCAATTAAAGCAATTCATGTATAAATTTTATCATCGGTGATGTTATCTTACAAATGGTAAAATATAATTTTATTATAGATGTAACCTAATTAGTAAGCCTTCACGGAGGAGGAAGTGCTATTCGACTTGATTTACAAAATAATTATCCGCATAATTGTTTTCTAAATAATTACATTTAATGTAAAAATACAAACAATATGTAGGGTCAACGGCATACTTACCAAAAGTTGTCCCTCTGTGATTATGTGTTGGAGTTTCACTGGGTTATTATGGGCATTGCGGACATAGCTGTGGGAGTTAGAAACAAACCTTTAATTTGTTTTAAAACGTACGTCCGGAAAGCATTAGTACTTAGATTGTTATGATTTAGATATTAAATATAATGTTCAAAATAAGTATATATGTTTTTGACAGAAATTACGTAAGTAAATTGAAATGATTCTTGTATATATATTTTTGTTTTATATGTACATATACACGCACATGAAATGTATCAACAAAAATCAACATATTAACATTGTCTGAATTTGCTATAAATTAATGTTGGAAAAAGGGTTCGACAAAATTACTCGTTTATCTTTTATGTGCACTCAGGAGTAACGATACCAGCTTTCCAAGAGGTATCACTGTCAATCTAGTTAAAACAAGCTGTAATGTATACGTCCCATAAGTCCTACGTTACATCTAGAAACTAACCAACTAAGTCCCTGTCGAGCATGCGCGGAAATCAACCATAAAAAAATTATTTTTGGTTTCCATGTTCCATCGAGACAAATATGGTATTTTCAATATATAAAAAGCTAACCAAAGCACAGCGGTCTACTGTGACATTTTCCAGATAAACACGAAACGTGAACCGGAAGTAAACAGGGTATTTAACAGAACACATTCATTAATTTTGCGACTGTATCATGATCTTCTATGTAAGAAGTACTTCCATTGGTTGATTTTTATCTCCAGATAGTTTGTAAATACATTTTACAGCTAGGGCATTGTGCCAAAGAAACCCTAGAATTGCTCATATTACAGCAGAGGTTAGATCTGGATTTAATAACCTGAGTTAGTTGGGAAAGATAATATGAGTGATCGTGAGGGGAGTAGAATCTCAAACTTGGTGAGTCCACTTACCCATCCTGCGTCATTAAGAATGGTGAGTTGTCTTGGAAGAAACAATCAACACAATTGGTCACTGGTGTTTTACTCGGAGTTCGATCACTCTTCAAAGCGACTCTATAACTAGACTTTGCTCCACAGATGATAGCTTTCTCTCCTGTACAAAAATAAACATCTGAAGATTCGTTGCTATATGATCATTAAATAGTCCAGCTTCTGTACAAGGAAATGAAACCGGGATCATGGACAAACTTAAAGATGCAGTTTCATACTTGCATGCGGTTCAGGCTGAAATTAAGCTATTGAGAAAAGAAATACATCACTTTGTAGAAAAATCTTTCGTCGAAATGTTGATATCAATAACATACTTATTTCGACGCCCAAAGCACAGTACCCCTTGTAGAAAGGGCATAGCATTTAACGAACCCGCTTTCGGTGATGTAATCATTACGCGTGTAGGATTTACACCGTGTCACAACTAGCGTATTTGCGTTCGATGGGTATCAACTTTGGCAGCAACGAATACCTTATTCGGAGAAAAAGAAAAGAAAATCTAGTCGTGCGCGACAAAGAGGTTTTCAAGCATATATTTAGAGACCGGAAGTTGTGAGATGACCACACTTGATTCGCCTTTATGTTGGCTGCCGTTTCCGTAATTTTGGTAAATTTATCCACATTTAATGAATTTTGGTCCGATTTTCCCTAAGGTTGGTCGCTAAATTTTTCTAAAAATATTGCAAGTATGATACAGCATCTTTAATTTTCTCAGTATTAAATTAAATTTCATATCCTACATTAATGTATTTGTATCAAGAACCTTCTACAGCTGCTTACATTAAGTTTGTTCACTAACCTGTCAGGCTTCCTGCAGTTATCATGAACTTTTTGTGTATTTGAGGCATAGTATAACTTTGAAAACGAAACGAATCATGTAATATTTCACTGCGGGAGATTATCGTACTGTAACATAATTGTATATCACACTTCACTGTTTTTTCACTTTTTGGCAGGTCATTGAAGTGACCAGTGATAAAATTTCGAAAACTCCTCTTTTTAGCTCTACACAAGCATAAGTCATATGTGCTTCATATGTGCTCTTTGGCATAAAGTCAATGTTAATGTACTGAAGTTTTTCGTGGCGTGTCGATAAGGGATATTCTAATTGAAATTTAAGAAAATCAGAATTTCAAAAATAACTCTTTAAAGACCAGTCAATCCAAAATTTTAGTTACATATTGTTATCTAGGGGGGTCCTTTCTGCTGAAGTTATTCAATTGATGTCCAAGCCAAACATAAGTTATATGATCTTAATATACATGTACGTAATGATAATATAAGATAAAACAAACATAACACTGGCAGCTCATATTCTATTTATAAATGTATCAAAGTATATTCTATGTATTATTTCGTAGTGATGTCGTTTGTAAGTAAACTCAACCGTCCTCTCATCCGGGCCCTTGTATTTTTTATCCAGTTGAAGATAATTTATCGGTTTGTAACATTTAGAGATACGATAGGACAAGTTGAAAAAAGTGATACTAAGTGATGTCTTACCGTTTGCAGCAACGCCA
The DNA here is from genome assembly GCA_916613615.1 of Steromphala cineraria. Taxonomy (NCBI): domain Eukaryota; kingdom Metazoa; phylum Mollusca; class Gastropoda; order Trochida; family Trochidae; genus Steromphala; species Steromphala cineraria. The sequence goes on along the minus strand of OU744736.1, from coordinate 26,990,071 downwards.
AAGTTTAACACAGTATCTTGTTTTTTTAGAAAGTAGGTCATTTTCCCTGTTCCATTGTATCTGACGGTTTTCATGTAGATGATGCGTGAAGAAAACTTGACTATTATATAAACTCTCCTGGGTTAGAAAAAGAGAGAATAATCAGTAACGAAAAGGTCAAATGAGCAATCTATCAATTGAAGTATTTCACATCAAAGAGCAAGCTAAATCGTTAAAATTCTTATTTTATCAAATATTTTAACAAAATTGTAACATTATAAGGAAGAAATGGTCTTCTTTACATTGTAAAATAACCAGTCAAACGAGTCATTACTGACGTTTCTGATTTTGGATATATTCTTAACAAATAATTATACTTTGTCAATGTAGTAAACAGTTCACTACAAACTCGGCAAAGTAAAATTCATTAAAAAAAAAAATTTCCTGAGTTGTTATTTCTAACATTTAAAATTGACTCACTGTGCTGAGGGAGCTATTTCAAAACGCTGCGGTTGTCGTACATTAGCTATTAGCACTCCAGAACCAGGTTTGTTCATGGTCTCCTTCATGACGCATGTTTTCTTCAAGAGGAAAACAAACCCATTGGCTGTGTCATATCTCACTCCAACAAGGTCTGGAACAGGAAGAGATTTATGATTCTTGGTTTTTGATTTTGATTTTGATTTTGATTTTGATTTTGATTTTGATTTTGATTTTGATTTTGATTATTGGTTATTATGATTTTGATTTTGATTTTGATTATTGGTTATGATTTTTATTTGATTATGATTTGATTTTGATTTTGATTTTGATTTTTGGTTATTATGATTTTGATTTTGATTTTGATTATTGGTTATGATTTTGATTTTGATTTTGATTTTGATTTTGATTTTTGATTTTTGATTATGATTATGATTATGATTATGATTATGAATATGATTATGACAAGTTATAAAGCCCTAATCTAATCTCTGTTGTAATATGAGCAATGTTCGAACTTCAGGTAGCATCTGTAGATATCATTCTCTCTTTATGTACAGAGATAGATTAAGTCCTAAAGTCCTGATCTAACCTCTGTTATTTACCGAGCCATCAACGAACCTTTGCAACAAAACAATCTAAATAATCCCAGCAAAAGAAAACAAAATAGGTTAGATCAAGATTGTATGACCTAGAGCTAGCTATGTTGGGGAAGATGTTTTAAGATAGAGATACCTATCTATATTTATCTTGTTACAAGAATCTGATTTCTTGAAGTTGTTTCTACAGTTTTTATACGTAGACAAACCATATGCATTAATTATTATAATTCGAAGAATTGTTTGTTTAAAAGAATCAAACAAGTTCATGTCGAAATGATACATGAGTCAACTTCGTGTTCATAGTGTTCTAATAACTGACTATGTATTGACAATATCCAAAATGTTAAAGTTCCATAAGTAATAGTTTCCTTTCTTTTCATTGGAAGAGCTACATGTATAAATGCGAAATGCTCACCAGAAATCCCTCTTACAGGCGACCCTGTTGTGCCGTAAAGGGGCCTGTCATGAGTCCCCTGTCCAGTGGACAACGTCAAATGAATGTTTGAATCCACAATTCTTAAAGCTAGGTCAGTACCAGGTTTGACATGAGATAAAATCTGTGCCCATATTTCAAAATTACGGTCATACATATAAACAATTTCCTTTTGGTAGTCAGCAACAATAATAAACTTATCAACCCTTTCCTCACGATGCTTCTTTGATCTTCTTCCTGTTGACAGAAACAAATGATCAAATTCATAATATACACTACAACTAAGTGTTCCCGTAATATGAAATCGTTTGACTTCAAATGCGCCTTACTGAAAAACAACTTAAACAAAATCACATGCCTATTTTATGGATAGTTAGAACAAGTTAATTCTCATGCAACAATTGATTTCCTAAAATCTTACGTAGAAAAGGATTCGGATGCATAAGCAGCTCTGGTCCAATGGTCAATGGGATAAAAGTCAAGGGACATTCCTGCAGATGTAAGATCCAAGCTCGTTAATGTTGTGGTCGGGCATTATCATCCATGAGGATTAGCTTACTGGCGAATCTGTGACCATCTAAATGATTAGTAACAACTTCATACAACACTCCCTGTTAAAGGTGAGCAGCATCCAAAATTCATATTGCAGTCATAAAAGGAACACCCGACATCACTACTCATACGTCGTTGGCTTGTAATGCGGCTTTGTAGCTGTCATCAACTCTTCCTTCAATCTTTCTTCCTTCTTTCGTCAACTATGCCCTTAAAGGGGCAGTAGCACGTTTTTTGATAAATTTATATTTTAAATATTTCACTGATAATTGTAAGTTAATGCTAAATGTATTATTTTGACAGTGTCAAAAATCTCATTACACAAACCAATCATCCACAGTCAGAGGACAAAGTATGAAGATTTACATTAACTCCAGTGGCGGCCATTTTGTGTGTGCATAGTTCCTAAATGATAACAAAATAATAATGATTGAAAATTTGATTTGAAAATGTTTTGACTCATTTCGATGAAGCATTTAAAAGAATGGCAGTGAAAGGAAAGTTAAATTTTACCGAAGGATAAAGACATTGAGTGGAGCGTCATAACGCAAACTAAGTTTTAAGTGATACGAAAAATAACATTTCAGTCATGTATACTTTGCTTTATACATAATTGTCCTTTGACCGCTGTCCGTCCCTATCAAATGTCCTGGTGAGGACACATCAATTAAAGGGGCAGTAGCACGATTTTGATTATTTTGTATTTTGAAATTTTCACTGATAATTGTAAGTTAACGCTAAATGTATTATATTGACAGTATCAAAAATCTCATTACACCAGCCAATCATCCATAGTAAGAGGACAAAGTATGAATATTCACATAAAATCCATTGGGGGCCATTTTGTGTGAACACCTTTAATTCATTTTGTGTAAGAAAAAGGAATCGCATTGCTAAACTTGACGTTATATATTTGAATTATTACTGCTCCATTTAGTTTAAATACATTGTCTTTCAATGTTTCCCGACATCACCTTATATTCCCCCTAAAACGTGCTACTGCCCCTTTGAATTCAACAGCTTTTGTGGCGTTTGTGCAGTTACTCAAACATCGATTTTGAAACCCATTTTTTTTGTTATGGTTATACTAGGGGCTAAAGGCTGACAATGAACAGGACATAACAAAACTTTGTTTTGAACTGGGTTTAAAGGAAATTAGCCATTCCTCGCATGATTGGTTTGGACATGTCTCCTCACTTGACAGTGCGATAGTGTGTTAGATATCAGGTTCTTCTAACACAGGACAGTCCTATAACTGGAGCTCAATAATCTAACATCCAATTCAAGAAGATTTTTATTCAACGTTGAGGGTTTAAACTTCATCTAACAAAAAATCCACATTTTGCAATTACACAAACCAAATTTCCGTTTGAGGTAATTCGTGAAATCTTAGAATTGAATTATGCCAATTATACTGAATATGTAAAACGCTACTTAAACAAAAAAATCTACATCATAAACTCAGATCTTTTTTGGCAAATTATATCTTTTTATTAAAGGTTATATAAACTACAAAAAAGTTACCGTTACTGAATCTGTTTGTACGCCTTAATGAACCAACAACTGGCCTGTTGAGTTGGGTTGGTGAGGGGGTTGTTTGCTTCTTTTGCTGTAATAAAATACAGAACAATTTGCAAGGGTCCAAGTGTAATGACTCTAAAACATGTCAACTTTCTTTGAGAATATATTTGGAAATTATTGAAACTTAAAGTGACACTCCTCGAGTAAGTGTTCGTATGTGAGAAATTTTCCTTCGAACATCTAAAATTACCATCACTCTAGAGAAAAATATTTCCTCTATACCCTGATACTATCAAAACTGTTTTTGGAACATGGTAAGTATCTCTATTTTGTGGAAAAAGACAATGTTATTGTCAAGAAGCGCGCGCTACGCAAAATCCTATATTTAGCAGCTGGGTTTTCCAAAAGTTGCGTTTGCGTGAACAACACACGAGTTGGGTTGACGCATAATACACAGCATTGCCGCCATCAAATTTTTCGTTAGCAATAAAAACATGAACTTTAATTTTCCGATGAAATTCCATAAAATGACACCGATTTAAACGCAAATACTGACATAATATCATCAAAATTACTGCACTATAGATAATCGTTGGTTTTAATTCATTAGAATAATATTGTATTCCTAAGAATCTTAAAACTGAACTCTTATCTGCTTACATCTTTAGACGTGGCAGGAAATGTTCTTGTCTATGGGAAGTTTTATTATTAGAAGTCTCCCATTATTGAAATTGCAAAAGAATAATCACCGCAAACCACATAACTTAGTATTTGAATTATTTTTATCCATATTGAATATGATATTTGTAAAACTAATATATGTGACAAATACGTAAAAAGCTGGTAATGGTTTTTTTTCTCGGACAACGAATCGTAAAACAAGAAATAAATATAAAAACATTAGATCTTACACATTTTTCAGTTACAAATTATCACAAATTAAAGTAAAAACCAAACGGACTTTTTATTGAAACAATGTTAGGGCCTCATATATATAAGCTTTTGCCCTAGCGGCTATGATCCTAATAATTCAAAAACAAATTGGGGGATTTCAAATAACAATCAATCTTGACAGTCACTACATTTAAAAATCTAGTTATTAACTTCAAGTTGACATATTTGGTATGATACATACTTTTATATCGTAAATTATGTTTTTCAAATTAGAAAAGATCACTAACATCGTTAACAAATCATGACTGCCTTATGATCTGCACATGGATAATTTACGAATAACAACCCTCGGGAAAGCCAACCTTTCTAATTGATCGATAAACAGCAGAAACTTTAAGCTTCATAAACAAAGAACATTCCCTAGGAAAAAGAAATATCATCAGCCACTTGATAAATTCAGAACCTTAATTCCGATTATGCTTCTTGTTATTGTTCAACAATGATATAATGACTATCTACAATGATAATTAACTTAATTGTAATACTAAATCACTATCTAGACAATTTACTGTTTTTTTTAGTTTAGTTTTCTAAACCTTTTCGCTATTCAAACCTTTGATGTGTAGGTAAAAGGATAAACGACAAGAGAAAGCACATTAAAAATGTGGGGGTTTTTTTAGAAAAAAACTAGCAAACCCCCAATTTGAATAACATGAATCATTTTTATCTCACTACACACTAGTGTTCCAGTTTATGAACATTAAACTATAACAAGGACATAAATTTATCCTTCCATCGCGTAGAATATTTAGTATATCAGAGGACACGGTTTCCTTTCGTTGTTAAAAGTTCTTACGTTTTGAACAAATACGATGAACAAAATATGTTTTATGTTTCGGGTATTAAAACTTAGACCTACATATTCATTTGTTAGTCATTACGATATAACTTAGGGAGTAAAACTTGAATGGTTTTTCTACGATGATATGATAACTTGGATTTTATATCAAATGAAAAATCTGTTCGTGTAGTTCAATTTTCTCTGTTCTTCATCTTGTGACAATCGAGTGTCCGCTTGACTGTTAGCGGCATTAGAGCCTTCGTATAAACACACCACGATCCCATAATGCATTGCCCTAGTATCCTCTCGAGCCGATCTATCTTTAGACATGTCAATTCGTTTCCAGATTTTGTACTGTATCATCAAAAATCATGATCGGAAAATTTTCCGAAAAATTGTATATGCTTTTCGTACGTTTGTTGATTTTTTGGTAATTTTATAACTGATTGTTTACTCGCGGAGTGTCTCTTTAAAAGCTTTTGTAAATGTTTTCTATGATATTCCTTCAACTGATTTTTTTGGTAATAATAATATGCATGCGTCTCCCAAGATAAGAATGTCTTTGGAATTCCTCTTTATATATGCGCACAAAGAAACATCCGTAAAATATAATGATGTTTTAATACTGGATTTAAGGAAATATGCCAAGATTAGGCTAAAATTTACAAGGTAAACGTTTATGTTTCGTATTGTTTAATGATGTGCGTTGAGGGTGGACGTAACATACATATATTAGCATCACAAAGTGTAAGTCAGATCAGTTAAAGGGGCAGAAGCACGCTTTTGGAAAATTATGTATTTTCAATTTTTCAATGACGTAAATGCTAAATGTATTATTTTGAAAAATCTAATTACTGAAACCAATCATCCATAGTCAGAGAACAAAACATAAAGATTCACATAAATTCGATTGGCGACCATTTTGGTGTGAAGACCTTTAATTCAATTTATGGAAGAAAAAGGAATCGCATGGCTGGACTTTACATTATATATTGATTTATTACTTCTTCATTTAGTTTAAATACAGTTTCTTTCAATTTAACCATTTTTTTAATTTTCTTGACATCACCTTATAATCCCCCTAACACGTGCTACTGCCCCTTTAAAGTCAATCTATCAGATTTTACAATTTTAACAAATTCTTACCTTAACTTTTTGTTTCGAAGATTTGCCTTAAAGGGGCAGTAGCACGTTTTTGACAATTTTATATTTTATATTTGTCAATGATAATTGTATGTTGATGCTTTATGCATTATTTTATAGTGTCAAAATCTCATTACAAAAACCAATCATCCATAGTCAGAGAACAAACTATGAGGTTTCACAAAAAGTCAATTGGCTGGCATTTTTGTGTGAACACCTTTAATTCATTTTGTGTAAGGAAAAGAAATTGCAAGGCTAAACTTAACATTATTTGTTTGATTTGATACTGCATGATTTAGTTTAAATACATCGTTTTTAAATTGAAACCATTTATTTTCAATTTCCTGACATCACCTTATAGTCCACCTAAAAACGTTCTACTGCCCCTTTAAAGTGACATAGAGTATTTTTCATAAAATCATATTTGTATAGGATACAGTAACGTCTTCATAATGTATTATTCAGATTGGGAATGTTTTAGCACTATTGCCAACAAATGTACCCCTAGCACTGATCTAAAATGGCTTCAGTACCGAATCATCCACAGAATACTCCCAACAAAACATTTCCTTTACAAAATAAAATATGTTCATACCCCACAATGTACTTTCTGCAATGCAGCTGACGAAACTATTTATCATATGTTCTGGGAGTGTAGCAAGGTGAAAAATATATGGCAAGAGATTAAAATTTGGCTCAACAATGTTGATGTACAACTTAGTTTTACAGTTTCCCAGATATTATTTGGAGTGAAAGGGAAAAATAATTATGTTTTAAATGCTATTATTATGTTAGTTAAGAATATTATATACTATTGTAGTAAGAAAAGTTTTATCCCAAATATAATATATATCAAGAGGCAAATCACACAATATTACAATATTACAAAATACATATACATTAACCAAAACCAGGAAACATATTTCCTGAAATTGTGGTCTATCTTGCATGTTCTATTTAGATGAGTACCTGACTTCATCAACTTTTCTGTATGCACAATATACCCAAAAATTTATTTTGTTATAGAATTACTTGTATATTACCATGTATGTTAACCTGTATGTATGCCTGAAAAAAAGTGAAATAAAAAAAAAAAATTATTGTATTATTCTATGTAGCACTGAAATCTCAATGGTTTTTCGGTGTGCTTTTAATTAGGTTCCGAAATAATAAGTGACATATTGACACAATTTGGTTTTTATAATCATTACCGTAACCGTTTATTGGTCCTCTTATTGGAAATAAACAAATGTTAGTGGAATAATAGTTATATATATTGCAGTTAGTTCATTCCGATATAAAACAAGGTTGCATATAAACTGTACGCCAAAAGAAATGCTACACCTCTTTGAATTTGAAAACTGATGGAGTGTTACAACACAACAAAGCAAATTCCTCTGAACACGTAACGTTTTATGATAGCCAAATTCAAAGAGGTTTAACATATCTTTTGGCGTTCAGTTTAGTTTAACCATACATCATACTCCATGCCCCTTTAAGTAAGCATTATTTCCTTTCAATTTCTTGAAAGAACTTACCTGCGTTTTTTGATTGAATGAGTTGAAATTAAAGAGGATATTTTTCCTTGTGACAGATCCGTGTTTTCTCTCAAGCGAAACGCTGAAATGATGCACCGGTTTTCCTAAAGACAAATATTCAATAGTTTTTAACAAACACTGGATCGTAGAAGGGCCTTGGCAAACCACATTCCATGCTTTTAGCGGAAATAAGTTTTGTTGAGAACGTTTGAATGTCAGAAAACGTAAATCGCAGAATGTGAAAGTAAGACAATAGTTGATCAACAAAAGTATTATAATAGGAATCTTCATTGTTTCTTTTCAGTTTTTCTTGAAGTGCACGACAAACTTAAAATCATCAAACTAATTTTTTTTCTCGAACTCTAATGCCCCAGGGAATCCTCATAGCATTTGATTCTAATTTATAATTTCAGAATCTGATAAAACACGTTAATTTTGCTCCGAAGAATGCCCATAACATTTGATTCTAATGTAGTACTTCAGAATATGAAATAACCCTCAAACCCACAAATCTCATATACCGATCAGGAAACGACAACATTAAACGTAAATATTTCCTAATCTATTTAAATAATAATTCATATAAGATATGTAAATAGGAGCCCATTTGCTCAATATACGTCATAATTGACAGTTGACCTTGTTTCTACATGTGTATATATATACGTAAATAGTTTATGCGTGTGTGTGTATATATATATATATATAGATTTAAAACACAAAAACATTACTCCCAGGTTGTATATAAATAAAATAGTATTATGGAATTGGGTACATTAGATTCACATTCGCTAACTAGCGCTTTCAGCCAAGTTGGCTTCTTCAGGTTAGTCAGTTGTGATCACGTCGTTTGTGACGTGACGCTCTTTATGACGTCATAGAGGTAGGTACGTCATGAGCATAAATTCAAGGAAATTTACATTTTAGCGTTCAGTAGAGGCTTAAATTGTTTTATAAATTGACTTTCAATAAGTTCAAGAAGCCTCGGGTTATCATATTTCATGTGGTAAAAGGGGAAGACTTTATATTTCCCGCCAGAACAGTTTTCTAGATGACCACTTAAAGGGATAGTTCTATTTTCGGGTCGATTGATCTGGGAACGATGAAGATTCATTCTTTCATTGAGGCGTCTTTCCGTCTTCCCAATGTACAGTTCATTGCACCCCTCGCACATGATGACATATATCACATTTTTGGAATGGCAGTTCATATTTTCTTTCACAAAGAAGCGTTTATTATTGACTTTGAAGTCGGTGCCTTCTATAATATTCTTACATGTGAAACAGCGGCCATCCCCACATTTAGAAACTCTAGATTCTCCCTGAAATGACATGTCAAATCTAGAACGTGTTAGAATTCGTCTCAAATTAGGAGGCTGTTTACGGCTATTAATGAATTTTGTGTTCTGTAGAATTGTCTTCATTTTAGCACTCTGTTCCAAAATCGGGAGCTGGCTGTTAATAATTTGAAGAGGATTTATATGCGATGGGTTGAAGGTAGTGACGAGGGAAATGTCTCTATTCTTAGATTGATGATAAGCCGTTTTGTTACCTTTTCTCAATTGTTCTACTGTTAATTTTATTGCCTTTTCAATGCAATCGTCCACAAGTTTTTCAGGATAGTTCTGCGCTGATAGATAATGTTTTAATTCATTAAGTCTCTGTATCCGCCAGTCGTCCCTCGATACAATAGTGCAGATTCTCCTCGCAAGGCAATATGGGATATTCCTTTTCGTGTGTGAAGGGTGACACGAATTGAAATTAAGATACTGACGGCTATCTGTGGGTTTACAGTATAAATCCGTTTCTATTTTCCCTTCTTCATCTTTTACAAAGTGATTTTTGTGAATCTAATGTACCCAATTCCATAATACTATTTTATTTATATATATATATATATATATATATATATATCATTATACTATATTATTTCCAATAATGTACCAATCAAAAGTATTACACCATAAAAATGTCAAGTTTCAAAATGCATTACTATTATTGTAACATTTTCTCATAACAATCATTTCCCAGGTAATTTTGAACTTATCAGGCAAATGATTTCAACTTTATAATTACTGAAACTTATTTATACATAAACATTCGAACATCAATTACTGTTAAATTTATCTGTTAAGTGCAGAACAAATGGCAATGCTCGTTAAGTCTCAAACTCAATTTTATCATGGTCAACATAAAACGAATATGAAAATAGACAAGTGATTTATGTTAGGTAGATGTATGTTACATTCTTCTTAAAGTAGAGATTTATCAACACCATTAGTAACTTATTCCTGTAGATAATTGGGATTCGTTTTCCATCTATCACCATATATGTGATTTCTGTTTGTGAACATAAAGTACTTATGTACTTGAGCAAAATATCACCCATGACATCACATGTGGGAATTATGTTAATTATTCTTTAGCAATGACTTATTCTTTTAGACATAATTCATCTGCATAAATTGTATATTGCATTAGAAGTATGTATTGCACATATTTTAGTGAAATGGTTTGACAACCATAACACTGATGTACACGTATTCATGCACTTGTAATTTTATTTCACATATCAGAGCGAGTGATTAAGACTGGTTACTAATCATATATTGACCAGAACTCAAAACCTCGTTTTATAAATTTTACTTTAAAACATTCATCTTTTTTCCATGTAAAGCAAATAGAAAGCATCGTGATGGAAAATAACTCTTTTACTTCCAAAAATAATTAATTACTAAATCTTGAACAGTTTAGACATCTTGTATACTACTACAAACTGTATATTGATAGATTGAACATTGAAGATTTTTTAATACAAAACGAGATAACAATTCTTTATTCAAACAGCCGAAAATATGTGTTATTGCAACGTGCCATAATCAGATTTCTAACATGTGTTTTCAATATTAAATTATATATATGTAGGACTCAGATCTATGGCGGGTCTCTAATCCGAAGCAGATTTCCTTAACCATGGCGAGTTTGATTGTCTGATTGTTTCTTGACCTCATGTTAAGTGACGTCATTGAGTGATGACATCATAATCGCTAACTGTTCCGTCGCCAGTCGAAATCGCCCTTCATTGAAAAGGAAAGATATTTTCCAACAGTCGCTAAAAAGAATTCAGCTGGCATTGCGGTCAGAGTAAACATAATTTAGTTACAATATGCTACTTATTCCCGTCATACTGTCTTTTTTAATGTCTTGGATTAACATCAGCTCTCTTTTGCAGCCCTTGAATTCACTGTAACTGTTTTTTTAGCCCAAATTTCTTGCAACTATCTTCTCTAGCCCTTGGATACATAGTAAATGTCTTTTTTTAGCCCTTGGAGTCAAATTGTGATTTCTTAGCCGTTAGGGATGGGAATCATGTGTTACAATTTCATTGATTCATTTCAATGAGAAGTCGTGAATGAAACTTTTAAATGTACTTTGAATAAATGTTGCAAACCTTTTCTTTCTCTCGTTTTTATTTGAAGGATTAGTATGAAAGGGAATTCAAAATGACTTATTGACAATATGCAAAGTTATAATACAGTTAATTACATGTAGGAAAACACATTAATTGAACGTTGTTAACACAATTCTACCCTGCGGGAAATCTCTCATCACAATCAATGGGAAATAAATCCGCCAAAGATCTTGACATGTACGGCAATTTTCCATGCATTTCATGCATTGGAAATCCGCAATGGATTTGAGGCCTGCCGTGGATTCGAGTCTTACATATATATATATTGTACTTTCTTTTGCCAAGTAGTTTATATACACATGACAAGGCGTTTTATACTTTAAAAAGTATTTATAAATGTTTTGGCGATGTAAGTTAAAGTATGCCTGGTCCTCATATTTTGTATGTAAGATTCTATAGGCTATGGAACATGTTTTTCGCTGACAACACCCCTTTAATATTCACGACATATTCATATTCCGTCGAATGAACAGAATAGAACACAATTTTTCTTTCATTTTGCAAGATTCTCTTAAAACACATGAACATCATTCATATAAACAATTACGCAATGACATACCGATCAAAATTTATTTTAACGAAATAGAACATGGTTCAGTACAGTACAGTTTAAAATTAAATTTACAAACACAATTATCATTTTGGGAATAAAGGAAAACAACAATAATCCTGTAATGCTAATATCATTTTACTCCTCAAGTATTTTATCTATGGATACAGCATGAATGGTTATAAACTAAAGCTAGAATACATAAAAACTGAACTTATAGGTTATTATGATATGTCAAGATATGTATTTCTGGCAACATAATCTGAAGAAATTTATGATATTGACATTTTCTTATACATATGAATATTTCTGTATATATATCTGTACACATTCATATCTGTATATATGTTATTTTCCTTTGTAAAAATGGAAATGCCTGTATCATAAAATATGGAGAAAAAATAAATGAAAAAAAATAATTATTTGGACAATTATTTTAGTTTTACATTCTATTCAGCAAGGTTTGGTACAAAACAACACCTGGTATGTAAAATATGGCATGTTTGATTATAAACATTCGGACGTAAAACTATTTATAAAAAAATACATATGCTATAAGTATTTCATTTAGAAACTACAGTTGAATATCATTCTCAAGAATCTTTCACTTTCTTTTAAAACATAAATGTTCCTATAGTTTTCAGTGTGAAGATATGAAGAAGGTTAAAAATTCATCATCATCATTACCATCATCATCATCATCATCATTATTACAATTTTGTTCAACAAGTGGTGATGGGTAGCTAAGAACAGTATATTCTAATAAGCAACAGTTTAAGAATACTTTAATGCCTGGAATCTGATCAGACTATTGGGATCATATTCACTGGAAATTGCCACTATTTCAACAAAACTAAATTGTACATGACTAGGTTGATAGCCTATCAGGATTTTTGCATATCATGTATATAAAGATAGAGAGAAAGATGAACATTCGCAACAACATGCTAGTTTAAATCAATTATAGCATTATTCAATATTGTCACTTATGAGAAATTACTAAAGGACAGAGGATCTTACGTGTCGTTTATTTAAACAAATTCTTTCATATTGAACATATTATACAAATGTCTAACAGTGTAGTAGCTTAGCGCAAAAATCGAAAAAATCCGGCTTAAAGCACCAACATTGGTGAAAAGCTTGCTTTTAACAAAGGAAAGATGTTTTGCCTCGGATCCAGTTTTTCTGTTCACAATAATGACCGTCATAGTCGCCGAAACATTTTCCATCTGAGGTCCTGAAGAAAAGTGGCTATTACAATGAGTTGACCGGTAAGTAGTTTTTGCCGCCATCTTTGTTTACATTCTCCTTGGTTACACTGAAGGACACCAGGTCAGAAAAATTACTCTATACACCATCTTGCATATTCTAGTAACCCAAAAAGATTTTAAAATTTTGGATAAGGTTATCTGTCTGCAGATATATTGGCAATCTATGTATATTTTAAAGACAAATTTGATATTTTTGTCAATGAAACAGTGACTAGGCAAAAACACATCTACATTTTGTATCAATTACATCATCAATTGTTCATGCTCTCTTAAAAGAATCATGTTGAGCTTGTTTAAAGTGTGAATTAATGATATTTTAGTAACATTTAAGGTAATGATATTGAGTCAAAATGATGAAGAAATTTAAAATACCCTCCTGTCAAACTTTTATGATATATACTACTCCCCTAACAGTTAATTATAGATAATTTCAGTGCATAAGACCTCTGTTGGTTTTTCGTCTTTTTTCTTTTTAAATCTAATTCTTTTTGAGGAATTTAAGTGTACATTGAAAGTTACTTAAAAGTTACAAGTTTATATTATACATTATAAATATTCTAGTTATAAAACAATTTATCACAAGAGTTATAGTTGAGACAATATACTCAAATAAACGAAGAAAACAAAACAGAAAAGTAGATATTAGAAATGAATAATTAGTCTGATTTTGATACCCTCTTAGCTACACCCTTCAAACAATTTTTTAAATACTTATTTAATATTTTAATAATATTTATTAAGCAAAAGGCTTCAAACAAGTACTTTATTAGTATTTTTTAATATAATAACTGAATCAAATCACATGAAAACACTCATTGATCCATCTTCTTTTGACAAAATTAGTTTGTCTGCAAACTCTTATAAAGAAAGGTGTATATTCATTTATTTATAAATCTAATTTGCATTTATTTTTCAGATGCTATGGAATGGGGCCTATGTGTCTGAAAATCTCAAATGCCCTGTAAATGGACCAAGAAACAATGCATTGGAGACCTATGAGGTTTTTCTTCAAAATGCTAAGAAGCTGAAAGATTTAGACAGATTCCCCCAACATGTTGACTTAAATTTGCTTAACCATTCATCAGAAGAGCTTGTAAATAAGAGAGCATCTTGGCATAAAGTATGTCATATGAAGTTTTCAAATGAGAAAGTCAAAAGAGGTAAACAAAAGAGGAAACATACAAATACAAGTGAACCTGACGCTTTTAGTAGATTGAATAGGTTTGCACTTGATAAGACAGCTTGCATCTTTTGTTGTAAAAACGACGGGGAACTGCACTATGCATCAACGTTCGAAATAGACAAGAATGTGAAAGACATGGCTCTAAAGCTAGAAGATAGACAGCTTTTGTCCCGACTGGCAGGAGGTGACATGATAGCATTGGAAGCCAAATACCATGCCAAATGTTTGGTTGCTTTAAGAACAAAATATCGCACATCATTGAGAAGAAGCCAATCCAACAGTTTGAAAAGTAGCAGCCACCTGAATGAAAGAGCCTTTATCGAAACTATGTCTCATATTGAAGACTGTGTTGCTGAAGGGGACTATGTGTTCAAACTGTCTGATCTATATCATATGTATTCTAGCCGGGTTGAAGCACTTGGTGGCACAACATCTTTATATAAACTACTCTTCAAGACCAAGATGCTACAATATTTTCCAAATCAAGTACAAGAGCAGTTTGATGGCAAAAACACAGTATTTTTATTCAAACAAGGACTTTCGTCTTTCATAAGACAATCATTAAAGCATCAGCATTTTGATTCCACAATTGGCATCTTAACTGAAGCTGCCTCTGTTGTCAGGAGTGAACTTTTCAATTCAGAACGTTTCACATTCTCTGGTGATGTTCCCCCTGATTGCCAAAAGATGTCTGTACCAGAAAGCCTCCTTTGCCTCGTATCATCACTGATCAATGGAGCCAGTTCAGGGAATGAATGTAAAGAAGAGTCCCAGGCATGCTTAACAATATCTCAGTTGATATTGTTCAACTCAAAGAAGAGGATAACAGAAGACAAAACAGACAAAAACAATGTCCGCCATCGCAAGGAAAGAGAGCCGCCCCTACCTCTGTATGTAGGTTTGACTATACACTCTTTGACAAGAAGCAGAGTGCTCATCACCAAGCTAGCTAATCTTGGATTGAGCGTCACATATGACAGAATCTTGGACATCTCATCATCATTGGCTTCATCAGTGTGTGATCAGTTTCTGTCTGAGGGTGTTGTCTGTCCAACAAACATGAGAAGAGGACTCTACACTGTGGGAGCTATTGACAACATAGATCACAATCCTTCTTCAACAACTGCAACAAACAGTTTTCATGGAACTGGCATCAGCGTCTTTCAAGTACCAACACGCGCCGACATCGGTACTGAGAGACGAAGAACACCATTGAGTTCCGGCAGAGGGGATTCATGGCTGTCAGAGGAATACACACTCATACCTGCTGCATCCTGCAAGCTGAGTAACCTGAAAGTACCAAAGAGAACAGTAACACATGAAGACAGCATTATTGTTCCAGAAAAGTTG
This sequence comes from Steromphala cineraria, assembly GCA_916613615.1. NCBI lineage: Eukaryota > Metazoa > Mollusca > Gastropoda > Trochida > Trochidae > Steromphala > Steromphala cineraria. The sequence goes on along the minus strand of OU744736.1, from coordinate 26,974,263 downwards.
AAAGAGTATGATTGGTTAAATCAAGGGAAGGTTTTGCTAGACAAAGTGACACTAGAAAAAGATGACTACATTGGATGGGCTGCCTATCATGCAAACAGACAAGAAGCAGTTCCTGACTTGCCTGCAATATCTGGAATGTTACCTTTATTCTATGAGAAAGCTGCGACAGTTGCTATGGTGAAACATGGGATGCATGTTGTCAAAATGGCTACAGAGTTTCTTAATCCAGGGCAGATACCTGTAACTGCTTCTGATCAACCTCTGTTTGCACTTGCCAAAATGGTGCAGTGGAAGTGGCCAGAGAATTATGGGGAGGACAAGCACATCGTCATGTTTGGTGGACTTCACATTGAAATGGCCCTGTGGAACACTCTCGGGAATCTACTTGACGGATCTGGATGGACAACCTGTTTGAGCGAGTCGTCAATTGTCACACCTGGCACTACTGAGTCGATGATCAAGTGTTCACATTTGTCAAAAACAAGACATGCACATCAAGTGACTGCATTGGCGTTAGCTCAACTTGAGAAAGAAGCCTTCGCCAAACAAGAGGAATTTAATTCTGAGGGACAATGGAAGATTTCTATGAGGGAGAAAAGCCCAACATTCAAATTTTGGGACACTATATTGGAACTTCAACTTCTGATCTTAATGTTTGTTCGGGCTCACGGTGAAGAAAATTTCAATCTTTATGTGGAATGCATGGAAGAACTCACACCATTGTTCTTTGCACTAGATCATGTCAACTATGCAAGATGGCTTCCAGTTCATATCAACGATATGAAAACACTTCCAACTAACGCAAGAGAAGTTCTTAGAACACACTGGACAATTCCAAAAACAAAGAAAACATTTTCAAGCATCACCATTGACCAAGCCAACGAACAGAACAATGCTATCCTTAAAGCAGCAGGAGGAGTTGTGGGACTGACGGAAAACCAGACAGCTCTGAGGCGTTGGATGCTGTGTGGTCCTGAATTGACGAGACTCATGACAGACTTTGAGATGCCCCTTCTGAACGAAAGTGAAGAATCTTCCCATCATCATGAACAAGGACCTCAAACCCAGACCACCTTCCAGCAGCAAGTAAAAGGGTTCTGCAGCACTGTCAGGGAGATGGGCAATCCTTTTGAAGATGCATTTGAGGAACTTGTAACCTTGGATACCCGTACATGTAAGGCTTCCAACGTGGCTACGGCAGTTAACACTTTCATTGATACAGGCAGGAATCAATATAGGAAATATGTCAAGGAGGTTTTGGAAGAACAATCTCAATCGATCCATGATCCTATCAAAAGGAATTCGCTGCCTCTGTTCAAGGATAAGAAAAAGTCGCAAAAGCAGGTTGGGCAACACATGCAAGCTCTCAAGACCGATTGCAGCTTATTCAGCAAGCTTTATATTGCAACACAACACAGAGAAGGAGATCTAGAGCAATTCTTTGCTCATGAAAATCACCAGTACCCACCTTCTCTCTCTGACTTCGGAAAAATCCATTTTGGGAAAAAGTCAGACTTGATCAACTGTATGACTGACGGGAAAGACCACAAACCACCTGATGAGATACAAGGAAAAGTATTTGACGGACCTGCCATTGTCCATGCTCTACCAGTTGCTTCCATGCGCACATTTGATGAATATGCAAACCAAGTATTCATTCCAATTGTCTCGAATCAGCTAAGGGATTGCAGTCGTGTTGACATTGTGTGGGACACCTATCAACAAGGAAGCATCAAGCAATGCACACATGAAAAAAGGGGCCATGGAATGAGACGAAAGGTGAATGGTAAAGGAAAGTTACCAAGCAACTGGAAGGATTTCCTGCAGGACTCTCACAACAAACAAGAACTGTTTACATTTCTAAACAGGAAGATTGAAGATGTAGCTGGAGTTCAAACAAACAAGAAGTTGATGTTTACATCAGGTAAAAAAATTATTATTTACATGGTACTATAAACATTGCAAAATGTCTAAATCATCACCTTATTAAGAAAGGAGTTTCCATTTCTTTAATAACAGTTTTTTATTTGAATCATTGCTTATTCCATGAAATATATCAATTAATGTGCTATATCAGCACTTCAGATATGTTTATTTGTGAAATATAACAACAAAATATAATTGTTTCAGGTTTCTCAGTGCAGTCAATTGGGGGAGGACATACCATGTCGGACAGTGATGATGAAGAGGCAGACACAAGGATACTCGTCCATGTCTTGGATATGCTGCAATCTGGATTAGAGACTGTATCTGTGAGGACTGTTGACACTGATGTCCTTGTTTTGCTTGTCGGAAAGTTACATGATCTCCTTGCAGTTCAACCAAGGGCACAGATATGGACAGCTTTTGGAATCGGAAAGTCTTTCAGACATTTTCATATCAATGCAATATGCCAGGGACTCCCACCTTCTGTTTGCCAGTCACTTCCAAGTTTCCATGCCTTCTCCGGATGTGACACTACTTCTGCATTTTTTGGAAAAGGAAAGAAAACATGTTGGGATGCATGGAGGTCATATCCAGAAGTCACAGAAGCATTCCTGTACATCAGAGAGCATCCTTTTACAGAGATTGTTCCCTCATCAGGCCTCTTCAGTCTGCTGGAGAGATACATTGTTGTCATCTATGATCGCACCAGCGATAGCTACCTTGTCAACGAAGCACGACGTGAACTCTTCATCAAGAAGAACAGGGCGCTGGAGTATATACCAAAACACAGGTAATAACCAATCTGTCTAACACACTCAATAGCTCAATGTATACAAACTTTGCTAAGATCAACCTGAACATATTTTTAAACCAGAATATCTCAACTTTTATTAAATTTCTTTCAGGATGCACTGCTGCAGCACGTGAATAGATGTGTTTACCAGGCCAGCATCTGGTCCAGGACTTTGGAATCCAAGATGATAGTACCCTCTCCTTCATCTTTCGGTTGGACTATGACTGGAGAATCATGGCGGCCATTGTGGTCTTTACTGCCAGAAGCCCAACTTGCATGCAAAGAACTTGTAAAATGCATGTGCAAGAAGGGTTGCACAAAGAGATATAAATGCAAAAAATCCAATTTGAAATGTACAGAGCTTTGCAAATGTTTGTGTGTAGAAGAGTGACAATCTCTCACGAACATTCAGACAGTTGACGGCCAACAACATGAAACCCGGCAAAAGATTTTTTGAAAATCGTTTATTATCACAAATCATTATATAAATTATTTGGAAAGTTGTTTTGTTGTTGTTTAACATTATTAGAGCTTCAGAAATAACTTTAAATGTGATTGACTGCCAATATCTCGCATCAAACAAGCCAGCACCTAATCAGAAGAAGAAAATCGAAATTTTGGCGGCCATCTTGGATTTTGGGTCACATGACCGGGTTCTAGCGCTCAAAAAATTTGGATCCTAGGCAAAATGAATAGCCATATGCCTAACGATCATTTATGCCAAGTTTCAAACTTTAAGCCAAATTTTTTCAATTTGCCCCAAAAATGACGCTAAGCTACTCCACTATAAATATCAACTATCGATAAATGCAAAGGCAAATCTAGGGCGGCGTTAAGCAAAGACATTATTATATTGGAGATACCAATTACACCATCACTGCAATAATCTTTCGGTCTGCGGTCTTGTAAGGGGTTAGGGTTAATAATGCCTACACTGAATGTTATGACAGCGACAGGCTTACCTGCACACAAATGAACTGTTCCAATAGGTTTGGAATAATGCCTACAAGAGAGAATTAACAAGCAGATAGGTTAAGAAAGTAAAAGACAGAAAGACAGTTTATTTCGGTTTTCAGAGACGCTCGCCATTCTTCCTTATGAGTTTTCATTAGCCTGTTTATAAATTCTGACGTGATGTGATTAATATGAAAATAGGGGATAAAATTATCTAGGTCTATACTGTGTAGGAGTGGACTCAACAAGCAGGAACGGAAAAATGATACAAAATAAAGATTACTCCATGGGAGGGATAATATACATACATGATTTTCTAAAACATTATGGCAATTTCTAAAATATGGGAAATGTTGAGAAAAGAAAATTGAAACTCCAATTTTACAACATTTATTACAAAACAAGAAGACATAGTCATCAACAACCCCCGCCAGATTTGTTCTTATTTTAAATTAAGTCAGAACCTTCTCCTAAATACTCGAGTGTACTCAAAAATATCATGACACCAAACTATCACAGACTACATGCACAAATTTTGATGATCCTATCTTAAACGGTTACTGAGAAAAATTGACTCCTTTAACGACACCTCGAACAGAGTCCCCAAAAAAACGAAACAAGGGCAATAACTCCGGAAAAAATATTTGCGCGGTTGAACATTTGTGTTAGTGCAGAGAAAATTATAATTGTGCGCTTCTTATACAAGAAATTGTGTTATCTCATCTTTAGTGGTTTCAGACAAAAGCTGTCTCCTTTTGAAGACACCTCGAAAAAAACGTACAAGGGCAATTACTCCGGAAAAAATATTTGCGCGGTTCTAATTTTCGAACTCCATCAAGGTATTGATACCCTGAAGGCACACAAAAAATTTGATGATCCTATCTTAAACGGTTACTGAGAAAAATTGGCTCCTTTGAAGACACCTCGAACAGAGTCCCAAAAAAAGAAACAAGGGCAATAACTCCGGAAAAAATATTTGCGCGGTTCTGATTTTCGAACTCCATCAAGGTATAGATACCCTGAAGGCACACACCAAATTTGATGATCCTATCTGTAACAGTTTCTGAGAAAAATTGGCTCCTTTGAAGACACCTCGAACAGAGTCCCAAAAAACGTAACAAGGGCAATGACTCCCGAAAAAATATTTGCGCGGTTCTGATTTTCGACCTCCATCAAGATATTGATACCCTGAAGGCACACACAAAATTTGATAATCCTACCTTTAACGGTTTCTGAGAAAAATTGGCTCCTTTAACTCGGACGGACGGACGGACGGAGCTCAAACCTATATCCCCCTTCCACTTCGTGGCGGGGGATAATAAAGTGGGTGATACAAAAGGATGGAAGGATATATATGACACTCTCATATTGAAACAAAATCACAAAAAAGCTTAAACATATCAAGAGAAATGACAAAATGAACTAAATGATGAAGAAACTTGAATAAAAATTATACCTTTAAGTCATACTATAGTGTAAAACAAGCTTGGTTCAAATACTTTGTAAATCATAGAATTCTGCCAACAAAGTGAAATGCAAAGATTCAAACAAATGTATGAAACGGAAGAGAAAATGGATAAATTAAAACTGGTACAACAGTAAATTTCACTGGGGGAATATTATCTAATAATGTAATCACAAAAGTATTACAAAGATCATGTATATGCTTTACATCTCAATATATTCGTTTGAGTGACTAGAAACACAAATTACTACAAAGATAGTAGAAATTTTGTGAAAAATCCTGGTTTTCATTTTAAAAAAAACAACATTATGATAGACAGTTTGATTATGTCACATAAGATATCAATTGTGCTCACAACATTGTGTTTTGTTTTCATAGTATGCATAGGTGGGACATTCCACTTTGCTAATAGGGTGAAGGTTATTTAACTTTAAACCACTGGTGCATGAAGATGTTTTGATAAGACTGTAGGCATTCTTTCATGTAAGCATTAGTGAACGCCACCTTGTAAGGTGTTAAAACAAGACCTTGTACAGTCACGATTTAACAATTCTTCTTGTTGTTCTAAATAAACACATTAAATTAACAGAAATGTAAATCCAGTAATTTGCTTTAATTGGGATGCATTATAAGCATGTACTAATAACATCATATGTATAATATATATAACCTAAATTGTCTCCTTGAATTGCCTTGCCACAAAAAAATACCTCGTTATGACTGTCCCTTTAAATCGCTAATAGCATCTCTAGGCCTGCTTAGAGTGTAATTACATTAGGTGGACTTTCATCACATGAACCCGATATCGTAAATAAAATGTAGGTAAAACGTGGGTAAGAAAGATCCGTCACCTCTATGTAATAGAGTAAAGGAATAAACAAATTCATCTTGCCGATCTCGACGCGCTTCCGAGTTACGTCAAAATTATCGCTTCACATTGGTGACATCTCATACACATACACAAGAACCTCTCAGTTATACATTTCTCCGCAAAACTTGGCTTATTTCCAACACATGCCATCCTTCAAATAACTTTTATATCTATTTAAATTCGCAAAACGACCGCAGAAACCTCTGGGGTGAACGTTACTCCGCATTAAACGCCTCTAGAGCGATCCGATAGGTCGGTTAAACACTCAAAATTTAAAAAGCGATTTTTATTGATGTTCCAATATTTTCAAGCCAGGTTGTGACAATGGAGTCAAAAGATTATTTATTTTGGTATCTAGAATCATTTTTGCACTAGGGGATTGGGACGGCCAAGTCTCTTGTCTTCACACACTGTAGAAATAATAAATGGAAATTTCCATTTCATTATTTAAAAAGAGAGGTTCAAGATTTGTTTATCTCATGTGTATTATTACAATAAAATAATAAATATTTGAATAATTCATAATACTATGCTTTTATATAACAGTAGATTTTAATTGATGTATTATTACCAAAATATCAGTGAATTATTTCAAGTGAATAAAACACAGCCACAACATTGAGTTATACAAAAGTGTATCATCATTATTTACACAAACTTTGGAATGATAGGTTTATATTTTTTCTGAAAATTTTGATTTGATGGTTCTAACCAATTACGTTTTGTAAAAGATAGCTTAAGCATATGTTTTATTAATGTCAATTTGGAATCAAAGAAATACTCTTTAATAGCAAAACTGTAAATGCATGTTTTTGTTAACTTGTACACCTAATGAACAAAATGCTGGCAATCATAAATACTTTTCAGTCAGACTTGTTTTGTAAAAGTTGATTTAACATTCCTTTGGATTAACAGCCTATTGATAAAAGTATTGACAAAAGGTTTTGATAATGGAGGGTGTTGTTGTACATGACACTGAAAACTGAAAAACATAAATATCAGAATAAAACATCAGAAATTGATAATTATAAAGTTGACATTGATATTTAGATAAATAACTGTTGAAAATCACACTTATGTTTCTTCTCATCGCTGGACAGAAAGTTTGGCAATTCAACTTTGGTGAAACGTACATCACTGAGCCAAGCCCAGTCGTGAAGAGTTTTGACATGTTCATTGACACTTTATTTCAATTTTTACGAAAACAATCAAGACAGTTTGCCTGTTTGGCCAATGATAACGACAGAATGACCATTTTCTAAAGACAAAGCACTCTTCTGATCAGAGATTGATAGCGAAATCATTCCCGAAATATTGTACTGTCCACACCACACCGTTTTGTTTGTTTAGCGATCCTTAAAATAAATTCGCCTAACGGACCAATCAGATCGCCCTAGAGGCATTTGGTGCGGGGTAACGTTCACAACAGATGTTAATGTGGTTGTTTTTGCGAATTTAAATAGATATAAAAGTTATTAGAAGGATGGCATGTGTTGGAAATAAGCCAAGTTTTGCGGAGAAATGTATAACTGAGAGGTTCGTGTGTATGTGTATGAGATGTCACCAATGTGAAGCGATAATTTTGACGTAACTCGGAAGCGAGTCGAGATCGGCAAGATGGATGCGTTTAGTTCTTTACTCTATTACATAGAGGGGACTTGTCTTTCTTACCCACGTTTTACCTACATTTTATTTACGATATCGGGTTCCTGTGACTTTCATATGAAAGAGGCTGAGCAAAAGGCCTTTGAGTTGCTACCACTCTCCACAGTGTCAACTTTCAGAAAAACTTCATTCGAACCTTTGTCCTGGAAGTTTGATTGGACTTTATTTTCTAAATTTGTGTTTCTCCACCTGTTGAAAAATAAACACAAACGCAAATCAATTAACAAATTCACATTAATTACATTACATAATCATATAGAATAATAAGTATTACATCTAAATGACATTTTTAATGTTTACTACACTCAGGGGCAAAAGAAACGATACCTTATAAAATGCATGATAGGTTATGCTAAGAATTATATTTACAGCTTCAACATGTCTTCAACAGCTAAATGAACTTTTTTCAAAGTTTTAATTTCAAAGCTTCCTCTGTAACCGCTTTTGGAATACAAAATCTCCTTAACTAGACGATATAGGATAGTGGAAATGACCAGGGTTATTTATATTGATACCAGCTTAGATTTATTATATTGTTCATATTGTTTTTATTCAAATTCCAAAGATAATGTCCAAAAATAACATTGGAAATACTGTGTTGGGACCCTCGTGTATTTGAATAGTCATACAATTATATATCATACTTTGATGTTTGAAATTGTTTTTTCAAAACTAATGTGCCTATCACAAGGATTCGTAGTCGCATTTCATTTACAACAGGGGTTTGTTTTGTACTCTTTTGAAAAGTTGGTATCGTTTCTTTTGCCCCTGAGTGTATATGATAGACGTACGCAAGACACTCTTGTATACAAATGTCTCGGATCATTGGAGCAAAATGGATCATTAGAAAAAGGTTGGGAATAGCTCACCATAAGTTTATTTCTACACTTACCGCTGATCATTATATAGACAGACAGACAGACAGACAGATTTTATTAGTATATATGGCCTGAGACCAATAGTACAATGTAAATGAATTTCACAATAGAAATAGCGCTACCATGTAATAGGACGAGTATAACATCAAAAAAATATCTCAGTAACATCAGAGGTTTACAAATGATGTCAATTTGATCGGTAACGATTGATATGGTATAGGACTAGCGATAGTCTGTACAAAAGCTGGACATTGTTTGTAGTTGAAAGGGAAATAACTTTTCTGTAGTTGGATATTTACAGAAAAATAAAGGTAAATATTTATATCTTAAACATGTGTATTGAGGACACTCCAGAAGTATATGATATTCATCCTCCGTGAGGTTACAATAGTTTCAGATGGAGTTTTCATTATCTGGATCTTTTGAGAATCGTGCTGCTTTTACCTTAAAATCATGACCATTACATCTGAACAAAGTAACAATTCTACGTAGGTGCAATGGAGATAAAGAGGATAAATACAGTTCAGGCTTAATACATGTTTTAAATTCAGCATAATAACTAATACTTGTCGACGAACTAACATCATCTGATCATTATATATACCATGAGCATTGTTTTTGTACGTTTTAGTGTATGCATTGCTGAGTTGTAAACGCATTCCTCCATGGTTGCAATAGAAAAGGTTGGCAGTGAAAATACATATAAAGTATGGTAGGGGAGATTACGGCCTAATCCGTCGAATTTTCAAAATTGAACTGTACCTTTCCGTCGAATAACGCTTGGGTGATTTTGTACCGATCGGTCGAATCTTGGCTAGCATGAGACCTTGGGTAAATCTAAGTTAATTAATGAAGGGGTGTATGGGTTGTTTACAAGCATTACGATTGATCACTCGAAATGAAGTAAATTGCTTACATGATAAAGTCTTATTTCATCGACGGACATATTACTGAGTATAAAGGGTTCATACTGTAAAACCCCTTTCTGTTTATCTAAATTTAATACTTTGATGAAGGGTACAAGTTAAATGTTTAATTGATCCTTTGTGTCCCTATTCAAATACATATATGACATATGCAATACTTTCCAACGTTATGTAAGCCAATCAACAACTAAAGTTACAGTACCGATCCGTCAAATGGATTTTTCTATTCTAAAACTAGAAATTCGTTGAATCGGTATGCGACCGGTCTCGGGGCACACATGGCCACATCGTGATATAAATTCCCTCATTTAAAGTTTTCAAAAGATTGTCATTTCAGAAAAAGGCAGACGTCAAGATCATGTCAAAATTATATAATTTGCAAACACAAAATAAAGAAAATAGATGTGGGTTAACATTTGGGGCACCCCTTATATCTTAGCATCACAAGTTTTTCCAAGTTGATAAAACACCTTTTCTCTAATCATTCGTCAATTGCGTCAAAAAGGAATTTTCATAGATTTAGTTCGATCTCTATGAAGGGATATAGAAGGGCCCATAGTTCGAACGTACAAAACGTCTGCTTATAGTCAGGGAGCCAAAGTCTGTACGATCGAAAAAAGAGGTTTGACCTGACACCCTCTGCTATATTTGGTTTGACTATATATTTATATTCAGTATATATGTAAGTGTCAGAAAAGTGATGTTGGCAAGCCGATCACTCTTGCAAGAATATTTTATGGAGCTGTTTCCATGGCGGGCATAAAAATCCAAAAATTTCAATGTAAATCACAAAAAGTGCCATATCTCTGTTAGTTTTGAACATAGAAGGTTGCCTTATGATTCAAATGAAAGGATTTTAATTACTCCATTTGGCAAAGGATCTAGTTAGCATCATACATAATTTGCATATTCATTAATAATAATGAGGCTATGATTAAACTGGATTTTCTTGGTATTACGGATAGTGGTGAGTTATCTTTCAAATAACATACATCTTATGACTTTGATAGGTTAAATTGTGCAAATAACAATGAAGATCTTTCGTAGATTGATTGTATTATGTTTTTAGTTTCCATATATTTTCATGTCACAATGAAACATCCTTGCAGAAACTTGCAGATAATGTTTTGGTTAGCGACCAGTCTGGTTTAGTTTTCTTCATGTTCTGTTTGCTTTTACATTCCTAACAATGGAGCTTACCTTTTGGTTTTCCAAAGGTTATTTGTTCATTATAAAACATTCACTTATATATTTATTTATTATAGTAATAATCTGGTTTGCATAATATTTACTATACTCATTAAAAGAAATATGGGAACACTTAATAACTGAGGGTCAATATGGAAAGTCACACAATCCGTAGTGAGTTATTCCACCATGATTTCTGACACACCCACTCCAACTGGACCTCATGGTTCTGACAAGAGTTCCCAGTGATGTTTGAGGTTTAGCTTGCAACTCCTGATCCAGGAATGTGAGAGCTTATCAGCTTTAACTGGCAGTTGGTGATGCTGACGGACATGCCTTCAATGGATATCCGATAAATGCTCTAACGGGGCAATATCAGGGGAATATGTAGGCCGTTTCATCCTAAAGACACCTCTCTGTTGGAGGCAATCCGTCACAACACGTGTTTTTGTGTTATCATTCTGATATACTCATTGAGGACAAAGGGCGTTAATTGTTGGAACAACCAGGGGTCCAAGGATCTCGTCCCTGTACCCCAAACCATATAAAAAGGGGTCCTGTGATGAAGACTGAAGGCACCCCACACCATAACAGAGCCTCCACAAAATCTGTCATGTTTACAGACGGCAACGCCCTTGCATGTCCATCATTCAACTGCAATGTTAACCAACACTCGTTAGAAAAGAGTACTCTTAACGACTGCCCTGGTGACGATTCCATCTCAATGCTTCTCGTGCTGTTCTGTGACGTTGGCGTAACACTGATGGTTTCGATTTGTCTGGGCAATGACGCTTACGATTGTTGCATTCCTTAACTGTAAACCCTATTGTCCTGGCTCGGTCAAACATGTTCAATGGTCGTTGCATTTTACCACTGACAAACTGAAGAATGACAATGGTACAAAAACCCTGTCTACATCCACATGCTTCTTTAGTGTCACATGCATTGTTTCGGTTGCCTGTAATGCTCCTGTCTAACCAGGAAGAAGACCTTTTTTCCCAACATTTCTTTTGACCAAAGGAATATGACAGTCCATGAGCATTTTTTTCTGTTTTACGTGAAGATCTGTGACTTTAAAGGACACATTCATGACAATAGACATTCAATTATGTATAGGCGCTACATTTCGTGTACATGAACCCTACGCAAAATTTCACTTGAACCCATATTTCTTTGAATGAGTATAGTATTCAGCATGTTTTCTAATGAAAACAATGTCACTAACAATACTTTGTTTGTCCACCATTACAAAATTATCCAAACTCCTTCCTTTACAAATATCTGCAATAAAACATTTATATTTACTCTTCATTCATATTCAGACAAATCCATTATACAGCATGTTTCTGTATTAAAAAATTTACATTTACGTATTTTACCAGTCAATCTGAAATTCTTTACCTGTCCCTGTAGATGAAACTATTTCACACTTTTCTGCTTCACAATACATATGCACATACTGCAACAGGGTTCAATTTGAACATCACTGATTCTTAAGAAATTTTGACTTTACAGTAGACTTTTATTTTTGTTTCATAATGTTATGATAGGAGCCAGTCAATATTAACCTATACTAGCAGCCAAATTTTGCTCTCAATAAGTGGAAATAGAAACAATCTTCTGTTTGAGGAAACATTTTAGTGCTGATATTTTGGTAATGCAAACATGTATTCATATGACCACACTTTCACTATACAGGCCGCCCAAATTGTGGTATCCATTTCACACTTATGTTTGAGTCAGTTAAAACTTGCAATTATTTTAAGTGCAACACTGGCAACTTCAAATCAAAACTAGCATTTCTGTCATTTTAGCTCATCTGGCCTGTAAGGGCCGATGGGCTTATGGCATGTTGTCCGGCGTCCGTCCGTCCATCCGTAAACTTTGTGGAATTTCGACTTCTTCTCCAGAACCATCAGGCCTAGAAAGCTGAAACTTTGTGTACAGACTCCTTGGCTAGTGAGGATTTTAAATTGTAGCTTTGATGGCCCTGTGATCCCTAATAAGGGCCACAGGGGCCAGGCCCTAAAAACCTATTTTCATCTTCTTCTCCAGAACCATAAGGCCTAGAAAGCTGAAACTGTGTGTACAGACACCTTGGCTAGTGAGGATTATAAATTGTAGCTTTGATGGCCCTGTGACCCCTAATTAGGGCGACAGGGGCCAGGCCCTTAAAACCTATTTTCATCTTCTTCTCCAGAACCATAAGGGCTAGAAAGCTGAAACTTTGTGTACAGACTCCTTGACGAGTGAGGATTATGAATTGTAGCTTTTGTGACCCTGTTGCCCCTAAGAAAGGCAACATGAACGTCTTTTAAATCTATTTACATCTTCTTCTCCTGAAGTATGAAGCCTAGAAAACTGAAACTTCTCGCCTTATACTTAATTTTAATGATTGGTGACCCTGTGGCCTCTACAAAGGGGGAATCATATTGCCACACTCTACAGCATAATTGATGATGAAGCCTGATGAGCTACAGAGCCAATGGCTCTATTTTTTTAACAAAGAGATGGGACTAGATAACAACCTGTTCTCCAAGATGCTGTAGTGTCCTATCAATATATATTAATGTCACCATTCCTTGGTCCTGTGAATTGACTGCACCTGAGAGATGGGTAGGTGTTTTATTCTGTCTCAAAAGCATCCAATAGCATTCCAGTCATTGAGTCACTCATAAGCTTATCTACCTCAAAATCACTGTCCTGCATAAAATAGCCAATGAATCCTGTAACATTTTCAGCGATTAATACTCATACTTTGCATACAAAGTTGCATTCCCCGATTACTATCACACCGAAATGTATTATATCTAATTGCTAATTGCTGTAGCCCTCCACCAACCCACATGCTTGAAAACAGTCTACACAAAATGTTGCTACAGTCAATAAAACTTCTTGTCTACCTGATTATTCAACTTTTAAGAATGTAACTTAACAACCTTATGATTGTGGCTTTTTTTCATTATATTTTGTTATAACAATTGTAATTTTGTAATAATCATTGTAATAACCGTTCATTTTAAAATTATTACTCAACTGAAAATCCATGTTTGTTCTTAGTTTGAATATAAATATAATAACAAAAGCACAGAAAACAGATTATGCCAGTTTAAGTTCTGAGAGGACAGTTAAATTGATGTACTGGTCAGTGCACGTCTGTCAGGTTAGCGTATTTAATTATTTAATGTCATTGTTATCATGTATGTTGTTATATATTATTATATTATTTATAGATTATTTACGTGTAATTGGTGTATAAATTGCTTTATTATGTCACAAGAACCTATACCGAGACATCTCCATTGTCTTCAACAATGACGTTGATCATCCAAATATTCCTTGGGTTTTTCAAAATCACTTAATTAAATCACTTTATTAGATTATTGTCATCTTTTTTTATCATTATTATTATATCAGTTATTATTCTTTTAAAAAGTGCATGTATATCTTTTTATCAACACTCAACTTATTACCATAAAGGAAGCCCCATTTATAGGAATGTAAAGCCAAACAGAATATGAAGCAACCTTTACCGTAAAGGTTGAAAAGCAACCGTTGTGTGGTTTCTGCAACAACATTTGACGGTAACAAGAAGATAAACAGAAACATTAATATTAACTACAATATATCTTCATTGACGTTTGCACAAGGGTGTAAAAATAGACCTATTGCAGTAAGATGTGTGTTATTTGAAAAGAACTAACATCTATCCGTAAAAATCCAATTGAATCACAGCCTAATTAGTATTCATGAATATGCAAATGACGTTTGGTGCAAACTAGATATTTAACAAATAGATGCAACATAGACCTTCAATTGGAATCATAAAGTGACCTTTTATGTTCAAAACTAACAGAGATATGGCAGTTTTAGTGATTTACTGTTTTTTCGGTATTTTGGATGGTTGCCATGGAAACAGGTCTCTGAAAAATTCTTGCAAGAGCGATCGGCTCGCCAACATCATTTTTCTGACACTTCAATGTGTCCTTAAAGCTTATATGAGGTCAAACAAAATATAACAGAGCGATCACTTTTTTCTGAAAATATGTCTCTTGGCTCCCTGACTATAAAGACTATTTTTTAAAAAAATGCCTGGGCCAAAAATCCCTGAAAGAGGAAGTATCGATAAAATAGTTTTCGAATATACAGGTATTCAATATGATGAATGCGTTCATATTCATTCTAAAAACTATACATGAAAGTATTGTTCCTGCAAAGGTATGATTATCGCATTGTTCCTGCAATGGTATGATTGTTGCGTTTAATTCATTCTGAAAATCAAACATGAAAGTATTGTTCCTGCAAAGGTATGATTATCGCATTATCAGTAATAGTAACAGTGATAGCAGAACAGTTAATATATTGTTTTTTCAAAATCTCCTTTGCACTATTAGTATTAAGTCCTAAAATTGCTGTTTTCTGTCGTCGGTCACGTGACTGGTTCTCTACCAATCGGATTGCCGGAGAATTAAGCTGACATGATAATGGTAAATATATTATTTCCTATTCTACTTTAACCAATACATAAACTCTGAAAATATATATCCTAAAATTGCTCTTTTCTATCGTTGGTCACGTGACTGGTTCTCGACCAATCGGATTACCGGAGAATTAAGCTCACATGATAATGGTAAATATATTATTTCCTATTCTACTTTAACCAATAGATAAAATCTGAATATATTTTCTGCTGACACCAATATATACAAGTTGTTATCTATCCCCTTTCAAGCATACACATTATTTTAATTCTATATGCTACTTACTACAAGTTGTCCATTAAAGATCTTGTGTGGAAGTCGTACCGCAGTCTTTCTGTGTTTGACATAGCTGGAGGAAGGAACATATGTTCAAATATTTCTTTTCTGTTTTAACGAAGATTTTTATTAAGTAAACATGGCCATATGACCAAAAGTACAAATCAATAAAACACATTTTAGACATATTCTTTGACGTCATAAAGCTAAGCGCATAGGAAATTTTAGTGTCCAGGAAATATTGTTCAGTATTGGATAATATCCGACTTATATGATTTGGTGCGGAGGTGAATTAAATCATTAAGTCTGGGTACAACTTTCTAATTTAAATTTCAATATTAAAAGATTTATTCAAATTTGACAATTAACTGAAAACGAATCGTACCAAACGATTTTTTGTCAACGTTTTACATAATTTTTTGCATATTGATAAATAAAAAAAATTCTAGCGAGGCGATTAACTGAAACGAGTCGCACTAAATGATTTTTGTCAACGTTGTACATAAACTGTTGCGTAATAATATTTTTTCTGACACTGCTGTATTAAACAATGATCTTTAAAATGTTCAAAGATATCTCTTGGTCAAATATGTTCCTGTCTGTTCATCTTGATTCTATTAGGAACTACCGTATTTGACCTATCAAGTGCCCTAGACGGTTAAAAATTAGAAAGAGGGTGTGCTTATGAAAATGTCTTTATCATTCAGTCGAATGTAAACTTTGTTGTATATTCTCGATTTCATATATATTTTTAGCGATAAGTTACAAATACAATTACCGTGATTTAGGAAGAGGATTGAAATCAAGTCCTCAAACCAATTTTTATGTAAAATTGCATAGGCTTGTCCTGTAAGGTATGCCTGGCGAGGGGGCGATTAATGTTTGTTTTAGTTTAAAGCACCGTTAGGGGGCGCTTAAAGGGAGAGGGCGCCTATTACGTCGAATACGGTTTCAGTACCTACCCATCGCGTGTCATCAAGAACATTTTGTTCAGCATAAAGGAACAATCCACACAAGCTTCCATCGTCTTTTTATTCCGTATTGTGTGACCGTCGTTGTTTACAGAGAAGCGAAAACTTGTCTTTTCTCCGCATACGTATGCCTCAACTCCTGGAAATGTTAATAATCAGCAATATTCATCCTCAATGGCATACATAATATATATGTACAAATATCTATACAATAAGATACCAAGTGTTGTATACGACCTGTTAGAATAGATGAAACTAGTTCTTCTCTTTTTCACTTAAGGTATTATTTGACACTTTGCGCGAACAGTGAGTTTGATACAGACTGTTTATGCCATCTCGTTGTTGATGTGTGCGCTTTGAGCATGTCATGGTTGATTGAATGGAGCAATAGAAATCGTCTATTATTATCATGTTTATGTGTAGATTCACGCTTGCATCGTTTGCGTAGGTTGGAGACTTACCATTGCAAAGTTGAAAAAATGGCATTTTTCTTTAAGAAAAGAATATGTCCGAATTGCAAAATTTCATATAAACACAAAACGCAACATTAAACTCAAGAGCACCTATTTCAAAGAAATATATCACCTATATATTAAATTAGGAAATTTGTAATTCATTGCGTTAATAATTTTCTATAATGCACAAATCGAATGACACCCTCAAAGGGGCAAAGTGAGCAGGTGGGGAGCGCTTTGCCCCGAGTGATCTAAAATATTTCTTTATGGTCAACACATTATAGCGTCAGAGTTATTAATTAGTTTTCATAAGAAAATATCGTAAAATAGATTTGTAATTTTCATTCTATAATTGGCTTATATCTTTTTAAATTGATATTGCAAATGAAGTTTAAAATCAAATGATAGGATTTTGTTTCCTTTAGAAACACATATTTTCGTTAAATGTTTAACATTAGGTTGATAATTAAAATATATTTTGTTTTAACCCTATTCAATTAAGAAGATAGGTCGTATGGGCAAGTTAGAGAGGGATAAGATGTTTTTAAAATGTTAAATTTGTCTTTCAAACAAATCAAAATATTTAATTTTTTTATCTTTACTGGTTTCTGATAGTAAATGAGTTCAATTGTCAAGACTCTCACAGTTCTTAGATATTCATATATAGTATTCATGTAAGTTTTTGGATTAAAACTTCGAAAATATGGGTCCATGACATATAAAAACATATTTTGTCTTTCTTTGCATACTGAGCCTTAGTATTTATTATTTGTTTAGTTTTCATAGGGGTGCCTGTGAGTTGCATGGCACTTTTAAAAAACTTGTTTGTTTGGTAATTGCTTATTATAGGTGTTAGACATACCACATTTGTGTGTCTTTTCGCATGGGGCGCTTTGCCCCAAACTTCGGAGCAAAGTGCACCGCCTTTGTCGAAATACATTTTCGTTAATCTCTCTTTATGCAGGCATGGAAGGTTAAAAGCATTTGTCCTACAAAAGTTTATATAACGAGACATTGAGACATGCTGCAAGTTGCATTCTAAACATGTTAATATACCCAGAAAACACGCTTATATGTTAGGGGGCGCGCTTTGCCCTGGTCTCCTCTATAAGTTTACCTTTTCATTGCGGTGGGTGAGTTTGTAACTCAAAGTTTGTGAATTTTCTTTCAAAATTGCTCATGCACTGTATTATTGAGAATATGCAGATTTTATCTTTTTGCGGTATGGCCTAACACTTAATCAAACAAACTGCAGTAAATGTTCAAACAGTGCACTCACGCAGAGAAAGGACAGATATAGATTAACCAAACAGAAATCAATGAAACTGAACCAATGAGCATGGGACAAGTCATTCTCTCCCCACAGAGGCAACTCAGTCATACCTGAATTAGCCTCTGTTCTATTACGCCTAGATCCTGGGGTTCCGGCAGATTTCCCCCAGGCAAAACGTTGTAACTTGAGATATCTCCCTTATCTGCAGCCAATGAAAACACCTTTTGGATATCAACGACTTTGGGAATTCTCAACGGTCGTACAGTGACTTTCGAAAGTATCATGCCTTTAGGTTTATTTTTCACCAACAGTGTGAGAGGGGAAATATTTAAAAATAAGATATGGATAAAGTTTTTCATTAGAAACATACTGTTATATAATTGTGTAAATTGTTCTTTGTTTTATGATAAATTTTATTTTAATAATCTACCAAATAAAAACTAATGAGAAGGTAAAAAAGCAATGTTTTGTAGAAGGAAGAGTTATCTCCCTTAATGCCGAATCACCGGGAATAGCCGGGAGTAGCCGAGCTTTTGCGAATGACCCCTTTTGAAACGGCGTCGCTGATTGCACAACTAACTTCGATTGCCTCCAATCAGATTTCTACTTTTCTGTCCCGTGTATTAGCCGTAATAGAACAGAGGCTAATTCAGGTATGACTGAGTTGCCTCTGTGGGGAGAGAATGGGGACAAGTGCAATTGAACCAATCATGGTTGATTGAGTATATTCTCAACGGGTCAAAAAAAAGTAATAATTCAATGCTGAACAAGTCAACCAATTAATGAAAGGAAAAATTATATGCATTGCATTGTTTTGTTTAGTACATGCAATATCGCGGTTCTGTCATAGATTATTCAGTTATCATTACGATTATATTATTTTATTATGATTTATGTCATTTACATTCAAATGAAAGCAAACCCAAATAAGATAAACATCACGAAATGGATATTTCTTCCATTAGTCTTTCTCAATGAATTGATAGAGTTCTTAACTTATGTACATGGTTTTCAATCAATCAACCTCTAATGTTAACGTCGTTTAAATTAAAATGGTCTCCATTAATTCCCTTTTAAAATATGACATCATTTCTTACGACTACGGATTTTGATGTTTTACTATTTGGATGTACAATGCATTTAAACCCTTGAAAGTAAAGACAGATAAACATAACTTAAATTATAAATTGATATTTTATATCATAACATGCAAAAATGTTCATTTATGGTAACCGTTTATTCTTTTAGTGAGTAAAATTCTAACCTCTGAGATCCACGGCAAAGCCAAGCACGTTATTACTTCTCAAAAGAGGAAAGGACCTCCTATGGTTTCCGGTATACTTTACTGACAGGATTTGTGGAGAAAACACGTTATCGATCCAAAATACTCTCCTGGGTTGTAAAAGATTAAATACAGATTATAAGAAAATACAAAATGATCAGTTATTAATTAATATCTCAATCTAATGACCAAATAAATTAATTGTTTCATATCAAAACATGAGATACAAGTGAAAATGCAAACATTTATCTCCTATTAAATTAAAGAAGGTCTTTGGATTTTGATGCACTGACATGCACCAATTTAAGTTAATATGAATACTGCACATATGGTGCATTATTCTTGACATATTAACGATCCAGGCTTGTGAGAATACATGTTAAAGAAGAATAATAAATATTTGCATATACATATAAACTTAACCAAGCCATTGAATGCATATGCATAATGAAGTTATTTAATGAAAGAAACCCACACTTGTAGTCATGAATTTCACTCGAAGTTTTGCTTTCTGAACATTTTGTTATTGTCATGAAGATATACAGTCTACAAGCAAAAACGTTCTCTTAATTGTAACAATGATATATATAATGATAATAACGTTCTGTGCTTTTACAGCTCCATATGTACTCACTTTGCTAACAATGCAACCTCTAAAAGCCTCGCGTTCTTTACTTGTGCTATTACAATACCCATATTGGCCATGGGTTTTCCATATTCTTCCCTTTTGATGAATTCTCTTGTCAAAAGGAATACGAAGTTTCGGTGTGCGTCATACCTTACTGCAAGAATCCCTGGAATAGAACATTTCGTTTAGGAAGGACACAATATTGCCCCGAGAGGAATTGAATTGTAAATGGTAGAAAGAAAAAAACTAAAGAAATGAGTGATTTCCTTACAGTCTTGATGTAAGCTCAACTGTAAACCCTTCAATATTAATGCAAGCTCAACTGTAAACCCTTCAATATTAATGTAAGCTCAACTGTAAACCCTTCAATATTAATGTAAGCTCAACTGTAAACCCTTCAATATTAATGTAAGCTCAACTGTAAACTCTTCAATATAAATGTAAGCTCAACTGTAAACCCTTCAATATGAATGTAAGCTCAACTGAAAACCCTTCAATATAAATGTAAGCTCAACTGTAAACTCTTCAATATAAATGTAAGCTCAACTGTAAACCCTTCAATATAAATGTAAGCTCAACTGTAAATCCTTCAATATAAATGTAAGCTCAACTGTAAACCCTTCAATATAAATGTAAACTCAACTAGTTGATTTATAAAGTTACATACATGCCTCTTCAATAAAGATGAGCATCTTATCAACTAGAAAATAATCTAATAAAATGTCTTCATATATCATATACGATTAAGGACCCCTCAGGGATAAAAATATACGATACGATTAAGGAGGGACAAAAAGCCTAGCCTTGCCTAGGGCCTATTCTTTTGGTAACCGGCGATGACTTTTTATACCAGAAACCACGAAATTGACTGAATTTGATCACATGTATCATCTTTGTATCATATTGGTTTAAATTCATTTACACTTTAAGTAGTGTCCTAAAATCTTAAAAATAGGATTTATCATCACTGTGACGTAATCATCTCTATGACGTCGTGGCATTGCAATGTTTACATATAGGTGGCTGTCATTGCATAGTTTGCACAATCTAGTGAATCCAAATTGATAATTGCGAAAGGATACAGCTTAATCACACACAAGAGATATCTTCTGTGGAACAAAACAAATATCATTTGATACCATGTCAATAGTCTGTTATCCCGACCCTCAAGCAAAAATATTAAATTGATGACCAACCCAGTCTAGAAAAGTATAGCAAGTCTAGATCAATCAGCCCTCTGAAGTTAAAGCTTCTTCTGGGCTCCATTTTGTTATAATACTTAATAAAAACATTGTCAATATTGAACAAAATACTTCTGTTAGTCTACCATGTGAAGTGTATTTTTGGTAAATTAACAATTGTAATAAGAGTTTAAATCGTATATCAACAACAATACATAAAAACAATGGACTCACCAGAATTTTTTCGAAATTGTTCTTGATTTTTTCCGAAAAGTGATATTTCGGTCATCCCCGTTTTGCAAGACATTGTCAAAAATTTTATTGTCCTAATCCTGTTTATTTCAATGTCGAGAACATCTTTGAAATGACCGATATCTGCCCATTTTCCTTTGTTGTAGTCATAAAGATAAACCCAGTGGTTCCTATAGTCTGCAACAACTAGGAAGTAACGCAGACTTTTCGGCGAATATGTTCTTGAATTTCTATCTGTTGAAAGAGAAAGAACTCATATAGCAATTAAAATAGTTCTTGACTTTTTAGAGTATCTTAAAGACAACGATCACTCCTTTAAAGTTCATCAAGTAGGTTGTTCTCATATATATTTTATTACAACTGGATTGAGGGTAAAACATGCAATAAAACAACATTTAAGAACTCGAACGAATGTTTTGTGAGAAATATACGTTTCAAATACGCGAAGGAAGTAAACTCTTGTCATCTATTTCAGCCCAAAGTTCAGTTAGGAACAATGCGCTGACTTCACAAGTTAACAATTTTGATTCGATATCGATTTATAAGATAATAACAGACAAAAGGGAATCAATGAAGTGTCAGTGGAGGAAATCAATGTCATTGCCGTGAGATTAAAAAATATTTGAGAGATTGAGCGCTGATGTGTACCTGAATTGAAAAGGTCTTGAATGTGACAGTCTGGTCTTGGTGTCACTGTTTATGGTGTACCTCACTAGGTCCCGTACATAAGTTTCCAATTTACTCTTTGAATCACCTATCACCTTGGCAACTTGGCCCAGTGATATTCATATTGACATGATATTGCCTCTGACTCGCAGTCATTCCCACATGATACTGGTTCTGGCTTATATGCACACTCACATGATACTTGTTCTGGCCTATATGCACACTCACATGATACTGGTTCTGGCTTATATGCACACTCACATGATACTGGTTCTGGCCTATATGCACACTCACATGATACTGGTTCTGGCTTATATGCACACTCACATGATACTGGTTCTGGTTTATATGCACACTCACATGATACTGGTTCTGGCTTATATGCACACTCACATGATATTGGTTCTGGCTTATTTTTACACTGACATGATATTGGTTCTGACCTATATGCACACTCATATGATACTGGTTCTGGCCTATATGCACACTCACATGATACTGGTTCTGGCTTATATGCACACTCACATGATATTGGTTCTGGCTTATTTGCACACTCACATGATATTGGTTCTGACCTATATGCACACTCACATGATACTGGTTCTGGTTTATATGTACACTCACATGATACTGGTTCTGGCTTATATGCACACTCACATGATATTGCCTCCGACTCGCAGTCATTCCCACATGATACTGGTTTTGGCTTATATGCACACTCACATGATACTAGTTCTGGCTTCAATGCACACTCACATGATACTGGTTCTGGTTTATATGCACACTCCGATGAT
The DNA here is from genome assembly GCA_916613615.1 of Steromphala cineraria. NCBI lineage: Eukaryota > Metazoa > Mollusca > Gastropoda > Trochida > Trochidae > Steromphala > Steromphala cineraria. The sequence continues at coordinate 26,951,338 of OU744736.1, read as the reverse complement.
ATTGGTTCTGACCTATATGCACGCTCATATGATACTGGTTCTGGCTTATATGCACACTCACATGATACTGGTTCTGGCTTATATGCACACTCACATGATATTGGTTCTGGCATATTTGCACACTCACATGATATTGGTTCTGACCTATATGCACACTCACATGATACTGGTTCTGGTTTATATGTACACTCACATGATACTGGTTCTGGCTTATATGCACACTCACATGATATTGCCTCCGACTCGCAGTCATTCCCACATGATACTGGTTTTGGCTTATATGCACACTCACATGATATTGGTTCTGGCTTATTTGCACACTCACATGATATTGGTTCTGACCTATATGCACACTCACATGATACTGGTTCTGGCTCATATGCACACTCACATGATACTGGTTCTGGCTTATATGCACACTCACATGATACTGGTTCTGGCTCATATGCACACTCACATGATACTGGTTCTGGCTTATATGCACACTCAAATGATACTGGTTCTGGTTTATATGCACACTCACATGATACTGGTTCTGGTTTATATGCACACTCACATGATACTGGTTCTGGTTTGTATGCACACTCACATGATACTGGTTCTGGCTTATATGCACACTCACATGATATTGGTTCTGGCTTATTTGCACACTCACATGATATTGGTTCTGACTTATATGCACACTCACATGATACTGGTTTTGGCTTATATGCACACTCACATGATATTGGTTCTGGCTTATTTGCACACTCACATGATATTGGTTCTGACCTATATGCACACTCACATGATACTGGTTCTGGCTTATATGCACACTCACATGATACTGGTTCTGGCTTATATGCACACTCACATGATATTGGTCCTGGCTTATTTGCACACTCACATGATATTGGTTCTGACCTATATGCACACTCACATGATACTGGTTCTGGTTTATATGCACACTCACATGATACTGGTTCTGGCTTATATGCACTCACATGATATTGCCTCCGACTCGCAGTCATTCCCACATGATACTGGTTCTGGCTTATATGCACACTCACATGATATTGGTTCTGGCTTATTTGCACACTCACATGATATTGGTTCTGACCTATATGCACACTCACATGATACTGGTTCTGGCTCATATGCACACTCACATGATACTGGTTCTGGCTTATATGCACACTCACATGATACTAGTTCTGGCTTATATGCACACTCAAATGATACTGGTTCTGGTTTATATGCACACTCACATGATACTGGTTCTGGCTTATTTACACACTCAAATGATACTGGTTTTGGCTTATATGCACTCACATGATATTGCCTCCGACTCGCAGTCATTCCCACATGATACTGGTTCTGGCTTATATGCACACTCACATGATATTGGTTCTGGCTTATTTGCACACTCACATGATATTGGTTCTGACCTATATGCACACTCACATGATACTGGTTCTGGCTCATATGCACACTCAAATGATACTGGTTCTGGCTTATATGCACACTCACATGATACTGGTTCTGGTTTATATGCACACTCACATGATACTAGTTCTGGCTTATATGCACACTCAAATGATACTTGTTCTGACCTATATGCACACTCACATGATACTGGTTCTGGCTTATATGCACACTCAAATGATACTGGTTCTGGTTTATATGCACACTCACATGATATTGCTTCTGACTCTCAGTCATTCCCCCATGATACTGGTTCTGGCTTATATGCACACTCACATGATATTGGTTCTGACCTATATGCACACTCACATGATACTGGTTCTGGCTTATATGCACACTCACAAGATATTGGGTCTGGCTTATTTGCACACTCACATGATATTGGTTCTGGCTTATATGCACACTCACATGATACTGGTTCTGACCTATATGCACACTCACATGATACTGGTTCTGGCTTATATGCACACTCACATGATACTGGTTCTGGCTTATATGCAAACTCACATGATATTGGTTCTGGTTTATATGCACACTCACATGGTACTGGTTCTGGTTTATATGCACACTCACATGATATTGGTTCTGGCTTATATGCACACTCACATGATATTGGTTCTGGTTTATATGCACACTCACATGATATTGGTTCTGGCTTATATGCACACTCACATGATATTGCCTCTAGCTCTTATTCAAACCCACATGATATTGCCTCTGACTCTTATTCATACCCACATGATATTGCTTCTGGCTTCTATTCATACCCACATGATATTGCCTCTAACTCTTACTCATACCCACATGATACTGCCCCTAGCTCTTATTCATACCCACATGATATTGCCTCTAGCTCTTATTCATACTCACATGATATTGCCTCTAGCTCTTATTCAAACCCACATGATATTGCCTCTGGCTCTTATTCATACCCACATGATATTGCCTCTAGCTCTTATTCAAACCCACATGATATTGCCTCTAGCTTTTATTCAAACCCACATGATATTGCCTCTAGCTCTTATTCAAACCCACATGATATTGCCTCTGACTCTTATTCATACCCACATGATATTGCCTCTGGCTTCGATTCATACCCACATGATATTGCCTCTAGCTCTTATTCAAACCAACATGATATTGCCTCTGACTCTTATTCATACCCACATGATATTGCCTCTGGCTTCGATTCATACCCACATGATTTTGCCTCTAGCTCTTATTCAAACCAACATGATATTGCCTCTGACTCTTATTCATACCCACACGATATAGCCTCTGGCTTCGGTTCATACCCACATGATATTGCCTCTGACTTCTATTTATACCCACATGATTTTGCCTCTAGCTCTTATTCAAACCAACATGATATTGCCTCTGACTCTTATTCATACCCACATGATATTGCCTCTGGCTTCGATTCATACCCACATGATATTGCCTCTGACTTCTATTTATACCCACATGATATTGCCTCTGACTTCTATTTATACCCACATGATTTTGCCTCTAGCTCTTATTCAAACCAACATGATATTGCCTCTGACTCTTATTCATACCCACATGATATTGCCTCTGGCTTCGATTCATACCCACATGATATTGCCTCTAGCTCTTATTCATACCCACATGATATTGCCTCTATCTTCTATTCAAACCCATATAATATTGCCTCTGACGCTTATTCATACCCACATGACATTTCTTCTGGTTTCTATTCATACCCACATAATATTGCCTCTGGCTCTTAATCATACCCAAATGGTTTTACTTATCACTCTTATTCATACTCACATGCTTTTCTCTTGATTATAATCATACCATCAATATATTGCATCAATTAATATGCTGCCTCAAAGCGCTTCCGCGGCAGGTATTCACATCAATTTCATAAATAACTGTCACCTCTCTAATAAATCGATACGGATAGGCATAGGTTTAAACCCCATCTTGAATGCCTTATGTGGAACATATTTGTGATTAAACAATGCGTTAAGCTGCTATCGCCTCATACATGTCCACTTCAACCTTAGCTGTGCTTAAGTTCCCTTATTTTTGTTGGTAGTACATGTATATACACTGGTCAAAAAAAAGAAACGCATTTAAGAAAAATTAATGTTTATTTATATGTTTTATGAATTGAGTTTACACAATAAATAACGAATGTTCACCACGAGTTCGCACATATATTTCTCCCACCGCATTCAGTCATTTTCGGCTCTTGCTGATGTCTACGGATGTGACGTTACTTCCATTAAGACAGTACCTTATATTGCCAACTAGGGCATTATTCACTGCTCTGCATCGCCTGGGCATGGATTGGATAACACGTCGAAACAGGCGTTGTGGGAGCCTTCCCCACTTATCCTGCAATCCGAAACTCAGCTGAAGCGTTTATGGTTGAGGCTGTCGACGTCCTAGATGTCTGTCAAGGAGATCCCAAAAATGCTCGATCGGGTTGAACTCCGGTGATTCAGGTTTAAATGGCTGGAAACAGGTGACGTTATAGGATATACTTGTACTTGTATCAGATTTGTTCTGCCTTTCCTGCCCAAACCATGACACTTCCTCCGCCGAATCTGTCGAGTGAAAGAATGCAACGTTGATTGTAGCGTTCATTTCTCCGTCGTTAGACGCGCATCCTTCCATCATGGTGATACGGCATGAACCTTGACTCATAGCTGAATCACATTTTCCTTCAGTGTACTAGGGTCTATGGTCCGGCGTTTCTTCACCAACTTACAGCTGCGTACCTTTGTTCAAGTTTGTTCACTTGCTTGTGTATCATAGTGCAAATATCATGTAAATTGGGTTTCATTTTGACGTCAATAAAATAACTCCAGGAGCACCTACAAGCGACAACTAATTACCCATTAGTAAAATAATCATACCCAAACCATATTTCGGGATCGTCTTGTTATTGGTACTAAATTTAGATATTTCGCATGATGAAATAGACAGATGGGGTCATATTTGTGAAATTTAGTTTTTCTTAAATTTCAATTTAGATATTCCATATAAACATTTAAGAAAGAAATCAGTACAATTACATTGCAGAAATACAAAGGAACAAATATGAATTAGGTCTAAAGCTATTGATCACTAATGAAGGATTTTGTAACGAAAAATACAAAATAGTGTTTTCGAAATTTTGACCCCTGGTCATTTCAATTCCCTGCCAAATGAGTTACGGTTATCTTTATGGCATGACATACGAATATGTTAACGCAAACTAAACGTTAACTTATGTACTCAAATTTCATCATTATCCGTTTCGTTTTCGCAAAGCTAGGATGCCCAAAAGACATTCCGATTACATGATATTTTCACTAAAAACGCAGGTAAGTGAACAAACTTAAGATACGCAGCTGTAGACGTGAACTACGATGGTGAAGTACGAAAATGGGTGCTGTATATGGCCTCATTGTCGGTAGCCCATGCTGTCATAGTCGTTTCCGTATGTTTTGTGCTTATATTCTACAAGCCCAGAAACTTTGTTTGCTGTGTATGTTGCACAAACTGTCCAGTGGGAAGATGACACACCTGAATGAAGCGGTTGTGCGCTGGAGATTTCATCCTTGGTCACACTGATTTTGGTAGATCTTTCGTTGAGTTGTGGAGTCGGTAGCAATGCCAAAGACGAGAAATAATACCCTGGCTATTTTTGGACACTGATGACTGACTTTCCAGACGTCCAATAGCTCTATATGTACATTATTAATTTAGTCTCGGCATCTTGTAGGTGGCGTATACGGATATTCACATAGTGATTCGCAATGGCACGACAACATTTGTATACCCACTGATATTGACTTTGAATACCCACATTTGCACGTGCAACTTACTTACAATTTTTTCTCAATGCCCGTTTTTCAATTGGAAATTTAAGGTGTGGTATATTGGCAACAATTCTTCAAATGTTATGTTTGAGCCCAAATAGTTGTAAGACTCCATTCAAAATTAACAATGACAACTATTTTGAATTTAACCGCTACTTTTAAATATAATTGAGATTGAAATCAGATTTTAGTTATGCCTTTCTTTTTGGGTCTGTATATTGTTACAGTCAATATCTAAAACAAAAGGTAACAACACTAAACCCTCACCTGTATTGGAAGCGCCCGTTCTCCTCAGCGACCCAGAGACATATGGTATACCAAACTGTCTGTGCAAAACTTTCGGACTCTTGGGTAAGATGTTCTTGTTCATTTTTTTCAAATTTGGCTGCAGTGAAAATATTAATGATAACAGGGACAAGGACAATAACGCTTAAAGGGACCTTTCGAGCGGGGTGTTTTATGTGCAAACAAAATTCAGGAGGACTTTCCTGGTTACATATATGATTTTTACATGTTAATTTCAAAACTAATTTCAAATATGTTTGTGAAGTTAGCATTTCAGTTGTTCCAGATTTAACAATTTGACAAAGAATAAAGTGTATCGTTCAAAAAATAAAAACATCGTGAAATGAAGCCAATCATCGAAACTACGATCGTGGAATGCATTACTATAACAAATTGCTGTCGTAACTGATAACTTTTTTTATGAATTATTTGTAAATATGCTCATCTTAAATCTTAATTTTGTAAATGAATAAGCATAATACAGCACATTTGTTTTCTCGCAATGCTAACATTTCAAGATGGCGGATGAAAGCCGATCGATTGGTGCCTTTAAGTGTCACTTTTAAATCTACTCAAGCATATCAGAGTACGACACGGTAATGTTTATCTAGAATCGATTAACAATACATTATCATACGTGCATGCGTTCGGGATGAAATTAAGCTATTGAGAATATAAATACATCACTCTTTAGAGAAATCTTTCGTCGAAATTTTGTTATCACATTTACATTTTTTATCAACAATAACATACTTATTTGGTATCAACTTTGGCAGCAACGACTACCTAGTTCGGAGAAAAAGGAAATAAAATCTAGTCGTGCGCGACAAAAAAGGTTTTCAAGCGTATATTTAGAAACTAGAAGTTGTGAGATGGCCACACTTGATTCGCCTTTATGTCGGCTGCCGTTTCGGTAATTTTGGTAAATTATCTCCTTTTTAATGAATATGGTCTGTTTTTCCCTAGGTTGGTCGCAAAAGTTTGCAAAATAGTACAACGAAAACAGTAAAATTACTTTTTAAAATATTGAACTCTGATAATAATGTATCTTTAATAACAATAAGCGAAGCGACGCTTGCCGTGTTATGCCCTGCTAAGCTATGTTTTTTGGCCCTAAACAATCCTAACATCATCAAGGTTTAATCTTACTTGAATACCATAAATACTTTTAAGGTTTAATAATGCCAAGCATAATCCAAGTTTAAGTTTATATCCAACTTAAATACCGTAAGATTGATAAATAACCGTTAGGACTTATCCATACGGTAACATCAGAGAACAAGAAAAGCCTTTAAAAAGGCAAGCTTTGGGGCACCCGGTTATGTATCACTATATAGAACCAGGAGATTTAGGTTAGGGAGGACGGGGACGGGGACGGGGTCTTTTACTTGAATGAATTGTTCAAATCGGAGACGCATATTTTTTGCTCTTTGTTGTGATAGTTATCAGTACACTATGTACATAGTACAACATCTCGTTCGTTCCGCTTAAATTCCACCCAATGATAGATACGTTTCCTATCTCAATTATGATATAAATTGTTATGATATAAAATTTCTAAACATTAATATGGCAATTCAAATCTATGTTGCTTTAAGTTTAAAAGATAGCTGACGGTGAGTTTAATGCAAGAGTCAGTGATTAATTAATAGAGAAATTGTTGCGCTAGTAAACTTTTCGGGATACATTGTTTTCCAATACCCGCAAATTTAGTTTAAACCGGACGAATTTCCCATTGACTTTCAGGTTAATTACATGTTGCAAGAATAATTTTCCTTAAGTGAGTGTTGATCGTATTACAGCCGAAAGTTGCTAAAATTTTTAGAAAAGATCTCAGCTACAAGATCATTATTTTCATTATATTATAGGATGACATTAAAGAATATATAGAGAATCTCACCCATGTGTCTTCTGATATCAAATATATCAACACAAGTTGATAAAAGTAACAAATATCCGAGGCTTGTTTTTCTTTTTTGGCAATGGGATAATTTTGATGTTTTCCAAAGAGTGGGAACATGATGGAAACTTAATGATAGTTGACAAAACGTTTGGAAAATATCAGCCAGTTGCTACTTGCACTCTGCACTCTTTTAGAACTACACCTAGCAAATTATCAGGTCCACAGGCTTTATGTGAATTTATCTTAGCAAAAGACGTTAACACATCATCTTCAGAAATATCTAACACCTCACATGGTGGGAGTGATTCAAGTACAATGTTTCTTTCTTCTGAAAAATTACAACTTTCAAAGCGATATCTCCTGTGAAACACAGTTTTGGGTGATAATTTATCATATTTTAGACCCTGTCGAAAGTGTCGATACTTTCTTCGAAAGACACCTTTAATCGTAAACATATCACCCATAACGTTATGTTTTGAAATTGCATTGAGTGAACGATCAGTCATTGACAAGGCGGGACATTTAGCGTTAGCGTAAAATTGAAGGAACCGAATTCCTAGTTGATACAAAAATGGAATGTCGTTTCCGAATGTGGAATGCAAAAAAATACACCGAATAACTACAAAACAGCTCACATGCACATGCAAAATTGATATTTTTTAAGGGTGTAAACGCTCATCCATATATTTTTGAAAATTTACGATATATTTTACATCATAACATTATTATAATAATCAGTTTCCGAATTAAAGCTTGCCAATTATTTCGTACCACCCACATGGTCACGTGGGTATAAATATGCAACAGCTCTGTCCATTGGTCGTCGAAATACCAGAATATGCTTAAGACAAATATCATTGGCTGAAACTTCTCTTTGAAGTTTCCAAGAGTATTATAGAGAGAACCTTCTGCCATTAGTTTTCAATATCAAATGTTACATAACTTTGGGGTCTCTGGACCCCAAAGCAATAACCAACGAGGTACGAGTTGTTACGAGAAATCTGCCCGAGTTCAAATAATGTTCACAGTCGATAGCATTGGCGAGGTGGTTATTCTATATAATAATGTTCTTTCATTCAATGTGTTCAGGATTTATTTTAGGTAACTTCATCACAAATATTAATACAAAGGTTTCTTAAATAGAAATAGAAATAGAAATTCACCGTGCTGCCCCTACCTTAGTCTTACGAACAGTACACAATAAACATAAATGTGATCAAACAGTATTCTATATAATATAATGTTCTTTCATTAAATGTGTTATGGATTTATTTTAGGTAACTTCATCACAATTATTAATAGAAAAGGTTTCTTAAATAGAAATTCACCGTGCTGCCCTCACCTTAGTCTTACGAACAATACACAATAAACATAAATGTGATCAAACAGTATTCTATATAATATAATGTTCTTTCATTCAATGTGTTAAGGATTTATTTTAGGTAACTTCATCAAATTATTAATACAAAATATATTAAATGTGTTATTATTAATATAAATGTGATCAAACAGCGGTGGCACTAAGTATAGCCAAGTATAATAAGACCGTAGTTAGATTGATTCTCATGTCATTTGAAAAATTTGTTGTCAAAGCAAAGTTAGTACAAAGAAAGCTATTTAAAAACTATTGCTGATCAGTATGGTATGGTAATGTTTTAAAAACTAATTAACAACGCAGATCATGACGTATTTTACATTCAAATAGAACATAAAATAACAAAATTATCATTTCAAATATATCTAAATCTTTGATGTCTTGGAAGACCATAAAATCTACTAGTATTCATAAATATTGTAAATGGACCTATTCTCAACAGTGCACTGAATCAACATATTCCATGCCTCTCTAGATTTCAAAAAGGTTAATATCGTCCTCTAATGAAAACATTTTTGATACATGAATAGACATCATGAACATTTAAACATTTCAGAAAATTACCAACCCATTCTGCTTCCCAAACAAACCACAAACCAATTAATTAAACAAAGTATTTCGAATCAAATTTATCTAGATAATGTAAGCATAGCAGAAACTTACATTTTTTCTTTTAGAGAAGTAATCCGAGTGCGTGATAATAATTAAAGGATTGTGGGTTCGATTGCTGCTTTGAAATGGCATAATCATCGATAGTATTCCATAGAATGTTAATGAAAAGCGTTAAAATAAAATCCTGATGTTTACGTTTCAAGTGAAATATCCATAAATTAAAAATAATCATTATTGGTAGATAATAACAATCCTACCTGGTGTTTACGTTTCAACTGAGCCATCTTGAAATTGAAAAGAATCATTTGTACAAATGTGTGTCTTCCTTTCTTCGAATTTAAAATCTGGAAATAATGAACTGGTTTGTCAAAAGACAACTTTTCAATAGTTTTCAACAAGCACTGGAGTGTTGACTTGTTTACACAGACCACCAGCGATTTATGGGACGAGTGTCCGAAATCCATACGCTTAAATTGTAGAAATCGTAGACTGCAGGATGTAGAGGCAAGGCAAAAGAAAGTCGACAAAAACGAAACATGATTAATCTGCATTGTCGTAACACTTGTTTCTCAACAGCGTCACTTTCAATCCGAAAACCAAATTTCTTAGAGGTCTGAAGTATGAAAATTTTTCCTAATTTTTAGTAACGAACATGCTCAAAGGCAACATTTTAATAATTGAATACTGATATGCAATTTTAAATCGCAGTCAATTCGATCAGCCTGTTCATTTCATATGCAGATATTGTTCCACCCTTTTATATATTTGATCCAATTTTAAGTAAGCAGAATTTGATTTTATTACTCCAAATCTAGATAATTTTCAGGGGAAAGCACTATAAAGTTTGACATTTGACTGGATATCGCAGCATCAAATGAGCTCTTGTATATATCATCTCTTACTGAGGATAAAGAAATATTCGTAAATGATGTCTAAAAGCCAATTTGAACATTTATTTAATCATTTCCAATTTTGCAAAGAGACACAATTATAAGACAATTATGAAAGATTAAAATGTAATATAAATTGCTAGCATTATATTAATCATATTTTATTTGTTTAACTTAAGACGTTATGTTATTTATTACCAATTAATAATGATTAAGTGTCCTAACTCATTTATTTGTAAGTGCTTTGAATCACTGGTTAGAAATATTTATGGGCTTTCGCCTATTGTTTGGAAGTATCTTGTTTCCCGTGATAACATCATATCCTTAAAGGGTTTTACTTTGCGAAGTTAAGAATTCATATTCAAATGCAAGACACTATTTGCAAAGTTGGAAGTAAGAAAGAAATAACGCTTCTACTTCATGATATTCCCTTTTTAAGTTTAACTAAATAACTAAATGCGCAAGCGCATCTCAGGCCCCCCTAACGCACGGAAATAAAAATGTCCAAAAGTTTTGGAAATAATCTCCTCCTGTTTTGTACAAAAAACAACAAAAACAGAAAAAATCTCCTCTACTAAGGAAAAAATGCGTCAAATTTACATGCACGAGCGTTAATTTCGGCAGCGATAATGTCAATTGCAGTGGCGATACCTGCCGTTACGGTCGCAAAAAGCGGCCTTTAGGGAAATATAACGGCGCGGTACGGCTACTGATCCGGTTTTCTTGGTGACTAATCGGCGTAAATGGAGGCAAACTGTTCTTTCCGGTTCATTCACGGCGGAAAACATTGCTGAGATTGCGACTATTTATCCGTTTTATCAGCTACAAAAATTATCTTTATTTAATTTAATGATTGCGTTGATCAAGAACAATCATTAGCTTTCAAAGAAGTTTACCTTTTATTCTCGAATTGTAGTAGCGTTAGGAGGGGTTTCTTAGAAAGAGACCACAAAGCCACTGGGGGTGTTTCCGACCATAGACTTTATTACATAAAGTATGCAAGGTTACAGCCTTTGCTAAATTGAAACACATCCTGACCACCTTGGTCTCGATCCTTATGAAATAAGACACAAATGACCACATATCACATGGTGAAAGTGACTGACCAGTCCAACTTCCAATATTGCCAAGGAGAAACTTATTGAATTAACCTTATAAAGCCTATGTTACGCTTGGATGAATAATTGAACTACCATGAGAAACTTAAGCAAGGATTAATTTGAAGGTTAGAGAGCTATGGTATAATATAAAAGCTTTAGATATAAAATAATGATTTAAAATGGTTAGTTTTGCTTAGTTTAATGAGAATGTAATTCTCATCAAAAGATCACAAACAAATATATACAATTCACATGTTTATTAATAAAATTATATACAATGCAAATTATTGACTCTGCCACATACTTCCCCCTCCACACAAATGATGTCCTCATCATTTGCCGGAGTAAAGTATGTTGCCAATAATCTGAGACATGGCACCACCAACTTGTTCAAACACACCGGCTGACACAAGCTGCTCAATGAGTCTGGATCTCTCATCCCAGTCTGGAGATGCCGTCTGGCTCATGACATACTCTCCTGAGCGCTGCCATTCCGGTGGTCTCCTTTCTCGCCGTGATGTCCTTGGTGGTGGCTTTGGCGTCGGTCGGACTGGAGGTGGAGCAGGAGCTATAGCTTCTCCTTGCAGGTCCTCTTGATTCATCAGCTCTGGCTCTGGATCTGGTTCAGGCTCTGGCTCAACTGAATCCTCTTCCAGCACTTCTTCCTTCACAGAAACATCATCTGTGCCAGATCCTTCGTTAGATCCTGGCCGTCACCATCAGCTGATGCACTGCTTGCCTCCTCAGTTTTCAGGTCGTCACCCTCTGACTGAGAGACGGAATCCTCTTCCACAGTTCCGGCGCTGACGACTGTGGAGTCATCAGGCTCTGTAGGAAGCTCCACTAGAAGGCTGGATATGGACACTATGTCATCCTCCTCCGACACACTCGTCTCCGTTGCAATGGTCTTTGCCTTTCTCTGTCTCGGTCGGGGCTTAGGTGGTACAGCCTGGGTCTTCTGAGGATCAGCTGGCAAAGATCCGATGGGCAGGAGAAGGTTCCAATGAAGGGTCCTAGACCTTCCATCCCCGTGCTCTTTCTTCACAACAAACACCGGGATGTTGGTGTTTGGCTGAGAAACAACCACGTACGGATCCTCCTCCCACTTGTCAGAAAGTTTGTGCTTCCCATCAAAAGCTAAGATCTTTACCAGGACTCGCTCTCCAGGCTGTACCGTAGCTCCTCTGGCCTTGACATCATAGCCTGCCTTCTGCTGTTCCTGGGAATTCTTGGATGCTCTTGTAGCGATCTTGTAGGACTCTTCCAGTCTTGTCTGTAAGGCCTGATCATATGATGTCAAACTGTTCTGTCCTCTATTTAACTCAATTCCAAAGGCTAGATCAAGTGGAAGTCTTGGTTCTCGTCCAAACATGAGAAAGATTGGGGAGTAGCCCGTTGATTCATGTCTGGTGGCGTTGTATGCATGGACGAGTGGTGCAACAAATGACTTCCAATCCTGCTTCTGTTCTGGCTTGAGTGTTCCTAACATGTTGAGCAGGGTTCGGTTGAAACGCTCTGTCATTCCGTTTCCCATAGGGTGGTAAGGAGTAGTTCTTGATTGTGATATTCCGAGCGTGGTGCAGAGTTCTTTGATCATCTTGCTCATGAAATTTGCTCCTTGGTCACTGTGTATCCTCATAGGCATCCCATAGTGCATCACAAAGTTCTTGTAAAAGGCTTCGGCTGTGGTCTTGGCTGTTGTGTTCTTGGTAGGAACTGCCAAGCATACCTCGTAAAGTGGTCTGTGATGACTAGGATGTGCTGGAATCCTCCCTTGGAAGTCTCTAATGTCAGGAAGTCCATGCAGACTAACTCCAAAGGCTGTGAGCTCTGATGTTTGTTGGTGTCTTTCTCCTCAAGCATCTGTTGCATGACTTGATCCAGTCCTCTGTGTCCGCTTGCATTCCTGGCCAGTAAAACCGATCTCGGAGCAATGAAAGAGTCCTGTCACTTCCTGGGTGTCCAAAGTCGTTGTGCAGGCCTTTCAGTGCATCCTCGATGTATCTGGATGGGAGTACCAGCTGGACTTTTGGCTCTCCATCCACATTGATTCTCCGGTGTAATATTCCTCTATCCAAGATGAGCGAGTTGAAAGAGCGGAACAGTGAGGTATTAGCTGTAGTACTTGGGAATTCTTGTCTCTGTGGTTTCCTCTTCATCCTTACAGCTTGTATCCATGGTTGTAGAGTAGAGTCTTCAGCCTGAGCCATGCGCCAATCTCTATCAGTCATCCCCTTGAGATCATGTGACACTGTGGACAAGTCTGTATCAACTGATGTTGCTGAGAGGCAGAGGGATTCCACATATAAGGCTGGGCATGAACTACTCCACAGATTGCCTTGACTGAATCCATAGAAAGCTGTTCAGATGAGAGTTTCTGGTACTCTGGAAGCCTTGACAAGGTATCAGCATCAGTGTTTCTTAATCCTGGCCTGTAAAAGATGTCGAAATCGTAAGCTCCTAGTGCGGCGAGCCATCTGTGGCCTGTGGCATCCAACTTGGCACTTGTGAGGACATATGTAAGCGGGTTGTTATCAGTTAATACTGTGAACTTGGCTCCGTACAGGTAGTCATGGAACTTTTCACACACAGCCCACTTCAGCGCAAAGAATTCAAGACGATGTGCAGAATAGTTCCTTTCCGATTTGCTGAGTCCTCGACTTGCATAACTGATAACCTTTTTAATGCCACCTTGTTCCTGGTACAGTACAGCGCCGATTCCTTTACCACTGGCATCAGTGTGGAGCTCGAATGGCGTCTCATAGTTAGGATATCCAAGTACTGGTGGTGAAGTAAGCATCTCCTTGAGGTGGTTGAATGCCTTCTCATGCTCGTCCTCCCAGTGCCATTGTTCCTCTGGAGGTTTCTTGGATCTCTTGGATTTCCCATGAGGCATGAGTGCTGAGAGTGGCTTGGATATCTTGGCAAAGTCCTTTACAAATTTCCGGAAATAGCCAGCAAATCCGAGAAACTGGCGTACTTCCGCTGGACTTGTTGGACGTGGCCAATTCAGAACTCTTTCAACCTTCTCTGGGTCTGCCATGATGCCTTCTTCTGAAACTATGTGGCCGAGGAACTTTATCTTTTTCTTGAAAAAGGAACACTTTTCAGGTGATAGCTTGAGGCCAGTTTCTCTAATACGTTGGAATACTTGCTTCAATCTGTCCAAGTGTTCTTCAAGGGATGGTGAAAAGATGATGATGTCGTCCAGGTAGATTAGGCAGATTTTCAAGTGAAGTCCCTCAAAGCACTCGTTCATGAGCCGTTGGTAAGTGGCCGGGCTGTTACAGAGTCCAAAAGGCATCCTATTGTACTCGTAAAATCCTAACGGTCCAACTGTAAAGGCTGTCCTTTCTTTATGAGTCTCCTCGATCTCAACCTGGTGATATCCTGACTTCATATCAAGTGTAGTATAATAGCGAGATCCTGCCAATGCTTCAAACATTTCCTCAATCCTTGGTATTGCATAATTGTCCTTTATCGTCTGTTGGTTGAGCTGGCAAAAAAACACACAAAGTCTCAGTTTGCCTGTCTTCTTCCTAACTAACACAACGTTGGATGACCAAGGAGAGTGTGAACGTCTTATAACACCACAGAGTAAGAGTTGATGTAGATGTCCCTTGACTTCTTCATACATTGCAGGTGGTATGCGTCGATATCGCTGTTTAAATGGCATGTCATCCTTGAGTTCTATCCTGTGCTTGACATCCTCTGTGTGACCTATGTCCGTGTCTCCAGTTGAGAAGATATCCAGATAGTCTGTAATGACTTGTCTCCCTTGCTGTAACTCCACGCCACTGACTGCTGAAGTGTTAAAGTCCATGAGGTCAAGGACACTTGAGTCTGGAGTGGACATAGGGCTTGGCGTATCTTCCAACTTGACCACCTGAAGTTCACAAAGTAAGGCTCGACTTGGTATCTTGATGTTTCTTGTAGTGAGATTGGACACATGTACATCAACATAAAATTTCTGACCACTTCCATCATATGATACTAGAGTGGGTGTGAGGTCAAGGTCATCAGGTATCTGTGATCCTGTAGTCGGGTGAACTACGACATGAGTTGAGTGATAGGGCAGTGGCTGGTCAACATATCCTGAGATGTGAATCTCTGAGTTGGCTGGTATTATCTTGTAGTTTGGCTCCGAGCTTCTGACTTTGCCTATTGAGAAGTTCCTCTTATATAGCTCCTTCTCTCTCAATACGATGCTTCGGAATGCCAAATACCATGGAGTCTGGAGATCTGCCTGTTGTAGGAATATTGGTCCAAATCTATCCTGACACTGGTTGATGTAGATGGAGAGGATGTTGGTTCCAAGAGTGATGGGTACTGACTTGTTGTAAAAGCTGTCTGGTACTACGAGTAGCATGGACTGTATCTTGGTAGAAGCGCTTCCTGGTCCCTCTATATCCACAACGATGAATCCACTGTATTGCAGAAGTTGTCCATCTGCACATTCAACATGGAGGAGTTGCTTCAGTGGTTCTAAAGGGACATCTGAGAAGTTCTGGCGATAGAAGGCTTCAGCTATAGATGATATTGTAGCTCCAGTGTCCAAAAGTGCCTTTGTCTGTATCCCATTCACTAAAATCTCTGTTTCCGTAGGCTCTCCTACCAACTCTGCCACTAGTTGTTGATGGGTGTTGACCTTGTATCCTAGGCCCATGGTCCGCCCCTCCCAATAGGCCCTTGAAAGTTTCCCTGGTTCTGATGAGTAAGAAACATGCATCCCCGTTGAATGTGGCCTGGCTGTCCACATCTGTAACATCTAGGGATGTCATCAAAGTTCTTAGGTCCCTGAAACCAACCTGGGTCTCCTCGTCCTGTAGGGTTACCTCGTCCCCGACCTTGACAGAAAGGCTTGTTCCCCCTTGACCTTTGTGAGCGTGTCCAATTCCTGGGTGGTAGCCATTGTTGTTCCTGAGCTTGTCCATGACCTTGGTTCCATTGGTTCCATTGGTTACCTTGACCTGTGACCTGTGGTTGCCGTTCTGTGATCTTGACTTGCTCCTTAAGTTTGTTGATCTCGCTCGACATAGACTTGAGCATGCCCTTGATCTCCTGCAGTTCGTTCTGTTCCTGGGGTGCAGCTGACTTGCTTGTTGCAGATCTCTTGGCTGTGGGTTGCCTCTGCCTCAGATCCTCTTCTAGTTGTCGTAGGTACTTCAGAAAGGCTGCCAGTGATCCTTCCTTATCATACCTATGACTCGATAGATCCTTTAGGTCCAAGCGCAGTCCTGTCCACAATCTATCATGCAACAAGTCGTTCTTTTCTCCAGGCTTTACCTTTCCTAGTATTATGGCTTGATCCAGGATATCCTCGAGTCTACAGGCCCAATCCGCTACTGATTCCTCTTCTCCTTGCCTTGCGGTATAAAACTCAGCCGTGATGTTATGCTCTGTGTGGACTGTTCCAAATACACTCTCCAGCTTGCTTACCAAAGTCTCCAACGGTGCATCGTGGTCTAAGTGTATGGCAACACGTGATGCTTTCCCTCGTAGTGACTTGTGCACAGCGTCCACAACATCCTGCTCTGAATATCTAGTGCGTAGAGAAGTGTACTCGTGCTTCCACTGGTCGACGTCAACATCTCCTTTCCTATCACCTGAGAAGTATGGTAGCTGTGGTGTCTTAGCTAGAGTGACTGTGGGTGGTATAACATACTTAGGCTCCTGTGTAACCTTGCTCACCGATGTCATCCAGTCTAAGAGGTCCTCTGGTGTGTCTGCCTTTGGTCTAAGTTTCAATTTCTTAAGAGTGAACACAAGTTGCTTCACCTCCTCTTCTGACATATCCGCTGAAGCCATGTTTGTAATGTTATGCACAACACAAGATAAATATATCACACTTGAATATAATGCCAAAGAGAAACTTATTGAATTAACCTTATAAAGCATATGTTACGCTTGGATGAATAATTGAACTACCATGAGAAACTTAAGCAAGGGCGCGCTTGGGGACTGATTGCAATGTGAAACGCATGCAGTGCAAGTTAGTAAAGCTGCAGTTAAATAACACTAAGGATTAATTTGAAGTTTAGAGAGCTATGGTATAATATATAAGCTTTAGATATAAAATAATGATTTAAAATGGTTAGTTTTACTTAGTTTAATGAGAATGTAATTCTCATCAAAAGATCACAAACAAATATATACAATTCACATGTTTATTAATAAAATTATATACAATGCAAATTATTGACTCTGCCACAGAATGTCTATAGATCGTTGTTAAAACGAGCTACAAAGTGCCAGACGGGTGATAAACATAGCGGGTGATAGTTTTGTTTTGCATCTGCTCTGATGAACCAGACAGACGATAAGGATATTTTAACCATCGGTCAACAAATTAAGTGTTTTTTATATTATATATATATCAATAATTACGCTAAAATCTTTATTTCTAGGCCGATATCGTTCAAATTTAAAATGTTGGTTCATCTCATCGTATGAAAGCGATAAATGAGTGCAAAGGTCAAAATTTTGAAATTTAATCTTTGTCATATTGTCCACTCCGAGATTCGAACCCCTGTATCTTAAACGATCTATTGAATGAGGTTCGGAATTCAGTACGTTTTTGTGTTTTACATCAATCTAGTTAAGACAAGCGCAATGATCCGTCATTACATCTAACTAAGTATACATCTATTCCGTGTTGCCCAAGCGAGTCAATCCGCCAGTCACATGAGAGTATGTTGGGCGCTTCAAATCCAGGGTCAGTGTGAATTTTGTTCGCCTTTCTTGTGCACTTATTAAAATGCGATTGTCAACGATGCTTTCTATAAACGTAGAGTGAACGACAACTTGTAGTCAGTAGTCAAGATGTAGAGTTACCCGGTTTTTGGTTGTTTCAAAATTGACTTCCTGCCCCTAGTCTGTTCAAAAATTGCCAAAAATAAAATGACCTTAGTCCGCAATGACGAACCAAGCGCGTTAAACTAGATTGCATCTTCACGTCCGTGCAGTTGCACATAAAGCATAGACAATTATTATAGAAATATTAAGTGTAAAACGTATTTCCCGTGATACATTTCAGGAATCCCAACATGTTAGTCATGTCGATTGGCATTTGTAGAACCTTTAGTTAGGAATTGATGAATGCTTTGCACATGAGGTTATGAGCTTTGTTAACACTAAACTAGACTAAATTTCAGTCTCTGAAATGAAAATACATATATGCAGCTTTCTACTATTAAAATTGAAAGGAGCCCACTGAAGCTGTTCATTTTCAAAAACTGCAGTGAGCTAGACTTGCTTCAATAATTTGTACCTGTGAGGGTCTTTTAAGATATTTTGTTTCACGGGCTGTTAGACAGACTAACACTAAACGCGTTCCGATATAAATTGATTTAATTTGAACTAACCTTAATGTATTAACTGTCGCATAAATTTTGGAGTTCAGTCTATATATTTTATATATTTAATCGTGAGCTTTTGAGGTTAACCTTTATTTTACTCTTAGGCTAATGAATTATATAGTATCAATATTGGACCATTATCCTTCAATGTCCACAATTGTCTATATCAAACTAGGCAGATTGTCTAAGTTGACTATTATGAATTAATAAGGATTCCGAAGAAAAAGGAATTCGAAGTTAATATTTATCTGAAAAACTTACTCTTTATAGATATAGATTGGTATAATTTCCAAAAAGGTCAACGATACATGTATTCGTTCGTCAAAATTTACACTTAGCAGCGAAGCGCTCATAAAATCGTCATTAAAGATCTGCTGCGAACATGATGGTGACGGACAAATATTACCATATGATCAACGTATAAACAGTCAACATTGACGTTAAAAAGTAGACAAACGAAAATATAGATTCTTTGATTATTTTTAGGTGCTTAAAACCTTGTAGGGGTTTGAAAATATATAATGCATAAATATAAGTAAAAACGTGGTGCAAAACGTTGAAAAACTGATTTCACAATGTTTAAACTCATATGATAAGGCGCTTACAAAACGAAATTTGATAGTCGATATAAGGTGTTTTACAGATGAACGTATTTCGTTACCCAACTACTCGAGTTTATCATTCGAGGCAATAGCATGTTTAAAAAAAATTAAATGTTGTTCTTAAAATTACTTCTGCATTAATATCACGTAACATCTTCATCTTTCATCTCATTACACAACCCATTTATCTGTAGTCTTAGAAGAAAGAATCGTGCGGAAACTGCTGGCAGACATTTTAGTGCGTGCGCCTTTTACTCATTTTACTCATCACTTTTTACGACTTAACAGTGTCTCTCGTACCAAAGCTGTTGTATTACCTATTATACTTACATAAAGTTATTTGATTGCACCAAGTTTTGTGTATGCTCAAATATGCCATGTTTACCAAGAAAATGTATTGACATTCATTAATCTTTATCATGTACATAATTATGTGCATCATCATAAACTTGCAAACCTCCTTGTAATAATTATTGCCCTTGTGTCCTTGGCCTTGCTGTTTTATAATATTCCAAACAACCTTAAAATGGATATGACTTCTGATTATAATTGATATGGCCCATTCTCTCCCAACAGAGGCAACTCAGTCATACCTGAATTAGCCTCTGTTCTATTACGGCTAATACACGGGACAGAAAAGTAGAAATCTGATTGGAGGCAATCTAAATTAGTTGTGCAATCAGCGACGCCGTTTCAAAAGGAGTCATTCGCAAAAGCTCGGCTACTCCCGGCTATTCCCGGTCATTCGGCATTCAGGGGAGATAAGTCTTCCTTCTACAAAACATTGCTTTTTTACCTTCTCATTAGTTTTTATTTGGTAGATTATTAAAATAAAATTATCATAAAACAAAGAACAATTTACACAATTATAAAACAGTATGTTTCTAATGAAAAACCTTATCCATATCTGATTTTCAAATATTTCCCCTCTCACACTGTTAATGAAAAATAAACCTAAAGGCATGATACTTTCGAAAGTCACTGTACGACCGTTGAGAATTCCCAAAGTCGTTGATATCCAAAAGGTGTTTTCATTGGCTGCAGATAAGGGAGATATCTCAAGTTACAACGTTTTGCCGCTAGGGCAATCTGCCGGAACCCCAGGATCTAGGCGTAATAGAACAGAGGCTAATTCAGGTATAACTGAGTTGCCTCTGTGGGAAGAGAATGGATATGGCCTTGATTACACAGAAGCCCGGTCATTGTTTTTGAACGTTTGAATATTTTTAATTCTAACCTAACCCTTATCCTCAGGCAGAAGTTTTCAACATTTGTTTTGTTCCAAAGCCTACAAGGGCCAAATTCAACGACAACATACTTTTTTAGATTTTAATTGCAACTTTCAAAAGCTGAATATACAACTTTCATAGTTGTTATTAGAACTTTAAAACTTTAATATAAAACTTTCAAAGTTGAAAATTCAACTCAAAATTTTAAAATACAACTTCTAAAGATGCTACAACTTACGACGTTGTAATAACAACTTTGAAACTTGAAAATACAACTTTCAAAACTTGTAATATATATTTTAAAAAATATGTTGTCAGTGAATTTGGCCCTTGGAGGCTTTCGTACTTTTCATAAATTACTCACAGACCTTTAAAGTTCTAATAAAACGTTATTATTTGTTTATAGTATTACAGTTGAATTATTTCACAAATTCAGTTAAGTTCTTTGCTTTAAAGGGGGAGTGGCACGTTTATTGATAAGTTTATATTTCAAATTTTTCACTGATTATTGTACATACATTCTAAATGTATTATTTTGATAGTGTCGAAAATCTCATTACACAAGTCAATCATCCATAGTCAGAGAACAAAGTATGAAGATTCGCATAAAATCCATTGGCTGACATTTTGTGTGAACACCTTTAATTCATTTTGTGTAAGAAAAATGAATCGCGTGGCTAAACTTTACGTTATATATTTGAATTATTACTGCTCCATTTAGTTTAAATACATTCTCTTTTTCATTTGGAAGCATTAATTTTCATTTTCCTGCATGACATCACCTTATATTCCCAAACGTGCTACTGCCTCTTTAAAGTAAGGAGTTTAGATTAAAGCCATTGTTTGGATACCTTGACACCCTTGCATGTGCCACCATAGTCAAATCTAGGACAACGGCGTACCTTTAAATAAAACCAAACCTAGGAAACTGGCATTGGCACATATAAACGCTCATACCAAGCCGGTTCAGCAAATATCGTCAAGTTATACCGAATGACATGGCCCGTTTTCCATGTCGACAATGTCAATCGGGTGCACCTACTTCCGGTTGAGAGGGTTCGCTTTAAACATAGTGTGTGGAGTTTAAAATTCTCAACATTTAACATTGTTAACACTTATTTGAAAGGCCATCTACATCCAGGTCATATAGGTTGAAATATGGTTGAACCAATTTGTTAGAGATGAGATTTGCATTTCACAGGACAACAGGATAAATCTTTCACTGAGGCATTGGACAGGTTCAGTCAAGGATGCCAAATACTGGAATATATTTAGAATGTTTTTTTAAACTATCGCGATTTTAGTCCTCGTAGCATTTTCCCTGTTCGCTATTGTCCTAAGTAACTCTCCTAAGAGATAATTGTGAATATGAAATTTGTCCTAGGTGGGTGGTATCCAGGTGAGTTTGTTTTCGTTTTTGTCTTAGAACCTCAAATAAGTGATTTTATGTATAGTATATCGCCTACTCAAAATCACAGGGACATGTATCGATTAAAACAGCGTTAGAAAGACATGTATATTCATACGAACCCCTACCATTCTAACAGTCTCTCAAATACTTAAGACACGGTTTGACTAAAACGTATCCAAAGTCTTGCAATAACAATCTCAAGCAAATACCAAACTGTGACTAGCAGTTACTATAAAAAACAAAATTACAAGTTGAAGCAGAAGAAATGAAATCATAAGTTGAATAATAGGAAACAAATCATAAATTCGTCAACCTAAAGGCATACATATCTTTTATGCAAAAACTTCTTGACAATGCCTAGCAGCATATCTTGTCCTGTAATTTACCATACTTTATGAACAAATACCGTCTAAGATTAAGGATTATTTCAAAGCCGGATTTCAATCATTTTCTGTCAACTTCCCGGAACTCAGTTCCACTGACATTGCCACTGGGCATATCTTGCTCTGTACAGTATTGATTATTGTCATGTGTGCAATGCCCATGACAATACCGGTAATCCATGACATCTTCTTGTCATGGGCAAGTGTTAAGATTTCTATGATAGCCAGAAAGATTATTAAACGCCGTCTGCAGACAATACTCACATAAGCCTGAGTTAAGCCTCTGTCTCTATGTGGACGTATAAGTGTGATTAAATATATAGACGTGTTTTCTTCATATGGTTGCTAAACATATATGTGATTATGTGTACGTAGTAAAATCAATAGACTCTTGTTCATAACGTGTTAACATGTAATTTGACGTAGCCTGAAAGATACCTTTTGAAAAGAAAGTTTACAATGTTTATTTATCTAAGGCTTCTGTCATACATGATTTAAAAGGATTTTCCAGAATTAATGTATGTGTATAAGGGTACGCAGTCAAATCAAAACATGTTCATAATAAGATAACATTCAATTCGACGTAGCCTGCAACATAACCTCTTTAAAGAAATCTCGAAATTCCGATGTATCTGAGGCTTATATAATTAATAAGATTTGTTTAATGATTTTGAGAAACTGGGTTGACGATTGTGACAATCGCTGTCGTCGTATGTGTCTATTTATGTCTCTCTACTGGCTCTTTTGTTTCTTTACCCCCATGTCGTTTTTTTTTTATGTGTCCTATTTATGTTCATTGGAAATTGCTTGGTTTCGTCCCTGTCGAGGCCTTGTTGCTTGATTGTTAAGCTTTCTGGATATCCAGTGCTGATGTCAGGCGACTATCTCTGACGCATCGAATCTCCAGTAAGGGTAAAATATTCTGGACTGTGGAAGTCATTGTGGTACTAAATATGATGTCGCTCTCTCTGTCATTTTGACAGTATTCGAGGCTTGTTCGTGTTACGTTCTCTTTTTAATTTCTTCGTTTTGCTTGTGTCTTAACATGTCTATCAGTCTGTTTCCTCGTCTAACGATCAGAATGTAGTTTACAACCCTTTAAAATAACCAATTCTCAGAGGCTCTTCACTTATATTTGATAAAATAATCGATTTTGAGAATTATCATTTTTCAGAGGCTTAATGAAACTCTAACTATTTCCGTGCCGGTCATTCTTTCTGCATTTTCTTTCATCATTTATCTGCTTTAATTTCAAGCAGAGACATGTTATATGATGTCTTTGTTGTTAAAGGGGCAGTAGCACGTTTTTACGGGAAATATATGGTGATATCAGGAAAATGAAAATTAATGGTTCCAATTGAAAGACAATGTATTTAAACTAATGGAGCAGTAATAATTCAAATATATAAAGTAAAGTTTAGCCATGCAATTCCTTTTTCTTTCACAAAATGAATTAAAGGTGTTCACATAAAATGGCCGCCAATGGATTTTATGCGAATCTTCATACTTTGCCCTCTGACTGTGGATGATTGGCTTGTGTAATGAGATTTTTGAAACTGTCAAATTAACACATTCAGCTTAAACTTGCAATTATCAATGAAAATTTTGAAATATAACATGATCAAAAAACGTGCTACTGCCCCTTTAAGGGGCCAAATGATATGATCAACATATACAGTATGTTTTAACTAAACATAAACAAACTTTTTCATAAGTTTTATTTTTATTGAAAGGTTCTTACTGTTGAACTATTCAGTTTAATGTTTATTGGTTCATGACATGATTAGAACAATCAAAAAAGAAAGTTTCTTATGATCGGAAGCCAGACACCATAACGCTTTGATTGAGCTAATTAGGCAGCATAAAAAGAACAGATATGACGAAAAAAATGAATTTCAATTTTTGATAATTATATATATAAGTAGTCAACATGTAAAGAGGTGTGTTTTTTCGGCTAAAACTTATATGTAGTGGCATTTTCGAGTTTTATGAAGAAGTACGAATTGTATAATATCAGGTATTTGAAAATTACACCTATCAAAGCCAGAAAAGATTATATACAAAGTAACTAAATTGGTACTGTATATAATAAAGTTAAACTTCTGTCTTCCATACTCGCCGATCATTTTCCTGCAAGTATTCATGTTGTCCTTCCACCTTCGTTAGACTTATACTCAGTCTCTAATAGACTAACATTTAGTGTCAGAAGTATTTTTTCAATATTGACAATATTTTTTAATAAATCATGTATAAAAATAACAAAATGGAACCCGGAAGATTCTTTAACATCCTAAAGCTGAGCGATCTAGACTTGCTATACTTTTCTAGACTGGGTTGGCCGTCAACTAAATAGTTTTGCTTTACGGTCTGGATGACAGACTTAGTCTCTTAAGAATATAAATTATCAACGTTTTTTATCAAATGTATGAAAGGAGCCTCAGCAAATTGGCTATTTCAGTAGTTCACTGCAGAATTGAATTTGCATCTCACCGTGTAATAATGATAACTACAGTTTGAGCGTAAGACTACCTTTTAAGGATATACGTACATAAGTGTTATAGACAGACATATTGTTTATTAAAGTCTCACCTCAACATGAAAATACATACAATACATTTGATAAAACAGTAAAAGTTGAGCCACCCCTATAAGGGATTATGAGAGACTAATGTCATTAAAATATTTACAAGAAGCAAAATAGTTGCCTAAAGTTATAGTTATTTAACAAACATAAATCTATTGAGCTAAAATCAGGAATTATATACATAAGATTGACGCTTAGTAAGGATTAAATTGCAGGTTTTGGCAGCAGTAAAACAAACATTTGGGCTGGATAACATAACTTCTAACTTGTGTACATCACTAAAATCCTCAAAACTATCATACTCAGCTATACATTTTCTCAATAAAATCGATGTTTCACACGAATACAATGGACATTTCATCAACACATGGCATTCATCTTCAATTTCATCTTTACAAAGTAAACACACTCTTTCATTAATGATAGTGTCATCATAACGGCCAGTTATAGCAACGGTAATGCACTCATTAAATTATTTACCTGTCAGGTGAGAGTAGTAGATCCACTAGAAATTAAGAGCTATTCTCTCTGATTTCCTTGCCTTGATAATGGCATCTTAATGAAAATGTCCTCTTAGAGTGTACAATCCATTAATAATTGTAAGTTTGGTAGGGACGAGAATACGTGTCGGGCCGGGCAAAGCTTGATCGATAGGATTTGGCGAGACATAAATTATTGTTTACATTATATATTGTGATAGATTTATTGTACATGTATTTGCTTCTTGTTAGTTCTTTGCAATAATATCAATTCACCTTTTTCTTTCTCCACAAACATTCAGTTTCCAGATTAGAGTTTAATGCATCTAATAATTAAATATCATTATATACCGACCTTCTAATAACCGATCGTAAGTTTACATCGTGTTCACGATTTTTTTCGAGAACATGTTGACATATTGCCATTCTCCAAAAGTTTACTATCTTTAGCCAATTGTTATTTCTTTGTTAAAAATCAACTGGTGTATAACATCATGAGACCAAAGTTGATTTTTTTTAACCAATATACCAAGATTGTTTTATGTTTGTTAAATAGACACCTATTTGGTAGAATATGATGTTAACTTTTAATCATTAGGTGCCTTGTTTCAGTGTTGGAACTTCTAATGATAATAGTGAAATACTTTATCTGCCTTTACTTGTTATTTGATCACAGTGAATGAACTACGGTCAATGTTAATTTCCTTTCTTTCCTCCTGATCTCAGTAACCCGGAATGTTAAAGGATGTGACTTCCGTAGAATTTTCAATATTTCCTCGCTCACAGAACATCAGAGTTGACTGAGTGAAATATTAAGTTAAGACTCTGAACAATGCGATGTTGTCCTCTACGCACACGGTCCGAGTACAGTGATTGAAATAAATGAATTAATCAACCAACCGACGAATCACTCAACCCGCCTCACTACAAACTTGCCAACGAAGTAACCAATCAACGAACCATGCAACCAACGAATCAGCCAACCTACGAATCAGCCAACCGAACCAAACAACAACCCAATCATCAATCTATCAACCAACAAACCAACAATTCAATCAAGGAATCAATCAACCAGAAAATCAATCAACAAATCAATCAATCATTCCACCCATGAATAACATTCAAAAAGCGCAAACTTGCAAAAAAACAATACTTAATTATATGTAGATAATTCAGTTCCCTTTCATTTCAGAGTAAAAGTGTTAAGACGATGTAAGAGTGTGTTATTTACGAACGTTTCATTCAGTTGTATGCGTGGTATCTAACCGACAAACTATCACTTTCACAATTCAAGAACTTTTGTTCATGCGACAAAACTTTATCCTCATGGTTTAAGAAATAAACATCCTATGCTAGATATGGGCCCTGGCGAAGTCAAATCGTACTCAGTTGTATGCGACTTGGCTGTAGCGATCTTAATTATCATTTCATGATTTGTTTGATAGAGGTTTGTAAGAAAACTGTGCATGTTCCAGCTGTTAGTCACTGTTACACTCGGGAGGATCTTTTTTATTACTTCTTTCAGTGGCCAGATAAGTTCAGATTTAACCAAAACTATTTTCAAATTAACATTAATTTTCAAGCTATTTTAAGCGGTGACGAATCTATGTCACAAAGTGAAAATGAAGCTGTTGTAAACTCAACTTTCATGGCCGATAACAGACGTTTTCCGTTTCAAGTTCGATATTAAATACATTATGATTGTTACTCAATTATAAGCATATTTTCAAATATATTTCCTCTTATGTATTTGTAAACTTGACATTCTGTTTGTGTATAAGGAGAAGCATGTATATGGGCTGTTTAGCATGTGATATGGTATCGCCAAGTTAAGCTAAGGCTGTAACGTTACCTCTCGAAAAGTAAATCATCGTACAGTTTTAAAACGCAATATACTGTGGATGAATTTTGATAAGGGGAAATAGGAAATGTAGTAAGGGCTGTGTTTCGGGGACGATTTCATTGCTGATCACTATCAAAATAAGATTTTATTGGCGGTAATACATACACCAGGGGGTTAGTGGTAGTACTTTTATAGGATTTACAATATTTTGTATTTCTCAATACAACTACAATACAGGATAATGTTTTGATGCATATACAACAATTTTCTCGAAAACGTTTAAATGATGTCCATAACAAACGGAGAGGTACACATGTTTGGGAAACGAATAACAAATGTTATATTGGATGTCTTTACGGTTGAGTTGGGTGTTCAAATATGACCTCTCTGAGACTCCTTCAATATAATGATTAAAATAGTTGTTTTTAAATATTTTTCTGGGTCCGAGTGTAAGTCTGTCAGTGGCCTTGCAATGAACATGTTTGAAAAATATCATATATAGTTTTACATTCACATGATATTGTTTCTTGTTAATCGTTCACTTAATTCCTGGTGTATGTGAATGGAATATCCAATGATATGACTATAAGTATAGAAGGGATGACAAGTGAAACAGTTATTAATGAGGAACATATAAACAACTTTCGTAATACCTCAAAACAAATAATCCTATAATATTTTAAAAAATCTCTTGTGTTATTTTTTCTTCCTTGAAACTAATAGATACGGAATTGTTGTTCAAACAAGTATCTCGGGACTAGATGATTTTGTTAGAATTGAAATCCATCGTGGCTAATCCTTATCGATTATGGTAAAGTCGCTGTGTAATAAACCAAAATGACTCCCGAAGGAGAATCGTTATCTCTCCAAGACAATCGAAAGTGACAGTTCTAATGTTTACGTTCCCATTGGTCGTTTGTCCCAGAGAATCCATTAAGTCGTTTACCAACAATTAGAGTTACGTTGATCGCTAGATAAGTAAATGTTCAAAGAAGATACTAAGAATTCATATGTTATACAAGAAACAGTTTCAACTTCAGTTAAGTGTGTTGTTATGTTATATTTTCATATAAATATGAGTCAGGAGGCTTACAGACCTAAATGCAATGACACACCTCAATTTTAGACGCTGTTTACAATCTGAACAACAAACTGCCGAAGCTCTGATTAATGCAATAGCACTGCTTATACTAGAATAGAAATCTTTGAAGTAACAGAAACACCTTAACAACGAAAAAAATAACAATATTTCACCATCTGTTTTCATCTAAAAGATAAAAGTGTAAAAGCTGCACACATTCCGTTTTCAACACTATCTAACAACATGTACCTTAAAGTCCTATATACTGTACATTTCTATGTATATTGATACGTGTTGAAACACCGTTTTGTGGAGAAAATATTTCAGCGTGTACATTTATATTTACGAAACTATCAAAGTTCAGGAGCTAAAAGGGACAGTCCTATTGAGGTATTTTTTTAAAACAAGAGTACTTCCCTGTTTAAACTTATATATGCTCATTACATGAATATTCCATACATATTTTCCTATGTTCCTAGGGGTAACATTGAAGTTGTTCTAGATAAACGGATTAAAAAGGAACAGAATGCATATTTACGTCCTCTTGAATTTCGTTTCCACAAAAAAAACCCCGATAGAAATGTCCCTTTAAGAGCTTCCCTCTATTCATGTTTCCAATGGTTCTTGAAGGGATACCAGGTACCCATTTGAACTGCTTTTTGACTAAGGCACACTTTGAATAGAGCCTCCATTACCATCAATATGACACCATTTATAGCATTATAGTCTACCGACTCTGATTGTGGTGCAATGAATTTGAATCCCCCCCTTAACCTCATAATATTATCCTCGTTATGAATGCAGTCTAACAATTAGACTCTCAAATAAAATTGTCAATAAATTGTAATCTTAAAAAAAGAAAGAAAAGGAGAGTGTTTTTTCTTCTCAAATGTCCTTGCTTTAGCTTTTATCTTATTTTATGACCATGTATATCATTAACATACAATTAGGTGAAGGCAACACTTCTTGATTATGTATGAGGGAAGACGTAATCAGCTATGACGTAACATGACGTCACGGCACGCGCTGAGAAAGATCAAAGGACCAACGTTGTCCCCTGAGTAAATATATCTACTTATATAAATGGAACAGATCACTTACAATTTGTTAAGGAATTTACAGGGTATATACATATTTATAATCCTGTGGATACTAGGAAATACTTGCGCCGAGTAACTAGTTATAATTGCATAACGTTATATACATAGTATATATAGGCTGGTATGTCACTGTCATGGAATTCAAGCTTTGCCTATTTTAAGAATTATCAATCCACTTTATGTATAGTTAAAAGGGCAGTAGCACGTTTTAAGGGGGAATATAAGGTGATGTCATGAAAATAAAAATAAATGGTTCCAATTTAAAGACAATGTATTTGAACTAAATGAAGCAGTAATAAATCAAATATATAATGTAAGGTTAAGCCATGCGATACCTTTTCTTACACAAAATGAATTAAAGGTGTTCACACAAAAATGGCTGCCAATGGATTTTATGTGAATCTTTATAATTTGTTCTGTGACTATGGCTGATTGGTTTGTGTAATGAGATTTTTGACACTATCAAAGTAATACATTTAGCATTAAAGTACAATTATCAGTGAAAATTGAAAATATAAAATCGTCAAAAAACGTGCTACTGCCCCTTTAAAGATTATTCTCATGTCATCAAGTCTTTCAGTTTTTTGTATCTTATAGCGGACTCTGGATTCAATAATTTTATGTTTTCTGGATGAATTTAGAGGCATATTACATGCATTTCGTCTAAAGTTGTATATAAAGTCTTAATTATTTGATGATCCAGTGTCAATTATAGATTGTGTTTCCACTTTTCACGTCATGAAAGGAATATGAGCAATTTGTATAGATAAACCATGTGATCTTACGAAAACGAAGAAATTGTTGAAACTATGAAGACAAGACATGTTGCATAATCGTATTTAATTGGGTGAAAAACAAGTATAATTTTAAAACTGTGGTACTGCCCCTATCACTAATGAACTATTTTTTCTATCCATCTCCCTCCTAACATTTTAATATGATGAAGATACCCCTTTATCAGGTAAGTGACAATGACAGTGACAAGCAGAATATATAGAGACTATTTAATTGTTTTTGCCGAATAACATTTCTATCTCATCGAGTGGAGTGAGAAAGTGATATTTTCATGAGTGGCGCAACAGTAAAAATATGACTTTCTACTGCTTTTCTAAAAATAGGGATTATACTTTCACTGTATAACCCTTTATTTCATTGCTAATTGTATAATAAATATAGTATATGTACAGGAAGCCAGTTTAGCAGATGGACATGATGTTTGTATTTACGATAGATTAACATTAGCAATGTGAATAATAGAAGTGTTTAAGTTGTTTACACTGGGGTTTATTCAACTTTATTACTCTCCCGTTGAAGATATTGCTGTTTAATAAATCAACCATGTTATTACACTATGTGTCATAACATCGCGCGCTGACCGAATGACGTGACGTAATGATGACGTCACAATTGTTAAGTATGACGTCATAATATCAGCGGGCCGGCCGCGACAGTCATGTTGGCGACTTTCTTTGTATTTTTACGATGTTATTAAGCAAGTAATAAATAAAATACTTAACTCGGTCCCGTTTCATAATATTTTTATGAAACTTGTGAATGGTATAGGTATTTAACTCGCTTTCGCTCGTTAAATACCAACCCATTCACTCGTTTCATAAATATGTTATGAAACGGGACGTCGTTTAGTATTCTCTATTTATGTAGGGTCTCTCATGACAAATCATAGGCCAGGATTTGTGAGTCATATTCCTTTGTAACTTCATGCCCTTTCTAATATTTGTTTAGTTTCACATACATAATCATTCCATTGAGGAAGTTACCAATTAAAGACGTGAGGAACGAGGGTGTAGCGGAAATACCATTGGAACAAGTCATACTCTCCAATACCAAACTTTTGTTTTGATAATTACGGATTTATTGTTTATCATATATAATAGTTTGTATGGATGGTTAATTCACGATAGTAGAAGAAGAAGAAGAAGAAGAAGAAGAAGAAGAAGAAGAAGAAGAAGAATACAAATCAATACAAGTTAAAAGCACTGAAAGTGCTAAAATAAATTTACATAAAACAATAAGGTACATACATTATCTTAAAATAGGAGAGAAAAGGTTAGTTTATAATAGCGAGTGAGGTGGGAATAAATAACCTACGTGTATACATGTTTGAAACCAAGTGCAGCTATGGCAATTGATAGATCGTCGCACTGCATAATTAATATGGTTTGGTCTAAAATAGATAATTGGCTGAAAGTTGGAATTCGTGAAGAGACGATATCCAAAAATGGGGTTCTCAAATCAGATTATAAATCAAAGTCCTAAAAAAATGTGTCTCGTCCTCAATCTTAGTTATATACATGTACGTTGTGGAGTCGAGTTTTTGGTTTCCTCTAGTATTCAACTTAATACATTTTGACTCTTTTGTTAAAATTCATGATTGAATGTGTGTGTGTGTAAATATAACTTCATGTATATGTTTTTAACATGCTGCTCTATTATGTTTGAATAAATTGAGTCTATGTATGTTATTTGCTAACGATTCTCTGTACATTATGTCAAACTTTGACAAACATTTTATTCTTCTTCTTCTCTTCTCTTCTTCTTTTTCTGTTGTTGCTTCTTCTTCACATTCTTCGCCATCTTCGTCTCCTTATCTTCTTCTTCTTCTTCTTTCTTCTTCTTTCTCTTCATCTTCAAAGCTTTGAAATTCGCACTTGCCTTAAAATGATTACTTTCCTGCAAATGTTTAAACTGTCGGTTGTTGCCCTTCCTGATTGAAATAAAAAAAAGTTTCATAAGTGGTTTTAAAACAGCAAAGTTCAAGTGCAAACGCGATTCGATATGATTTTCCCCTCTTGTTCACAATACAGAGACAAGATAAAAAAATACAGTTCGAAACCAAGTATATATATTTATATATACTTTTCATCATTATCATCATCATTAACATTTTCTTCATCATTTTTGTTATGATTATCATCATCATGGAAATTACTACTATACTTATTTTTATATTATTACTACCATTATTTCCATCATTGTAGCTACATGTGATAAAGAACAGGGGAAAACTAAGATGTACATAATGACAGACAGACATGTTTATTCAGTATTTGAGGCTCAGTGGCCCAAAATACAGTTGAGTTTTCAGTTATTGTAATTGTAACTGACCAGGTGACTTTTAAGAGGATTATATAATACTTCATAAAGTTCATCTGTTGTTTTACATATGTGGCAATCGAACACTATGAATAACATCAGGATTAGTGGAGTAGTACATCCTTTGTTGATTGACATAAGCACATTTCAAATACTTATTTCTGCATGTAGAAAAAGCTTCACAGACTTCATCTTCCGTTTCGCCCGAAGAACAGTATGAACATGGTTCATCTGTCAAAGTACGATTATCTTTTCTAAAGCATTGAATCTATGAACATGTTAAATCTTTCAAAGTATGATTATCTTTGTGTGTATACATGTACGTATGTATTACGTTTACAGTGCATATTTTAATATTGATTTTTATATTGTAAATGTGTCTGACTACAGTGTCTCATAGGTCAAATTTGGCCATATGTTATACTTTTAAATACGTTAATTTTCATGTGAATGTCTGTCTGTATAACTGTTGACACTTTAATAAACAATTCTCTCTTTCTCTTTTCAAAAGCATTGAATGTACCTAATGGTCTCATATTAAGGGAAATGTGCGAATAATTCTTAAATGTTACTTATGTTACTCATGTTATTTGAAGTAGGATTGATAGTTCCTATCACGATTTTATTATCAAATGTTATTATTCACTAATTCAAATAGTTAACGAACAATCATCTAATACAAGACATCGTAAGATAATGCACGCACAATATCGGAAACTGTACTCATTAAGATTGACATTAATAAGTCACTTAACGTGATATCTAAAAGGCAAGGAGTTTATGGATTATCTGCTTCTTTATTGTAGCTTTCAGCTTGAAAACGGTGTAAGGATCTATACCAAAATTTCTACAATAAAGAAATTGATAATTCATAAACTCCTTCTCTAAAATGCCTCTCAAAGAAACTTTAACTTGATATGTTTATCG
Source organism: Steromphala cineraria (assembly GCA_916613615.1). Taxonomy (NCBI): domain Eukaryota; kingdom Metazoa; phylum Mollusca; class Gastropoda; order Trochida; family Trochidae; genus Steromphala; species Steromphala cineraria. The sequence continues at coordinate 26,917,759 of OU744736.1, read as the reverse complement.
TTATGAACATTTACAAGACAGCGTTAGTTTTTTGCTTTTTACTTCTTTTCGACGTGTATCAATGGAAATACTCAATTTTGACAGGCGGCATCTTCAGCTAATGCAGATAATGAGAACTGTATACCTTTCTTCTGGCATTAGGAAGATGTGTTTTTCATAATCCACAGATACACGCTAGATTTTGCTTTGTCTATTTTAAGAATAGCTACATGTATTAATTAAATGGATCTACCCAAATTAGACAGATGGTGTTATCTGAGATGCTAATGGTTCAAGCGATTGTGTTCATTGTGCCAAATAATGATATATTTATATCCATTTCTGCAAGTGCGAGAGCCCTGTCTTACTTATCTTATAACTACTTATGACAATAGAAGATCCCTCAATTTAACAACCCGACGGTGTTAAAGGGACAGTAGCACGTTGTGTCAATTCTAGTTCTTAACAATTTCCCCATTGCATATTAGTTTATAACAAAGGCATTATTTTCAGATGGTCAAAGATATCATAAGTCAACCCTGTGATTCAAAGTCGTAAGGAAATAATCAAGTATAAAGCGAAAACTGTTGGCGGCCATCTTTGTGTGAACGTCTTTAAATTATTTTCGATAGAGAAATTGATTCGCGTAACTTAACCGAAATAGTAGATTTGTTTTAGAACAGGTACTTTTTATCAGAAAACATTGTTATGCAATCGGAGAAAATGTTGTGGGGTGGGGGAGACGAGGGGAGAGGTTGGACCTGACTGGATTTCCAACTGCATCAATTCCATTTGTATAAAACGGAAAGCTCTCAACTTTTAAATGTTATGCAATACCTTTTAAGTCATATCCTCGTTATTTTCAGACTAAATCTTCGTGTTCGCAAGCGAGAGCAGTACTTGGATACTTGGACTTTAAATATTAGTCTAAAGGTATATTTGTCATCAAAATCATTAAATAAGGAAGAGGATATTCAAAGAATCCTTTACAGCATTTGAAAGGAGAAGACATGAAATTAACGTTGTTCCTCGTATCAGATCACCATAGTAAAGTGCATATTTGTTTTGTCAGCTTATGAACAAATGAACCCAGATATAAATGTCTTCGACGAATATAATTCAACAACGTATCAAACTTTTTTTATCCTGACCATTACAGAAAAGAACTATTAATTAACAGTAGAAGCATTGAACTTAAGACGAATATTTAACGTTCTGCACTGACTAATATATCTCTGTCTGTTGTCACTATTACCGACTTAGATTTATTATCTGTTGCTTTAATTTCACGAATGGTCAATTTTAGCACTTGGAAGGTCGAGTGACTTTACTAATGTAAATGCCACATTTTCAAATTGAATTAAAATCGACAAAGGTTACACTTGCTTGCATGACCCTCATCGAAAGTACATGTAGTTTAGAATGATAAACTTCTTTCCATCTACAGACCCTTGCAGAATTAGTTACCTGAAAACCGCGGTCTGACTGCAATCTGATCGCGGTCAACCGCGTTCTGACTGCAATCTGATCGCGGTCAACTGCATTCAGATTGCAGTCTGATCGCGATCAACCGGGATCAGATTGCAGTCAAACCGCGGTCGATCCGATCAGGGGTTGAGAGTGATTGTAGACATTGTTTGCATGTCGGCAGTGGTGATCGTAAAAAAAAGTAATTATTTTTTTTATTTTATAAGTTTAACAAAGTATGACATAATAAACAGACAGATCGGCAGTATAGCAGAATTTTAATCCTAATAGATTGTGAAACTCAATTCTGCCGTATTTGGTCCAAATTGATTTTACTACCTGATTTGTTATTTGATATTCAAACTTTAACAACGCATACTATTTCAATGTATTCATTAGTTCAGATACTTAATGCATACCTTCTACATTGTCGTCCACATAGTCAAGAGTCAGAACGAAACGTGGCATAACGTTAGTGTCATCTCAAACAGAATTAACATGCAAGTTTGTCAAGCCACAATCATACCGTTTATAACGTTTACATACGTATAACGATTGCTTGCACTGCTTAAATATTGAAATAATATCCTCTAACATAAAATGTAATTTGAATGTACCTTTCTACGACTTTTTGTAGCGTTTGTGTGAAGTTATGAACACCGTTAGCTCATCATTACTTGTATTCCTCTTTTATACAGGAGAGATATTCACTTTATGGTGTTATGAAAGCCTTATTTATCGTTACGACTTCTCTGTAGTTGGTGGGTGTTGAAGTTATAAGACGGCCGAATGAAATCGTGAAATTCCCCATGCCAATACGTGTAATAATGTCATACACAATTTGATGTAATTATAAAAAGAATTTAGGAAAAAATACGAAGGAGGAATATTTACTGACTATGATTTTCTCGGTTCTTGGACATCACTGGGTAATTTAGACAGGACACAATGGTAGAAAGTGGTATTATTGGTATATGACTCTGTCATTTTCAAATATCCTTTTCAAAACTGTACATTGTAATTCTTTGTGTGCTAAACCTTTTTTTATACTTTTGGAGGAAATAAAGATTACTTATCAATTATCGTGAAAAGTTCACATGCCGGTTTGGTAAGACATAACGAATGACGCGGTACAACTAAAAGCAGTAATGATATAAATAGTTTTCATCAAATAAAATCAAATGGTCTATTCTAAAGGTATTACTAAAATAGAACAAGAACACATTACAGTTGCAGAATTGATTATCTGTGATAAGATTTGCCGATATAGTTGCATTAATTTATATGCGATTTGAGTATTTAATCATGCCTTTAATAAGAAGAGACAACCTCTATGTAGATTTTGTAATTTTGTCATGTTTATATGTCAATATTACAGTGTTTATTGTTCACGGGTAAATGTGCAATTTTATAAAACAGCTGAAAGAAACAGTCAGGGAAAAGTTTATGAATACATTTTTATGTACAACAGCGACTTCTGACCGATGGTGTCCTGTTCATTTCATTTAACTTCATTCAAGGATAGTTGAACTGGATTTGGAGAACTCATGTCGTTCACTGTATGGTTGGGGGATTACCCCTATTATCTTCTATATTGTGTATTGCTTTGCTTACATACCTGTTACAAAGGCCGCCGCCATTAACTCGTTAATTGACCCTTGACCCGCTTCACTACTCAATATCTCGCTGTTCTACCATCTGGCTCCAAGAGGCAAATTAAAACAAAAGAAGACTTCCAGTCGTGTAAAGGGCCATAAAGTACCCATTGTTTCACAAAGATTTAAAAGGAATCGAAGTATGATATGTTTCAACGTGTGATGTGTCATTTTGCTGCACAGATTGAATTGGGGGGGGGGGGGGGGGAGGGAGAGGAGAACACATACTGTAAAACATCTATTATTCATTGTCGCCTATAGCTCGGCTGTACAATCTGAACGCACATACAACTGTAGAAGAAGAAGAAGAAGAAGAAGAAGAAATGTATTTTATTAAAGTGTCACACTGCATACAAGCAACATACAATCACATATATAGTATATATCACAACAAGTAAAATGTATGCTGTCCGGCCAGTAATGGCCCATGAGACACTAATTCTCTAAAAACGCTTCCGCGTTAAAATATATATTAAAATAAGTTAAGATATGTTTCATATGCTTAAATATTAATAAATGGCTTATAAAAATGACATACGCCGTAAATACATTTTTTGGAGAAGTGCGGCAAGTGGATTGTGATACTCTTGATTTTGCATTAAATATATTAGTTGGGCTACTGGTGATAACCAGAGGAATGAGGGGTCTGAAACAGATACAGTATGCCATAGCTCATACCTTAAATCTGAATATAAGTTACAACAGACTAGAAAGTGAACTTCGTCCTCTACACTGTCGTTATTACAAAATTCACATACGTTCTTCTAAAGGAATTACAGGGCGAGAAAATCTGCCTAATTATATTTGTAACGGTAAAGTGCCACTGCGAAATTTATTAAAGATAGGGGAGACCAGGGCAAAGCGCGCCCCCTAACATATAAGTGCGTCTAGTGGGCACCCCGACATGTGCAGAATGCGGCTTGAACCATATATCTAATACTTGTCACCTAGACTGTTACATGGCACATGCTTTTTTAATCTACCATTTCGGAATAAGGATATATTAACGTAAATGTATTTTGACTAAGTGGGCGCGCTTTGCCCTGTAGTTTGGGGCAAAGTGCCCAATCCCCTGGGCGCTTTGCCCCATGTGAAAAACAACAACGAATGTTATAGATATTACACACCTATAATCAGCCTATACTAATCAAAAGCTATCATCTTGATAATGCAAGGCAACTATCGAACTCATATGAAGGATATAATTAACATTAAAGTTGGCAATATATGCAAGGGTGCTCAAAATGTTCCTTAACATGTCATGGACCTACATGTTCAACATTCTTAATGACCAAATATCAGTATGGTTGGTGGATGTACATTTCTTTTAACTACGAAAGTGTTTATAATTTAGGTCATTGACTATCAAAACCAGTAAGAAGTAAAAGAAAATAAGAATTAAATTGTGGATATGGACGAATTAAAGAATTTACAACATTTATTTTGTGTCGGACTTGCCATAACGGCATAAAATTGCTGATCTTTTATGGTTGAACAGTAATATACAATAAATTATATTTTCGTGATTTAAAAAACAACATAAACTGTTACTTGTTGTCATTCTTTAACAAAACTAAGCCCTTTAAGTTAAAAGGTTTATTTTATTTTTATAGAATACAGGAGAATGCTGATATTAAAATGACAATTCTGCTTTACATTATTTGCTTAAGAAATGTAAAATAATAACTTTTACACCAATATGTTAACCAAAAAGATGTATTCCATAACACATGGGGCAAAGCGCTCCCCCCGGCACGTTTTGCCCCATCCAGGGCAACATTCGTTGTGTACATCACAGAAAATCATTAAAGCAAGTAATTACAAATTTCATTATTCAATGAATTAATGATACCAATTCATGTTACATGTGCACGAGAATTTAAAGTTCCGTTGTGCATTTTAATGAAATATTTGAATTTGAGACATATCCGTTCCTTATAGTAAAATCGCGTTTTTTCGAATAGTTGAAATTCTGTGTCCACAACTCAGGCAAATGATTCCAGCGTTGGTGACAACGCTTCATTACGGTTACTTTCATTCGTTTGTAATGACAATTTTCTCCATTTGTCGATAGTTTTGAAGAAATAACCCGAGGTCACTTTTCTCCGGGGGCGCGCTTTGCCCTGATTTCCCCTACTGCGTTGAGACCTGTTGGGTTAAGTAGTAAGATATGTTTCCGCCGATAATGTGTTCTTAAAAAAACGATAAGTGCGACGTTTATTGCCGTTAATTAGCCTTCTATCATTCCAAAGATTGGCAAGCCAATAATTAAAATCCAATGACAACAAAAAAGATTTTGCAGTAATAAAATCCTGAGAAGATATGTCATAAAGGTTTGGAATAGGTAACTGTAATGAATTAAACAATGTTGCTGTGTTGTTATACCATGATTTTTTAAATGTAACAGACCATTTGCTAATGACATTGGGTATTAAACTGGGTGTTGCTGAATGCAACTTACGCCAAAACCGTAAAATGTCAATTTTGTGCTTTGTGAATGGTGAAGTCCAACCCATATCCCCTCTAACTGCTAGGTTTGGGGTCTTATTACAAACACCAGGAAAAAATCTACAGGCACGATTTTGAACAGCATTTATACAACTGAATTCCTTAGTGCCCCAAATTGCTGAACCATAATACAATAAGGGCTGGACCAAATTATCATAAAGTGTATTAAAAACACTGTAATCAAAACCACCAACAGATTTAAATTTACATATCACAACACCAAATGCACGACTAGCAGACTTCGCAATTTCTTTGGCAGTGTAATGTAAATCTAAATGTTCCTGGAGCCAGACACCGAGATATTCATAAGCATGTGTATAACAAATGGTTGTGCTGCCAATACTAAATACAAACTCAGATTGTTTGAAAGAAGCAGGACGATAATGAACAATTTTAGTTTTACTAGATACAAAGTCGGAAACATCAAAGTCCTATTCAGTGATCAAAGCGGTATATCACATAATCATTTTATATCAAAGCCGGTGAAAGGATTGTTGGTACTTATTGTCTGATATTGTTAGCAATTTGAACTCATGAGGAATACACATTCCTAGTTACTGATGAAAGTGGTATATCACATGATTATTATGTTAAGGCCGGTGACCAGTTTGTCGGTATGTATTGAGTGATTCTGTTACGCAACAATGGCGTCAGCACGGCGTCTTGTATTTTGTGTCGTATATTGAGACTGCTTCAATAAACAATAATGTTTTTTGACCTCAGTCGACCATTCATTGAGTATTGATATACCTTTTAAAGGATGATTTAGTGTCAGGATTAATTGTGCAGACAATAAACGACGACAGTTTGTGTTACTGAGCAAACAGGTTTTACCTAATATAGTTTCAAAATATTCTTGATACTGGCGGGAGCAGAACAAAAGCCACCGGACAAATGTCACCTGGGACATAAGCCACCTAGGACAAAAGCCACCCACTTATTTATTGTAATATACTTATAATATGAGTATGATACAATACAATATTATTTAGTCATATGATTCATCCACTAACAATATTCTCCAAGGAAAAATAATAATTTGAAAACAAGTTTTTTACCGATACGGAAGGAGCAGTGGACTTGGGTCGCATTGTTTGATCTTAAGTTAATCTTGATGTAGTGAAGAATAAGTGAATATTTTGTCAAAATATTTTGGTCCTCATAACACTGCTGATATTTGACAAAACCTAATCAAGACTGTCATCTATGATGTTGAAAGAGATTATCATAATACGTTTGACATATATAATAATAAGAATATGACATTAACGACTTATCTATTTCTCTATAAATTTTGCATTGAATTATACACTGTCCACTGAACATAAATATCAGCAAGACTCTGATATCTAATAAAATTTGATAATTATGATGTTTTCATGTACTCGTTATGTAGCATAGCGACACATACAGTATGCAGTGACATTTGGAAATCCATTTATTGAAACACTGTCATTGGTTCATTAGCAGCATTAACAGAAATTTAATACAGCCAAATGTTAATCATCACTATTTACTAAATTCATGACATATTTACATTCAATCAATTTTAAAGTTTTCTCTGAAATTTTCACTAAAATTCTAACCAATCCCGATATTATGTAACTACGAGATGAGTGATACATGAATAAACTCGTCGGTCTGTCTCCACTGTTTCCACACCATTTTAACAATGTATATGTTTTTTATCTCATGATTGTAGATTATCAACGAATTTCGTTTTAAGGCTTGATGTTATTTTTTAAATTGACCTTGTGAATGTTCCAAATGTTTTATAACAACATGTGACACGTAAATAAAATATATTCTTCTTCTTCTTCTTCTTCTGTCTCTTCTAAGTGAATACTGATTCACCGAGGGAGCTAGCTATTCACTGAGACATAAATACATACACCTGTTGTACATGTATGTATACGCTGCCAGACAGACAGAGAGACAGAACATTTTATTTTTGTCTCACTTGTTTTACACAACCAATCGATCAGCGATTCATGAGAGACACGTTTACATTCAAATTAAAATTCATTTAAATCTAAAAATTCAGCTATGAATGACAGTAAGAACATTTAGAAACCCATCGGGGATGTTGTCTATTGTTTTGGAGGTCTCTTGTTTTCTCGTAATAACCTCCAAGGAGGTTTTACATTGGGAAGTCAGGGCATTATCATATGTAAGACCTACTCGGAGGTTGGAAGGTTTTAATATTTCAAAGTCAAGTTTTTTCCAATGTATAACTTAACCCCAAAGTCAATACTATCTTTAAAAAATCTACAAAGTTGCATTCGGAAAGAAAGCTTCGCGGGAAGTAAGACTTCAAGCAAACCCAAGCATAACCGAGTTCGAGTGTTTTAACCCTTTCATAAAAGTTACGTACAAGGCTCTTAAAAACATAGCTATAAACATATTTACATATCACAGAGTCACTTATATAAAATATAATCTGGTCGTTATAGACAGACAGACAGACACACAGACAGACAGACAGACAAGATATTTTATTAATGTGTCACATGTTTTGTATATAATCGGGTACAGTGACAATTTAAAAAACGTAAAATAGTATACAAACATCAGGCCATATGGCCAACGAGACACACGAGACGTTATATATACAAGTTAAAAATGGAATATTAAGATATGAATTAATATATATACACCTATCCAAACACTGGAAACGCTACGGTTTTATGACTGCACTAATTACTTGATAGACGGGTGGCACGAATAATTACCACCACTCTCCCGGAAACACTAAAACTCGAAAATGGTGTAAAAAGGAAATCCACATCAATGGTAATTAAACAATTATTTAGGCTGTATTTCAGTTTATATAATGCTGCGTTACTCTCAATAGTCTCTTTATTACGTCACAACCGCGCAAGTTTTATGGCCCCTAACCCAGGTTGGTTTTTCACAGCTGACAATTACGCTGTCTTAATGAAACGCTCATTAAAGGTGTTTATTGGACAAATTAACACACATCAAGTCCAGTTTTTATTTTTTTGAACTGGGAAAGTCGGGGTTAGTGGATGTTGAAAATAACGATTGACATGTAAAGTTAATTTAATTAATATGCTCATATGGCAATTTAAAGCACGTTTTCTTACTGAAATAAAAAATGAAAAATACGTGTTAACAATTGCTAAATAATACTCCTGTATCAATAAAAAAAATAGTTCTAAACCGAATGCACAATGTTCGGTTAAGTCATGGGAGTCAATTTCCCTTCGGGCGGCTACAATGTGTTCAGTAATGTTCACATTAAAATGGTCGCTTGAATGTTCAAGTTCAAGGGATCTGACTGATATGGCGCAACACAGTGTGTTATAATCAATCGAATTGATGACTTCAGACTACCAAAGAAGCTCTTTGTTGTCTCTAGAAGAAGGAGGAAATCCTTTGCATCAACTGTTGAGAAGATCTGCTCACAACTCGGAATTAAGGATCTGATAGAAGCCAAGGGATCTGTTTAACGTATAATGCACAATGTTAAGCGAGTCCTTTAGCATAAAGATGAAGAGAGCTGGTTTACTGAACTATGGAATGATAAAAATAATATGAATGGTAATAAACTTAGGACACAAAGGACATTTTAAAAAAGACCTCTTAACCGAGCCCTATTTGAAGCATACATGTATCATCTCGTGTCAAAAGAGAAAGTTTTTAACCAGAGTACGATGTGGATCACTTCCTCGAAACTGGTCGCTATAGCAACCCGCTACACCTGTCTATGATAGAATACTAGTATGCTCTTTCTGTGATAATGTTGAAGATGAATTGCATTGTTTAATCGAATGTGACTTTTACTCTGATCTTACCTATAATCTGTTTGATGTTTTACCTATCTTTGATATAACGGATAAACATTGTTAAAATTATAAGCGTTCAAGATGCTGAAGGTAACAAAGTTTTAGCTAATATAGTGACAAATATGTTTCTAAGGCGCCACAGTTTTGTCTGAAATGTGCAGCTATTCATTTTAGTATCTTTTTATCATTTTTAATTTATTATTTGTACATATGTGTATTATTATGAAAGACTAGTGTCTCATAAGCCCTACGCGGCTGGTTGTCAGTTTAAAAAAATAGGTTTAACTAAATACATACTATGTAGCAGAGAGAGAGAGAAGAGAAAAATGTTTATTAAAGTGTCACGTACTTTAAAATAATATACAATACATAAAAGCATACATATATTTTAAAAAGTACCCGGCCATAATATGGCCTATGAGACACTGTAGTCGTTAAATGTCACATTATTAAAATAAAATTAGAAGCTATATTAAAACTGATGTAATTGCACGTAACATGTAACTGGCGAGTGACACTACAATAAAAAAAATCTGTCTGTCTGTCTGTCTATAAACATCCAGCAAGCAGGTTAATTTCGAATATGGTATGGGTCAGACATTATTCATCAAACCGTTAGATACCTTCGATTGAGGCACAATTTTGACAATAAAAATGTTCGACACACACATATATTCCAGTGCACATATTGTATTACGTGTAATGATAGTGTGAGATAAGAAGGATTGTTAGCGTATCTCATTCCTACAGTTTAGTATTTAATTCAACGCCGCTTCAGTTCATATTTTTCAAATCTGGATGAAAAGCAAATATCAAACTCAATGAATATACTTTATAATTTTCTGCCATATATTGTATGTAGCGAACATGAAACTTTTTGTTTAGTGAACGACAACCATGATTATTTTTGCAAATGTATCTTGGAGTGGCCTTCGCATAGGTTCATGAACTTGTTGGCCAAACCGATTCATGTATCTTTAATGAAATGAATATGTTTAAATCAAATCAATGAAATCAAAAATGAAAAGAAAAATATCATCTGTTTAAAACATCAAATCAGTGAATAAATTATGAAAAGTGTCATGTTGTTGGGTATGCCAAAAGATGAAGATGGCTGCAGCTCTTAATCAACTTTTTGTTAAATATCGGGCATACGTTTTTGCAGTGGTTCAAACCAAGTATCGATTGTTATATTGTAATGATTAGTACCACGATCGGCACCTACATGTAATCGACCGAACTATTTGTTATAACTTGGGGGAATTGGATACCAACTGAATGGTGTATACACGTGAACTGAATATGATTGTAGAATTAGTTCATTATCCATTGTTATTTGAAAGCCAGTATAGTATGATTAAATACTGGTGTAAGATGTGTGTGATTATGATATTTTACGTATTTGTTATTAGTATGTGTAAAAGAATTTGAAAATAAAACCTGTTCAGAATCCGACGTTTCAGGTTCAACGTATACCGTCATTGTCATTGGTTAAAGCAGGAATTGCCAATATATTATTCAGTTTTAAAACAAGAGGCATTAACAGTTAATTAGGGGGTCTCTGATAAACCAGATTATTATTACCATATCACCCAGTTAAATATCTTGCTCATTACGTAATAATACGATTGTTTAATGTTCACTGTTATATCATTCACGCAAATATATTACATGTCATTGCATGAAATATATATAGAAAACCTTACACTATGTCTACTTAACAGTTCTTATTATCTGTAGAAACTGAAAATATAATGAAATAAATATTGCTGATATCAAATAACCATTGTGCACAGATGAAGTTGTAGACGAATTGATCTTTATATTAAAGTGTCAGTAGCACGTTTTGTTCTTGAATAAAAACAATATAAATTTTTCACTGATAATTGAATGTTAATGTTAAATGTATTATTTTCATAATGTCAAAAATCTCATTACACAAACCAATCATCCATTGTAAGAGAATAAATTATAAAGATTAACTAAAAGATCCTTGGCGGTCATTTTTTTATGAACACCTTTAATTCATTTTGTGTAAGAAAAAGGAATCCCATGACTGAACTTTACATAATATATTCATTACTGCTTCATTTAGTTAAAATAGTTGTCTTTAATTAGAACAATTTATTTTCATTTTCCTTACATAAGCTTATATTCCTCCCAATAACGTACTATTGTCCCTTTAAAATATCCGTTATATGGTAATTCCTGAATACAATTTGTCAAACCTTATGCAAGTTTTATAAATACTATCATGCTTATTAAAGTCACGCCTCACAACACACAACACAATCTTATTCAATTAGATTTAAGTCAAAGAAAACTATTTGTATTGATTACTGATCATCACTTCTTGCCGTAACAAGTGAAACGGTGATACCGATTTTGCACTTAACTACCACATATAGGTTGTATAATTAGCATGTTTTATTTGGTTTTAAAACATATGCCAAACACTTTTCCATACAGACGTTAATTGTCCAAAACATTGTTTATGCGCTTTCAAATTATAGCGGCCGAAAAAAGATATATGTAAAAATTGACATGTCCTCTTTAGATCAACTGATGGGCTTTCTAGATCAAACTCCTCTTCTTTCAATGACCCTGAAGTGACCACGGTCAACCGCGACCAGAATGCAATCCGATCGCGGTCAACTGCAATCAGAATGCAATCCGATCGCGGTCAACTGCAATCAGCTTGCAGTTGGATCGCGGTCAACCGCGGTCTGACTGCAATCTGATCGCGGTCAACCGCGGTCTGACTGCATTCTGATCGCGGTCAACTGCAATCAGATTGCAGTCTGATCGCGGTAGGTACCGGTAAAGATATCTGCAAGGGTCTGTATGTCCTTACAATAGTAAAATTATATAAAATCATTATACAGTAGTTACATTGGAAAATTAATTTGCGTTGAGCCTTTTGTTTATAATCTATTAAAATTTACATTTTTATATTGGAGAGATACCTTATAAAAGGCTTTAATATAAATTGGACCGGTAAAACATTTGTTTGATGATAAATGTTAAATATCCGTACAGCAAACATTGACTAATAAAATTGATTACATTAATTTGAGTTTCAAAGCAAGCAAAATAAATTCATATAATGTTGTTAATTAGAACTATAAATCCTGGTAAATTGATGTTTTATTATTTTCCTGCGTGATTTAAATTATTGTCAGTGAGCCGATTTCTGTTATTCATATATTTAGCAATGCACAGTTGTATGCAAAAATAGGAGGCTAAAGGAACGTGGGCTGGGGAATGATGTCAATTGTAATCATGTATATTATGTATATTATAACATGACAATAACATAGGGTCTCATTAGAGGAGAATTGCCTTGTACCTTGACGCTTGTTTTGATTTATTAGATGCGATTATCTGATACAGATTGCCTTTGTAATCATGATGTATCATGCAACCTGATAAAGGGGTGGATTCCTATCGCGTTCATTTTGTGGAATCAACGCTACTATGTCATTTTTTTATATTTGCCTTTGCTATATCCACTCAACGATTATCATATATATTAATATTACATACCGGGTACATCACTTTTTGTCTCTTTTGGTTATATATAACTGTGTCAAATTGTATTACTGTTATGTAAATATTATCATCATTCACATTATAATCAATTATATTTCATATAGCTGCACTGTACATTGCACAAACCTTAATGATAAAACCTGTGTTAATATACATGTATGTAAAATTGTAAATCTTTATAACATATGAATATTTATCAATTTTGTATTGGAGAGGTTCCAGTAAGTGTTTTCACTTTTGCCCGATCCATTTGACTTTTCGTCAATAAAATATGTTTAAACCAAGGCATATATGACATCAACAACACACAGAGTGTCTCTTTAATGTCTTCTTAACGAAGGCATACGTACATGTATTTATACTCTGTTATCCAGACCCTAAAGAAAAACATTAAAGGAGCCTTCTTAAGACTAGAAAATAATTGGCAAGTCTAGATGCCTCAGCTTTATGCCTGTAGTTAAGTATTGTTCAGGGCTCCTTTTCATTTCTTTTTAAATAAAAAATCTAAATAATAAAATTAGTAAAGAATTCTGGGACTAAATGTTAGTCTAAAATTAATTGTATTTACCGAGCGCGAACTATCCCCAAAGTTGTGTGTGGTAAATATTGAGTGTTCAAGGCATATATAATGAGTATATTTGATACCAACATAAATTTGTATTGCATACAACTTTATACTGTGATTCGTTTACAGTCGTAGATAGCATCATATAAATGTGTCATGTACGTCATGATTTGATAAGGAATTATATATATTTTTTTATATTTTTTTTTTTATAGTTTATTTATGTGTCTTGAGTTTTTACAACCCCTGGCCTATTAGGCCGACAAGACACCGTTACATTGTACGGTGATAAAAATTCATAAAATAAAAACATGATACATAAATTTAGAATTGCATTCGTCTGTACATACAAACACAGATACAAAACATTCAAATCTGCACACCTCATTAATACATTTGTATCTACATTACATCCTTACAATACATACAAAAATGCACACACCCTACACACATATGCACATTATATGAAAAATATCACGGTCAATAGGTGTCATATCACTACATTACAATGGTCGGCACCATGAATTGGATTTTTCTGTTTAATATATATGAATATGATCATTATGACAATGATTGAAACCATTATCAGCTCCACATTTACATACAACACAAATATGTATTGTGATACAACACAAGCTTTTGAATTCATCTCACTAGTTTTTTTACTAGGCTTAAATACCCTATATGTTACTGAAATCATGTTTTTGGAAATAAAAACAATTTAACTGAATACATCAAATTACGTCCTTGAATGAATAAGTCATATCAATACCTTACTATCAAGAAAGAAAAATTAAGTTGGAAAAGAAATTATCTAAAGCATATAAGATTTTAAATGACATATTTGTACAAAAGTATGAAATTACAATCCTGCTAATTTTGAACCTAGACTCATAATCATCCTATCTTATCATTAAAAAAATATAGCCCTGAGTATTCATTAAACTAATATCCAGTCATTATATAAGCGCATTGATTAATGATAAAAACAGACCACAATTGCATTTAAATAGACGGCCACCGCATGAAATTTCAAGCAGATCATCCAATTTCAAAGAATTCTGACCGAACCCCTTAAATTGTCTGCTACTTTACTCCCCGGTGATAGCTCGCCCGACCCCTGGGGAAATCGAGAGCGTGTTTTTGGGACCCCCGTGTTCTGCGCAAGCCCGGCACTGCCGTTTCTACAGCCCATTTCTGATAGCCAAATACAGCCATATCGCGCCACAGGGTTGCCCCGATCTATTTATAGAAAGCTTGTCGATTTCACTGGGCTCTTATTCTATGACTGTCATGGCGGAGTAGCGGTGGCAAGGATACGCGCTTTACGGTAGGTTGAAGCTAGTGTCTTTCCGTTGTGTGAATTTGAATTTTATGTGTTGTATTGATTTGGAATGCAAAATGGTAATCTTGCTTCGATGTGGTTTCTCAAAGAGCGTTATTCCTTAGAAGCGAAGCATCGGTATCTTATCGGGATTCTGTCGTCGCCGACCGCTTGCCTCCTATAAAAGACTACTCTTGCACCAAGTTGCAGGACTTGTGCCGCCCCGCTCTTCTAAAGTTTCCAACTTTGGTTTACGCACATATATATACTTTCAATCCTGCTTCAGTGTCTTATTCTAACAAATTCAAACTTTTTGTTCCATGCTAAATGTACTAGATTTTTTGTTAAACCAATTAGAACGTTTTGGCTGTTTAATTGCAAGTTTTAGCAACTTACGCTGACCATGGCAATGGAAGAGTTAAGGATTTTGTGGTTAGTTTTGAGGTTTTGGGGTTTATGATGAAAAAAACTCTTCTGAACGCTGTGCTAGGCTTTCGCTGAACAAGCGGCTAAGGAATTTTGGAAGAAACGCTAGCACGTTTTTCTCTGGTGAACTCAAAAGCGCCCGGTAGCTGTTTCTTAACTGATCGAATCAGTGCCAAGGATTGAGTTTATTTTGGCTCTGTACTTGTAACGCCCTTTATTAAAGAAACAAACCACTTGGAATTTAACACTTACAGCTCCGTATATCAGATTTACTTTATAATAAAAGAAAGTATCAAAGGAGACAATTCAGTATTTATTGTTAGATATTACCAAGGCACCTTCACAAAACTTCCACTGAGTATAAAGAAGGTTACATATTACTTTAAAACTAGAAAACTTTGTTTTATTTTGAACGAAATGAATCTTTTAGAGTCCAACTATTCATCAAATTGTTGTTAAGGTCGCTGCTTTGAACATATTTGATAATCTTTAAGAAACAAACTTGCTTTACAAATATGTAGTCTGTTAGCGTTGCTTATTTAACCAACATTCCCGGATCTCAATCAGGACGTTTTCTACATATTCAAAGAAATTGAAACATTAAAAACTTTAAAAACCTTCTGTGTGAATTAAGCATTGATTACTATAATAACGTTTCTCCCATTTTGCTGATGACTTAGTTTGAAGATAAGCTAACGCATGGCGTTAAATTTGTGGATTGAAAGGGGATTGCATTTCAACCCAGCCCATGGCGGAGGCTTGTAGTAATGGGGAACCCGCTGACTTAGGGGTTCAGGAACAGTGAAAACGATAGTGGTTTGTAATGAAGGTTTCTTATCTCGGGGGTAGCACTGTGCGACTGCCACCAAAGTAGCATACTTACAACGTCGTAATATGAGATTCTTGTAAATATCTTGACTTTTTGTGCAAAAATACAACATAATTTTCATCAAAAAGACGTGTTTTATTTTGCATCTCTATCAAAATAAGGTTATATAATATATGCATTTCCATACGAAAATTGCCTCAATGATATTGCATTATGTAAATGCAATTAAATTTAAACTAAAAGTTTTTAAAATTATTTTTGATGAAAGAATTTTCGAGTATCTTATTACTTTACGTTCCGCTTGGGTACAGATACAGTCGTGGGCATTGTGATATAGTAGACGGTTAGGCCAGACGAATTATTGTTCAGTTCATAACAAGAGACGTGTGTCTTGGTGTATATAAAGGAGTTGTTGCATCATATTTGACCTTAGATGACCTTAGACGTCTTAGAAATATCCTTGGAGCAAACGCAGTTTTAGAGAGAACATTGGATGGCCTTACGGTTTTGCTTTGAGATATGTTAACGTTCTTAGATATCACAGAATTGTAAATTTTGAATGGAATATTTATTTGTATTATAACCAAGAATGATTTGGGAATGGAATATTTAATCAGTAATAAAAGCAAGTCTATTGTGTCATTTTACCACATTTTGGTCACTAACTTATGAAAAATGTTTTGGTGTCTTAAGTATGTTTGTTACAGTATGTTCTTGAAATAATTTGTATTCAGAACGCCTGAGTTGCTGATTGAGAAATCTACCTTTAAAACCAGACTTCTTAATAAATACAGAAGCATTTGGCAATATAATTCTAACATGTTGCGAAATAAGTTAGAAGTTATCTAGCTTTATCAAGCTCGAATCAAATTGAAATATTTCTAAACGAGATTTGTTTTATAAATATGCCTTCTTTCATTTTCCATTGATTATTATCCCTGTTCCAAATCAAGAGTTACGTCTGGGAATTTTCTTTAGAGAGAAAAAGCAATTTGGTTTCTAGGTTATTTATCACAGGCACTAATCTTTGACATAAGTCCCTAAAGTGTATATAGCATATCAATTTCATTTCGGACCCACCCTCGCCATGACAGAGCTTGTGTATATATCATGCTTATTTCACTATCAGTGTTGTCTTTTACCGTCTGTGCCATTAGTTCTGCTAGACAATGGGTTATTCAACGCTATCATATCGGAAACAGTGGACCTTTGATTACACTAAACCAAGATTCTCAGGGGGGCGGGGTAACGAGATGAAATGGACAACGGTGTCTATTGCACGTGTAGTTTCACTCCCATAGGTGTCTCATGTCTATTAAATGTCCTATGCCGTATTTTGGTTGGCCGATTTTGTATCAGAATTAATCACGATTTTTAAATGATTCTGTTAGCAAACAGGGACGGAATATCTTTTTAAGTTCATGGAGTAATTTATTTTTGGTGTAATGAATAAATCTACACGAATCGTTGTGCCTGATAGTGTTGACATTAGTAATCAATATTTTGGGAGCTTATATCAATACAGATATGAAGATTAACGCCAAAAGCTTAATTTCCATACGTATCGGCTTTTTGAAATTATCCTTGTTCATGGCAAAATAAATCAGGATTTTGAGGTGAAGATGTCAACAAACAAGTGTAAAAAAGCAACTTTAAGACATGATATTTATAAACTCTAAGCGTGCTTTACTAGAGAGTTAAAAAGAAGAAAATACAATAGAATGGAAATAATCGTGAAAGGGGTGAATTGGTGCTTTTACAAATTACCGGTAATAGAAGGACAATGGTGGATACGATCTTGGTTTTGACCTTGAATGTGAAATGGACACGGTCGCCTATTCACTATTTTCGATTTTAAAGTCGACATTTATTTTTTCTCAAAACAATAGTCACGATTTTAGGGGGTTACCCTGCAACATTGAAACCTTCCGCCCCATTCAACAGTTTCAAGCACTCGGCAACTTTTTGAACTGGCGTATGATTTTCCATGTTCAGGGCTGCAGTTTTGTATCGTTAAGCCAGGTTGTGCATTTTAAATCTGTCACATCCATGTGGTTTAAATATGTTACACGTGTTTTAACGTTTAAACCGTAAAACAGGTCCCGGTAAAGAAAGTGTATTGTGGGCCTGCAAATTTAAAAAATGAATCAAGATCTTCTTTTAAAGTATCGTTATCCTTACCCATTCACAAAAAAATTGCTTATAGGATGTAAAGTAAAATGTTTACCAAAACGATATTGTGTTTTAAAAGATTTCGATTATGTTTCCGATTTTGTAATATTCGACGATATGATGTTCCCTAACTTAGCAAAGTTTTAATCTGACACAACTTTCTTCCATCAAATCATTTTACAGCTGTTTTCCAACGCAAAGGTCACGTCAAAACTCCATTTGTTGAATTGGATAGTTGGGTGCACATTATTTCGATTGAAACTATTTCAAATTATGTCCCTCAACCATATTTTTCTGCAATGAAGCATGTTTTATTGTAAATCACTCTCAATATTGCTTCTATTTCTATCTCTCCGCTCTTTAACTTACTTGCAACAGAAATTATTCTGAGGACAAGTCAGTCCGTTTCTCTAGCCATGATTGAATATTAACCTTCTTGTAATCCTCTCCCAAACTTTACTACGTGAAATTTCATTATTCGGTGTAGAAGTTAGCCTATATTCAATCTCTGAAATATTAATTCTTTAAAAAACAGATTTTTTATCTAATAGCCTTTCACAATTGGCTGTGTCTGTAGTTCACTGCAGATACAGATAGACTTGATCCTCGAGAGGTTATGTTCAGTGTAGACTATGTAGAAGTTTATACACGAAACAGAAAACAGGAGTCTGCAAATTTGAGTACATGTACACTAACACTACAACCTCGGGCAGGGTTCTATTTTTTATCAACAGTCAACTGTTTAATCATGCAATGAATTTGCATTTGATCACTTGTTTGATAACGAATCTTGCATGTTCAACAAAACGATGTATTAAATGAAATGTTAAATGTTCAAGCCCCGCGATGAAAATATTTTGTCCTCGGTGGGACCTCCCCCCCCCCCCCCCCCCCCTCCTTTAAAAGGAAAGGTACAGTCTCTCTTTTAAGAATTCACTGAGAATATTCGCAGCATGTCTATGTTAGATATGGCATTCCTAAGTTAATCATGATGAAAAATACGTTTTTATGTGAAAAAATATAGTTAAATGTCGTTCTAGATATTTCTGTTGGGTGTGACGAAGCCTCATGATTTACGATGTAAAACGATATATTCGATTATAAGTTTTTGGGTACAATTCATTTATCGACATGATGTGCTATTTAAGCATGGTGCTGATTAATTTTGTCATCATGACTAAGTTAACCATTTATCATTCATAATAAGGCATGATTTTGACAGTAGTCCACAGTGTACTAAATACAACGACAGCACATCAATCATACAACGATGTGGTTTGCTGTGACTGTACAACATGGGATGATTATAAATAATGATTCTATTTACTACTGCGGCCGACAAGAGAATATGCATTTCATATTTATCTGTTTCCTCGCGGGTGCCATTAACATTGATCTAGTTCCGCTTATTAGTAATTTGACATGCCACCGGAAGTTAAATGGGTCACGTGATCTAAAATTAGACCACAAAGGAAATGGGGCCAATATTTGTTTGAATCGAGTCTGTTATTTGAGAAGTTCTCAGAGATTCTAAAGATTTAGGGGCTTGTCTTTGACATTTCTTATTGAGAAGGAAAATAGAGAACAGATTATGAGCAACGCCTTGTTTGAGCTCTCGCCGCTAGGGGCGCTGTTAGTGACGTCATCATGAAACAGCGGGGTGGTACTCGTACAGTCACAACATTGTGATATTGTTTTACAACCTTTCTCGCCCATGATAAATAAAGCAAACACTGGGTGTTGTTTAAAAATGCTAAGCTGTAATATTGAAATAAAACATTGTCATAAAAGCCTCTTAAAAGACATTTGACAGGTTTTTAAAGTATCTAAATATGTCTTTAATATATATCTTCTTAATATGTCACAGCAGCTATCAATTAATCGTTTACACTTCTGTATCATTTCATCTTACGTAATTATAATAAACGTTTCCTTGAACTTATATATAGTTATTTTGTTTATGGGCCAACGTTTCTGAATCATTTTATAACCTCGAAAAACAATTAACTTCATCATAGAAAACGAAAATACTTGATGGTCTTAGAACAACATGTTTCTGTAGACCTTTCGAAAATATTAAATAATTTTTACTTTACAAAGTATAAATGGGTTAAGCCGTTATGGTATCTAAAAAGGCCCCTTTCTGAAGGTATGGGTTCGAATCCAGCAAAGAAAACATGGAAGTAGATAATACACCTGCAGACACAAAGTGCGATCGAAATACTGATTAATCAAGTTTGTCAAGATCAAGATTCCTTTGAGGTAAAATATGATATAAAAGCAAACGTTCACAAAACTTACATTCTTTTATCTGCAAGTTCATATATATTATAATCATACTGTTTTTAGATCAGAAAGTTGACACTAGGTACAAATCTTAGAAAATTAATATCCGTATTTATTATTTCTTCTCTGCATAGTATGATAATCAGTATTACTCACACTTCGGCTAAATCAAGTAATTAAAGCTGGGATTTACATGGCATATCTCAGAAACTGAATGTCCGTGTTTCTAATTTCTTTTCTGCAAGTTCTTATGATAATCACGCTTCTTTTATATCAATAAATTAACACCGAGATTCATGGGCGGCATATCTTAGAAATTGAGTCTCCGTATTTCTTTTCTGCAAGTTCATATGAGTTCTCATTTTCTCTGACTAATCCCCATGAATCAGGTGCAGGGTTTTACAACAATAGTTCTTTGATAAACAGTAACTGCCTAGCATGTTAAACCCATGCCCCTCGTGTCAGTCTACTTGACTGGTCAGCTTATAGCCTGTCTCATGGTCGTCTTAATCAATATCTTTATTAAACTTATGTTATCTTTTGACTGTCAAGGCTATTGGTTAGCTTTGGTTTAATATGGAATACTTCTTTGATTGGCATTCTAGAAGTTGGTGTGATGAACAATAAGGACAATTCTTATAGACGAACAACTTCTTTATTCTGTGTAAGCGACGTTTCGACATAGATTCTAATGTCGTTGTCAAGCAAGTGATTTTGATATGAAAAAGGTTTTTTTTAAATAAGATTGTCGACGGGCTTCGTTATTTATTACACTGAATAGTCGTATTCGCATTGATATATAGGTATAAACGATCAAGACTGTTTAAGGTCGACGGAATAACGTTTTCTTTTATATGAAATAGATTTGAGTAGGGCTACTTTATTGGTGACAAAGCGTAGCCTACATGTAGTTGTCGTGCCCACCTTAAAAACTTTCGACAATTTTCTGAAAAGCAGATATCTAAACCCTACAATGTAGGAAATATTAATATACTACCCAATGATAAATATGATTTTAATTCTGAAGCTAATGTTCACTTATAAGGAACCAACAACTTACCCGTTTTCTAACTAAATACAAAGTAGCTGGACTGTCAGTTATATCTTTAGAGACATATTATGATCCATTTTTATCGATTACTGTTTTATAATTTCGGTAGCACTACATCAGCGTTAACTTACTGAAGTATTATATTCCTAGGGTGATCAGAACAACATGCAATGAAATGCAGTTTTAGATTATAGTTATCAATAATGACACTTAACTTGTAAAACACACTTAAAGATCATCGATACTCTCTTAATCATAAGTCATTAATATGTCAATATATGTTATAATTATGAATTCATGAATACACTTTATCTAATGAATAGAGGTAAACAAAAAAAATACATACACGTTAATGTCAATTTTGCCATGGCAACATTATGCATTTTGTCGAGTGCATGTATGTCAAAGTGTATTGTATCTATTAGTGCTTTCAATATCGATATTTCGTATAACACCAATCTCGTTAGTACGTGTATCATCAAGATTACATCTGTCAAGTGTAATTTCTCATGTGGCGAAGGGGCTCTACTGTTTATTTTGAAGTCAGTTGAATGTATGTCGACGGAAATGGTCTTCCAGTTTGTTATACACAAAGGAACAATACTGTACTCTGAGGCTCTGATTGAAGATTAGAACTTAACGTCTTCAGAGAGGAAGGTGCACTTAACTTGGCTGGCGGTCATTAAGTGGTACACTTGAGTTACACTTCCATTTCATGTTCAAACTCTTGATAATTGGACATTTTTACAAGTGTTAATATCTATAAAACTGCACGTGTTTCATCTTTCAAAGACAAAGCTAGAAAAAATCCACCTTCCAACCATCAGCCGTAAATAAGTGTTTTAATTACATGACAATGTTTTTTATAATTAACGAATTATGACAGTTCTAGAAAGGGCATGTACCAAGTTCGGTTAATCTACTCAAACCCATTTTCCAACCTCAATGAATAAGAGGTGTCCCCTCAAAATTGGCCACCGACAGTTTCCACTGTTTTCATTTATTCTACAACTACTGATCGTACGGAAGACTTATGAGATGTTTTAGCCTCAGGATGATACCCTTTGCTAATGATTATTTGCGAAAATGTAAAGACATCGGTTTCAGATAACCGTTTTTTTGTCTCTTTTTTTGTATTGCTTCACAATATCACTGACGACAGCTACTTCGCTAACAACGTGTATTAACAACATTACTTAACTCGTAATTAACGGAATTCCTTCAATTATCACAACATAAACTGTTGCTTCAGCTGATACTCATTACTGATTAGTTAACCATCAACTTTTAACCTTTAACCTTTACTTTGATAATACAATAATGGGTCGTATTATGGGATTATATGCTGGACAATTTTTTTCACACTTTATTATAAAAAACTTTATATTTAAGATATTTCAATTTAATAGTAATACGGTGAGTGTCTCTTAAGCTATTGCGTAATTACATATTAGCTTTGTAACCGCACTACTATGACTTGTAGCATTACTATTACGATTACTACAATACCTTCTACAATAATGTGTGTTGACACTGTATTGTAATCGACCACAAACATGTACTAGTAATCGAATTGTACCATTAATGCCATTGCTTTTTAAGTTTCTAGTACTACGTATTTGAACTGTCACTTAGGCCATACACAATTATTATAAATGAAGCTGTAATAACTATTATATTTCCTTGGTATAATTTTAACAAACTTCATTTATCTGACAATTTTTGATAAAATTACTGTCACTTAATGTATAATGGTTTCAATAAATTCTTCAACTGGGAACATTTGACGTAGACTTTTCAATTATTTGGAAGAATGCTTTTACGCACGTACAGAAGAAAGAAGAAAGAAGAAGAAAAC
This sequence comes from Steromphala cineraria, assembly GCA_916613615.1. NCBI lineage: Eukaryota > Metazoa > Mollusca > Gastropoda > Trochida > Trochidae > Steromphala > Steromphala cineraria. Next base: position 26,894,278 of record OU744736.1, on the reverse strand, counting down.
TAGTTTATTTAAGTGTCACACAACATACAACATGGGTAATAAACGTTTTAAAATAAGGTATAAAAAGTATGTTGTTCGGCCAAGCATGGCCTATGAGACACTATTAATCATTAAAAACATAAAACATTAAACCTTTGGTTTCTCGCAAAAATGCAGCAGCTACTTAGCAGATATCGGTTTCTTTTAGATCTTATGAATGAATTCGTCCTTATTATTGTATGATTGCGAAATGAGGGTTTGATTCTACGTAAGGATATGATTCATTGATAGAAAACTGCTGGTTCTAAGGGCATGTGGAAGAAATGAACAACAACTCTATGTAATATTATAAAATTGTGAAATACTGAATAACAGTGGGAGGAAAAATTCCTTTAAGCCAAGTCACAGGGGGGAAGCGACTTGATAATTTGATAAACCCTGATCGGCTTCAGTTACCGTATCATTTGGCACCCTGTGGATTGGCCGGAGTAGCCGCTTGACCACTCGTTGACCACAACAAGTTAGTTTGAGTCCGAAGGCCGGACGAAAGGGACTTATTCACTTTTCTGGGTGAGTACTCATTGATATTGCAATTAGTTCGTTAAGATGTTCTGGGATTGGTCTTATAAGTTGGTTATGTACCTAGACCATGTCCGCCCATGCGTGTGATTTAATATGAAATTGGATGAAGTGTATTTACGATGACTTTGTGGTTTTCTTGATACGTTGGACTTTCAAAATGTCAATTGGTCTGCTGGATTTGAGATGTGATTTGCTTGATATGAATACATGTCATTTTATATGAGATATTGGAATATTGGAATTGTAATTACATTGCGGATATGTTTTGTTCTGAAGAGTACATGTTCTATATCGTTTAAGATGTCTGTTGAATATATTTTTTGGATAGTAATAACAGGACCTTATTTTAGCATGAAAAGATATCTTGTTGCACAGATGGCTTACTTACATATGTAGACTATAAGCGGTCATGTGAGAGATTGATATAATATAACGTGAAGTATATTTACGTTTATGGAAGTATTTTGAATTGGAGACGTTACAAAGATTTTACTGTTATGTTAAATGTGATTTTAATCGAATCTTTAATAGACAAAGTTAGAATGTCAATTGGTTTAGTAGAGAAACAGGATAGCTTCCTAAATACTTGCATTCGTATAATGTTACTCGTGTCAATTGGTCTGGCGGATTTAGGAATTGATTTCATGATTGCGCAGCTAGTTTCAAATTAAATTTCAATTTATCCTGATTGAATTTCCGATAAACTGTCATGTTTGATCACGTCAATTAAATGAGTTTTATTTCCATCGTTACGTTGTGATACAAGCGATGCCCGATGAGCTATTCTCTTGGCGAAAAAATGTTTTTCTGTAATTGGCAATCTGGACATTTTTGCCTCATCCTCCAATTAAATCATTTAGGAATGGAGTGAACCCGTTCCCACATTCTTGAAATACGTTCTTTGATGAAATATCTCATTTCTATGTTGCAGTATTTTGAAAAATTAACAATATCGATATTTGCTGATAATTCTTATACTTCAATGTAAATCATGAATGTTCACACATTTTCATCCGATATGGCGATTATTCGATTATCGGCCGATATTATTTCTTTTATTAACAAAGGCATTGAAATATAAACTCGTTTAGCACAAAAACAGAAAAATTATAGTTTTCATTAATCGAAGCTACGCTGAGGCCTAGGGTTTAACTGTACTTTATATAATATAGATCAAAAATGTCAAACTGGTGTATTGCTCAGAAAACATGAAATTTAAGATATTACAAACATTTTAGGAAAGGAGGTCAATGTTAAATGAGAAACGTATACATGTAATTCAAGTTACTAATTAGGCATAATGACATAATCACCCAGACCACTCTAGTGTCTGAGTTACGTATTTGACCAATGCCGGACACTGTTAATTACGTGTAGCAGCCATGTGGTCAATCAACAAGGTGCTCATTATCTGACCATCTGACAGAGCTCACCTGTCCAAAACAACCCCCCTCTATTAATTGGTTAATCGAGAGCTCCCCCCCCCCCCCCCAACCTATATCCCTTACAAATCACTGGAATCCCTTCCTCACGAATGTCCTTGGAAGTTTCAAGTTTCTGCCACCCACTTTCTTTACACACCCTTAACCAAATCAGAGTACGGGGTAACTCCTGTGCCCTTATGCAAGGGACCGGTCTGAGAAGAGAGTTCCTCTTTACGGATTTTAATTGACGACCAACCCAGTCTAGAAAAATATCTTCTGGGCTCCATTTTGTTATAATACATGATTTGTTACAAAATATTGTCAATATTGAAATAAATACTTCTGAGACTAAATGTTAGTCAATGTTCCGACCTAGTCTTACACATAGCTTCTTAAAGGGTTGGGGTGGTGTTACTGGCGTGTTAGAAAGGTGAGGAAGATTAGTTTTATTTCAGATGGCCTTGTCCATCAAACACTGATTGGAACATTCTGTCCCTCGTTATCTACAGATTTTCTCAGCGTGGTGAATCTTGTAAAAATGGATCTTAGGCCGGGCTGTGATAATCGTTGTTCTAAGGCGCCAAAACGTTATAATTATATTGAAGTCGGAGGCGAACACGACGGTGTCGAAGTCAATATATTGGGGTCTGTCTTCGAATGTCACTTCATTGAAATGTTTCTTTGATTTTATCTAGTCGTATAGAATTAATGATTATGACCTTCTCAAAGTGTTCAAAAATGATATGGTGTCTCATAATTGCATTGAAGTTATGTCAAAGACAATGTCAATGTATCATCTTTTTTTGAAAGTCAGTATATAAAAGTTTTTTGGTTTTTAATTGCTTGTAACCGGTTGACTCTCGTATTGAGGCGGTATTTACGTGTTGTGCCTTAGTGTTATAATTGGATCAAGCACAATGATCAGATTAAACAAAGCCAACATAACTGGATTTGTCTTTAAAAAATCTGGACTGTATGTGTATCTTGTATAATACGTGATAATGGTAGATGTCATATGATGGGATCTGCTTTTAGCAGGAGGGTTGTTTTTCTTATTAATGGCAATTTGAATCAATAGCTCAACGAATCACGAAGCCAATTATCGCATACTTGTCAGTTAAAATTAATTAATCAGTTTTTAATATGAAAAAAGAAAAAACTCTTTATTTCATGTTTTAATATAACCTCCTGCCTTATAAACTTCTCTTTCATTTTAAAGGCGTAACGAAATCCATCACGAAGTAGGTAAATGACTTATATTATATTCAGTCTTTGTGTATTTTTTATACACGATTATTTTATCTATAATAGAAAAGGGGCCTCTAGAAAATGACTATTTCTATATACTAGATCTATTTACTTGTAATGATATGTTATGACAAGGAACATGTATAAGAAACTACAGTCTAGATCTGGGTATAATGCAGAGGAATATATGGATGACGACTTCTTTGTACAGTCTGGGTGTTAGACTAATGACGTCCCATTTGCATAGGACATCCTTTACAAAGACCATTATATATATATATAATGACAAATCCCTTTATAATAAGCTGGTCTTGATTAAGAGTAAGTATGTGGACTTTAAGGATGACAGGTAGAGTGGAATAGTATGTAGTGTATGTAATGCCTCTTGTGATTGATACGGCTTCTCGTGACACTAAAATCCACTCTTGTAAACACGTTGTTACATTTGTAAGATTCATTATCGAGAAGACAAGGGATTTTGTGGATGATCCTGTAGATTGAAGACCTCTTAAACAACATTTATTATCATTTTCATTTTCGAATCGTAAATCTTTGTATTACTAGAAAGGAAAGAGTAGTTTTAACGTTTGCTCAGAAACCTCAGTGAAGATCTTAGCCTTGATATATATGAAATGTACCTTCTCAAATGATATTTGATATTTCTAAGGTCAAATCGAGGACCTAGACTGGATTTTTTACTCCTATTTTGTTCACATTGAGCAGAACCTAGAAACCCTGTACCTTCCGTGTACATGATATATGAGGTCAAACTTTTGGATTTGTTCAGTATGTTAAACATGTGGGTCATGTGACCTACCGGAAACGTAATACCAACTACAATTGTATACATCACATCTGACCACATAGGCTGAAGAAATATTTAGAAAGGTGGGGTAACCTTTCTGTTCAGATTACAATAGTATCAAAGTGTATTGCACCAGTTTTGTAAGTGTTACAACAATTGGCATCAGAATCGCCGGTGATACGGCACTCCTGTTCCCTCTCGAAATTTGATCCGCCTGGACATCGTTTGCTGGGGTTTTATGATCCCTGCAAAGCGGTGAGGTGTTTTTCACATCGCAAGTTACGCATTGTTTATGGCGCGTTGAAGTGAACGACGGCTGAGCAACACATGTGGTATATCCCCGAGTCGAGCGTTCTGGCATTTGGGGGTCACATGACGCTTAGTTCTGCTGGAATGGGGAGGCACTATCCCCCCTTATCATCCCTCCCCCAAACATCCGGGGACTCGGTCCTATTTTGAGAGTTATTTCGCCACAGCTGTCTAACCACGGTTCAGCGGTTCTGAGAACTATTTCCGTTTACTTTGAATTTGATATCTGTTGATTGTTTTCGTTTGATTAACCATATTTGTCATCAGTATTGATTAAAGCATATGTATGTTTGAAAGATCAACATTATTTGCGTGTTACTGTGTTACATGGTGTAATTTGGAGTAAAGATAATTTAGTTTTGATAAATTTCAAACATTTTAGGTTACTTTGTACTATTTATTGTTAACAACTGATGACAGTACAAAGGAACGTGTATACACTTGTGACATCACTTAATAATAAACTTCAACAAAGCCGCAAAACTATGGAAAAGCAACTTCTCTAATGATATAACTTCGTTTTCCCCATCGTAAATAAGACATTTTAAAAAGCAAAACAGCAGATTCTTAGTGCAACCAAACTATCCAACTTAGCATTTTCTTGAAAGCAATTTTATTATCTTAAATTTACTATTTACGTAAGATGCTTTTCCTTTAAGCTTATAAGAAACGACTAAAAGTTACAAACTCAGCGTTACAGTCGGGTTAGAGGAATACCATGTCTAGTTTAGGAGAAAACGTATTAATGTTAGTATTTGACTCGAACACTACGCTCGTGCTTCCTCTTAACAATCTAAAGTAGGTTAACGCGGGATCCGTAACTACATTCACTACATTGCGTGCATTACTGCTAGCGAGACCTACTAACTGGAAATGGTAGTAATAGAACTCCTAACAGTGACATACGTAGGCGTAGATCTTTGAATTGCATATGCATGAAAATTGCGAGATGGACTCAATGATTTTGAATATTATAGACTTGAATAAATTATGTACAAAGGTATTAAGTTACTTATTATTTGTTTCAGTTAAGACTTGAATTATGATAATTAAAAACAAGTTCAACGTGTTTTGAATAAATGTATTGTTTATGAAGGCATAATTAGACCAATATCTCAATATCTATGTATTGGTTTTGAAAGTTTACAAACATGAAAAATAATGGAGAAAGGCCTCAACTTTTCAAATAAACGATCCCATCAATACTGTTTCATTCCTTACGACTTCACTACAGAAAGGTTATTTTCTTAAAAAATACATTCAGCGTATTTCATTACAATATAACTCCTCAAGGGATCATTTAGTTGTCCATGATTTATGGATTGTCGAGAGATTATTGATCGAGACTTGAAATGATCACTAAGTGTACTTCTCTTTAACTTCTATCCCAGAAAAGCATTTCGTAGTCCTAACGAGAATCCCAGTTTTTCCCGGAAGTGGTTTTAAGACGATGCCGGAAATGTTTGCTTGCGGTTTGGTTCCTTGCACACGACCTTTGACCTCGAATTTCAGACTCTATCGAATCATATCCGGTTGAAATCTTTACAGCATCTGATTAACAACATGAAAATGTTCATATGCTTGGAGAAGTATTGTCCATTGATGACGTTATTTAATAGGATTTTTAAAATCAATCATAATAGAAATTCGCAGTTTGAATGAGGCCTTACAAACAAAACTCATCTTAGAATATGAATGAAAAACGCCTGTAAAGAAAAGAATATTAAGAAGGTCATCGATGAAATAGAGATTGAATACTTTTTGTATTGATATTGAAATACGCTGTGATTAACATTGGCTTTCATTGTTTGCCTATAGCAACTTCTCGATTGTTGTTTGCAAGCTTACCATCACAATGTACCCAGATCAATCTCCGGATCGACAGAGCACGAAATCCTAGAAGTGAAGTTATTACATTCTTTTATTATTATGGAGAAATTCTGATAGGAAAGTTCATGCAAGGTCCGCTGATCGGCCATATTGTATCCCAAAGCGGCGAAAGTACACTACGGCTGGCTGCCATCGAGATATTTTATCGGTCTTTCAATAACGGATCGTCAACCGACAGTCTTAATTAATGAAAACACGGATTGGCTTTGCATGTTGTTTGCCGTGACCCCTGCTCGTCTCTGATTGGTCAATATCGATTTGACCTCACGTGCTGACCTTTAGGCCTGATGACCTTCAACGTCAATCCGTGTCAACGCCTAGATACCTCATGCTTCGCGTTATCAAAGAGAATGGTTATAATTACGATAACGCCCTTTAATGGGCGTTTAAAGAGGAGTATCTGATGGTAAATTATTTGATTATGGGGTATTCGAGCGACGTGTTGAAAATGAAATTACTCATTGGGTTGGAGAATGTGGACGATGGTATGTTTTATCAGTTTATCGGCACTTGGAAATCCATGACTCTTTAAATAGAATAAAGTTGTCATGCATATCAGGCCTTCAAACAAAACTGACCTTCGCAAAAAAATCTTTTATGATGCTTTGGTGTCGAGGAAATAAATTGATGCTTTTTCGACGTACAATGTAGTCTTTTCCTTGTTTATTTCTCTCTTTTTTTTCTTCTTTTGCAAAAGATTTGTTTGGAAGGCCTGCAAATAGTACCAATGCAGTTTGTAATATGTTTGTGTGTGAATTAAAGATAGATGTAACCGTCGATTACATTATCAATAAAGTTAAGTTTTCTCGAATACTGATTTATCTATCTATCCTTACTTTCAATCTGTGTCTGTCTGTGAGTACCAATGTCCAAATATTCTATTTTCGTGAAGGCCCTATTTGGTTTTCCGTGTACATGTTTTACTCAGATCACTAAACGGCATTTGATCGCATTTTCTCTCTTAAACCAGTACCAGCAGTCAATTTGTAACTTGTAAGATGTATTCGAGTTCTGAAATCCAATATGCCATTAGCTACTGCAATAAAGTTTTATACTGATTCATTTATCACAGTTCTTGAATTGGGTCGTTTGGCTCGTTAATGTTTAACAGACTTGTTGTCTAGACGACATGAAGTCACGTCCCTTACGAGACCAATCGAGAAGGAACGAGACCTCGCAATTGCATCATGGGTTATTTACCAGTGACCCTACTCTGGTTTATGGTTGCTCGTTTGGGCAAATAGTTAGATAGGGTAACACAATTGATTTGGACTGCTTGTCTTAATGGTTGGGGCAGATTATCTTTGGCTGTTATCTTTCAATTTTGTTTTGCTAATACATATTAGAATTTATCAACGACGTCAATGCTGATGATAGGGGTGATAGTGATATGTTGATGATAATAATGATGATGATGAAACGCTATTTTTGTGTTATATTCCAATGACGGTAATATATGATTATGACCAACTATAACCCGTCTTAAATGTCTTGTTTTCTAGCATCCAATAGTCATTATAAGAAACTTCACCTTATGGTTTACCTTTACTCAGATGCAAGATCTTTAGATAATCAAAGTTTACTTCATAGCCCATGAAACCGACTAAAGTAGTTCCTGTAACCATTATACTTATTTATATACCAATTTATCAGATAATCTTATGAAGTTTCCAACCCTATTGTTCGAAGAGATCGAGTAAAGTCTATCTGTAACTTTCACCATAGTAAGATACGTATAACATGCAAGTTCTACAGCTTTCATTCCCAGTACTATAACATACCGACTAAAGTCCTTCTGATAACCCTAAACCAGTGTTGTTCCTAGGTGATCATACAATGGGTCATTTGGGCCAATTCTGAGAATATTGGACCTTTTGCAATGGTAGAAGTATCCTACTTCTTATAACTTTAAGGGACACAAAGCAAAAAGGGTGCCATTTTCCCCAAAACCCCCTCTAGGAACAACACATCTCCCTGCTCACAGTCTAAGTTTTCGAACTGTCGTTTTAGGTCTTGCTGCAGACACTTTACTTTTCTTTGCTGCTTTTGTGGCTCTACAGGCTGGAGAGCAGGCACAGAAAGCTCAAGGATATGCAGCAAGGCATAAAACTGACAGTTTGGTTCTGACGTTTTAGACTTTGTGTAGGAAGATGGGAACAACACTGTTAAACCTAATTCAGAAGCGAGTTCTTCAGACAATCTATCGAAGCTTCCGAGGAGACCGAATAAAGTCCTGTAACCCTTATTCTTAGTGAGAAGCACGAGGCTACAGATAAGAGCACGAGAAAGGATGAGTGCGCTCTTTCAGCCAAGTGTAACGAACCTTTTGGATACGTCGGCACATGATACGATGGAGAGGTCTGGTATGTCCCCGAAAGGGCGAACCTGAGGCAGCGAGTGCATAGGCTATTATTGTTGCATTGTTGCCACTTGTCATATAAAGTCATTGTCTATATTTGGTCGCATGACATTTGGACATGGTGTATTGAAAGTGCGTGGACGTATGATGACAAGAAATCTTTTTGATTTTTTCAGGTAAGTGTTTTCGTGTTTAAGGTTAATAATAGCAAAACTGTGCGAGAAAACATTTCTTAGGTGTACTGCATTTTAGAAAACTTCAAATTTAATCTAAAATTAATTAATTTAAATAGATTATGCTTTTTAGCAAGATTTCATTCTTAAATATTAAAAAAGAAAGGCCTGATACCGCCAATGTTTAATCAAAATATTTTAAATGTATTAATAAAATTTTATTGATTTAAACATATTGTTCTTTAAAACATACACATAACACAATTATTTTAAAAGATAAAATGAAAAAATATTAAAATGTTTCCATGCTATTTTAAATGTTCAAATGATCAATTTTATTTACGGTTCAATACGCAATTGCTTGAGCGTAGTTGCAGGTCGAACGAAAACAATGGAGATACAATTCATTACCCCGTTATTACTGTTGTTCTATCGCTGTCGTACAATGGGCAATGGTTAGTGATGAGGCAAGGCTGCTTGATATAAATATTTATTCCCCAGTGATCAGTTATGTTTGGTAAACACGGCATCCAAATATTCGTGTAATTATCTTCATGGCACGAGAAACGGTTATTATGTATATTAAGGCATAATTGCTCCCTTGATAGGCCCCGAAGCCGTCGAAGTCTATGTCATTTATTTACTTGGGCTTCTGTTTAGATGCTAATCGCTATTATTTCCCTACCAAAACAAGTCTTATTTATCGCAAGGTCTGAACATCATTCTTGAATGTATTTATTGCAAAAGAGATTATTCAAAAATAGGGGCCAGCAAGATATTGGTTAGGGCCACTATACCTTATAAACTATTATTTCTAAACTAAACGAGGGTCAATAAATGTCATAATTTATAACTGTAAAATATGTTTTACTTTAGGTTAAACTTATATCATTGGTCATGAAATAGAATTGTAGTTCAATATTCAATTTCATTAAATATTATTACTAGACAATATAGAAAATGAGGGCTGATAAATGTCATAATTTATAACCGTAAAATATGTTTTGCTGTAGGTTAAACATATTTTATTGTCATTTTAAAAAATAGTACTCCAAGGTTCAATTTCATAAAATATTATTACTAAACGATATAGAAAATGAGAGTAAACAAATGTCATAATTTATGACTGTAAAATATGTTTTGCTTTAGGTCAATTTGGTCATGAAATAGAATAGAATAGAATAGTAGTCCAAGACTCAATTTCACTAAATATACTTTATAAACGATATGGAAAATTAGGGACAATAATTAAAATATTTAAACTGTAAAATATGTTTTGATTAAGGTTAAACATATTTCATTGGTCATGAAATAGTAATTCAAGATCTAATTTCTTATTTTGGTAACCTTGATATTGTGTCTACTTCTATTGCAGACCAAAAGACTTGAATTATTGGTCTCAGTTTCTTTACCAACGTAGAATTCGAACTTTGCCAATATAGAAAGACCAATTCGAGAAGAATTTTTCTGCATAGAGTTCTCTCAGAATCTATATGTTTGTAAGAAATCCTTTAAAAAGCATCAAATTCATTACTCCCGTTTAAAAATAATATTCTTCAAAGCAATTCCTTGGTATACTGTGCTTTTGATTCACTAAAATTAAAACTTATTTTCTTTTTGTGAAGGGTTCATAAATGCATTGTAATCGGACACATATTCTAGGATACCGTTTGTACTATTGCAGAAAGTATATTATATATTCAATTGTGTAAGTTCAATTCGGACACAGACTTGAGATTTTGCTAATGCAAAAAATGATATTTACTACAGCCTCAGTGTAAGACCATAACTTGCCCCATATTCTAGCAAGACTTCAGGTATACCTGGCTTGGCGCCGATTCTTAAATTGATTTTAGTAACTGCAGCTGGTAAACATGTACATCTGCATCGAATTCGTCTCTTAAAACAAGCCAAGTTTGCTTTGGTGTCAGTTGTCATATTTCCCCTACAACTGTTTGTTGTTAGAAACCATGTGCCAAATGAAGTATAAATAATAGACTTCTGTTTTGATTTATGACTGTTTCTAACCCTTATCTGATATGGTGCGTACCTGTACCGGTGAGGTTGCACTCAGGTTAAAAGCGGCAGAACACCGTCTTGTGAGTAGAGAAATCTCGTGAAACCGGAAATAAATGTTACCAATGGCAAGAAAATGTTTCAAGTCTAAGTAATAGGTTCTTAAACCTTAAATGAAAAAAAAATGTTTTCACACAAAAATGGCCGCCAGAACCTCTTACTAGATGATCTTGTACGACTTCGAACATTTGGAACTTTTAATCACAATACATTTGGCTGAAATAAGTTCTTATAGGAATTAATGTGTTCCTGCTGTTGTAAACATTTTTCCAACAATGCAAATAAGCTATGGTTCTTTCATTCATGTATAAATACCTGGGTTTAATACGAGTGCATAAAGGTAAAACGAAACTTAATGTCGTGTTTCAAGATCATCTGATTATGCACACCAACATTGACTTTTGTATTGGTTCTATATATAAACCGGTATGAACGGAATGACCTGAATTGTTCTTTTACCTCCTAAATCAAAGGAGCATCGTAAACAGATACCAGAAACTAACACTACCATTTAATTCGATTCATTTGAACATTTCTTTTATTTTGTTTAATTGACAAATTCATCCTTAAGAAACTCCATGTTATCATTGCATGCAATCGTTTTAAGATTTGTTTAGAGGTACAGCTTCTTAAGACGTTCAAAGACCTTTTTTCTGATTTTGTGGTTCAAGAAAGATATCGTGTAGTGTTTGAGTGTCTTATCAAGTCAAGCCACTTGACAGATCACGTAAAAACGTTTTTAAAGTTGAAACTCTTACATTCAGCTATGCTTGTAATAGCCCTGACATGGGATCCTCCAAACCTCGTAAGATATCCTGCAGCTGTGTAAGCATGCATGTGTTCAAGTCGATAAGTTGAGTATTCCTCATCTTTATGGGCAGTTTGGATACTCTTACCATCTGTTTCTAAGCTATTTAAGGCAATAATAGCACGAAAAGAAGTATCATTGTCTATTTGCTAACCAATAAACTATTTTGAATAAAAAGGAACAACCGCAGAAGTTCGTGAAGGCTTTATTTTGTTTTCTAATATTGAAAATATTTGAATATCTTCTTTTATATTTAAGGCTTTAAAGTAATTATACTTCTCATGTTCATCAAAATAACATCTTCAACTTTATGTTAGGAATGGACTTCTTATAAAAAAGATGAACCGTGTTGTTCTGTAGAATCCCAAGCCCTCCAGAGACTATGCTAACCATCTGCACTGCATCTACATCTGAATCTACATCGACATATGGATCTTCATCTACATCTGCATTTACATCTGCATCTTCATCGACATCTCCATCGACATATACATCTTCATTCACATGTGCATCTTCATCTGCATCTGAATCTACATCGACATATGGATCTGCATCTACATCTGCATTTACATCTGCATCTTCATCGACATCTCCATCGACATATACATCTTCATTCACATGTACATCTGCATCTGCATCTGCATCTGCATCTGCATCTGCATCTACATCTACATCTGAATCTACATCGACATATGGATCTTCATCTACATCTGCATTAACATCTGCATCTGCATTTACATCTCCATTACATCTGAATCTTCATCTGCATCTACTTCTGCATCTATATCTCATATTTCAAACAATCAACCAAGCACTGACAATCTTGTAGAATATATAAAATTTAGAATACCACATCTTAATCCTTTTGAGATGTAATTTGGTGGCCTCGGGCTTTTCAAGTTTTAAACCTTAATCTCCGCTCCTGATTTATATTTACTTAAGAAGTGCAGATGACCTTTAATGATGCAGCTTGTCAGACGCCGTGACGTACTTGAAGTTCTCGATTAATATCCTGCAGTCAGACAGATACAAATCCTGCATGTTTAGGGAAACTTGCCCGCAGGAAGTGATATACCTATGATAAACCAGTACTAAAGGAACTAGGTGCAGGCCAGACACTCACAGATCCTGCATGCTTAGGTAAACCATTGCAGGAAATGATATACCTATGATATGTTAGGATTGGCGGGATCAGGTGCTAATATCTCCGAACAAGTTGGCACTTGGTCAATACGCGTTTTTCGCCAAACTAACCAGATTGGACCTTGCAGATTTTTTATTTGCTGTTGTCTAAGATTCTCAACGCAACTTATGATTTTTGTTATTCATGATTTAAAGAAGCAGAGAAGCCATACGAACTTCTAATTTGTAAATTTTATTCTTATTCTTTATTGTAAAATTTTCTTTTTCAAGATCTTTTCATTTCCAATGTCCAAATTGTTTTATCTCTATCATCTTAAGATTTTTGATACTTAGGATATAAAAATATTTCTTTAGAAAACTAGAATTATTGTCATGTGAAATTCATTCACGAAAGTGAAGCATTTTGATCCTCCTCCTTTGTATGTACACATTTTAAGAAAGGCAATAATTCAATTTCTGGATCGAGTTGGAAAGCTTTAAGACATAATGATCATACTTCATTCATTTCATTGAGGACTTTTTTAGCTGCCTTCTCAACACTTTTTATTTAAAGTTTTTTGAAATTTATCTTGCTTTTCCTAGCATAAGGTTACCATGTTCCTTTCCAAGGCAGATATGCCAGCATGTAAACTACATAAATCAATAGCATTTATCTCTCATTACTAGGTGTCTGGAAAGGATAGGTGATAATACATGTATGTAATAAACCAATGGAGGGTAACATACTTGATACAGTGCCAAAACATGTTGTGGTAACATATCTATCCTTATCACATTTGCGGTCCTCAGGAAATCAACAGAAGACTGGTAATTATGATATCTAAACATTCTAAATTTGATCATAAATTATTTTGACATCACCTACCTTTAAATAATAGATAGAATTGCCATTAACAGTTCTTGCAGACTTTTTGAGATTTGGGATATCACATTTACTATTTTGTAAAATAGATTCTGCAATGTATTCATGTATTGCATTTCTTCATTCTAGTAAACTGTCTTAATGTATAAGTCCCAGTTTTATGATAAGCATATTAACGTTATTTTCAGTAAGGGATTTTGTACTTTTACCATTGTAACTAAGGATAATTGCAATATTCAGTTTTCAAAATTTTATGACACCTTCTTCCGTGTTTCAACTTTTATATTCCGAACCAAAACCGGGAAAGTCTATATTATAGACGAATCAGCAGCTTGCATACCATTCGTTTATAGAGAAAGTGCAGCCTCTTACGTTGGTTAGTTTTTAATAGATAATTCTTACCTACAGATTCACCATGTGGCTCTCATGTTTACCATATTGTATAATATTGTCAAAATAACCCTGTCTTGTTGTGATAAGGGACCAGCTATTTATGCGATTATTGGTACCACAGCTTTCCTGTGCTCATGCCATAAATGCATAAGATGCGTTTGATAGTTAACCTTGTATTGTTAGTCGGCAATAGAGGTTATTGTGTATATGCAAGAATGTTCTGCAGCAATAAATGCTTTACTTATAAGCATGACGTTGTCAAAACAACCTTGCATTGTTAGAAACAGGATATGGTGTATGTAAGATTGCTATTCAGCTTATATGTACAGTCGAACCTCGGATACCCGGACTCCGTATATCCGGAAACCTCGCTATCCGGACTATTTTAGAGTGTAACGAATATTTTCCTAAGAAAATGTACTCACTTACCCAGACCTCGTGCTCCCGGACCCGGACGCCGTTTTTTCAAACCATATCTGTACATTTGCACTGGAATCTGATTCAGTTATCCGGAAACGACAAGTATATAAATGTACAACGCATTCGTTGAGGCATACTTTTACTTACGTCATGTTAGTTTATGTAAGTGTGTTTTGTTGTTTATAAGGATGGATTTTCGTACATTACGATGACCCAAAATGATACATACATGTATATCCCCAAAACTCGCCAGATTTCAAATTTACACAACGTTAAGGATATAATAGGGTTAGGTAACAGCTATTTTCTTGAAATAATATTTTTAATATGTACGATTTATATATGTTATTTTTGTCAACTCGTAAGAATCAAAGGCTAGTTAGATCGCAGCCAGATATATCATATAAGACTTCTACACCATTGCTGCCATCGGTTACTGTATTTTGGTAACTGTATCACCATAGCTTCCTTCCATGACTTTCGATCTTTCTAGAACATTTACAATGGAACACTGTCTTGGAGCAACTCTCCTGAAAGTCTGAGAATACCTCTTGGCGTTTTCTCTGAGAGATGCAGTATGTTCCTCTTTTTTCACTCTTCAGGATCTGGTTGCCCCTGGCAACGATGTAGCATCATGGCAACATCAAAGATTATACCCTCGTAGTAGCTTCTTTGAAAGCTTTACATGATTTTTAACTTCTGGGCGTGTCAAAGAAAATAGATGCCATTGGTAGATTTATGGTTCTTATGACATGTGTAGGTCACAATAGTCTAACGAAAGATCTGTTTCTGCAAAACATGTGTGGAATCACATTTACAGATGCATCCAGGTTGGTTGTCTTCAACGTTCACTCCATCATTCTTAGCATACCAAACGCTATAAACTAGATTGTGGTCAAAATGATTCTGTCAATAATTACATTTAAGCATTTCTTTGCACAAGACTTTACTATTTTGCATGACAACATAGCTAGATTTAAACGTTAAGAATGTTTGCAAAGTCATTGTGTATTGCTTTGTAATCATGGAAAGTGTCCGAACGTTTACTTATCTCCAGGACGCTTTAAGACGAGGCTTTGACCATGCTTTGTTTTGGAAAAAAAAAATTCAATCTAATTTATTGAATGTGGATAAAAGGAACGGAATAGTTAATGAAAAGGATAAATTCATATTCCTATTCCATTTGACGAAATTATATATTCACCAAAGCGATTTCTGTGGAGAAATGAGTTATAATTTAACCAAACGGAATGTGCAAACCTCAGAGTCTACAGTCTGGTTGTGGTTGGTGGTAAGGAATCGAGCACCTGCAAAGAACTTCATCATGGGGTAAGCTTTGAAGTGCTGATAATTAACAAGTGGTTGTACATTAGCCTTTGATGAGATCCAAAATGTTTATTAGTTTAGTTTGTCTTTAATGAGTGAGCATTGAGCAGGTCGAACAATATTTTGACAAAATATACATTTTCATATTTCCGTACGTATTTTCCCTTTGTAATGTTTCAAATGTTAGAAAACTAACGCCTTTGACTATTTAAAAGCATAGCGGTGTATTGAGCAATAGCGACTTCTCAATAGAAAAAAAAGAAAATAATAACAATAGTATCGTTTTTTGAAGCATGTCTGGCTTTTCAAAGAGCACTTGTCTTTCAAGATGGAATATGCTATAATACTGAATCATTTTCCGAAAATAATTATCATTCAACCTATTTTACGGTTAATTTCATGTAAATCAAAAATGAATTAAACAATTTAGATACACCTGCATTAATATTTTATTATTTTGCCTCGACAGTTTATATGGTCGAAGAGTTGAAATTCTTCAAAGGCATTTAGACGTTGGTGTGGTAATACAAGACAAATGTTGTGGATAACAACTTCTTTTTTTCTTGATTTCTCACGACGATTCGAAGAGTTGTGCACAAAATTGCCTTGATGATGCCATTCCAATTCCCGTTGTCTAAAACATGCGAAGCGCAGATTAATGATTGATAAGATACATGATGGCATAACGATATCTAAGATTATTTAGATTCAATGCAATAGCACCTGCACGTGTTTGTGCTTTGGAAACAAGCCAGATAATTGATGCGATGTTTCATCGTGTTTTGATAGCATCAGTTACTTGCACATTATCTTCAAATGATTGCGTTTATTACAATCCCAGTAGGATTTTCTTATCACAATCATTTACAAAGCATTCTAAAATACTCCCTGCCGTTGGATCCATAAACTCTTAAGCGGAAGTGAATGCTCAATGGACCTTTAATAACATGGACTTTTGATCACGTGTTTGGAAATATGTCACCATTTATCTATTCATTTGTAACAATATGATAAGTCATTACTAAATATGTGTATAAGCTTTTAGGATATTTCAATTAAGTAATGAATACATACGTATTGATTTATATAAGTTAGCGCTGTATTAGATGAATAGTTAATAGAAAGTAAATGAAATGATTACAATCTAATGAAAAGATATGTATATCAGTTTTATAAAATCAATCACAAATTTCTGCCTCTGGAGTAGATATCTGCCCTTTTGGCACATCCACGAAAATTTATATTACAGTTTTCACCAAATAAAATCCACAATGGATTGCATTTAGCGGATCTTTATATATTGTATAACTCAAACAGCATTCTTGTCCAAAACTTCAGATCATTTAATTTTTGAGGCTAGGTCATTCATGGCATGTAACTTCTTACATCCATTTCAATAATGATCATCCCATTTTAGTAATGAATATAGATATCGGCAATACATCTTCAGATGACAACCTCATATGTTACCAGTCATATGTATATTGACATCAGACGCTAACTATCTCCTCTAACATAAACAAGATGTTGGAGAATTGATGAAGTAGCCCCGATGACCCAGCCATATATATATTCATATGTTTAAAGCCACTTGAACATATATAGCAGACACTTACAACCCCCTCCAACAAATTATACAGAATGTATATCTAAGACAAGTTATATATAACTAAGACAACCACAAAGTTATTGGTGTTTCTTAACGGTCATTGGCCTTGTCTACAAATCAGACACCAAAGATCACCCTCTGGTTTTCTTTCCTATCATTTACCCCAAGTCCCAATATTCCTGTCCCTAGAGCTAATCACCCCCGGGACCCAGAAACTCACCCCCAAGACTCATCCCCCAGAATCCAATCAGGTCTAACTGTCAGGTAAACACAAGTAAACAAGCAAATGCCAAAGCGTTGAAGACATAGCTTTGAGTAATGGTTGTTCCGTGTGAATTGTGTGGTCTGGCTGAGAGGGGCTACCAAGAACATATTACCGTTTGTTAAATATGAAAATAATAAGGAGCTACGTCTTGGTTTTTCAAAATCTTTGATTTGATTCTTGTTATTGTCTCTAAATGAATAATGATAAGATCTTTTGAAGAATATTGAAATAAGACTTGATTTTGATATTCGTAGAGTCAGTTTTATTTTGATATGGAGACTTTTTAAAAACAGGACTTAACTCATACTGTATTGAACATCTGAGTTTATCAAATTATATCATAATCCATGGCTTTTATATTAGGTATTGAAACTAGCTTAAAGAATATAAAAGTTGATTCTTATCAAATGTGTTCAAAAACATAGTAAATAAAGAAATAAGAAGAAATAGCATATGCACTTACCATTTAGATATAAAATTTTTGATTTGTGTAAACTTAGATTGTTGATGGTGAAAATGAACATTTTCTAGATTTTGTAAGGGTTCTCTTTTTCAATTTCGATTTTAAAGCAATTTTGTGAACTTGAATATCCTTGAACCTATTTCAATTGTTCAGTTCAATTTCTTAATCCATTTTTATTCAGGACTTTGAAAGGTATAGTTATTACGTTCTCGCCCATCATCATTTATCCTTATAACAGCTATGATAGATGATATGTTATCTTCTCAAAAACCCTGAAATCTCATTCTTAAAGCTGCAATTTATGGCAATCAAGGTTTTCAGCGTCCTATGTATCATTTATCCATACCATCCATCATAATATCCTTCATTTTCACATAAGATTGCAAATAATGACACAGAGTTCTTAACGACCCTCTATTTCTTTCAATACCCTCATCATTTATTCATTCATTCCGATCAAGCTAACGTATATTCATTGATATTAAGGACCATCTTTACAGTGCGTATTGTATGAGTGATGCCATGGGGTACGGGGACAACGAGGATTCGAAGTGACTATTTCCCTTGGGGGTGCAATACCACTCTTATTTAATTAGTAATTGTCCAATCTCTTGGTCAATCCGATACTCCTTAATCGACAAATACCTTCATTACATTAAGCCCCTTGGCACATCTCGTCAAATAACGCGAGATTTGGGTCATTGCCTATATTAAATCTCAATCCCGGACGCCATTTAAATGAGCATACTCAGGATTACTCCATTACAAGGCCGAAGCCCATCTGTTCCTATCAAGCAGCAGCTCAATCATCGGTGCCAGGAGTTCTTGACTGTTGGCGCAACACCTTCTCTATTGTGGTTTTGGAAACCGTTACCATGGGAACCCAAATGCCAGGCCCGTTTTCCATCTGTTTGGCAGTGTTCGCAAATAGGTATAAAGTGAAAGTGCAGTTTTGTAAGGTATAGTGTATCGCGTTGTTAAACCTCTGTATTGGATAGTTTCCGGTGAAGGTGATAATGTTTTTACACGTGTTCCAATTTAAAGATTACAATTGCATCGCGATGAGACCAGGTCATGATTTGCATTGCTGATGCATCATGAAATGCTCAGGCAAAACTTTACTTAATCATAACCGTTGCATCACCAACTACACAGGGTATGCTTGCTCTCTTGCAATAAGGAGTACTTAGGCTATAACCTTCATCACTGTTGCATCATAAGTGCATGATATTCATGAACTCTACACATTTTTATGAACTATCCTCTAAATTAATCAAATAAATTCTGATGTAAAAATATTGCATAAAAGATTTGATATTCTTTATGAAAAAGCTGATAGGATCTTCATGTTTCAAGACTGACCTCACTCAACAAACCTGACGTGAATCTTAGATCCAGTTGCTCAACATTAAAAATAAGAATAACACAAGCAAATGTGGGTAGCCCTTATGCAGTGTTACTCAATGTATTTTGTGTGTTAACTGTTCGAGCAGATTAATGCTTATCTGACTGCAAGTCTAGCGAACGTCAATTCAAGGAAACATGCAAGATTTTAAAAACATTTTTTTCAAATTTTAAATGTCAGTTTAATACCCTGCAAACTGTACGTTAAAATTCACACTGTGTGATAAAAGCTCACATTTACGGATGAGATCGCTCAACGGATGACCTAAATATTTCCGTCAATAGCCCAGCGATGAAAACCCAACAATAGGTAACTGCTTCAGTTTCAAGTTTTTTTTATCGTAGTGCAGGAATCTATTATTATCTATAACTTTACAAAGGTTTTATTTTGATGATACTGTAGTAAACCGTGAAGCAAACTTCTGCCAATTGATTTCTTTTTTATAGTTAAAGAAAAAAACCTTTATCTATGAAACAATATCAAGGGGAATTGTTTCAGTTTATTATACATGTCAAGAGAGCTTCGACTCTTTTGCATCCGGGTCCTAGAGTAAATATCAAAATGGCTGCGATCACGCGAGAACGTCAATCAGATGATGGTTGCAAGAGGGAATAGACGCGTTCTTGCTTCTAGCAATTATATAGACTCTGCTTATAATTGAGTACAGCTGCTTCTTGAATACTCGTCAGGGATCTATTTTGTGAAACATTTACAGGATCAGCTGCTTTATGTTTAGCATGTTGGTTTTATGATGCAATGTACGACCTACACTTGTCGACGAGTTTGCTTTGAACTATCAACGAGGCGTAGAGAGATATTAGCTTCTAGCACGGTTGAAAAAGAAAATCTGAAATTTCTTAAGATCTTCATATCTTGTTGGCGTAAAAAGATGGGCACATATGTACATTTGTTTCTAAATTGTTATGTTACAGAACTCCTTAAAAATGGGATCGACTTTTGGTGTGCTTGAAACTGACAGACGTATCTATATAAAAAAAAGTTGGCATTTGCCCTCAAAGAATAACGAAGTTTTCCATGTATTTTGAATTCCTGACAATATGTATTGAATGCTAATGAAAGTGACCTTTAGTTCTTGATATTAAAATCTTTATTTTTAAAAACGTCACTTTTATTTGATGTCATATCGTGTGTTTTTGAAATTCATGAAGACATTTTGAGTGACGTGTTAATCCTCTACCTCAGACTCTCCCCCTGTGGCATGTTCTCATGCATTTTTGTACAAACGTTATGAAAACATTAATAACCTTACCTCCCGGAAGCAGAATGTTTGTTAGCAGAGTCATTGTTTACCCATGCCGGAAATTGACATCTAGGTCACAGTGATATCAACAAGTATTTAAGGCATTTAAAATGATCCAAATATATCCGTTTTATAACTGAAAATGTATATATGTACATACATCTATGTTATTTTATTATTTTTCATATTATAAGTATGAGAGCCATTTTAACGTCCCCCGTACCATATGGTACATTCCACCTAACATTGTTCAGGATTTACTCAGGTGCTTAGGCGGGATTCGGAGAACCGTTGTATACAATAGTAATAAGGTCAAAGATACACCTTTGACCTTTGGTCACTCTCTAGCTCATGTCCAGTATAGGCAAAATGGGGTTCCGCTCGTTAGGAGTGTATTTCGGCCACCCATGCTGAAGGAATCAACACGCTTGAAGAGTTGACCTACATTCCTCATCAATCAGTCAGTTTCTGAGTAACAAGGCAATCTACTTTCGTTTTATAGGCATACTTTACTTTGGCTTCAAGATCAATGCGCGTGTTATTTTGGTGAGTAAGATCTAGAGCAATCAACATGATGTTCGTCCACTTAAAATGTCGAGATTTCATTCATTGTTTTGCATAGTTCTTTTATGACAATCGTGATACTTTTTATGGCACCTTTTCCACGTCATAAGATATGTTCAAAGCGCTACATGCACCGTTACAGTGAAGGATTGTACTTTCGCAGCTGCTACTCGGCGCTAGTCGTGACCATACAAGTCAGAACTTCCTGCATCCAGGTACCCACTTTAACAGCTGTGGGACTGAGTGCAATGTGGATGAAATGCTTTGCCCTGGGACACAATGAATGAGCTCCAAAATCTAGAATAGATTGATCCGAAGTTATTCTCTAGAATCTCTAGTCTAGATCTTCAACGACTTACTTTGGTGTTGATACCTTTTAGGCTTTGGTTTATTGTAAAGGGCAACCAGGAAAGAATATCATTTACTCTTGATCATAGATTTCCGAAGCTTTCTTTGAGTAAAGACGATTGACTGCTGTTTTTCTTAAAACCATAAAAGTTTTAAAGAGTTTCGAAACTTTTTAGCCCTGTGTCCTGTAGCTCTCCCTAAAGGGGTTTAGTAAAAGCCACAGTATAATTTGGTTCTTTGATAGCTGATAAGCTTGTTTCGGTTTAAATATTCCCAAAGCGATTTGGTGAACTTCACAAACAATCAATAATTGAAACAGACTAGGTATTGTGATGCTCCGAAAGGTTTATGGATGACTTAAGACAGCAATAGACGTTTGGTGGTATATTTTCTTTTTGGGTTGAAATGAACACAAAACTGTCGAACAAAACATAATTATTTATGACATGACATCTTGTACAATTTTTTACGTTCGAATATTGCAATATGATTTATCCTTTGTTTCTTGGAATTACATTTTCGTGACTCTAGATTACTATGCTTTCCCGATTTCAAAATGCTATAGGATTCAGGAGCGGATCCCGGATATTCGTTTGGGGTGGAGGTGCGCCGATTCGGTGTCGCAAGCGCATCTTTTGAAATGATTGTTTTTTATCTATATTTGTAACTCTCTAGGGATTGCCAACCATCGCACACCCCTTTGGATCCGCCAATGGGGTTTTAGACAATGGACAGAGACGTAGCAGCTTTGATCTTGAGAGAACAAACATCACATCATTCAGACAACGATACAGTGCCTGTCTGAACTGTTGGTTCAAGGTGGAACCTTTGGGTCTAAAAGTGAAAGCTTTGTTATTCTTGAGGTTCGTCTTGTATTGGAGTCCAATTGGATCAATGTCTCTAACAGTAAAGCCATCGATCAGCTGTCACCAATGTTCTAAACCTATCAGCTTATTACAGACATTTCAACAAGTTTTATGTGGTCCTTCTTTTCCCAATAGAAATAAGTCGGGCTGTATTCACGAGGGTAAATCCGATGTTCCGGAAATCATACGGACTAACGAAGTTCCGGGTTAATGAATCCTTCCATTAGGCGAATTCCCTGAGGCAGACTGGGGATTGTTCGTCTAAGCCCAACTTCTTGCTTTCAAGAAAGAAACCGTGGTGCAGTAATGTCGATAATGAAAGAGTCATTGTTTTTATGCTGAGTTAAAGAATTTCGTTTCCTTTAAATGAAAATACTTGACAATAGTTATCTGATTTCTCCAGTGATTCATCATGCGATTGAAACATACACAAATGATAAATCTGTGCTGATCTCTTAACGTCCTTGGCCATGACAGAACTATGATAGTCAATTATTTATAGTTGGTATTTACCAAAATGTTTCAAAAGATATTTCTACATGAATATTTGTACGTTGGCAAATTTATTTTAATTCTCATGGTGGTTGTCGTTATCGTCGACATCAAACGTGTTGATTCCATTTTTCCACCAATAACTTACATGTTTATTCGTTATTGCTGTCTTTTTTTAAATTCTATTTTTATATATGTTCACCGTGGTGAAAATGAACAACGTCATCCCATCTCAATCAATTGCCCATTAACCTATTCACCAATTCGCGGTATTGATGGGAATACAAATCAAATATTTTCTTTTAAAAGTCATTTACCCCTAAAAAGGGTGATTATTTTTCAATAAGTTCAATGTATCTAATTTTAGAATCTGCCAATGCCCATTTGCTCAGTTAATGAATATAAAAATGTCACAATGGTCGACGTGAATAAACCATGAACCTCAACCTTTATCAGATTACTGCAAATGAGACTCCCTGATTGCTTTTCTCCTACTTTGGCAATAATGAAGGGTTAATATTGGATCTGATTGAGTCCTGAATGGTAAGCACCTGTCATAACCCTGCATGGCACCAGACAATCCACTTCATACCTCCTCTTAGACCAGGGGCAACTGGAATTCTTTAATTTGGTCAAGGCGTGGGCAGAATTAAAGACCCGCAGGATGGAGAGTAGGCAATAAGTTTGGTGTTAGGTAGTAGGTACTAGATTCAGAATACGTTGACAGCAAAGTTGGGCTTTTTTGATCGATTTGTATGCAATTGCAAGAACGTATTTATAAATAGTTGTTGATTTCGTTTCTTTCCTCCTTTCCTTTCCCTTGATATAATACTTTTTTATGATTGATTTTGCTTTATTGTATTTTTTTCTGGGGTTTAAAGTAATGTTTTGTACGAGCTGTACTTGGTTTGAAGTTGACTCATAGTATTTTATTATTTTTGATATCTGAAAATTCTAGAATTTAATCACTAAACAAGCCTCTCTCTTTCAATATCTACAAATATTCAAAGAATAAGATTGTGAGTTCAACATCAGATGAATTGTCAGACAAATTAAATTTTCTTTAAATTTAACATTTGGCCCAGTTAAATTCGAAAATCCTGACATTTTGACATCCATCTTCTGATTCTTGCCATGTTGTGAAAAGATCCTATGGGTGGATTATGATTCTCACAAAGGCCATGAGAAGGCGGTGAGAGAAGGTCACAATGATTTGGGAGTCAATATGTTCTTGTGCTCGTGATATAACCAGGTGGTATGCTGCTAAGCGGACCCCACCCTGGCACATTCGTCTACCAGATCGTGAGTCTATTGAGAAAGCTTTATCCACCTTGGCAAGTTTACTAACCAACGTTATCGTGGAGAGAATAGAGCTTGTAACGACCGTGTGGGGACACTTCCGTGAATTGACTCGCCCGGTAGGTAGGTCACCGGCCCATTCTTTATGAAATGGTAGAGGTTAATTGGAGCCTGCTGAGGAAGTAAGGTGAGAGTTACCGCCCCTGAAACAACAGAGGGCGTGGATATTGGGTACACAATGGTCAGGTGATAATAGTGCCATTACATGAACCAATAGTATCGTTGGCTGAAGGCGGGAGAGTTTCGTCACTGGAGAAACAATATAACAGTTGCGAAATTAATTCAAATGACGAATTGACATTCGAATGAGGGCTGTAGTCATTCAAAACTAAGTTATTGCGAAAGAGAAATTCAGAGTGGATTTGTCATACTTGGATGCCGATCTATGTGATAAATACTTGCTTTTCCTCGCTGAAGTTTCGGTTACGTCTTTACCTCGTCCGTACTGATAACCTTGTTGCTCAGGGTCATCTCCTTGCATGAATGTATGCTGGATTTACAACTGCAATTTTTATCTAATTTGGAGCAAAACTGATCTTCACGGTTGTTAACCACTGTGTTCGTTGGATAACGAGGCGTATGACGTCATATCCGGTTAATCTCGTCTTGGATACTTCACACGAAAGGATGTAACTTTCGCTCTCTTGTTTTGACATGCAGGTAAGCTTTGTATGTTAGAAACATTCCTAACCCTTGAATGTTCGGAATTACGGTTTTCTTTTTTTTCGTCTTAGAGTTTGACTGATGAGGTATTCTTGCATTTCCTAGTTGTTTTATTCCAAGAATTCCTGCAGCCTTCCTATCTAAATTTACTGTAAACAGATCATGCTGCGATAGATTACTTCTGGCTTTCGGTAGTTAAGGCACTAGATTCCATGTTAGAAGATAACTTATGAAAACATTTTGTCTGTAGTCTTGTGGAAGGGTTGTGTAAATAACCATGAGTTTTCGGAGATCGAAAACAGTTATAACATTGAATGAGAATTTCGTTATACCAATTACGTGTAATAAGCCAAGAAAATGAACATGCCGTTTGTTAAATGATAATTGTAAAACTGTTTTATAAAAGGAAATGTTATGTACGTAAGAGGTTTGCCCTATCTTTCATTCTAAACATAGTAATACTTGCTTCATTGATAGAAGCTGGTGTTACCGAAGAATTCAATGTTCTTATACTGAATTCTCTCGTTTTCTACATTGAGTAATAATTCCAGCTTCTGATAGAAGCTGATGTTAACCAAATCCTGCATGTCCGGGTCCTCCCTTATATATTCTACACTGAGTCATACTTCTTGCTTCTGTGATAGAAGCTGATGATCTCTCGAGTTATCTGCTCCTTGAGATAAGCACTCCCACCACTGCCATGTGAGAACACAGGTTATCATTGTGTACAAGTGTATCACAAAGTCACGCATATCCTGCTCCATCATTCTTTCACGCCGAGCAATGTCTGTCAATCCTGCCCACCCACTGATAAGCTTGTGCTACTGGAATGGTACGGTTCCTGGTTACTGGTATAGTACCTGGTGTAAGGATTAGTACGGTTCCTGGTAACTGGTATAGTACCTGGTGTAAGGATTAGTACGGTTCCTGGTAACTGGTATAGTACCTGGTGTAAGGATTAGTACGGTTCCTGGTAATTTGTATAGTACCTGGTTTAAGGCCTGCACGGTTCATGGTTTAAGGACTAGTGCGGCTCCTGGTTTAAGAACTAGCACGGTTCTTAGTTTCACAACTTGTACTGTTCATGGATGAAGGACTGGTGCGATATACTGGTACGGTACCTGGTTAAATGACTCGTACGGTACCTGGTTTAAGGACTCGTATGGTACCTGGTTTAAGGACTCGTACAGTATCTGGCTTAAGAACTCGTACGATTCCTAGATTCAGACCAATTTCAGTTCCTAGTTTCAGAATATGTATATCATTTGGTACCTGAATGGCGTATGCAATGTTCTTGATTTTGTCAAAGGCTTTTTATGAAATATTGTAAACTATGACACTGTAGGGTGTTACTTGACCCAGATCTAAATCAAAGGCACATTCTAAAATCTGGAACATTAAACGTTATGAGCTAATGTCAACGAATAATTCCTACTCTGAAATATTTCTGATTGTGTTTCATTATCGGGTCGAGGATACTCGAAAACAAACTTTATTAAGTTTCGTATCTGATACATGAAACATCAGACGCCTTTAATTACTTATTATATGACATTTTTAAAAGATGTCGTATACATGATACACATTCCACATCCCAAGTATTTGGCAACCTTGAAAGCCCTCTGCTAAACAAAGATACCTTTCACATCATATCACCCAACAATGTTGCCTTCTCTCTCTGCAATGTTCCGAGAGCTTCCTCCCCAGCATACTATCACTGTCACCTTGTGAGTGCTGGCTGTTATCAGTACTCTTCAGTACAGAGTGCATACTTCACTGATTGCATGCACCGTGGCAGACATATCAAGGATTTCTGGTGTCCTGTGATGCACCATGCCAATCGTGACTACCAATCATCTGTTCGTGGTTAGGATCCCACGGTTATTATGATTGGCCACAGGTGCATCTTATTGCTGCATTCTTACGTGGAGGTATGCACATGCTGGGGGACTATTATGTCTTCTTTTAATTAGGATATTACATGTAGGTCCTCTGAAATTCTGAAAGACCTTCAAATGCTATGGACCATTGTGTTTTCGTTCGGTTTGAGGGTATTGCATGTAGGTCCTCTTTCAAATTTACAGGACTTTCTGAAGACCTACAAATATTACGAAACCATTATGTCTTCTTTCATTTAGAGGGTATAACATGTAGGTCCTCTTTCAAATTTACAGGAACTTCTGAAGACCTGCAAATACTACGAGGCTATTATGTGATCTTTTAGTCAGATATTACATGTAGGTCCTCTTTCAAATTTACAGGACTTTCTGAAGACCTGCAAATACTACGAGACCATTATGTCTTCTTTCGGTTCATGGGTAATGCGTGTATATTTTCTTTCAAATTTACAGGACCTTGTAATAGAAGTGCAAATTATACGTGGACAGTTTATCTTCTCTCAATTTAAAGTAATGTATGTCTTCCAACAAATTAATATACCTTTTGTTTTGCTTTGTTGTATAAAAACATACTTCATGGCTTCAGACAATCGTGACTAGGTCATGTCTAACCAACGTCGTTTGCCATTTGACTCACCTGATGTAGAATGATTTACCCTTTGCGCTCTTCATTTAACCATGGCAACTCAAGAGTTAAACAAGTCACGCCTTAGCTGCGTACATGTGGTAGACATGTACGTCTGTGAATGGTATTGTTAGCCAACTTCAATCCATAGGGGTTTTGGACAGGAAAGTTGAATTGAGTGGGGGAGCAGTTACGTAGGGGTGAATGAATTGAATTTTATTGAAACCAAAAGGGAGGTTTTGAATTTCGAAGTAAATGTGAAGGTGTGTACCGGTTCAACGAAAACATGTGGTGTCCATAAAGTTTAAATCTCTATTTTTGAATTTTGTCCGCCAAAATTGTTTCAAAT
Source organism: Steromphala cineraria (assembly GCA_916613615.1). NCBI lineage: Eukaryota > Metazoa > Mollusca > Gastropoda > Trochida > Trochidae > Steromphala > Steromphala cineraria. Next base: position 26,866,314 of record OU744736.1, on the reverse strand, counting down.
GTAAATTAAGATAACTTATTTTGTAAATAAACTTAACAAAACCTGGCTGTAAAATAAAGATTTTCAGATACTAGAAAAGAGGTTTTACAAAAATTATTAATAGCACATTCAGAAAATTTTCAAATCAATGAATAATAAAAATAATTGGTGTAGTTTACTTCCAAAAGTTCTGAAGTAATTCTTGTTCGTGAATATGAATAACACTTTTTTTTAAGTAAAACATTTAAATATTCTTCTTTGAAGGGTGTTGGGGCGTAGCGAGTATTCTCACCATAAATTCTTTTCCAGAATATGGCTACATTAAATGTGGGATTGTTTTACCATCAAAGGATGATTCTTTGAAACCATGTCCAAACATACCATACGAATGTATCGAGTAATTCCAACTGTCTGTCACCGACTGCTGGGTTCATCTGTTCAGGGAATTTATGCTGCTGTCATTGTTTACTTTCTCCCCTTGTGAGATGGGTTTGTAGCACATGTTGGCGCATGTCCGTTTGGACTTGCGATGACCAATAAACAACAAACACTGGTGAAGGTATTTGCAGAATGGACATTTGGTACCAAGCTGTTGGCCAAGCTTGACCACATTCTTGAAACAATCCAAGGGTTTTCTGTCTACTTCAATGTATTCAGCCAAATCTGACAAGAAAAGGCGTCAAACAGGGGGATGCACTCAATCCCCTTCTTTTTTCAATTTGGATTATTTATTGGAATATCGTTGGAATAATCATCAAATATCGTTTCTGGTGAGTTTCATTCTTTATAGATTTGATTTGAAACATAAACAGGGTAACTCACAACCAGCCTAATATGTTTAAACATCCAAATGAACTCAAATAGAATACCCTGCCCCAATGTGGGTGTTTTGTACAATAAAGTCTTCTTCTTCTTCTTCTTCTTAGACTATAGAATGCAAGATTCTTATTCCTTGTTTCTTACTATAACTTATTGGATTAATCATTACCAAAGAATGAATTATATACTTTAAATATAACGATTTAGCATTGCAGTTGCGTTTAGTATTTTTGAGACATCTTATTAAGGATTGATACCGTCGTAATATATAATCATTACAAACTATTATAAACAATAACATATTGTCGTGTATTTATGGGGAAGGTTGGTCCTGGGCATGAAAACAGATCACATTATCTGAAACAAGCTTCTGCTACTTCTAAGGTTGAAATCGCTCCATGAAGATACACCCTTCGTTACGTAATGCACAGGAACACTATCTCTTTGATATTTAATTTAGACCCATCCTTGATATGTATTCAGAAACGAAAACAACTATAACTGAATCAACATGCTAATAAAACTTGTGAAACATGAATGTTGTAGATAGAATACTTCTTTTGGGTTAACAAATTATTTCAAACAAAGCTTATCAAATTAATTAGACATAAATGCTGTTCCTTATTTTGGTGGGGCAGTAGTATTTGAACGAGCATTTAAACTGATACATTTGATAAAGGGATGACTCATTTCCTTATCTAGCTTACAGCCTTTACCTTGAACATAAATTTACTGTTTATGTATATTCATTCAAGAGGGAGTATTTTCACAGCTAATTGTGATGGTTTCTCGGGCGTTTAGTTTTTACAAGGTTATTTTTATGCTTCGGTTTAAGGAAACCACCCAGACTTTTCCTAATCAAGGATATCTATCTATTTACTTTTTGCAACTTTGTTTAAATATATTATTTTCGTACAAGGTTGCAACCGTATTATTTCTCAATTATTGCTGTGTTGTATCAAAAAGCGAATTAAAAATCATAATTAAGTTAAATCAGCAAAACTACATTGATATTTATAAGTTAAACTGGTCGCGTTTGTGTTGGTCAGTGCCAAGCTTCAAACAGTAATGTCCTGATTTAGGGTCAGCAAAACGTGAACTCACAAATCTATTCAAAGTAGTTTTAAGTTAATGGTTATCCAAATATACAAGACGTTCTTCCTCATCAGTACCTTAATCTTTGTCCCTCTGCCATAAACGAGCAAGTTTTGTTTTTTTTAACTCTTAGTGAAAGACGGACACTGCAAAAATGTCTTCCACATAACCTTCAACTGACACATCAACGGAGGATGTTTTCAACAACCGCATCAACTGGCGAGGTGCTAATGGTAAAAAGGCATTACTATCTCCTTTGGAATTCGTTTTTCTAGAAGCATTTTATTTGACTTTTTGACCTTTGGCGATTATCGTCAACAGAAATGTGTTACTTCCTCCACTAGACCAATTGGACATGAGGTAGTAGATCATACACTTTATTCACAACTGATTAGTGAAAATGGGCCTTATTTAATGTCATATTTGCTGACCGTCTGTGTCAACGATGGGTCGTATATGTCGTAAAACGTGGATACTGGGTTGATTAATCTTGTTATGATCGTTCGTATAACATGCAGATGATATCGATTTCCAATAAGCTATTTCATTTCACTTAATCCAGCCATATGGACATATTCGTCTTAGTGTCATGATAATCGATGCAAAATGTAATGTCTTTGCTTGACAGAGAAAACAAATTTGAAAACATGTTGCTGGAGTGAATTGTGCCTTTTAACTGTCAGGTATGCCATTTTGTGACGTTAATTTTCCTTTATCGCTGGAGCATCTTAAAGCATAACATCACACAGTACCGAGTTTAAGTTTCATATCATATAAAATCCAGCGTTATTAGGACCCCTCCTTGCTATATCCCATCTTGTCAAAATGGTTTATGATCAAACTTCTAATAGAGCTCTCTGTCATAATCTGATATCTTCTGATGACAACTAAAATACCTCCTAAGTCTAAGAGGTAATATTATCGTGTACAATTATCCCAGAATGAAATCAGAACATCGTGACACCTCTTCCAACTTAATCACATATCAACTTGTGAACATCATATCTTTCGTCAGTAGTAAACTTCAAATCGTTAAATAAATTGATTTGAAACATAAATGACTAGATTCTGTCCCGATCAAAATCTAAGTAAAGTTTCAATTTTTAATTCCATTTTAATAATAAATAAAGCTATTTTAACTTCTATTTTGCTTAATAAGCATTGAATGAAACGCGACATTGCCATGTGAAACCCTCTATCATACAGATGATCTGAATTCACCATGCCAAAAAATCTAATCCCCTTTGAAGAGGATTCGATATAACACATATGAACCCCTTACTTGCTTTATCCTAATTGGACAATAATACCGATCAGCGATCGTGCCCTATAGATTACATTACAAATAATCCATTTTGAAATATGCATAAAAAAAGTAGAATTTTTTTAAGCAAACCAAAACAACGAACATGTTTTCTTAATCTAAGTCTAACCGGACAAAGCCAGCTAATTTGAAGACATTCTCATCTTGCTAAGTCACATTGCACATAGTGAACGTTTTGGACTTAGTCTAGGTTTAACAGGACAAAGTCAGCTAATTTCAAGGCACTTTCACGTACCATCGGCGCCATCCAAGAGAGCAAATGAACCGTGTGACCTTACTGGATGATACACCATTTGCTTATTGGTGCCAGATGGAACTACCCATTAAGAACCTGCTCCACGTTGCTGCCCGATAAACCAACATCTTCAAGAGTTCCTGAAAACATTCAATTACCAAATACTTAGCACCACCCAGTAATCTGCTTGTGCCTATTTGTCCATGGCTTGGTATCTGAGTGCCTTGTCAAGCTGTATTAGTAGTGACTAGTATTTTGTATTCTGGACTAGTTTGTGACTTGGGAAATTAATTTTCGTAATTTTACATTGGTAAATGATTTTCACTGAAACTGATACTATTTGTTTAGTTTTGATATCCATACAACATTTGTGATTTATATTGTCATTAAGAAACTTTACTTTCAAATTATGTCAAATTTTGTGATAGAAGGATATATTTGGAATTTGATATTTTTAATCTATAGAATTAATCAATTATTTAATGTCCTTCCTAGATTCGTGGTTCACTCTAAGAGCTTTTTATATACTGAAGTTCAGTCATTAACACAGTTCTGTAATATGTAACTTATTTTTTATATGAAAAAAATAAGATGTCAAACATTTCGAAAAGTCGCAAGTGGTATTCTAAGGTACCTTGTCTGATTGTTAGGCAAAGTAAACTGTGAATCATTGTATTCCCATTGGTGCCCCTTTAGATTTGGAGGCTTCGTTGAGTATTATCATTCCTGTTTCTAATCAGGCCTCTCCGTGGTGTTTTGATTTCACCAACTGCTATCTCTCGGATCTCGGTCATCCAAGACCTTCCCTTATGACCTCCACCCCCTTCCAACAGATGAAATCTCGTCTAACTGACGAGAACTACTGATGCATGTTTACTCAGATGGACATCTCGTCTGGTCTACCCAGGAGACGTGATCTCGCGAGATCTCGTTCTCAAATCTCGCAGGTTCATCTGAGATCAAGAGTTTTGTTTAGAGACTCTGACCGTAACTGTCTTTTAAGTTAACAAAATATTTGTTTGGAAAATGATTTTATTTTCTCAGATAACGATGTCACAAACAATAAAATGTTTCCCATCAACTTGTATTTTTACGCAAATTAGGAATTTCCTATATCTGACTTTTATACACGAATCATTACGAATCATGTTTATGGTCAAATTCCATTTCCAAATTCAGATATTGGTGTTCGCCAAAATAGAGTATTTTAAACTTGAAATATTACATATGTTATAAAAATACAAACATTTTTGAATATTCACACAGGCATAATAGCCTTCACGTTGGATTAAGAGAAAAAGTGTTTTACAACCATCCATCCAGATTAAAATTTTCTTTTTCGATACTCAGGCAACGTCATAAATTGCTGAATCTCCTGTGATGTCTTTATTGTTCATATTCAACACCCAACACATGCAAAATTCTCATTTCGTCCTGAGTTATGGCCAGAGCAACACAGCTCTGTTTAATGGCCGACCTTAGTTCAGATGTTGGCCAGTAAAACGACAGTAACTAACATCTGTAAGTGCCGCTAGCCGTTACTTTCCTTGTCGAAGATAACATCTCACACTATGTGTAATATGATACTCATCTCACTGGTGAAAGACAAAAGCACGTCTACATCACCAGAGCTGGCCAATCTTGCCACGTCCAGATGTAGTATGCATGATCAGTGGTGAGAGGAATACTGAGCATTTAAGGTTAAGGTAGCGACTTTGCCAATCTCATTAAAATTAGAGCAAACCTACCTCCATACATTTACAAATGAGCGAGGTACACAATGTACGTGTGACATCATGTTCGGACGACAATACTACAGTCTATGTAATTAGTTGTTAGAAGAATAGCATATGGAAGTTAAAATGTAATAAGTGATTTGGGGAATAGCGTATGGATGTTGAAAAGTAATTAATAGTTAGAGGAATAGACAGACAGACAGACAGACAGACAGATTCTTTATTAGACCAATATGGATGTTAAGTGGCAAAATTGTCAATCTCATTGAAGCATTTTGGGCTTACTAGTCATGCATGTAGATATGAGCGAAGTAGAATGTACAAGTGATGTGGTAATGGAAATAATGAGGACAACCTCTGGAGTGTAGGGGTTTTGGGAGTGTACCAATTGAAATGGTTCGGACGACTGTGCCACAGTCTAAGTCATTAGTCCAGAGCGATATGTCATCCTGTCAGGAGGCTGTCCAATGGTCAGATGGTCAGTCTAATGACCACATTTCACTGGCACTAGGAATGTCATCTTATCTACTGTTTTCAAGTGTACCTCTGTCAGCCTGCTTCGTAATTGGCTTAACATTTGACTTTTCAAATCAATTTGGAAGCTACTCATTAATATGTCTGCCATTTTGTCCAATTTCAAATATTTATGGAAATTAATCATTAATATATTTATCTAGTGGTTTTATTGTCTGCTGTTATTGTTTGATGATATATTTATGTGATATATTTGTAAATATACATTGGCTCCATATTATTATTTCTGAATTCATGATAGAATGATTAATCATTGTGTATGAAGGCAGGGTGTCTTTTTTCCTATGTCTTGTGTTGAAGATAAAGAGTGATATATTTTCAAAGTAACGTAGACATTTAACAATATTGTTTCTAGGAATATTCAAATTCTAAAAATTCTCTTAAGATCAGGGTTTTGTTTGCAAGACTCGCTTGTATAACTATGATTATGCTTAGGTTTTCTTGAATTTGTGAAAATTAAAATAACTGCATGTATGGATTCGGTTAAATCGTATTATTTCTAGGGCAATTATATACCTTATTCAGTATTTTTGGTATCATCGTACTACCTAGGGAATATCCTATATCTACACAGAAATAGCACAAGTCATAAAGTTAAATCAGACTTTAATTACCTTCTACCTCCGTGGGAGAACTTGAGAATATTGAAGGACAAGTTACCATTGTGCACATATGGCTACAACACTTAACTCATGATGCATCATTTCTTTAATAAACACTGACTCCTTTCTGCTCCAATTAATGTTTCCTTTATGACTTCTCCGCCAAGTATAATACACCTATTTATTTCGCAGTGCTCTCATGGCCTATCTAGTACTGTATCTCTGGAAGCAGCGTCGCGTAATAATTTGGAGTTGTATATTTACGTGTTCAAGAGTTCTAGAACAGGAAGACTCACTTCTGTTGAGTATATATTTACTATATATACATGGGCTTATCTGGAAACTCTCGGCTAATCTCGCAAGAACGAGATATGCACAGACAGTCGTTTTTCTGTATATCTCCTTGACAACGAAGTTGTTGAAGAAAGAGTCCCCAGGTCGAATATGCATTTTGGCTTACGGCTGAAATGACGCAAAGAAATTGGGAGATAAATGAATAATTGAATTATATCTAGGGTAACCTTATGTCTCTTAGAAGATGCGCTATGTAAGTGGAGACAATTTGTTGTTCTCCTTATAGAAACTCATTTTGTTAAAACAATCATAAGAAGAATCATAAGTTAATTAACGCAGGTACGAATAAGAAGTTTGATTAAGGCTTGAATTACATACATGAAATCATATATATACATATGAGTACATGTGGGCAGACTGGAATATTAAGGTGCTCAAACTATTTGTATTCAATCGAGGTTAAAAGAGAGAAACCGGAGATGTTCATACGGGACAACTTTATGTAGTGAAGTCATGTCGCGTTATCATAAGAAATGTTAGGTTAAATCAGGTCTCATTAGTTCACGTGTTGCTAACGATGTCCACATGGACACAAATTAAGCTTACAAATTCTTTCTATCATTCTTTAGTCCTCTAAGCAGTACAATTAGGCAGCTTAGGAAAATAATTCCACTCGTCAATGTCAATTTACACCATCGCTGACCATGTGGTAGCCATCGGTCAGCCTCCCTCCGGCCAGAGCGCCTTGACCAACAGCTACGCAGCTGTTCGTTGGTTGATGTATGCTAGAGCTTAATGACCCGTCATATGGTCGGTCTTTGACTTGTCTCAAGTGGTCATCGCGTTAGCTTTAGCACCGTCTGGACATTGAAAGCGTCACTGACCACTGTGATGGAAACACTGGAATAATGGATGGACACTGGTCAGTCTAGATTATTGACCACACGTCTGCTTAATCTTGAAGGTCAATATTGACAAATTGTCCATCATTTGATTAATAGGCTGAGTCGTGATAGAAACGGTTTCTGAAATTCGATAGTGTAGTGAATGTTGAACTCTATCACTTTTATGTCATCGCATGTATTGTCTGATGGCCGCTGTCAATCATGTCCCTTATCTCAATGAAGGCTTTCTCTTATATTGAATCTCTTTCAACTTATTGTTTCCATGGCAATTGTTTGCTCCACGTTTCCAATCAAGTTTGATGATGAATATGGTTGATGTTGATGGAACAGTCAACATGACTTTTCGTTCTTAGAATATGTAGAAATTCATCATAGTTAAAGCATATGATTATTTTTTTTTTAATTTTAAATTTTATGTCATTATGTGTGGATATCGTTTCTTTGGAAAATTTCAGGGTTAATATATATAAATATGCGGAAACTTTCGTTTTCATAACAAAGAAATGATGATACAATCATCTTTGTTGTGTTCTCTTCTTGGATACATAAATCAGATGTATTGTGTTAATTAATCATGTAAATTTCTAATGCAATATGTAAAGATCTCACTAAGTAAAGCAAGAGTGATTTTGCTCAAACGAATCATGTCATGGGTTTTTATTGTAATGTCTGATATATAAACATGTATATTCCCTTTCAGTATTACCGTCTTGGTTCAAAGCAAGTTCATACGTATTGAAATGATCCCAATTTTATCAATTCTTCTATTCTAACATAAATCTTGACCACGTTACTTATCACGATCACTTTGATGTATCCTCAGAACCACAGATAAATATCTCATCATACATAATTTATTTACCTTGCTTTCCATTTCTTTGATATATGTCCCATTATAGATCTATAACTGCTTCCTTGGTCTACGCCTAGGAAAGTAATGCTAATAGATGTTTACCCTAAAACATACAGTACATCAGATCAGAGGGATATATACAAACTGACCTACCACCAGATGTATGTGGTTTACAAATATCATTATTCTATATCTGTGTAGGGGTTGCGCCCAGATTTGTGGTTTGTTTTGTAGTACTTTGTACACTTTGTAGTGTGGTTTAATGCGTGGCTTCCTGCCGTGTTGATGTTAAATGCCCTGACATTTCCAAATGAGACAAATGATAGTAGTAATCCTTATTGTGGGCTAATTACTGTCAAATATGGGATGTACACACGAAACAATATTGTAGGACAGTTATACCAAATAGATCTAAGTGTAGAACAATAGCACAGGTTCAAGTTTAATCCTAAAGGTTAACTATTGGATTAAATTGTAATTGATATCGTTTGTATGAATTCATATATGCGGGTTAAGCCCTTGCAGTATATGCCATGCATGCTAATTGAAGGGTAAATGTTTGTAAATATCGCTGCACGTGGATCTTGAGGAAATGATGAAAATCTCATCCGGTTTTGTTAATGAAGTTGTACATTTCAAAGGACTGCACGTGCAGCATGTTTATCGTGCGTTTAGTTGAAATAGTTGTTAATTTCACTTTGCTGCACGAGCGGCATGCTTCTCATGCTTTTTTTTATTTTAGGTTATTTTAACGCATTTTCCATAAAGAAATCACCCACAAAAATCCATGTCAAAATTCATGTTTTTTTTTATGTAAGTTCGAGTTTAAAACATTTATTACTGGGACTTTTTTCTTTTCATAAACCTGTAGCTTATTATGAAAATACATTGCTTTTCTTAACAGACATTTCACATTTGTGGCTTCACAGATAACAGTTATCGTATAGATAGATAACGGATTAAATAAACAGCTGTGGATAGATATATATTTTGGCACATTAGCTTTATTTTCGAAAAAAACTTAAATTCCCAACACCTGTTCCTGGTTATTATGTTGTTTATTTTGTGATAAATTTACATGCGGTTGTATGAACAGTTAAGTATCATATGGTGTGATACATCTCATGCGTCGATAAACAGTCATTGGATTCTTATAAATGAATATCTTATGTGAATTTGATATAATTAACAATAATAATAAAAATACTTTAAAGCTCACTAGCTTGGTTAGATGAATTTATCCTTTATTCGTTTGTTGAAAATTATGTAATTATTTTTTTATAGTAAATTAAATTACTTGTAAAGGCGACACTTGATAGTTTGTAATAGGAAATATGTTTATTGAAAAAGTATATGTTACATAAAAAGTTTGTTTTATAAACAAAGGCATTTCAATTAGTTTTGAACTTGCACTATGTATGAAAACCGTATAAGGCCTTATTGATGATGCAATAGCAAACTAGTGAGAAGGACTGATATAAACGTTTCTTTAACGTGTTTTGCAACAAAATATTTCTTAAGGCAGCACGCTATAAAAAAGCCAAATATACATATCGTTTTGTCCATTTTAAATATTAAACCAACTTTGAATTGTGATCGACGATGACAATAAGTTATAAAAGTTAAAAAACGATAATGAAGACACAAAAGTGTCGACAAAGAATTTCTCTTTGTAAACAATAGCTTCTTCCTTAAAACAGTACAGTAATTACTCATCATGAAAACTATGTGCACCGCATGGCGGATTGCCTCCAGTCTACAGGAAAACAAATATGTTTGAGTAATGAGCGATTCCTCTTCCGGCACTGTCAGGAGCTTCAATTAAGAAAGTAGCCCAGGAGCTGTACTTTCAAGACGTGATTTTTAACGAGATTTGGTTCCGGAAAGAGTATCACTTGTTTTTAATATTGAGTTTTTATCCATTGTTTTCCAGATGTAGGTTCCTTCGTTTGCCCTGAATCAGCATGTTTAAGAAATTGCAGGTTGTGTTTTTGTGACTTTTACGTCCAAAAATAGGTCAAAAATGAAGGTTGAATTCGTATCAGATGAATGTCATAAAACTGACGGTGGTTTCTCAAAATACCATTTGTGGTAGAAAACGTTTATGACACCCTTAGTCTGTCATCAAGACCCGTAAGGAAAAATATTCAATTGACGACCAATCCAGTCTTGAAGAGTTTAGCAAGTCTAGATTACTCAGCTCTAGGAGTTAAGGCATCTTCTGGACCCCCTTTTGTTATATTACATGATTTGTTTAACATAGTCTGAAACTGAACGTTAGTCTAGACGAGCCCGTGTTCTTGATTCTTTAGAAATATGTATAAAGAAAAGATTAAATCAAGGTCAGTTTAGCAATAATTCTAAGAATACCTCAATCTCTGTTAAATCAACATCCTATTTCAAAGCCAGGGTTTTCAATGCGTCTTCAAGTTTGAGTTTGTTAAAATATTGAGGTAATTATATCATTTTATTATACTTAATAAACAGTATTGTAAAGAAATGTCACTCCCTGTCATCTTGGATGATTTATAATACAGCATATTCGTCACAATGTCTCTTAAAAGGACTTAAATGCTAAGGATTATGATTAAAGAATAATATGCTATTATCTATCTTAAATGCAAGTTAGAAAGAACTAAGTTTTTCAAACTTCATTCATGAAGAATCACCAAGACTTCTGTGCACTTACTGGTTTCTATATAAACGCCCAAGGAGCTATACCTGAGTCAGTAGCAACCACATAATGGACCACAGAGATTCCCTATCTATGTGCATGTCTTAAAGGGGCGGTAGCGCGGGGGAATATGAGGTGATGTCAGGAAAATGATAATAGATGGTTCAAATCGAAAGACAATGTCTTTAACTAAATGAAGCAGTAATAAATCAAATATATAATGGAAAGTTCAGCCATGCGATTTCTTTTTCTTACAGAAAATGAATTAAAGGTGTTCACACAAAAGTGGCCGCCAATTGACTTTAAGCGAATCTTTATAATTTGTTCTCTGACTATGGATGATTGCTTTTTGTAATGAGATTTTTGACACTATCAAAATAATACATGTAGCATTAACGTATAATTATCAATTAAAAAATTGAAATATAAAATGATCCAATTTTTGCCCATTTAAAGCACATTTGTAAGTATATTACCTACGATCAAAAGGGCCCTAGCTGACTACACCAAATCCCCTTACGATGAAGAAAGATCCATTTCTCTTTCCGAAATCAGTCTTTTGCCGATACAATGAAATTCCTTTATCCATTTCTGATTTCAGTAAGTAAACGTAAGTCTATGTTTCAGTTCCAAATGTAAATTGTTAAAAGTTCTTAAAACGTTGATATCCCGCGGATGCATAATATATATATAAGCTCTGGGGCTTGCAGGCTCTGCTACTTGTGAAGTCTGGGACTATGCTTATACAAACAGTTCTTGCATGTGTAAAGAATACACACTGACGTTACTCATGGAATGTATACCTTTGCTGCAATGCCTTGAAGATGGTTGCTAGGCAACAACTGTAAAGCATTCAACAACCTTGAATCAAATTTCGTGCCAGCTCTGAAATTTGGAAGGTGGAATTCTATTAAAAGAGGAACATCTGTGCTGGAAATGGGTAGAGGCTAAGAGGGGGAGAGGGAGGAGGAGGGTGTCAGTTACACATGCCTTCTGTGTATTATATCGCGCCCAATTGTATGGAACATGGCGGATTCTAATGTTGCATCATTTCTCTGTTTTTGTCTATATTTGACCATTGACTTGCATTGTAGTTCCCCTGAACGGTAATTGATCATTAAAGGGACAGTCCTATCGGGGTATTTTTGTGGGGAAAAAATTCAAGAGTACTTCCCTCTTTATACTTATATATGAAGTTTACATATATCACTCTTTTTTTCACATATGTTAGTGAGGGTAACATTTTGACATTTTTGTTCCTTTGAATTTTCCACAAAATACCCCGATATGTCCCTTAAAGGACCTGTCGTTCTTTGTAGATTTCAATGTGGTACTTAGAATCTGCCGGTATATAAGTAATGAACTCCTAAGCACACTATACCTTCAGACCTATTGGTTCTAAACATTTCGAAACTAGCGTGAAATACTTGCAAACACAGCATATTATCCATTCAATATGTTAATGCATTACTTCTCCGGTATGAACATACACGTATTTACCTTGTATTAAACATTGTTTGATAATGCAATATGCTTCTTTATATTATTTACCTTTATTGAAAAAGGATTCATAAAGGAATCGCCTTTAATCGTTAAATTTAACATTGGCGCCTTATTTGAATGGCCTTTTCTATTTGTATTGAACTTAATCAAGAAGTAAAGTCGAATAACTTTGAAACTTTAAAGTGACTTTTATTACACGAGCACGTCGCTTTCAATTAATAGATGTAACAATCAAAATACACAACCTGGATTGTTGAATACACCCTGTCGGCGACATTAATCCATACATATCCAATCGCTAGTATTGCCTTTGAGTGTCCGTCTGGAGCCCCAGCCAAATGTCTTATGAGATTTTGTCGATGATGAAGGATTTACGAAGCGGATAAAGAACATGATCATGGTATATAAAGGATGTGGGTGGTTTAAATGCGCTTTCCGTGTTTTGTGGATATGTTATCGATATTTCTGACCCAGTTTGAGTCACGTCGCAGAGTGTTACTATCTATACAAGTTTATCGGTGATGAGTTCTAGCGAAGGTGATAAACTACATTGAGTGGAGTTTTCCTTTGACCTCATCTTTCAACAGCAAAGATTTCTTTTTCATATATCATGAAGATTCTGGCTCTAAAGTACATAATCAACATCGACAAGCAATCGTGTTGACTTTTTCGATGAGTTGAGACGCCAACTGCTTCCTTTCATCACGTTTCAAAATGGTTTATGGCGTGTCTCCTTGCCTTTTTACTTGAGATAGAAAGATTGTACGCGGACGATCCGAATGTACTTGAGTCTATTGTTGGGATTGAGTCATGCTTTTGGAATGTGGATTTATACTAAGTACGAAAACACCTGCATAATGCATATTGAGAGATATTTGAAATATTCCGGATAGACATAGGCCTTTATGCATATTTTCTTCTTTATCGCACCATGTACCAAAGGGCCCTTGATATTTCAAGTCATTTTTTTTAGCAGCATTCTGAGTTTCCATGTAGCATTTGAATTGGTGTTATGAAGTTGCATTAAAACTGACTTATACATTATTTATCCTAAAGTACCGTTATTTCTCTATTAATTAGATATCTCCAATAATTCAACCACATAATATCTTTCTGAGGTCACAAATTCAAAACACTAAAAACTCAAATTTAAATCATTTACAATTAGGGTTTTGTTGTTCATCACATTTTATGAAAATGGTATTTTCATTACACGTTTTTGAATGCACAATATTCTTCTTCACTTACAGTGATGATAATACAAGGGTTTACAAAGGCCTACATCAGTAATTGATAACAATGATAACCTTAATCATAGAATAATTGCCAATCATATCGTACGCGTCCCTTCTGCCCTACCCTGCCTTATCAATATATATCATATTTTACTATTTCATATGGAAAATGGATCAGCTATTAAATCACTTTGGTTATTGTCTACGCCCCGGGGAGTATTCTTTTCAAAACGGTTCTTATTCAAAAACATTTGCAATATTATAATTCATAAACGCTGACTGATATAGCACATGTTCCCTTAAAGAAATAAGCATATGGTATTTATATGCCCCTCGTGTGCATGCCAGTGCATACGAAGGTTAAATACATTAGCGGTTTGTTGTTTATTTACTTAATGGCAGCCTGCTATGCTACATTCATTTTGAGCTGAATATGGCTTTCCGGTAAATAACACATAATACAGTTTCGTAACGAAAGATTCCGAATCAGTCTTGGGTTATCATTACGGACAAAATATGATGAGAAGAACATTCGGAACAGTAACAGCAGACCTTCAGAGCTCGGAAGAAGAGCAGGTGCGATGGAGTAGGGTTTTAGCGGTGTGCAGTGAACTTAGCTTAAATTACCTCCCCTCTTATCGAATCTTAGTTAAGCTGCCACTGACATGGTCTATTTTAACAGCGGGACCTCTGATACGGATAGACGAGGAAAAGCTTGCGAACTGACCCGAATTCAAGAATGTTTCAAAACTCAATTTGAGGGTAGTTATTCTAGGTCAAAGAAACGAACGTCATACATAGGTTAAAGGAGACGCTGTAAATTGACAAACATTCTGTCAACATTAAGAAAAAATTCGGTAGGCAGTCATTCAGGACCAGGTTATCTATCTGGGTACCTGGTAGTAAAGGGATATGTTAGAGCCGAACACTCTTAACAGATAGAATAAAAAAGAAACTTTTTAGTAGTCTTCATTATCAGCAATGGTATTCCCATGAAATTCATTATTCCTAGTGTTTTATTAGATTATTTTAGTGTTTTAACCAAATGTAATTGATTCTGGTGTCGTTACAAACCTAAAACTCTGGGTCATAATCCAATGTTATCAGGAAACAAATGAATCCTTAAGCCATGAAGAACTCGTTGTAATCCTTAAGTTTTGCTAAGTTTTAAGTGATTCTTCAATATTTTCGACAAATGACAATGCAACTGGTAAAGTACTTTCACAACAGTGAACCATAAACCACATTCCTATATCTTTCTACCCTACAATGACAAAATATTGAGAGGATTCAACGCCCAAAATAACCTTACAACTTCTCTTGATCATTATTCCGGTGAAATCCATGATTTACAATCACCCCACCTGCCATCTTCTATCATATTGGTGCTCATGCCGCATTTTAGTAATCCGAGAATGATATATTTGGTCTATGATGTTTTTCCACGTGGTTGTATGCCGTGGCAAATGGAGGCATTTTTGGCATTGATGGGTCAAACGTTCAAACGAATTATATTAAAACATCAGCCTCAGAAAATATCCCCTCTAATAATTGAAATTTCGTCCTAAAACATTATCTCACCTGATACGTAACCATGTCAAAGGTTAATGCAGATGAATCAACACCTGTTCAATGTGATATATTTCTGATAAACCATTTTGGTGTTTTTGGTAGGGTTCAAGATCAGATAGCGCCCGATGATGCTTGAACTGATTTAAAGTGAACATTTATCTGGAAATAGATATAACATGAGTTTCAGTCAACTCCAAATCGGCGTAAACGTATATGCTTAGAATATTTATTTTACTTTACATATTGCCAAAACTTGATGCCTATGAAATGCAGATATCGTTTTCTAATGAGTTGGTACTGCTGTCAAATGTTATGGAAATCAGCTCCCGTAGAGCTCTGTTCAGAGAGACACGGTCAAATCGGTCAAATCGGCCAAGTCAGCGCTCGCATCTTGAAAGCATCTGCGTACCGTCCATAGGCATATCAGGGATTGAGGGCATTGTTATAGAATATAGATTGATAAGGATTGTGTTACCTCAAGTAATTCTAATGTTTAAAGGTAAACTTGAGAATGCAAACTCCTTACGGGGAACGCCATGTAGGCATATACGTAATATCGAGAAAAGTTTTTAAAAAGGGGGGAAAAGCAATCGTGGTAAACTCGAAATTTCTTTTAACGCTGAATTATGATCGTAATTGAAGCCTACCAAACTGCATAAACAAACGATGTTCTGTATTTCGCTTTGCCAACATTTCAGACAATCTGGTTGCATGGACTCATAAATGACTTTTGCTCATTTATCCTTCGTCACTATCTTTAACATGTTGAGTCCATTAAAGACCACCATTTACTTAGACTAACATTTAGTCTCAGAAATAAGTTTTTCAATTATCAAAAACATTTTACTAAAATTACAAATAATAAAACAACAAGGAGCCCAAGCAATGCCTTGATTTCAGAAAGCTAAGGCATCTAGACTTGCTATAATTTTCTAGACTATGTTTGTCGTCAATTGAATATTTTGCTTTAGGGTCTGGATGACAGACTACCATTTACTGTCACGGCGTCATTTCGTACATCTGGCAGCCATGTTTCTGGAATATTGGCGATCAGTGCGCATGCGCATATTAGTTTCTCAAGTCAACAAGGCCTGTTCACAAGATGTCAGACGAATCGAATATGTTCCATTTAGATCCATTATAAAAAACAATCTTATATTTATAGCCCATGTATTGATTTCTACATATACAGGTATAAAACACAATACCCATCTGTCGCAACGAATGCCATTAGCGAACTATAACCATGCAAAATATCGATGAACTTGAGCGAAGAGGTCAACGTATCTTTATGACATTTCTTAGGAGAAGTTCTTAGAATAATATTTTGTTGTACTTCCTTTGACGTTATCCTTTCTGGATGGCATGAACACATCCCCTTGCATTGAAGAAGGTAAATCACTGCTTAAAAGTCAGTTAATGGACTTCATCACTCGGATATTTGTGTTGCAAATGTCATTTATGTATCAGTTACATTTTGACCATGCAAGATTTTAGCTTCCAAAGGGAGCAAAGCGCATTCAAGATTTTTGATACAGTGCTAGACAAAAGTAAGTACCTATTTTTGTATTCAATATTTTCAAACTGACCCTTCTGTTACAGAGTCGGCCAGAGTCGCGGTATAGGATCAATCTTGGGAGAAGAGAAGGCGTATATAAACTAGCCGTGTAAAGAACGAATACAGTCCGGAACAAAAACAAGTACCCTGACTATCTAGTCGAGATGGAGATTTCCGTAGCCTTTCTCCTCTCCACGCTTTGTAAGTATTTAAATCTTTGATACTTTTACAGGTGCTATATTTCCACTCATATATCGAGTAGCACATTAATAGTTATGAACTCGCAGTTGAAAATGTTATCATAATGATTTACGACTGTAAATGAAAATCAGGTAAGGGAGCAAAAGGAAACTAAGATGTATGCAGTTTAACTGATAAGGGAATAAGGGTATAAATTATCATATCATAACTATCATAACCATAATAAAAGCCCTGCTACCATTATTTGTGATTTACTATACGACAACATGACAATCGCATGCTTTAAGCCATTAAAGAACTCGTAAATCTAAGAGAGCTATTTTGTTACAGACTTCACAATGAACTTACCTGTATTTATTTTCAAGTCAGATCTACAATAAATGCATTGAAAATACATTTTGTATCTTCAAATATGTTCATCAAAAATGTTATTGAGCAGCTCAAATTTCAACAACGAAGTATTCAATAATTAACATTTGTTCATGCAATACTTGAACGTTCAAAGTGTGGTGATCATTTGGTTGGATGGAGATTTCTCAGCAGTAAGTCAATTTCAATCAAATGATTACTCACCTGTAATCTATTTCCAGGTACATTCCTCACGTCCACGCTAGGACAAGATACCTCAGTAGGACTACCCCAGTTCGTGACCCACCCAAAGGAGTACTCGTATATAGTCAGACAAGAGCACGTGACGTTAACATGTGAGGCTTACGATACAATGGATATTACCTTTAACTGTCTGGGCGCCAAGATGGACCCTGCCCGCCAAAAAACCTATGAGACCTTCGAACCTGAAACTGAGAGAACTCTCGTGAAAGCAACAATAGATATTACTTATAATGAGGTCAGAGGATTTGAGGATTACTGGTGTGAATGCAATGCTTGGAGCTCTGCGGGGCCCATAGAAGAAGGGGATACCGACACTCCCCAGTTTGTGTACAGCAACCGAGGATTTGTGATGATTCCTTGTGAGTATAATTATCTCTTTCCTAGATGTTCATGAATTTCAAACATGTAATAATTTTTGAGTCAACATTGAAGGGATATTATGCGTACAGAGGACTTCTTATGATTTCTTAAGAGTATAATTATGATACTTTATGCCCCCTATGTTCGTGAATTCAAAGCATTTATTGATAGTTGAGTAAAAATTAAAGAGAGAGAGATATTTCGGTTTGTGGAAATGGATCTGTATCTACGAAATATCTCACAGATCACTGATGTAATGGTCCCTCGGTCTTATGTAATATGGCCCCTCGGAACATGCATATCAAGCATGTCTGTCATTACACATATAGAAGAGTACTCATATCCTACGTCATCAGGGCATGTTATCAGTGAAGCTCCTACACTCCCTTGAATGACTTCACTGGATTTATTTCGTTATTCATTAAACTTATCACAACTGACTACGACTCAAACAGTAAATGGATGAACAGGAGTCTTCATGCTTCAAAAAGGTAAAACCAGCCAGGCTAATTCAGTGAAGGCAATCAAGGGAATGTGGGAGCTTCGAAGATAAATATAGCCTGATAAAAAGACTAGAGATGTTTCGAAGGTATGGGTCGAAATATAATCTAACAGCTTCTGAAACAAATACATGTAAACACCTTCACAAGTTTTTTTGTTTTTTTTATCACTTTATTTCTTTTTGAACTGGGTACAGCACGCTCATACATGTAGTGCAAAAATGTACAACATTTGGTTACTGACGGTTAAGTTCTTCAATTGTATACAAGCAGTTGCAAAACAAAAAGGGGCAATTTAACATTTCAAGAAAATAAGCTGTGGCAGGACGACCAAAATGAAACAAAGGCATCATATCTACATTCTGTGTAGGTGTTTACTTTATGTATCTGATAATTGTAATTTAACTTAGGTTTTAGTTCTGCAAGAGTAGGTAACCTCTCTGCAAGTTTTCTGGAGTAAATATATTCCTTTGTTAAGATAAATAGGAAATTGAGGACATCGTTCCTTCTTTCCTTGAATCCCAGAATTATTGTTTCTATATTTAGATCCAAATGGGTGCCAGTTTCTTTTTCAATCCATTGTAGTAGATCCTGCACAATCCATTGTAGTAGATCCTGCTCAATCCATTGTAGTAGATCCTGCCTTCACAAGTTTACATTGTTGTAGCAAGTCTAGGTCACTACTGAAGAGGAATATTTAACATAAATAAGGAAGTTGTCATCCATATATTCCTCCTCATTATTGTCATTCCAACTTGCCTCTAAGAAGTTAGATCACTGCTGTTCCCGAAAATAAACACCTCCATGGGGGCCCCTTTCTCTTTTTGCACTAAATATTGCAATAAGATATTTTTCCATTTCAGAAACTAAAATATAATCTAGTCCAAATAGAGAAGGTTGTGATAACCCCACCAAACGACTTTCTAAATATAGTTCCAGACATAGGTTTGAATGTCCTGATTTTAGTCAGGATCTTCAAATATTTTTAGGTGTTTTTTTGTGAACAATTAAGGCAATAAAATAATGAATCACTGTCGCCAACGGGCATGTAGAGAAATTCATTGTTTTAAAGGTTTTAAATTCAACAAAATGTTCTCTCAACTGTACCATTGTAGGGTTGTAGGATTATTCCTCGAAAAAATCATCAAAGTAAATTGAACTTTAACTCTTCCGGTGAGATTGTTCTTTCCTTATCTAAACATCATATTCAATGTTGATTTGAGGGACTCCAGTCAAGGAAAATATGAGTTTTGGTTCCTTAACCTTTCTCACTTTGATCTTGGGGTTGAGAAATTGCTAGGGCCCCGAAGGACACAGATGCTATTCATCAAAGCCACAATACCTTTTATGCTACTTTGACTCAGTCGTGACCTTGTCTACAAGCGGACAAATGTCATGATTCATTTAGTGAGCAAGGCAAATAATTCTGAAATTTTATTACCATGGTCCCGAAGATCACAATGCCTTTGAATAAGTCCCAAGCGATTCGGCGCAATTCTTAGATCGAAGCTTAAGGTATATATACCTCGCTCGTGACATTTTATCGTTTGTCTAAATCTGCATTATAATCAAATTACCTTAAGGTTTATATTGTGTGTAATGGAAATACACATGGCATCACTTCTCGTTAGACTCAACATGCCAAGGGGCACGGAAAGCACGTGCACTTCAAGCTGATACATTTCACGCATGCGTATCGGCGCTTTTGAATCCCGCATACTCGATTAGGGCCATGCCACTACTAATACCGTTTCCACGTTTGTACTGTGCGTGATGGTAATTATATCATATACACAGCTATGCGAAACCTCTTTCTATCATTCCATTGTCAGGTCAAGATAACTTATACTACAATGTACTTATATTACTACCTATTGAGTTGATAAGTGCTATCAGCATGATAGTGTTACTCATTATGATGGCTCCAATGGAATATGCTTCTAATAACGTACATGAATATTATGAAAAGCCAAAGCATTTAAGTACCTTCAATAATTTCCTGGATGTTAAGTAATATGTAATACTTTATCATTTTTGTTTCTAATGTGAGGCTGATCATTTCGGTTTCTATATCCTGTAGAATATTGATTAGCAATGTTGATGTCAATAGACCAGTACAGGTTAAATTATAATTGATGAATGATATTAAAATAAATGTACCAAAATGGGGTAAATTAAATTTGAATCAATGTTTAGAATGAATAGTAACAAAAACGAAATTTTAAAGAATGTCTTTAGCAGAATGGAATTTGATTTCTAGTGAACCGTCAAGATACAGATTCATATTTCAGATACGATAACTGTAAACAGTCAAAATTAAAAATATTTATTCATAAACCTGACATAAGAAATCTACAATCCATGTCCTGACAAATCTAGAATTGCGTAGTTCTTCGATCACAGCTAGAGACGGGTATATTAAAAGTCTTAATAAGATAAAAATACTTTCAAACTCAACATATTAAATATGGATATTTATAGCGTTCTCAGATAAGGTCTTCAAAATCAACAGAAGAAATAAACAAAAACACAGACTCCCTGGCTCTGCTGAGGTTTTTCCAACAGAGCTCTTGAATAATAATACGCCAAAACGTGAATAAGGGCTTAATTAGCTATGTTTATGGATGCGTCAGTACGTTTGGCTTGTATAAGTATATTAATTTGATCAGTTTTCATTTTTGCTGAAGAATTTGATATGTAGGGGCATAAGAACCAGACAAGATCAGAAAATATTACTTAGTTAAGCGTATAACAGTTACTGGCAACATATTATGGATCTCTCTGCTTTGAGTTTCATCAGAAATTCCTAGGTTGTCACGCATCTGATAACAAAAGCTAAGTTTTTTAAATTTTGTTTTCAAATATTTCCTAGTTAACATTGGTTTATGCCATATATATTTTCTTCTAAGGGTAAATAGATCATTACTCAACCCGATGATCCATAGTAGTATGAGAAATGTTAAATATCAAGCAAAAACGACTCGCG
Organism: Steromphala cineraria; assembly: GCA_916613615.1. Classification (NCBI taxonomy): domain Eukaryota; kingdom Metazoa; phylum Mollusca; class Gastropoda; order Trochida; family Trochidae; genus Steromphala; species Steromphala cineraria. Next base: position 26,844,737 of record OU744736.1, on the reverse strand, counting down.
GCCATTATGGTGTGAACATATTTTTGTCGTTTGAGTAAGGTAAAGGATTTGCGTTTAACCGAACATGGTTTGACATGCACGGATGTATTTGATAAAAGGTACACGTTCTTATTGTAAAAAGGGGAGGTTAAACGGATATGTTCTTAAATCAATAATTTGTTCATATTAGTCTGTCAGTCAGACCCAAAAATAAAATGAAAGTCCAAGCAAGTCAATAATAACACTTGAGATCTCAATTTTAGGCTGTAAATTAAGAAATCTTTGTTTCCTTTTCCTTTTTTTTCAAATTTCGATTTATTGAAAAAAACCATTTCAGAGTGTAATTGTTAGACTTTGTTCATATGTTATTATCGTGTTCACATTATTTCCAGCTTTACTCAGATAAATTTTGATAATATGTTGAATTTAACAAAACATCTTGAAATCAATAATCGTTTGGGACTTCAGCATAAGCTATTATCTTTAGTTGACGTTGGTGATATTTCGAAAAACATTGCACCATAGAATGATTTCCCTTAAAGTATTTGAACGTTGTAAGGTATTCTATGTTACTTTGATACATTTCATTGTTAGCTATAAATATTGTCTTTCAAAGGCTTTTCATTTTACGCGATGGGGTAAAAGATACAATAAAAACCGGGAGTTATTTTGAAACGAACGACATTCAATATCTTAGAGATTGCAAATACCTTTACAAAGCCATTTTTCAACTAGAAGTAAATCTAGATTGTTTTCATGGATTTACGATTCCATGCGCAAGACTTTTACCGAGTTGAATATTCCTAGTCCATATTGACAACAGTTCCTTTAACGTGAGAGTCGTTGTACAAGTGAGTAATGAAACTGATTACTTTTCTTGTTATGAGAACATAAACTTTGGATGAATACAACCCCAGCCTACTAAAGAAAACATATTTCGTCACGATCTGGGTGTCAACAAAGAGTTTATAATTAAAGCACACATTTCATTGCAATAGAGTTAATGGATTTGTTCATCTGAAGATTTCATGAAAACATCAAAGACATCAAATAGATGATTTATAAAACAAATTAATTTCATGGCACTGTTAAGTTTAGTTTTTGATCATCGTATTTTGGGTCGGTTTCATGTCTTAAAATGTTAAGCGTGAACCACCAAATCAAAACACGAAATGCAACTACAAGATTTAAAGGCGCAATAGCACGTTTTAAGGTGATGTCAAGAAAATGAATATAAATCGTTCAATTTGAAAGACAATGTATTTAAGCTAAATGAAGTAGTAATAAATCAAACATATCATGTAAAAATCAGCCAAGTGATTTCCTTTTCTTACAAAAAGAGATATAAAAGTGTTCACACCAAAATGACCGCCAATGGACCTATGTGAATGTTTGTAATTTTACATAATTTAGATGTACCTTATTTATAATAAGATCCTAAAGCTTTCCAAAACAGCTCAGAAAATATATCTTTTAGAACACTGCACTTAAGGCTGTTATCAATGAAAATCAACTTCAGTATAAAATTGCAATCGCCCTGGTGATCAAACAGTTCACTATGAAACCATTCCTGTTATAAATCTTCCATAAACACTTCGATTGCCATGACAATGACAAAAATAAAAATGAATGCATTGATATATAAAATCTTCCATGAACACTTAATAAGCGACTGAGATGATTTTGAAACTTGTCAATGAATGTATGAATATTTAGCACTGCCACGCTAATTAAACGATGAAAACCAAAGGTGTCCAGATTTGTGTAGGGTGAACTAAGATCAAAAGCATCGTTGTCAGGTAGAAATGAAGCAGCAATGATTCGCTATTTTCAGCAATTCCGTAAACACTTCCAGAGTCTAAGTAAACGTCGGAAACTGCAATAAAAAGGGAAATGAAGTATCAGCATCCCTGTGTAAACAACGAAGTCTTTGAGTGGATGTTTCCGAAGAAGATGCAGATTTCACGTCAAGGAGATACAAGAATACGGACTGTCGACAGTCCCCTTGTCATTATTTCTTCATATTGGTTACTCAGCTTACTAGACTGTATTTCAGATTTTAAGCCTTATGCTCTTGTGATATGCAAAACGCACAAACATTACTTAGTTATCAATAGTATGGCACTTACACAACACCAAAATCATGATTCGGAAACTGGGTCAATATTGGAAAATCTTGGCCAATATGCGACAAACTTGGCTTTGCCTCGGGTCAATACAGTGGACCTGCAAATAGGCAAATATGGGAAAGCTTGACTTGAAACATAATTTTCCTGCACCTCAACTTTTGGTTCTAGAATTCTGCCTCAGTACGACTATCTGTTGATAAATATGTTGAATAGGAAGCCCACAACATTAAAGTTCGTAATAACGTTCATTGGTTTATTCGAACAGTAGGTCAATATTGGCTCATTATGAGAAATTATACGAATTATAATATTTTACCAGAACGCAAGATTTTAAAGTTTGATTCATGTTCATAAAAACACAAATGTTAAAGTGGTACATCAGATATGCACACCAGGTATTGGCCGTCGTACTTTTACAGGTAATATGAAAAAAAAGTAAATGTAAACTTGATAGATATCATAAAAGAAAACTCTTTTCAAATGACTTAATTAAAAAAGATATTCACACCGGGTTATAGCCTTTATGCTTTAACATGAAAGAATGGAAGGAATGATATATATTTTGTATGATTATATTTTCAATGTTTTTATGAAGAGTCTACTAGATATTTACTCAAGTAATGACCGTCCCAGGTAAGAATACTCAATGATGGACAATAAGGACATCAAGGTTCATGTTTGATAGATCTTATTTAAGAAAATACTACTAAACAACTTACGAATAGTGTACAAGAAATTTACTCAAGTAGTGACAATCACAGGTAAGAATACTCAAGGATGGACATTAAGGTTCATCATTTGATAGATCTTATGTAAAAATATAACACTAAACGACTAAAGAATAGTGTACACGATATCCACTCAAGTATTGCCCGTCACAGGTAAAAATACTCAAGGATGGACATTGAGGTTTATCACTTGGTAGATCTTATATATGAATATAACACTTCACGACTTAAGAATAGTGTACAAGATATCCACTCACGTATTGACTAAATGCTAAAAATGGACATTTAGTTTCAATCCTTGATAGATATTAATTAAGAAAATATTTCCAAGGGACTTAAAAAGAGTCTTCTAGATATTCACACCAGGTATCAAGAACTATGCTTTCCGGGTCAGTATACACTTTGATGGAATCTCCTTGTATGCGCACGCATCCTACCAATTGTTTGTACAATAGATATTTAACCTGGGTAGAAAACCATCTGGTGGTTGGCATCCAGACTTGCTTACGTCTTTAGAATGGCTCTCAAATAGAAGCGCTGAGCATTTTTTCTGGTCATATTTTCATATTTTATGTATTCCTATTTGATAAACGAAATTTATTCAAATGCATTCGATCAATATTATACTAGATTAGCTTATAATACCTGGGGCAAGGATTTGTGACAACAATTTAACTTTAGATATTTGACAATAAAATTGAGCGAGAACGATCCTTATATTCTGAAGGTGAGGCAACTTTGCTAGTCATCATTTTCTAGACTTAATAAGGCTCCTTTTCGTTTAGTGTCTGATGAAAGACTTAATATTCACAGATGAGATGAGGAAATAATGTTGAAATTACAGATTACAACACTTGAAATATAATTTAAGAGACACATTTCAGTCTTATTGGATAGAATCTTCTCTCTTCTCAGCAAACACAACGCTTTCTGTTGGCTTCTGTTTTGGAAAAGTAGATGGTATTACAACATCATAATCTGCCTACAAAATTACATCACTGCAAATATGATTTGCGGGACTCATTGCAGTCTTTTTGAGGATAGAATCTTCACTCGTCTCAGATAACACAACGGTAGCTGTTCGCCTCTGTTCCTTAACAGTAGATGGGTATCTATAACATCATATTATTCCTACAACACTACAACACTGTAAATATTGTTTGCGGGACTCATTGCAGTCTTATTGGATAGAATCTTCTCTCTTCTCAGCAAACACAACGCTTTCTGTTGGCTTCTGTTTGAGAAAAGTAGATGGTATTTACAACATCATAATCTGCCTACAAAATTACAACACTGCAAATATGATTTGCGGGACTCATTTCAGTCTTAGTGAGGATAGAATCTTCACTCGTCTCAGATACCACAACGGTAGCTGTTCGCCTCTGTTCCTTAACAGTAGATGGGTATCTATAACATCCTATTCTTCTAGAAAGCGTTAACTCTATGGGAACGCTGAAATCTGCAGACGGAATGGCCCCAAGCCAATAACTACCACACGTTGGGCGTGGCACCACACTGCAGTTCTTGCACATGTTTATTTTATCTTTAGGAAAGACACATTCATACGTCCTATTATTGGCGATCTTCCACATGATTGTCTTCTTAAAGACACATTAGTATGCCTTATTATTGGCAGTCTTCCAAATCATTTTCGTCCGCCGAGGGTATCGGAGTTCTGGGTGAAAATTTTTGCATTTATTAAAATGTGTTTCAAAGAATATTGTGCCGAAGATTAACCTTCTCGGAGTTCAGTTCCTAGCCTTTAAACTGAATTATACTGAACTTTCTCGAGAACGTAGATATGTATGTTGGTTTTCACGTACTTTATCTTACGTGTCCGACCTTGTGGGTAACGTTTTATACTTTACAAAAAGATCGTTTTGAAAAGGACATTTTGAGTTATTTCTGTGCAGAAAGACTCCTGAAATAAAATTGATGGTAACTTTAATTTGCATTATCAAATAAGAATCTAGGAGTCCATTGGTGTGCTTTACTCAATAAATAACCTGCCCTAGGTCGTAATTAACTGCAATTGGCGATCTTCCATTCTGTTATCGTTCTTGGCAAGAGCGAAACTTAATTATAGCGAATTTTGTCAAAAAATTAAATAAAGTTGCATAGGAAATTGCAGTAGCTGATAGAGATGTAATAACATGTAATTTGTCATGTCTTTCTTATCATTATGAATGTGATATTTGAATATAACAGTCTTCCAACCAAAAATCCTTTTAGCGTCACATATCTTACTTAATTGTATCATTAGTATATCCAGTAATATATGATTTCGTTTATAATAACGCCTGTGGCATACGAACCCATGTCGTTTTAAGAATGAATGAATAATTATCAAATTTTTTCCTTGCTTTGAATTATAATTGTTTATGACAGATCAATACCCATATACATATAATAGATTTAAAAATACATCTTCCCGAACTAGAGGGTAGTTTAGTTTCTGACGTAATATAAACCCAGACAGCTCCAAAACATTCAAACCTACACGTCCATTCCGTTTAAAAGAGACTTTACGCGATGAACTCCCTGTCGTATATAAGTTAATATAGATATGTAGCTCCATAATTCATTGCGAGCTCGTAACATATACACCCAGACACTTTCATTGAATGAAACCCCCGCACTTGGAGAAGTTCTCGATGTCAGATTTGATCAAGAGATGTGTTGCGATATTTGACTCTTTCATTCACGTCTAACCGTTTTGAATAAATGATCCATATAATAAATTGGTTTCTTTTAGGAAGGGTTGCACAGTTATATCGGTCTAGGTGTCAAATGCGAAAAGTTTGAAATTATTTTGGGAAAATGAGTTGATGAATTGCTGCAAATTTCAAATTTGGAAATTTGACATTGAATTCAATCAATACATGATCTCTGTTCGATCTGTCACGTATCCAGTCACATACATGTATATGATATACGATACTCTGCTGTGCAAAATGTATTTTATGAAAGAACATTAAAGCACAGTTCCTTCACTTTTGGACCAATGGACGAATATGTATCAATTTCAATGTTTCTCTGCTTTATATACCAATACTTACCATACACCTCATGACATATGATTAGCATTCTCTATAACCGTTTGACGATGGCAGTGTGCCCGCTAAACACAAAACATGATAAAAAAACTTTGTCTCCACGATGTGTTTGACTTTATGTTTTAAGCAGTTGAACCTAGTTGAATTCTTCACACGTGTACGATAATGTTTTGTTCATATAAATCTATCACAAACAGTTTAGGGATGGCATTGTGCTCGCTAAACACAATACATGATGTAAAAACATTTTCTCCACGATAGTAAGTTGATTTTGACTTTCTGTTTTAAGCAGTTGAACCTAGTTGAATTCTTCACACTTGTACGACAACGTTTTGTTCATATAAATCTATCACAAATCTAAATGTTTCTCTCTGTTCCAGATTTATCGAAACACTTTATCCTGGAGCCAAAGTCTCAGGCTGTGGAAGAGGATTCTGAGGTCGAGCTGAGGTGTTCGCCACCTGAGGGAAATCCTGAGCCAACAGTAAGTACCCACATTTGGACGAGACAAAATTAATGAGTTGATTTATATTTAATTGGTGGCAAAATGGCTTAAGGCAAAAAAGCAACTTTACTCTTGGGTAGATTGATTTTGGTCGTTAATGTTTAAGGTTTACAAACAAATTTATGGAAATTTAAAAAATATTTTTGGCCTCCTTTTTACTAGTACATTGGAAACATTTGGAAGCATGTATTAATCATGGGGATTCTGATAAGCATTGTGTTCATGTGCATAAAAAATCACGTGAAATCCTGTTCATTAACCTTTATTTCTTGTTGCTTATTCACTTAGATTTAAAAAAGCAAATGTCAGTCATTTCACTGAATGACTGAGTTTTAACCTGAAAAGTAGAGACAGGATAAGCAAAATACCTATATAAATTATTCTGAACTTTAATTTTGTAACATAGATGATGTTAATAGAAATATATTTAGATAAGCAATGACCTTTTCATGTTTCAGTAGAATTTTACTTAGTAAGTCCCTGTACTAATGTTGAAGGGATGTTGACAAACACTTGCGAATAGTCAATATCAAAAGACTGTTACCTGCAACAGTATTTTACTAAAAGCATTGCTTGTTTGACCCAATCTCAAATGTTCAAGATCATTCAAATATAACACTTATAATACCAGTCTAAGTAAACCTAGCCTCAGTAATACTCGCTATACTCCCATACTGAGTCTAGCGAGTTACAGTAAGAGGTCGCGCCAGCCGACCATTCGGCGACCTATGACCCTCCAAGGTTATATGTGCGAAAGCAGACTATTGCGGCATGGTAAGCCAAGCCCTGATTGGCCCATTCGAGAAATCGGCTGGGGTGAGCCATAACTACACCTAGCTAGACTCAGTATGGGAGTATAGCAAGTATTATTGGGGCTAGGTTTCCTTAGACTGTTATAATACTATCATTTCACTCAATCACAGATCACCTGGAAGAAAGGCAGCCACATCATCAACTCCCAGGAGGACTCTAACCTCATCGTTACCGAGTTTGGATCCCTCATTATCCAGAACTTCCAGATGACAGATGAAGGGGACTACACCTGTGTCGCTAAGAACTTGGCTGGCAAGAGGGAGAGCAAGGTCGTTTCCCTCACCCTTCAAGGTAGGTCAAGGTCAAAGATAGAACTTGTGTCAAGGACAAAATATATATGGGCTAAAGAGAAGGAGAAACTTATTTTGTGTCTGTGGCACATGTTAACATGTTTAAAAGATTACTATAGGAAAAGTCATGTTCATATACCTACAAAAATCCTGATATACATAAAAACATGAAACTTAAAGTCTATATAGCAAATTTAGGGGAAATTAATAATATTCCCTTTTGTACTATTATCATTGAAATAATAAATGATATAGTACTGAATAATTATTCAAGGCAGAAGTTAGTGTGATTAAATGAGACAAATATATATATATATATATATAGATTAAAAAATTAAATAGAACATACTTCACATAGTCGATTCTACAAACGACTATGTGAAGTATGTTCTACTTAATCTATATCTGACCTTGCGTTTGAACCCATTCAACTTTACATATATATATATATTCAGGTGAAGAAGTGGCCCATAAACGTCGTGAAAATGTTGTTATTGATAATATTTGTCTTGTTTAGTACCAATTAAGCGAAATTTGAGTTTGATACAAATTTAAATCATTCAAGAGTCTTTCGAGAATAGTGTTCAATGGTATCTACCATAAGGTCAAATCTTAAAGTAGTCAAGGTGAAGCTGATGTATTCAAGGTCAAATAAACATAACAGAGTCAACTTGGAACAAAGTCTTAGAGTAAGTAAAGAAATAAATGGATTACTGATGTTTCAAAACATTGTTTCAGATTACATAAATGCAGGTGACTCCTACACGATGGTGAATGACGAACAGGAAGATGAACTCAAAGCGAACTTTGTAACTGGACTAAATGAACACTACTTTGTGACTGGGAATGACGCTGTCCCCATCACATGCGAAGTCAAAGAGGCAACAATTCTTGAGTTCAGGTAAATCATGGTCAAGATTTTTCTACTTCCATATTTATAATACGATGGCTTATGACAAAATATCACTTTTTCTTTGTATCATCACGTAATATAAGTTGTTTGCTTCTCCCTCGGGTAATACGGTCTGATGTACCATCTTTGTAGAAATGTTGCCTACATTTCTACAAAGATGGTACATCAGACCGTATTACCCGAGGGAGAAGCATACAACGTATTTATCTTACCGTCATGTCAGAAAAAAATATAGGCCTACCCATTTTAGTTTGACTGCCGTTAACGGATGAGCCATCACCGCATGAACGGCCTTGACCCTAAATGTAAACAAAATGGCGTCGTCCAACCCGACTGCAATGTTATAAATCGTGTTACGTAAAACTATTACCCTAAAAATGCTTTAAAGTTATTTGATTTTAATCCTTTAGCATGTGAAATCAATGCAATGCAGAATTTGGTTCCAAACAAAACATAGAATGATTAGAAAACAAATCTATAATTAATAATCACGAAAACAGGTGATCGAACGTATGTAAACTCTGGACACCACGTGCGTCATTTGGTAACGTCATCTTAATGCTAAGCGACACCTTTTTCGGAGAGGAGTTGAGACTCGCGGTGTACATGAGATAAAACGAGTCGAGCGTCAGCCAATCAAAACCGAGTATTTTACTGTAAGGTAAGATAATAAACATTATGACCTATGACGTCACATTCTATGTGCGCGGTTAGTGGCTAGTTTGCCTATATTTGGAAGCAAGTTTTAAGTATTTTCTTAAACTGGGTAATAATCAAATCAGTCTGGTAATAAACAGCCGTTTATATTTGTGCCCATGACATACTAGGTTTATGAAATTCATCTCAATATCAATATATCCCTTGCTCTCGCACAGGAATACTTGTGTTGTAAGCATGGTGTGTCATGGATGCTCATATAATATCCTCTATTTATCTCTAACATTTTGAAAATCCACGCAGCCATCTACATCTCTGGACAGCTTTACATCATCAAGTCATTACATCACAATAAGATAATGTCATCAGATCCCAATGCTATTTCAGAGATGACAATTCAACATTTACATGCAATAATTATTTCCGAGAACTAAAGGAACTTTAAATGTCAAATATTTGCTTTTACGTCACAATTGACAATGCTATGACAGGTGCGTTAATTTCACATTGCAAGAATGATTTAGGAGAACTAATAGAATTTCACCTGTTGATTATCACAGGTGTGGAGGTACCAGAGTAGATGAGAAAAAAATCCAAAAGGAAGTGGATGAACCAAAGGGAGGCCCAAAAAAAACCACAATCGTTTACCGCGTTAGCGTGAGTGAAATCTCTGATTATAAAAGAAGACAACAAAACCAGAAGGCTGAGTACAAATGCAGTTGCTATGCCTGGTTTATGATCAACGGGGAATGGAAGGGTGTAGACAGCCCACCAGGTGTCCTCGAAGAAGCAGGTACAGTAATTTAAAAAAATTTGTAGAGACATTATTAACAATACAATACAAGACCCCTGTTGAGATTACCTGAGCGATTCAGTGTGACCTTATATTTTTATGAAATTAATTTTCGTGTTACCTGAGCTAAATTTAGGGTAAACGAAATCCTACACAAATTTCATTATATTCATGTGTTACTTTCAAGATTGATATTTTGTTCGATGGAAATTTTGAAAAATAATAAAAAATTGCTTGCTTTACTTCAATTGTAAAGGGTTATTACAGTGATATCCCAAACAATTATATTGTGACAAAATGTTCTCTAAGATGCAATGATTGCCATGGAAAAATTAGATATCTGTATGTTTAATCAGTTATTTTCATGATTCGGTAATTAAGCATAAAAGCATTTGTGAGAAAACCAAAATGGTTGAAACTTTAAACATTAAATTATGTATTTCCTCTATTTCAACCTTTCTCTGAGTAGTGCTTAGAGCTCTATCATTTCTTTAAAGGCTGTGGTTTTCAATTGCATAATAATCTTTTTCCTCTGTACATTTCTAAAAAATTCAAACCTTTGAGCATTAATTATTTTCTTAATGTGTTTTGATAAGTTTAGTTGTTTTATTCTCATTTATAATATTTTGTATTTCTAATCCTAATTTCAACACTAAGGTACAAATAAAAGAAATTAAATATAAGGGATATTGCTCATTTTTGTTTCTACTTTTGACGATTTTCTCCATATTGCAAGCATATCTAATAACCCTGACATAAACATGTGATTAAAGGTATAAACTTATATGATTATTATATGGTTATATGATTTTGTAATAGTTTTCTGTAATCTCATTTGTACTTTGGATCTTTGGCCTTTCTACAAATATACATCTTGAATCTTGAATCTATGATTTTGTAAAAATTCAATCAATGCACACAAATGAATATCTGAGTTTAACTAAACTGACAAGCAAAAGAAACCTAACACCTCTTTTAGTTTCGATTTAACAACGATTTGAAATATATATGACGCATTTGATTATGGAATCATCGACATTAATCATATCTACAATATTTCATATGAATTGATCGTTGATTGATTCATTTTTTGTTAAGATATCTTTGTTTAAAGAAGACCGGGGTAAAAAATGAAATTTACACCAACATGACCCCTACCATGTTAAAAAGGGTGTAAATGAGTGGAAAACAAGGTTTGTTTTGTAATTTTTTGGTAAAAAAAAGCTTATATCTCGATGGACATTTGTTGTTAATTGAAATGAATTTTCCACAAAAAAACAATTAAAAATTTCAATTTTCCCCCAAAAAAATCAAACACGTCTAGAAGTATTCTTTGATTGATAACTAAAGGCCTGCACTGTTCTGTTTTAGCGTACGACATCTAAAACTTAAAATATTTGTAATTGAAGATTATGTATATGATGAAAGCAACTAAAGTGTTAGGTTTCTTTTGCCTGTCAGTTTATCTATATTACGTTGCTTTTTAGTTCTGATGGAAAAATTCGGCAACAAAATGCAAGACATGACTGTTGCTCCTGGTTCCACTGTGTCATTCCACTGCAGGCCACCAAAAGGACACCCAAAACCAAAGGTGAGGTGTTAAGCATCATTGAAAGTAGTTCAGTTGGTAGAGTGTCCGCTCATCACTTTGAGGAGCGAGGTTCAATTCCTAGTGGCGTCATACCAAAAATTATTAAAAGAGTGGAGTTGATGCTGCCTTGCTTGCACTCAGCATTATAAGACCAGAACATTGCATTAGTCTGCCGCACTGTGGCTTTCTGGTGCCAGTGGCGCAGAAATAGTTTCTTATATGTACTGAGGACAATAATGTATCAATCAATTAACGGTACTGTTCAACTAACAATTTAAGTGAAAATCAACTACAGTTGAATATAAAACACTTTATTCTCGTCTGATAGTCTATTTCATACATGTTGATGTAAATGTAGGACTTAAAATGAATTTCTAAATACTTCAAAAGAAACTAAAGCAGTAAAAGAAACAAAAAACTTATTTATGATTGATTAATTACTTTATGACGAGACGCCTTATATATATATAGCCGTAATCATCATGGAACAAAAGTAATCCTGCCTAAAGAAGAATATTTTATGTGCACTTCATTGATTTTCTGTAATGAATACCATCGCCCTTTCCATGAATGTTTGTTGCCAAACAGAAAATGAATGTTATTAGAAAGGACATTTAATCTTTTTGTTTCAGAAAAAATAACAATTAAACAAAAACAAAACAAAACTAAACAGTATTATAAAAGAGTGTTGAATGGAAATACAATGACACTCTTAGGTGCAAAAAATTTGAAATGATGTATTTGAATCCAATTTGACATGTCTAGGACCCAAATGCAAGTATTACAAAGTCATAAGAGCTATGATTATGTAAAATATCTTGCATCTTTTTTTGCTGTTACCCAAAACATGCATAAATTTATATTTTCACAGACCATCTGGACGTTGAATGGACGCCAGATTACAACCGGGAGAGGAATCCAAATCTCTAGAGGCATGCTGACTATCCAAGGTGTTACAGGACAGAATCAGGGCGAGGTCGTTTGTGTTGTTCAGAATATCGTTGGGACTCGGGAGATGAAAGCCATGCTTAAAGTTTCAGGTAGATATGATGAAACAATTCGGATAAAGCATGTCTAACTTAGCTGTAAGTATAGATTTAACAGTTTTAACAAAAAATATATTCTTATCTATTTTGAAGTTAAATTCAAAAGTGTAATTGGTTATTCGTGATAATAAAAAATAAATGAAAATCTCAATACATAAGAAATGTTACAAAGTGCTTTAAAAATCTATAAATAACCAGTCTTGGATATATATCGGTATCATGCCAGGATGTGTTAATAGACAAATTTAGTAATATGGAATTACATGATTTTACCTTGATAAAAATCAACAAGAAATTCATTCAAGAACAAATCCACTGAACAAAGTCCAAGTAATTAAGACTAGTAACATTAAAATTTCTACAAAAGATAATGCATGTCCCTTAATCCTCATGTGTGGCCCGCATGTCAGAGGTATAACTTTTCTTCACACTACTGTATCCAGCATATTGACAACCTTGCAGATGATGCAGTTATGGTTGACAGCAGCCAGGAGACCACTGACTTCCCCACAACCCTGATGACAACTCCCGCCCCTGGTACACCATTCTTCTCCATTGATCTTGAAGATGAATATTACGTGGCAAAGTTGACCCCAGCAATGCTTGTCTGTGAGTTCAAGGGTTCCAGAACTCTGACTGTTAAGTGTAATGGCCAACGTCTACCTCAGAATGCTATGAAAGTGAAACAGAATTTTGATCGCCAGACCAGAGAAGAGAGTATTACGGCAAATATTGAAATCAGCAAAGGACGGTTGGATCGACTGATGGCAAATGGAGCTGACGTGATGTGCAACTGTGTGGGCTGGTACCGTCAGGCTAACAACAACTATATCACAACTGCCAGTAAAGTTGCACACATCAAGGAGGCCTGTGAGTAGATTATCTGTGCACAGATGCTTATAAAAATACTTAAAGTGACACAGAGTATCTTTCTTAACATTTTATTTGGTTTTGATAAGCTACAAAATATCTAATATGCTGAGTGAAGTTCATATCTCATCACTGGACTTGCAAATAAATCCAGTTATGCATAATATCTCTAAAATGCTTGATGTTATGGAAAAATCAAGAAAACATCTCAAATACGTTTAATATTTGAAATTATGTATCCAATTAATCTACCTATTAGTTACAATACCTAATAAACACTATCGAATCGAATGTATCTTCCTGTCAGCTTATGACAAGGTTTCAAAATTACGTTTGGCGAATTTGTGTGCGCCACTCGAGCCACATTGTCCAGTTTTCGATCAAAATCCCGACTTTGAATGGCCATATTTTTGCTCTTATGTACTGATTTACCTTTAACTTGTTATTTTCAGTAACAGTTAGTGGTTCCTGATGTAATAACATCGATTTCAAAATTTGACATATCTGATCCTATCAACATACTCTGTGTCTCTTTAAATAGAACTTCATCCTGCTTCATCAAGGTATATGTAAACACACATAACTCCTACACATATTAATAATAATAACAATCGTGCATTTGTAATGTGCTATATCCATGCTAGGCATGGTCAAAGCGCACAGATTCTATCAATACCCTGAAGGAATAGCTCTTTAAAATTGGATATTAAGGGTCCTTATAGGTCGATACTATAGTGTGTTCAGGTACCAAATTATTAAGCTGAGTGGACTGAGTGCAGTGTGGATAAAGTGCATTGCCAAGGGAGTACCTTTACAGAGAGCAAGGCCCAGGTTAAATAAGTTTGATGACTCTGCAAGGAGGCAAACTCAGACTAACTACTACACCACAGAACTCCAATCATACCCTGATTCCTTTTCTTGCAATATCAGTCAATATAAGTAAACCTAGCCTCAATAATACTCCCTATACTCCCATATTGAGTCTAGCTAGGTGTAGTAAGGCCTCCAGCAGCAGACTTATGAAATTGACCAATCAGGGCTCGGCTTACGATGCCGCAATATTCTGCTTTCGGACATATAACGTTGGAGGGTCATAGGTCGCCGAAAGGTCAGCTGATGCGACCCCATACTGTATCTCGCTAGATTCAGTATGGGAGTATAAAGAGGATGATTGAGGCCAGTTTACTTAGACTGTTGCTATATATATATCCATGGCTGGCATACATCAATAGGGGCACCACAAGGTGGTCATACAAGTGTTATTGAATTAAATGTTTCAGCTTACATGTAGCTTTGATGCAAATTATATAAATGAAATGCTAACTTATGATGGATGGAGTTCAAAATAGTTTTCTCCTCCTAGCAGACAAAGTACAGGATCATTGGCAGATCCATAAGGCGGGTACAGGGTCCACATCTCACTAAATATATTAAAATTTAAAGAGTAAATCAAATGACTTTTTTACATGCTTTTAAGCAAGTTATATTTAGGAAATTGTTCTGTTGACACATCTGTATGATCAAAAGTTATCATTGAATAGTTGCCCTGGTGACACACATAGGGTGCATTCCGTACAAACAGAAATCCTGTACCACTCCTGAGGTCTTTATAAGTAGTAACAAACAAGGGCTTTTTGTCCGAAGTACATCAGGGTATGTGTAGGAGCTATGCTGATGTAGCAGGATGATCAAACTTATTCTTTTGAGATGTTTTATTTTCAAATTGTGTCTCATGACTGACCATTGATGCTCTTGTTTTTAGCTTTTTGTGAATGCTTTGGATAGATCAAGCACAAGCAGTATCCATTTATTATCATTGTTACCAATATTTTCAAAACACATGTTTACAATATCTCATATGCTAAATATTCACCTCTTTGATTTACAGATATGAAAAAGCAGTTTATGGTATCACCAGTCGACACAACGGTCTCTCTTGGAAGAACGGTCGTCTTTGAATGTGTGGCGCCAAAGGCAGCCCCAGAGGCTACGGTTAGTGCTCAGTCTAAGTAATTCTAGCCTCAATAATATGCGTTTCACTCCGATATCGAGTCTAGCGAGATGTAGTAGCGGGTTGCGTCAGCTGAAGTTTCACCGACCTATGACCCTCTAACATTATACGTGCAAATGCAGACTATTGTGGCGTGGTAAGACGATCCCTGATTGGTCAATTCGATAAATTGGCTGACACAACCCGCTACTATATCTCGCTAGACTCAATATCAGGGTGAAACGGGTACTTTCGAGGCTAGGTTTACTTAGACTAGATTAGTGCTCCGAATCAAGGGCATTTTTAATCAACACTTAAAGAGAATTGGTAATCTGCCTTACATTAAGTAACATATACTTCTTGAATATTTTGAAGCTGATGGCTGCAACACAGCCAAAGCAGCGCTAAACAATAACTGACTCACTCGAACTTGAATATTTCAAGCCACCATAAATGTATTGTTAAAGATGAAAAAATTTTATTCTTTTATGACAATGTGTTCCCTGATGGAATCGCAGAGCTTTGAAAGGGATTTTTTAGAAAAAAATTATGCTAACAAATACAAAGTTTAGTGTTACCAATTTCAAAACAATATTTGTAAATCAAAATTCCTCAAATGAACATTCCATTCTGCAATAATCTATTTCACTATCACATATTAAAAGGTGTTCACACAATATTAACCGCTTGCATTTTTAGCTTGTTAGTTGATAATTTTGCCTATGACTACAGTAAATCAGGTTGATAGATAAAATGTTGAACAGAAAAACAGAAAAATGTGCTGAAAAAATATTTCTTAAATGAGAGAAATATGAAAGTAAAAGAATTAACCAATAAACTTACTCCAACAGATAATGTGGACAAAGGATGGCCAGTCAGTCGAATCACTCGGACGTAGATTTGAAATTGTTGCTGACGGAAGTTTGACCGTTTTCAACGTCAAACGTAAGGATGCTGGCTCATACGTCTGTGTAGCTCAAAACATTGCACACGAAAGAAAGTCAGAAGGCGCTAGGCTGATCATCCAGGGTATGTATTGATACAGTTGAACAATAAATATTGATACCCTGTTTCAATAAATGAGATTTTTCATTAAATGAGGTTATAAGGTTATTCAAATCACAATTTAATACGGATAGACTTGTTGTACTATACCCATAGTTCACCCTTAAGGAATGTGACCCTGGTTCAATAATTGAGGTTTTTCAGTAAATGAGGTTATTCAAATCACAATTTAATACGGATAGACTTGATTTACTATACCCATAGTTAACCCTTAAGGAATTTGACCCTGGTTCAATAATTGAGGTTTTTCAATAAATGAGGTTTTTCAAATTAAAATTTAATTTGAAAAGACTTGTTTTGCTTAGTTAACCTACAAGGAATATGACCTTGGTTCAATAAATGAGGTTTTTCAATAAATGAGGTTATTCAAATCACAATTTAATTTTGATAGACTTGTTTTGCTATAGTTAACTCTTAAAGGGGAAGTGGCACGTTTTTAGGGAGAATATAAGGTGATGTCAGGAAAATGAAAATTAATGGTTCCAAGTGAAAGACAATGTCCTTAAACTAAATGAAGCAGTAATAATTCAGATACATAACGTAAAGTTTAGCCATGCGATTCCTTTTCTTACAAAAAATGAATTAAAGGTGTTCACACAAAAATGGCTGCCAATGGATTTTATGTGAATCTTTATAATTTGTTCTCTGTTTATTGATGAATGGTTTGTGTAATGAGATTTTTGACACTTTCAAAGTATTACATCAAGCATTAACTTACAATTATCAGTGAAAAATTGAAAATATAAAATTGTCAAAAAACGTGCTACTGCCCCTTTAAGGAATGTGACCCAGGTTCAATAAATGAGTTTTGTCCATGTTTGGTCAGATTTGTTCTTAGACTGGTTTTTATTCAGTTGAATGATGATTTTTCTGGTGTCATCCTTAAAAGTTTTTAGCAAGTATTTGGAAGAGTATCGTAGATCCTTGAATAATCGTCCGGTAATTATAGATTTCCAACACTGATTTGACTTGGCATTTATTTGAGGAAGGGAATTTAATAAAAAAAATTGGTATATTTGAATCTGGTCAAATTTGGTCAACGAAAACAATAAAATGCATACCTAAAATTTTAATTTTTTTTTAATTCAGAATTTATTAAATAATTTTTTCATTAAATGGAGGGAATAAAAGTGTTGTTTAGAACTGTCATTTACTATTTGAATTTGATTTAGAAAATTGTAATAATGTTTCTGTCAAATGACATCAATGATTGACTGATGAATTTGGGTAAACATCATTGATAACACATGTTTCATGCATGTAAAACCATGGTTGTTGCAATATTTTCTAAACAGTGTATTGATGTAAGTGATGTCTTGCAGTGTGCATCCGTCTTTTTATATAGTGCTATTTACATAAATTAGAAGGTTGAGATGCTCTGCCAATCCAGTTAAAAGATATCCCTCTAGCCATGACCAGTAGAAATTTTTGTATCTCACCCTGCCACATATTCTAGCAATGTCAGCAGTATATAGAGAATCTCACCCAAGTGTCTTTGGATATCAAATATATCAACACAAGTTGATAAAAGTACTTTTATCAATAAGTGTTGATATATTGGATATCAGAAGACACAAGGGCCAGATTCTATTTATCATCCAATATCATTTTCCATCACATTTACATCTTTGAACACCTCGTAGCCCTGAAACTCCTAAACCAGTGATGTCATAGCATTGTGACGTCATTGTCTTTGTGACGTCACTGTGTTCATGACGTCATATCATTGTGACGTCATTACTGATGATGTAAAACATTTGTGATATATCATGTATTTTCTGATGACAGGGCATTGTTCAAAATCTACTTATCTCTTAGGATATATCACATGATAGGATGATAGGTGGCGCTGCACAGTGGCGACACGCATCAACAGAGCTCTCGTTGTTTTTCAAACAAATTCCTGAAAAGGCAATAAAGTATTATTATTATTATTATTATTATTATCTTCCACAAGATGTATCTCCTGTGGAACCCAGTTTTTGATGATAAATAAATGTTTTATCATTTCTTGTTATAAAAGGTGATGACACAACAGCGGTACCAGAACCAGAACCCGAGACAACAGACATGACCTACGGAAGTACCACCGATATGATGATGGTTGACACAACCACCGAAGTGAGTCTTGATTCCGGCTTGCCCATCTTCATTCGTGAACCCGAGGCCATGTATTACGTGACAGGCAAAAAGTCAGCAGTAATCACTTGCCGTACCCTCGGAGCTGAGTACCTCACATTCACGTGTAACAGGAGACGGGTACCCGAGGCTTTCAACGATACCTACTCAGCTATCGATCCCGAAACTAACAGGAAGATTTTGGAAAGGAGTATCACTATTCTGAGGGATGATGTTGAAAATGCTCTTGCTGCTGATGGGTACAACTGCACATGCAGTGCATGGTACGATGACGCAGCACAACAAGGTTGGGCACAGCTTGACAAAACTGGACAAATTGAAGTTGCATGTAAGTCTTGAGATGATATTTGATGATATATTTCATGTCTTGTGTAATCTTTTTATGAAACACACAAGACCAGAGCCAGGTTTCTTTTGGTCCAGCTTGGGAACTTTTGGTTAGTCAGTTTATTTTTGGAGGCTTCTCCAATTTTGATTTATGTTTCAATACTTCAACCAAAAGTTTGTAACATTAATTTGGTAGTTCAATATTTATTTTTTTTAAATGTTAATAACAGTCATTTATTGGGATATCAGTAGATGTTCTACTGGGTAATTGTCAAGCAGTACATGTAGAGCCGATAAAATTAAATGACAAAACTGAAAATGTATGTGTCTTTACTTTTGGAGGCTTTTCCATTTTGATTTATGTTTCAATATCTTAATTGATTATGAAAAAGTTTGAAACATTAATATAAGTTCACTATTAAAAAAAATGTCAATAACAATCTTTATTTGAAAGAACAGTAGATATTCTACCGGGTAATTGTCAAGCAGAAGAGCCAATAAAATTAAACAACAAAACTGAAAATGAATGTGTCTATTTGAGATGACATGTCCTACCCAACCGTTAGCGCCCATTGACAGATCATGTCATGTTTTGCAGTCCTCAAGAAGAGATTCCAGCAGGAACCAATGAGCAAGAAGGTCACAGAGGAAGCTGCTGTAGAAATACCTTGTCTCGCTCCTAAAGGCAACCCCGATCCTTCTGTAAGTATGAAGGATTGAAAAAAATAATTGACTAAAATATCATATGCATAATATCATGTCACATGTTGTAGACAGACACTTGATAAGGATACAAGAGTAAACCTGTATCAGTATATGAAATTTCACATTGTGAATTATCCAGGATAAAAGTTGAACCAATTGAGAACTGCTCATACCACACCTTGTGTTTTTGTTGTATGTATATAGAATTGTATGTATATACTTACACTAGCTCTAGCACTAAGTCTAGCATCATCATTCAGTGGCAGATTCTAAGGGAGTGTTCCTAATTTTGGAATTAAAAAATCACCTGTTGATTATAAAATATAACCATCTCCATCAGTGAACCCTCTTTGTGAACATCCCATACAAAATTCCAGGAACCACCATTGTTTTTTAGCTCACCTTTACAAAGTAAATGTGAGCTTATGTCATGGCGCTTCGTCCGTCGTCCGTCTGTCTGTCCGTCTGTCCGTCTGTCCGTCCGTCCGTCTGTCCGTCCGTAAACTTTCACGAAAAAGACTACTCCTCCTAAACGAATTCAGATATCATTCTGAAATTGAAGTATGTTATACCCATGGTGATTCCTCACAGAAAGGTAGATGTTTCAGTTTTGAGAATCCAAGATGGCCGCCATGACAGCCATATTGAATTTTCAATTAGATTTCATGAAAAAGACTACTCCTTCTAAACGAATACAGATATCATTCTGAAATTGTAGTATGTTATACCCATGGTGATTCCTCACAGAAAGGTAGACGTTTCAGTTTTGAGCATCCAAGATGGCCGCCATGACAGCCATATTGAATTTTCAATTAGATTTCATGAAAAAGACTACTCCTTCTAAACGAATACAGATATCATTTTGAAATTGTATTATGTTATACCCATGGTGATTCCTCACAGAAAGGTAGACGTTTCAGTTTTGAGAATCCAAGATGGCCGCCATGACAGCCATATTGAATTTTCAATTAGATTTCATGAAAAAGACTACTCCTTCTAAACGAATCCAGATATCATTCTGAAATTGTAGTATGTTATACCTATGGTGATTCCGCACAGAAAGGTAGACGTTTAAGTTTTGAGAATCCAATATGGCCGCAATAGCCGCCATATTGATTTTTCAGCTGCAGATGACACATCATTATTATTAAATTTTAAGCTTTCATCAAGTGATCACTGGCACCATATAAATTCTCTAATTTGAACTTACTAATCATAATATTATCTTAAATATGGAATATTTAAGATTGTCGTGCAAGTTGTTCTATATTTTTAAGTGTTTCTAAAAAAAATTAAGATGAAAGACAAACATAATTGATTAATTTATTTAAAATCTTTATGGCAACTAGCTGCAAAAACCAAATCACATTAAACATGTTAAATTTTAAACAATGGTATCACCCTTATATTCCTTTAAATACCACACATAAGGGGTCAACCAGAGTTCAGATATTCCACTATCCACTAATACACATCCCAAGGCAGGCTGCTAGCATCACAGTGTCAGCTGCTAGTCTGTTGCATAATCAACTTGACCCAATTGATATGGCAGAGCATTATGCTATATGGCCATGGCCCATGTGTATGCAATAAAAGTTATGGACTTGTATTCTCATGACAGTGATATGTTCTTTCTAAGAATAACAACTTACACAAAACTTGTCTACAATAAGCCTTGTGTTTAGCAATCTACATGATAAGTTGATGTGGAATAAATATGAAAAAAATCGAAAAGGGTTTAGTAAGAAAAGTAAGGAAATTTGATTTGTCATATCTCTCTGTTGATTTGACAAAGCAAAAATGTTTACCATTATAGTACTGTATGAGTGTTAAATAAATTGATACTTTAATGAAAGACATCTCATGGTCACTTGACATGTAAATATTATGTGAACAAAATAAACGTGTCTTATGCATTGCTGTTTTTATGACTTTCCTCTCAATCAGTCATTCATTTTCCTTGAAAAATCTGTACTTTTGGGATTCTCAATATCCCATGCAGCATAACCATCAGTGAAATAATCTTGAAATCATATTAATGATTCACTACAAAACAAATGTAAGTGGCCACCATCCTGTAAGTAATGAATGACATTTAAATGGATACACCTAAACCAAATCAAGATATCATAATGAAATTAATACGGATGCCCACATAAAAGTAGCATTTTGAAGATTAAAAAGTACAAGATGGTCACCAATTCAACCATAGATATACAAAAAAGTTATACAAAAACCTACTGCTTGTTAACTTATCATGATTATATCATTCGTGTATTAATGTTTGTTCAAGCTCTAGTCGTTTCCAAAAGAAGACTAGTATTTTAAAAGATAAAAAAATCATGATGGCAGCCATAATCAATTATATAAAAGATGGTTACATGTATAATTAAATAATTTTACCACATCATTCATTTTAAGGTGAGCTTCTGTACCCTCGGTACTTTTATTCTGTATGTATTGCCTAGCTTTTTATCAGTGAATTTTCTGTCCCAAATACTTACTCTTTGATCTCATTCAAGATCTTCTGGAACAAAAATGGCGCCAGACTTGAAGATATGGAAAATGAGAACATAATGGTCGCCAGCACCGGAAGCCTCGTTTTCAATGTGTTTCAACCTGAGGATGAAGGAAACTACACCTGCGTGGCAGAAAATGCTGCTGGTACCAGAATGTCTAATAGCGCCGAAATCACAATTTCAGGTATGGATATATATCTGTTACAGGAAATATTCTGAATAAAAATTTTAATCATTGACAATATTAGACCAGAACAACACCGGACATTTTGAGAAAATCAGTATGACATTATTTCTTTATGAGCTCATGTTTGCTATGATTGTAATAATACTAACAATATACTGTCTTGATATGTGAGTTAAAAAATGAATTTAATCTGTTCATTTGGTTTACATAATATCTATTGAATATAGTTTGCAAATTGATAACAATATTATTTTTTTAGAGGTCTATTTAATTTGCACTAAACATGTAGGCCCTACATTTATCGGTTTGGCTCCAATTTACCTGTAAAAATGTTGCCCTATTTCAACATATTTATTTTGTTATCAAGATCGGATAAATCAACCAATATTGTTCCAAATCTTTCAGGGAAGGGAAAGACAGGGGCTTATGAGCCAATTGTGGTCTGATAAAAATATGCTCATAAAAATATGTACATTTAAAAATGTCTAAACATCCTGCAAAAAGGCCTTTGCCAAAGATTCCCTCCCTGATCCTTACAATTTAGAACTTGTCCCATCGGATCAGACACAAGCTGTTGTTCTAACACATGGCCACAGTTTTCATGATCACGTTTCACATCTCATATAACAATTTCAGCACCAGAGCCTGTAGATGGCATGGTAAACATAGCAACAGACGGACCACCAGTCTTTGAGAAACAGTTGGACAAGCTCAACTACGTCGTTAGAGGCGAATCTGTGTTTATGATGTGTTCTGCGAAAAAGACGGGAAAGATCACCTTCATGTGTAACGGGGAGGACATCGAAGAGGACAGCGTGACCTTGGAGAAGGTCGAGATGGAGGGAGAGATGTATCTTGAGGCTACCCTGGAGATCATGTCCGATGTGGTGGATGGTCTGGATGTGGAATATTCCTGCGAGTGTCTGGCCTGGTACAAGCTCTCGGAGTCGGATGCGGAGGAGTATGTCAACAGCGGACGTGGAATCGTTGAAATGGCTTGTAAGGAGAAGTTTATTTGGCAAAATGTTTAATCCTCTTGTTAAAGAGAGGGTTTAGTCTAATGACAGTTATCATCATTCATTCACATGACGAAATATTTGATCTTATTGTTGCTGCAGTAATGGCAGACATATTACAGTGGGAGTATGTGAGCTGTGCTAACTTTTGCCATGTTGTTCTTGTAAAGCATCATAGCTCCTAATTTGAAAAACATTGTTTAATATCTTAAAGTTGAAATAAATTATGATCTAATCCCTTTTGATTGTATGTCTAATCATATTTTATATTTGTGGCAGACATTGATGACATGTTTTCACATGAGCCAGAGGACAAATCATCAAACATAGGAGAGATGGTGACATTCTCTTGTGCTGGCCCCAAGGGATTCCCAAGACCAGAGGTAGTGTCTACATATTGTTTCTAGCAGTTTATCTGGGTACCTGGCAGTTTTCATATTAGTGATTATCTTATGACATTCATGTGATTAATATACCTTTCTATTGCATACATGTTTGTTTAAGGTTTATGCTTAACTTAAACATATTTAACTATCCAACAGATATAATATTTTAGAAAAGATTACCTTAATCATGAAATTATAGAATGGGGAAAGCAAGCCCTTTACTTGAAAATTTTGACATAAAAACAAGATGGATTATGTAGTCGCCTTTATTCAAATGAAAACTTAGTCCTTCATATATTTAAGGACAGGAAACTAGCCCTTTTATTTGGAAACTTTTTCCAGAACAAGAATGAGGCAATAATTATTTTTTTAAATTCATTTTTCTCAAAAGAGGTGATTGTATGCGAAAGGGAAAAAAGGCGCATGTTATTAGCAAACTATGAAAGATAACCTATAACAAAAATAAATGGTGTTAATTTTTGTCCGTCAGATTACCTGGAAGAAGAATGGTGAAATGATTGACTTTATCAGCAACGACAACCTGATCAAGCCAGGTGACGGATCTCTGGTTATTGTTCAAGCTAATGTCTCAGACGCTGGAACCTATTCTTGCTCAGCTTCAAACATCGCTGGGACACGCACAAGCAGAGCGGCAACCCTATCTGTTATTGGTAAGATTTCCATATTTTTGCATATTCATAAAACTTCTAAATGTTGCTTATTGAAGAATTTTTTAAATGTTGATTTTCAAGTTATTTCTTAATGTATTGCTTAAAAGTTTTTAATTTCCAAAAAATTATAATTATTGTCTACATAAATATGTAGATATGCAAGTAAAATTCAATTTGAAATGGAAACAATAATTTGTATATTTAAAATTGTAGACATTCCACATATCAAATATTGTTCAAATTCACATCAGACTTCACAGCAGGATTTCTTTAAAAAAAAAAAAAACTTTTTATGTTGCTTTAACTGAATAAGATGATTGATTTTAATTTCTGAGTTAACGATTCCTTTCAATTGAAGTCGACAATTAAAATCTAATAACAATTTTTAATATATGTTCTTTTTAAAATTTCTTGATAATTACATGTGATGTTAATTTGTAGTATCAATACCATGTCTTTGTGTTGTAAATTACTGGTAAATACAATAGCAGTATAATATTTTCTTAATATTTTTCTTGTATATTTCAATACTTTTGCATGACTCTAATATTCTCTCTTTATTCTTACTAATTTCCATTTTATACTCACCAAGTGTTCTTCTATATGAAAACATATGCGCAAAATTTTTAACAAAATTTGAAAAAACTTTCAGGGTTTTTTTTCTAATATGAAATATAAAAATGTAGAAAAAGAATGATGATTATTAATGACATATGTTTTCATAAATGTTGTGTGATTTCCTGTCTCTGAGATATTTAAATCTTTTGCATTTTCCCTTTTTCTGAAAACTTTAATAGAATTGAAGTGAAATCCAAACTTGTATTACAACATCTACAACACTTCCTTCACACCTGAGACGAAAAGAAATTTATATTATACCACATCGCAAGAAAGACCACAACAAAACTTTTTTTTCTAATACAAGGATTTCTTTCTTTTGTTCATGCCAATCCAACTAAAACAACTTCAGTTTAAAACAACCATTCACCATTACTAACAACACATCTCCAATCATATGCTCATTTTGTTTTCTGTTTAATCAATTCTATACAATTTTGAGAAAATTATGGCCATTCTCTTTTTATTCT
Source organism: Steromphala cineraria (assembly GCA_916613615.1). Taxonomy (NCBI): domain Eukaryota; kingdom Metazoa; phylum Mollusca; class Gastropoda; order Trochida; family Trochidae; genus Steromphala; species Steromphala cineraria. Next base: position 26,819,274 of record OU744736.1, on the reverse strand, counting down.
TTTTTTTTCAATGAAGTTGATACCAAAGGTTAAATTTGTCTTATTGATAAAACATTTGTGTAGTATTGTCAAAGGGATTGTGAGGGATAATTGCTTAAATTCTCTAAAATGTTGACAAATATTTAATTGGTTATTTCACTATGGTTAAGGTTTTTGTTTTTGTTTTTGTTTTTTTGGATTATGATTAGTGATTTGTCATGGGTAAAATTTACACTTGATGAAATGGTTACAGTTACAGAGAGTTTGCAAGGTTTTGGTCAACTAATGAGTACAAAGGACATCATATACCTTCAACAAAATATTAAGGACAACCTAAATATTAATTATTCATTCATATGGATTATTAGTTAATTATTGAGTATCTCAAATCTGAAAATCAGAACTTTCCTGAACTTTTTTGTCCAATACACATTCACAGCCATTGGTGAAGGATTTGGATTTAAAGGTTTATTGTGTGGGTGTTGGTTTCAGTTATGTTTAATGTCACTGGGACTCCGAAATTCCCATGGTTACCAATTTTCAAATTAAGTAGTTTTATGGTAATGGTTAAAGTTTTGATTCTCGTTAAAGGATTGTCGCTTTCAGTTGAAATAAATGTAGTTAGGGTTTAAGTTTTAATGGATTCCATTTTCTATGAAAAAATTATGGCAAGATCTGTTTTCATGAATTAGATTTTTTTCTATGAATAAAGTAATGGCATGAGATGAGGACAATTTGGGCTAAGCAAGGACTTGGGCCTTTAGGATCTAAGTTGTGAAATGAAAGAAATAGAATATGGAACCATTCCTCTAGAATTTCTCAAGCAGTTAAACATTCTGAGCACTCCGCTTGGCATCTCTCAAACATCTACTAACAACTTTCATCTCGGACGAGATAAGATTTTCAGCCCCCATTTTGAATTTTCACTGTTAGAGCCCACCGAGACCACAACAACAAGTTTACCAGAACCCGAAGCGGAGACAACTATGGAAATGATTGAAGGAAACTATACTGAAGAAGAACATAATACCACTATGGAAGTTATGCCAACAGCGGAGTTTACCACAGAGAGTATGCCCGAAAACACAACTGAATTAGTTGATATAGGTATGACATGGCCAACCACATTCACCTTCTCACAACGTTCTTGTAGGAACACGACCTTGTTCTACAGCGGTGTTTTTTATCTAGAACAACATTCAGTTGTAACGTGGTTGATTCTTGGAGATTGGTATTTTTTCTTAAATTTTTTTTTTAAGATTTGATTTAATTTACCAGATTTTTATGAAATTCAATTTAAAAATTAAACTGCTTGTATCAAAATATTTGAAATCACATTCTCTAACTAGGTGTTCTGTTTTTTAGGTACATGATTAATTCTTGAATTCTTTTTCTATAAATGTATATTTAACACACATATTTTATGATTTAAACATTTGTTAAAATTTACCGTTGCAAATCTTGATTTCACAATTAAATTGGTGTTATCAACATTTTTAGAACCAAATTCTGTTACTTAGTGGATTGTTCTTGAGATACTTCATTAGTTCTTAAAGACTGGCATTTCTTTCAAATGCATATTGAAATATTTTTTTATTAGATTTTAAATTTTGTTTGTTTATACTGTAGTGAATGCTTATGACATTCAATTTCACAATTAATATGATTGTACCAAAATACAACCACAAATATGTTTGAGTGTCAATTAACACAAAATAATGCTTTTGTTATAAGTGATGAAAGTATAGTTTTAAGGATCAAAGTACAAAAAATAAAAGCTTATACTTAATTTTTCGAAGTTTAAAATATATTCATATATATATCTACACTAATTCCTATATACATCGTAGTTATTATATCCTCCCTCCCATTTCAAGTTCCTACCACTCTTACTTTAAATCCTTTGTTTGTGTTTTGTTTGTATTGTTAATTTCATTGTTGTTTTGTTATGGATATGTTTATTTGTATTGTTTGGGTGCAGCTTTCGGTTGTTTATCTTGATCACAATAACTCTTGCTTATTGTACTGTTGAGTGATCATAACCAACTTGCAAGATAGTATCATAAATTGACAAGCTTAGGAACACCTTTGAACAAATTCTAGGCCACATGCTGAATTTTGGTCACAAAGCGATTGGGCTGGATTGGAAAATTGATAAGCAGATCAAAGAATAAAGAAGTTGAATATCCAAAAAATAATCTTCCTTATTAAGCTTGAACAAGATTTTAGTCTACGAAAAAGCCAACTTTGAACAAATTTAGATCACAAGGTGGTTGGTCTATCAAAGAAACTGATAGGCCAACCAAAATTTTTAGCCATGTAGTGATTTATCTATCAAAGAAATTGATAGGCCTGCCAAACTTTCAACAATTATTTAGCAATGCAGTGATTGGTCTATCAAAGAAATTAATAGGCCAACCCAACTTTAAAACAAAAAATTAGCTATGCAGTGATTTATCTATCAAAGAAATTGATAGGCCAACCAAACCTTCAACCAATTTTAGCCATGCAGTGATTGATCTACTAAAGAAATTTATTCACCAATCAAACTCAGATGTTGTCTTTCATTGGAAGCTGGGTCATAACATGCAAAGTTAATCAAGTTGAAATTTTAACCATTATTTCATTAATATTTGGTCTAAGATTTATCTATCAAAGTATCTTAGGTTCTGATTTTGATATATTTATAATGATCAGACATTTATTGAAAATTTTTCTAGGCCCCCATGTTAAATGCTGTATCAATCAAAAAATTAACGAGGCAAGATATCTTGATGTGAGTTTCGAAGATTGTTTTTATACGTTGTACTCTCACTAACAGGTACAGTATGATTGGGATCATCAACATGTGCATGTGAAATAAATAGGGAGAATATAAAAAAATTATATGATATTTATAAATAAAATCTGTTCTCATACAGTAGCAACATATTCTCAAACAAGATCTTTTCTTTACTTGATAATTTTATCACATAGAAGTTACCATGATTGTAGAAAAAAAAATTGGTTAAATTTATATATGAACAAAAGTACCCAATCTTCTAGGCCTTCAGGAACATGTCCAAATGATCTTCAAGAACATATCATGTTGTTGGTTTCTTGTCTGTTTTTCAGTTTGTTATCATTCCAAATTTGTATGTAAGTCTTTGATTGGTTGTACCAGGAACTGATGGAACCGTGGTAACCGGAGATTCTACACCGGAACCAGTGCCAGAAACAGACGAGAAAGGTAGGTTCCATTCTGGAGTGGGGGTGTTTACAACTTTACAATCACGATCAACATTTTGAACATACTGTGTTATATTCACTTTAAAAATTCATTGTTGAAATATTTTTATGAACTTTTTACGTATCAATCCAAAGATGTTTTGCATAAAATTTATAATCATTATCATGATATGAAGCATATCAATCAAACGATGATTGCCTTTATTAACATTATCATGATATGTAATGCCCATGTACCACAAAAAAGGTAAATAAAAAAAAAAAAACCCTATCATGATACATATCAATCAAAAGATTATTTTCGCGCCTTTATAAACGCTATCATGATACATTCATTCAAGTGATGTTTTGCTTTTATAATCATTATCATGATATCATGATACATATCAGTCACAAGATGTTTTGCATTTATTATCATTATCATGATGTGAATCATAACAACCAATCACAAGATGTTTTGCTTTTATTATCATAATCATGATATGAATGATAATTATCAATCAATTATCATGATATAATCAGTGGCTGATCCAGAGGGGAACTTCAAACCCTCCCTTTCAGAATTTCCAGAATGATAATAAAACCAGTAAAATGGTTGACGCCCAGGGTAACCCCCTCCCCTTCAAAATTTCTGGATCCGTCTCTGATAATGGATGTTGTGGTTTTATTAATAATCATCATAACGTGATAACAGTATGATAACAACAATGTTGTTTATCCCTTTGCTTCTGTAACTGTTTGTGACACAACCTTGAACAACAAGAAGGCTTCCGTAACTCTATCAATGGATTAAAAACAGCATGAGGGGAACACCATATTTGCTTTGTTTTTGCTTTGCCTCCACTCATAAGCTTCACAAATTAAAAACAATATATGATTATCATGATTTTTTTCTTGAAATGTTACACAGCTATGAACATCAAATCTTTTTCTTTAGTTAATTTTTTGCCTGATGTGCTGCTGAAAAAAATCTTTCGGTCAACTTTTTATTTGCAAATTCGTAGGACGCCTTTTATTGCCTGCCTGATTTTAAATATTTTGCCCAAAAGTAAATAAGATGTTTGGTAATATTAAAAGATCAAAAATGTAATTCCTTTCAACATTTAATACACAGTCGCACTTTTAAAAACTGATGAAAGCTAGTTTATGTTGTGTTAAATATTATGTTTTACGCCTTGATTTTTATCTACCAAAATAATCAAAAATTTGCACTTAACAATAACAAATCATGCTTTATTGTTTTATTCTTTAAATCTTAAGCGTTTTGAATCCCTTTGTGTGCTTGTATATTTTTTAATGCTAGACATCATGAAATTAAAATTTCCCATATCACCATTATTAATTATCCTTACACAAAATATAACATCCACCATTTACTTACTTGGTTACATTTATGTGTCTTGGTATGATAATTTGACATTCAGGTGCTTGATGAAGTTGGTTTAGTATTTTATATTAAGTAAAAATTTTGATTAATATTTTCCTTAAGAATACATTGGTGGAATTTAGGATGTTCATTTTGGTTGGGTTTGCACTATCGTCGTCACAATTGATTTTATTGTATTTTGTAGATCACTTCATAGCATTAATGTTTTTTATCCCTAGATGTCATGTTTGTGTTTCTATTATAAGATTTACATATGATATATATTACATAAAATCTATTTATACAATAGGTCAGTTCAATACCTTTTGTTATAAATATTTACCTAAGTACTGTATTTAATTATTTCTTTCTAATGGTTCAATAAAAGTTCATGCAATTTTGGGTTCAGCAATTGTGAGTCCGTATTAATTTCAAACACATAAAAGTTCTTTTTTTAATAGTTGATAAAATGAGTGTACATTTATTTATTTATTTTGATGTTAATAAGTCTTAAAACAAGATTTTTGTCACTCTGACTTTTATGCAAATGAGTGTCTATCACAAAGGTCTTGCTTTACAAAATGTTCAAATATTAGCAATGCTTTATCAACAGTATCCATTTATTCAAATGGACAATTGTTGTTTGTGGTCACACTAATACGATTTTATGTCTAAAAAGCCCTGCAATCACCCCAAATGGTTAACAAAACTAACACTTGGTGTATTTCGTGTGATATGGTATATTTGACCCAGTGTGAAAGTCTACAGTGCTTAAATGACAAGAAATTGTTTATTTCTCCACAGAAATAAACCCAGATTATTGCACAAACATGCTACAGTCATGTAATGGTCTAGGACAAACATTGGCCTGCTCGTAAGTTATTTGTGGTTTAGATGTGTAAAGTATTTTTAAAAAGTCAGGTTTCAATATGTAATTTAAAATTTTATGATATTCTGGTTCTTCCTTAAATGTCAAAATTATTTTTCAATTTTAAATTTGTATCAAAGCATATTTGCATTATCATATTTGTTCCTAAATTGTACTAAAGTTAGCAAATCAAGTACAAATATTCTATATCAAAATATATTTTCAGTATAAAATATAATTTTCAATGTTTTATTTGCACTATAAAAAAAATTATAATTTTGTGACACTGACAATATTTACATTGAATTTCTAAATGATTTTTAAGTCATTCTTGCAATTTTAAAGAATTTGAATTTTTCTTGCAATATGGAAATTTACTTGCAATATGGAAATGATACTATTGTTCAACTTGCAATTACAACACTCTTGAACCATCCTGTCTCAGGATACGAATGTTACGCTAACTCCACTAATCTGTTATATAGGGACATAGCAAATCAAAACATATTCTCGTTGAAATTTTATCGAGAAGGTGGCGAGAAAATGATTTGATGGCTATATCGCAAGACGGGCCGCGCTAGCGAATCTCGCTGAGGGTACAGATTAGTGGAGTTAGCATAACATTCGTACCCTGAGACAGGATGCTTTTGAACATTTTCCAAACTTTTCAAACTAAACAAATTTTTTCAAAAAATAAACTTTACTACAAATGCTGTTTTTTCCTCTGCATGCAGTCCAAATCACATAGAATGCACCGAGGAGTTTATCGAGCAATGCGGAGACATCATGTCCCCGCCCCTTATTGAGACGGTTCAGAGTTTGCTAGTCAAATGTAGGGGTGGCTCTGGGGGCATGGTGCCGCCCGACTACGAAGGAGGTGGGAGTTCAAATCTTTCTCTTTGTGTGGGCTTTTTAGATGTAAAATTGTGTGTGACTAGAAATTTTGCTTATGACGATTCCCTGCTTTGCTAAAGTAGGGATTATTTTGTGTGGAAGGTGGCAACGCTTTTGATGATGTTTTGCTAAAGTAGGAAAATGTTTGTGTACTTTGATACATTGCTTAAGTGTAGTACAACAGTTTGTTTTTGTTGCAAAAGCAGGGATTAACTTGTGTGGACTTAGATATGTTGGTACAGCTTATCATTATAGTTTGACTTGAAGAAATAAATATTGAACAAACAATGCTACTCAAATATTTGTCACATCTTGATATCCTACCAAGAGATTGTTGGAAGCAACTTAAGTTGCAATTTCTATTTGCCTCTGAATGAATTAAGATATCAATATATTATAGCTACTCTAAGCAGGTCATCTCACAAGACTCAATTTCATCTTTCATCTAATCCAGTAAAGTATCCTTAAAAATAGTATTAGTTAAAAATTTTGTTTACAAACTTAGCCCTCAGGTACTTTCTAGCATAATTCTTTAATGAAACAATAAGCTGTCCTTAAGCATCATCACTTAAATATACCACTCTTTATACACAAATAATCATCCTTACTAGTAACTAAGGAATATTTCTGCATCACTTTTAACATAGCAATAAGGTACACATAAGTATGATTCTTTAACATAACAATACAATATACTTAAGTATCATTCTTAATATAGCAATAAGGTACACTTAATATCATTCTAAACATAACAATAAGGTACACTTAATTGTCATTCTTAACATAACAATAAGTTACACTTAAGGTTCATTCTAAAAATAACAGTAAGGTACACTTCAGTATCATTTTTAACATAGCAATAAGGTATACTTAAACATCATTCTTAACATAAAAATAAGGTACACTTTAGTATCATTCTTAACATAACAATAAGGTACACTTAATCATCTTTCTTAACATAACAATAAGGTATACTTGCATATCATTCTTAACATAAAAATAAGGAACACTTAATCATCATTTTTAACATAACAATAAGCTACACTTAGTATTATTCTTAATACAACAATAAGGTCCAATTAAGTATTATTCTTAATACAACAATAAGGTACAATTAAGTATTATTCTTAATACAACAATAAGGTACAATTAAGTATTATTCTTAATACAACGATAAGGTACAACTAAGTATTATTCTTAAAGGTACAATTAAGTTATTCTTAATACAACAATAAGGTACAATTAAGTATTATTCTTAATACAACGATAAGGTACAATTAAGTATTATTCTTAATACAAAAATTGGGTACAATTAAGTATTATTCTTAATACAACAATAAGGTACAATTAAGGTATCATTTTAGAGTACATTGAGCAGATGTAGTTTTGGAATATCAATGATTTTGATACGTTTTACTAAAGATGATTAATATTTAGTTTTGAAAGAAGTCTCAGATATTTTAATCTGATACAACGTAATTGTTTGGAGACTTTATTACATATTTTTAGGCTGTGAGGTATAGCTAATGAATAAATAAAGACCAACTTAATAGAAAGACTAGAATGCATGTATCAATCATATTTATAAATGGAATCAATACATCTTTAGTTATGAGTCCCCGCCACATAGTGGAAGGGGACTAGGTTTTGGCTCCGTCTGTGTGTACGTCCTAGAGTCCATCTGTCCGTCCCAGTTAAAGGGACTTTTCTCAGAAACTATTTGTGATAAGATACCCAAATTCGCTGTGTGACTACAGGGTATGAATACCTTGATGAAATTCGAAAATCAGAAGCATGCAATTATGTTTTACAGAGTTATTGCCCTTGTGTTTATGGACTATGCTCAATGATATCTAAAAGGGACCAATTATCTCAAAAACAATTTTGAAAAATATAAGTAAATTTGTCATATGGTTACAGTGTATCAATAGCATGAAGGAGTTAAAACATTAGAAGCATGCAGTTATTTTACAGAATTATGGTCCTTGTTCTGTGTTTATGGACTCTTATTTAGGCAAAATCAAAACCAATTTGGCGGTGGATGTTAACACCTATGTTTTCTTGTTTTATATATTTTTGATTTTGAGTGCACTAACAATGTCATTTTGAAGTTATTTTTATAAAATTTCATATAAATATAATTTGTTCATTGGATGTCTACACTAAAAATAAGTTCATTTTGCAAAATGATTATTCTCATAAAATGTTTGCAAAATCCTTAAAGAATATAAAGGTTTCATACGTGTTAATTTACAATCATTTCTGCTTTTAGATCTGTGTTAAAACAACAATACAATTTAAAAAATATAGTGGTGGCTATGTCCTCAATTATTCAGGTAGTTTTGTTTAGATGTTGATTTAATTTATGTACAGGGAAATTGTATTTTCATATTTCATTGATATAAGAAATTTTTGATAATCAAAAAATTTATATTATATTTTATCAATGTTAATTCCTAAAATTGTATTTTATACTTACCTTATTTCCTCAATAAGACTCAAACAAGTGCCGGGGATAAGTTTAGTTAATAGAATAAGCCCTGGGACTCTAAAAAGCATGTTCAACCATTATGCTGGCTCAATAACTAAAATACATATTTTTATGGCAAAGAAGTCTACACACAAACTCCAACACTCTCAGTGCTCCAGATAGACAGCGTATCTTCGTATATTACGCAACAAAATCTTTAAGAACCCAATTTGTTTAAATGCTTGGAGTACAGATACGCAGATATTTTCTTTAAAACCCAAAAGAATCATATAGCTTGCGTACTGTACGCAGCGATTTGTAAATGCTAGCATAGTGGAAACTTAAATTGTTACAAATTAATATCATTACTCTTCAAAATATAAATATTCAGTACTTTAAACATGTTCATAAGTATCTTTAGATTTTAAAGATAATGTTTATATGAAGAGAAATTCTCATTATTGTTAAATCATGAGAGTACAATCTCATTTCGCATATTAAATACCCAATCGTCTGAAAGTACAATTTTACTAAGGTATGCTACCAGATTCAACATTACTCAATTGTTGCCAAAAGAGGGAGTACATACCCAATAGCTCAAAAATTATCTCGAGCACTAACTCAATAAAGAAATAACTGTTCGGCCACTTAAAAGCATAAGGCTTCTGAGCATGGGGAATAAAGGATTCCTAAAAAAATGAGGGTATGGGAGTTTATTAGAGGAAATACTGAAAACATGATAATTGTCCCTAAACATTTTGTGTGTGATTCCTTTTGATTATTAAACTTTCTAAAATTGCAGAAAAGACTCTCCCACACCCGGAATGCAAGGAACTTCAGATGTGTTATGGGGAGTTTCTCTCTCAGACCAACATCATGGCGTTTGATCTTCATGATTCCTGCCCGTAAGTCTTGAAATCATCATAATCATAAATCATCAATTATGATAAATCAGAAAATTCAAAAATTAAACATACATGTTTTTAACACATCAGGCCTACAGGTTTATAACAGATCTATCATGATAAATATATTCACAGTAATATTTCATATCATCCAATTGTATTATATTGCTATATGATAATATTAGATCTATTTGGTCAAGATACAAAATATATCAGTGTAGAAATATTTTTATTTTTTAAAAAACATATCATATTTTATAAATAGCTATGTTTTTTGTTTTTACATGAATTGATAAAATAAGCCGTGTTATTGTGAAAAAATAAAATGAACTATTTCTTTTATCATTAAATTTAATGCATATATTTTATTATTTTATATTTCAGAGATCTCAAGGCATTCTTAGAATGTGCCCATGATGGAATGATGGCATGCAATATTGAAAATAAAGATGCTAAGGCAACACTTAGTGATATTTCTGGATGGTTTGAAGAATTTTGTCAACGAAGTAAGTAATCCTTTTATTCTTTTGAACCTTTAAAAATTTGAAATAAGTTAAAATAACTTAAGATTCATTCACCTTCAACATCACTGAATTCTAATATTGTATGAATGAAGAATGACAATTGATTTGTATAGCGCCTAATATCCAGGTAAAACCTTCTCAGTGGCGCTTTACAGTACTGTAAATATCTAGTATAGCCTCATAGATTAAAGTTGATGGTTGTGTTTTATTAGTTTTAAATATTTGAAATATCAGTGTAAAAAAAAAAGGTCCATAGGAAAGAAATTTCCCCACCAAATTGATAAATGTTTAAAATTGTTTGTTTTCCAGTGCAAAGACGCCAGCCTATTGAAAAGAAGTGTTCATCATACAAGAGGTGCCGCCCCCCAATCGACTACGATATCACCCCCGAGAAACTCATCGATGCTGGGTCCTGGTGCAAGTAAGTAGTAGTTGAGATCTCAGTGATAATACAGATATAAGAAATAATGCTTACTTCTACGTTTATGGCCACAGCCTCCATACTGTATTGTACGGGATACCCCCTAATAGTAACGAAGAAAATTCAAATATTATTAAGTCTTTACATCATGTATCTGCAAGAGTAAGCGATTTGATAAAACATCGTAAAATGGAAACATCTTATAAATAGGAACTGCTGGCAATACGTCACCTAGTTTTGTAACACAGATATGTCATGTTCTGATTTTCTTGGTTTTGATTTTTGTCTAGTTCTTGTGTATTTTGTTTATTATGTTTATGTTATTAATCAAAGTAATACAAGTAAAGAAAATGCATGCAAAACATATTGTTTTTAATTTTTTGTCATATTATATATCTTCACTTATTCATTCAATCAAGGTACATCACCATGACGACAGAATGCCGACAGGTAGCAGTAGCCGAGTCCAACTGCAAGGTGGAGAAGAAGGGCAAGATGAAGTCAGATCTGCACTACCTGGAGACGAAAGCCATGAAATACTGCCCTATGAAACGTAAGTAGTTTCTTATACTCTACTGTCCAGAAGAAAGTATACCTTTGAGTCAATATACTCTACTGTCCAGAAGAAAGTATACCTTTGAGTCAATATACTCTACTGTCCAGAAGAAAGTATACCGTTGAGTCAATACACTCTACTGTCCAGAAGAAAGTATACCGTTGAGTCAATATACTCTACTGTCCAGAAGAAAGTATACCTTTGAGTCAATATACTCTACTGTCCAGAAGAAAGTATACCGTTGAGTCAATACACTCTACTGTCCAGAAGAAAGTATACCTTTGAGTCAATACACTCTACTGTCCAGAAGAAAGTATACCGTTGAGTCAATACACTCTACTGTCCAGAAGAAAGTATACCTTTGAGTCAATATACTCTACTGTCCAGAAGAAAGTATACCTTTGAGTCAATGTACTCTACTGTCCAGAAGAAAGTATACCATTGAATCAAGACAATTTTTCATGTCCAGAAGAAAGTATACCGTTGAGTCAAGACAATTTTTCATGTCCGGAAGAAAGTATACCTTTGAGTCAAGACAATTGTTCATGCCCAGCAGAAAGTATACCTTTGAGTCAAGAAAATTTTTCATGTTCAGAAGAAGTATACCGTTGAGTCAAGACAATTTTTCATGTCCAGAAGAAAGTATACCTTTGAGTCAAGACAATTTTTCATGTTCAGAAAAAAGTATAGCATTTATTCAAGACAATTTTCATGTCCAGAAGAAAGTATACCTTTGAGTCAAGACAATTTTTCATGTTCAGAAGAAAGTATACCATTGAGTCAAGACAATTTTTCATGTTCAGAAGAAAATATACCTTTTAGTCAAGACAATTGTTCATGTCCAGAAGAAAGTATATCATTGTGTCAAGACAATGCTTTGTTTTATTGCTATGCCATTTTAGAATACTGTAAATATTTGAAATAATGAAATAATATTCTCAAAATGAGGCAAAGACATATTTTCTTAAAAAGTGGAATTTATAAATGAAGAGATTATTTTTGAAATCTTGAAAAAGAATTAAAATAATCGAAATAATAAGTTTCAATAATGAACACATTTCACAATATGGGTTATGTATAGAAGTATAGAGATATTAATTATAGGTTGACTAAAGAATGTTTATTTATATCAACCAATCATAATTCAGAACCAGTACCAGAGACAACTCAACCAATCACAGTGGACGAAGTGGCAGGAGGAGACAAAGGTATGTAAATCACTTTTAATTCAGATTAAATTCAAATTTAACGTACAACGACATAAGAGTTGCTTTACGTTTCCCCCATTTTCCACAAAGAGTAAAAATTAAAGTAGAAAGAAAAGGAACAAGATACAAAATATATCATTCAAAGTGTAGAAATATTTTTATTTTTTAGTAAACATATCATATTTATAAATATCTATGTTTTATGGGTTTTTTTAACATGAAAATAGTTGATCAACATGAATTGATAAAATGAGCTGTGTTTGTGCAAAAATACACATGAACTGTTTTCTTTTGCAGGTGCAGCGTCTACGACAACTGTTTCAATTCTAATTTCTACAATTGTTCAAGTATTTGCCATGTTAATAATAAGCTTTAGGTAAAATTGTACATTTCTAGACAATATTTCAATTCAACATCTCTTTGTAAATGTGGTTACAGCTACCTTTAATCTCAAAAGTTGTAAGAAGTTCTATCATTTGTCATGAAATTTAGTGGTGGTCTACTTGGAGATTACTTGATTCTCTCCCTTTGACATCTTACAGCCACCATGTTTTCTTCACTTACTTTGAAGTTATTTCATTGCATGATTCTATAATTTGAATGCTAAACATTGAAATACAAAGTGAAAATATCAGAAAGGAAGTCAAGGTGTGAGTCTGTGCCACAAATGACTTTTGTATTGATGTGACTGAATCAAAAAGGTCATAAATGATGTAACAAAATGTTATTTGGAAAATGTCAAGATCTAATGCAATATAACATCGATTCATTATGATAAGAATGTGTTATTGCAATAAATATTTGTCTTGAATTAAACATTACAGTTCTTTACAATATCTTTCATTTCGATAACGTCAAACAGAAAGTAAAGATTATTTTGATAAAAGTAAATGTAATATAAAAGCTTTAATAAAAACATTCAATCCAAAATGTGCCTATGTACATATAAACCAATGTGCCGAATTTGTTAGAAAAACTGACGGCATATTGCCTAAGTAGTCCTTAGTACATTTAGGTTTGTCTTGTGCGTTAACTTATATTAGCCTTAAAGTGCCATTTGTTACATTCATTGCATAAATTATTCATGATGTTTGTGCCAAAACACTGCCATCATTTTTCCTATGTGCCAAATTAATACTTTGTTACAATTGATTGAGTTATTTGCCCTAAAGAATTGCTGTTATTTTAATATCATTATTTTTCTCAGGAAGTTTAACAGTCAGGTAAAAGAGAATTCAACTAATTGTTTAAGTTTGTTAAAACATGTCTTTCTTCATGAAATGTAACGTAAAATGAAAGTTAGTAAATAAGTCAATATTCAAAATAATAAATTATGATAGGAAATCTTAATTGAAATTATTGAAAAAATGATAATGATAATAAAGAATTATGATAAGAACGGTTCTTATCTAAATAAATCAAGTCATCAATTAAAAAACTTTGACCTTCAAAGGGCAAGGCTACAAAGGGGAATAACTCCTGACGGAGTTTTGATGGTCAGTTGTAGATGCTGTTTATTAGACATCACAGCCTGTTAGCAACAACGATTATTCACCCTCTCTTGGTGTGTACGGTTTTGCTTGAGTCACCAACACAGATTTACAAGGTTTATTTCATTATTTGTATCACAAATAAAGTTTAACAAGGTTTCTTTCAATATTTGAAACGTCGCTGTTTTTAAATTGAAAATTTTTATACTTAAATATAAGATATATTCAACTTACTTTAACATTTTATAAACATTAAGAATTAAATAAATTGCCAATATTCTAAAAATGTAGAATATGATAAACTATAGAAAAATTTTTTTTTTCAAAATTAGATTAACATAAAAGAACATTGAATTGGTAAAGAATGTCAATATAAACAATTAAATTGTTAAATAAGATTAGATATAAAGAAAAGAATTTTAGAATTTTTTAACTTTATAATATCATAAACTATAAACAACAACTTTCATTGTTCATGAAGATAAGCGTTTATTTACTTTTTATCTAAATAAAAAAACTTCTTAACCGTGTTGAAGTAAGGTGTTTTCAAGAGTGTGGTATATGGTTGTGTCGTTTTCATCAAGTTTGTTAATAAGATTTGAATGCTTCTTATTACCTCCCTTTATCCCAAATTAAACCTCTTGTATCTGAAGGAATGTAAAATGTACATACAATTTAAATTTACATGTTTATCTTAAGTAAACAATCAACGTTAGCTTTTTGGCCTATGCTGAACTTTATTTATACCAAACCTTTATATATTAATATATGTTTTTGTACTGTTTGCATTAGATATTGTACATCTTGTAAGATATGTTGAAAGGTTTCGAAAATCTCTGATTAAAAAACAGTCTCATAGATTCTAGTAGTGTATCTATTTCACCATGCACAATAGGGAGACTGGCATATGTAATTTGTACAACCAAATTATTTTTCATTATATTTCATGTTATCATTACAATACCAAGATGTAGCAATTCTGTTTGTAACATATTTCATTACTGCCTTCCTACATTATATAATGTTAAAAAATTCATAAAATGGATTGAGTCGAATGAAGTTTGTTCCCCAAATGTGTAAACTTAAGCAGTGCCTAGGAAGCTAGCTTCTGTGATTAGCCAATCAGAATCGTTTGTGTTGGAGAGGGTAGAGAAATTACTTGATTTCTGTTTACTAAAACTGTTTGAGATCCCACTGTCTTCCATATAGATGTTTTTATAATAAAATTGGTGTAATTACGTGTTCGTTATTGACTTCTTTATTCATCCATAGTCCGAAGAAATGAAACATGTACACCATCTCGTCTCACTCTCTCTGTAGAAGTGTACTAGTACAGAAATTGATAGTCCAATCAAACTTCCGCTGGCCCTTCATGAAACCGACAAACACTTCCTCAAAACTGAATACATATATACCAAAACAGAACAAAAATCACCAACGTTGGACAAAATAAGCTGTGTTCGTGAAACTTGATACCCCGACGCCAAAGTCAAGGTCACCAGGTCAAAAAAATTGACCTCATCTGAAAAATCCTACATGTGAAATATCAACGGTCTACCCCTAAAGCAAATAAAAGTTATGAGCAAGGTTAACGTTCTTTGTGACAAACCAAGAAGATGAAAATCCTTGGACTGACAGACTGACAGACGGGCAGAGCAAAAACAATATAGGCCTACATACGGAATCTCCGATTCGGGGCATTTAAATCTTAAAGAACGGATTTCATATCCGCTTTCAAGGAACAAACCCCAAGTGTGAGGATATCGTTTGGAAATGAATGTATTTCTGCAACCGAAACACACCACCTCAAATAGTGAACAAATCACATCAGAGCCTCACTATCAGTTAAGCAAAATGGCAGCCATATACTTAGAAAAACCTTTTGACAGGCATGTTACTTTTTACTATGATATTTATTTCAAAATTTGATATTGGTATTTATTATATGATGAACGAGTGATCTGTCTTCTGATTGGTCGAGGAAGGTGGTCACTGACAATGATCAAACCTTATGTTGACCGCGGGAAACGTCACGCGACAATCCAATGACCTGCAGCTAAAAATAGATCGCCACTACGAGGAGCGCCGTAAAGAGTTGCTTCCAAAAAAAATTAAAATAATTGAATAGTTTTCAAAATAACTGAAACTTTCATAAATCATATAATAAAACAGTTGTTGACTTCAGTTATCGGTGAATCCAATGGTTTAAATTATTGACCTCGGAAACTTATGTTTACCTCGGCTGTCGCCTCGGTGAACATAACTGTTCCGAGGTCAATAAACCATTGGATTCACCTCAACTGAAGTCAATAATTGTATAATAGCGCCCAAACCCTCCTCTATTTACGTTTTAAATCTGTGTGTGGGTTTTACTTTGGTGGGTTATAAGATTTTAAATAAACGCAAACAATTGGACTTGTAAATTTTGGATTTTAAATCAAACAAGAAAGTTAAGATTTATGAACAACGAAAGTGGGATTCGAACCAGGGACGTTTATGTTGTCAGGCAGAGCAATTACCTGTTGAGCTACCGAGGTTCCATGCCAGTTGATGTACATTTTGTTGTGTCATATTTGGATTTTATTTTTCCCTATAGATATATATCAATATTGCAAAAGAATAGTTTTAATCGTGAGTACATGTAGTCAAAATATGTATTCTTATCAAGACATATCAAACCTGCACAACATATTACTTAAACGTTTACAAATTAATATTTATGTAAACCACTTAAGTTGAAACACCGTAATAACATAGTTTTTAATGCAAGAAATCAAGCGTTTAGTTCTACAACCCTTATCTTGGTGTATTTTAGTTAGTCTTAATATTTATTCTTATCAAAACATGTAAAGCCCGCAAATAATATCACTAAAATGTAATTGTATATAAACAAATCAATTTGAAACCATTGCAGGAGTTTTCCGCGGGAGTGTAAGCCAAATAATTACCCGTTTGCCTCGGGTTATGGAAATAACCTCTGCTCAAGCTACGCCCTCGCGAGGTTATTTCCCATAACACCCTCGGTACCGGGTTATTATTTACTACATAATTTATTAGGTCTTCTCAGTTTTCAGTAGTGGGATATGGGAATTGTTGAAATCGTATATATACTAAACCTCATAAATGGTGTAAAGTTTTAAGAATGAATAACAGTTGTTAAAGGAATAGTTAATTTCTTCAATAGAGTGACAGAGGTTTTTACTCTGATTGAAAACCGGACAATGGTGCGCGTTAATAAGTTAAACGTAATTTTGGCAACTTATCTGAATACAGAAGAGGTTTAAATTTGAGTTGATAGTGCTCGCTTTAATTACTAGTTCACTAGCACACAGAATGCTGTTTGATTGGTTGTTCACTTTTAAAAAAGAATAGTCACATATATATATAGCCTTATATTTTTGACATTTTTTATTTATGTGTCTTTGAATGAATATCGATCATCATTAACAGTTTTTAGACAAATGTCAAAGCCCAAAAGGATACGATATAATCAAGGAGACATTCTTTAAATAAAATTGAAACAAGTTTTTCAATATCATGTTATGAATTGTAAGACTACAATTTATGTCAAATCGTTAATTTAGAAGGAGTTGTGAATGAGGAAGCCTGCGAGTATCAATTTGCAATTGCTAGATTTCATAATAGACTTAATTTCAAGTGATTAACAAGTTCTCTGAGATTTTGGCCTAACTGGATAAGGAAGGCAAAAGTTACCGTAAATCCTCGAATAAACGCCTACCTTGAACAAAAGCCTTGAAGCCTTGTACTCTTTGAAATAAATATTCGCCATCCTTACACAATCGCCGGTGTTTTATTTAACAATGTTAACTAAATTGGAAATATCAGGCGTTTATACTACACACAGGCATTCTGATGCGGTTTTAACATCAATTTATATATCATGGCTGATATACACAGGATCACATTTCCTTTTTTAAAGTCTTTAAATACTTCCTGAACACATCATAAATCTGAAATAAATGATCGTCTGCCTTCAATAACCGCTCTGTATAAAACGATGTTTGATACTAATAACCGCCCGGTTATTATACAAGGATTTACGGTACTTTCATCCAAATTGACAATCGGTCGTTAACCGGTAATGAACATAATGTTATCTATGTAGGCCAGCTGATAGATTTTTTTATTTCCTATCTCAGCGTGTTTAGACTGGGGCATTTTTTTCAGACAGTTATAGTCATGACATTATGTCTTTCAAATAAACTACATATTTCCCATCAAACCAAATTATAAATATTATTTTAAAAAAACTTTAAAAAAAATGAAGGCATCCTATCCTCCTAATCAATAGTTTTGTTCAATGTTTACGATTATTGTCACAGGACAAAATAGGCAGCCGCCTGTAGGCCTATGTGTTAGAATAACAAATAAATACATTTTGTTGCCAATTAAACCAAATAGTGACACTTAGTTCCTTTCTGCATGCCTTTATTCTTGCCGACGCTACCCGCAACTGTAACACTGTGTTCAGATTAATTTTGGTACAATTAAATTAAAACCAAAAGTGATCCACTTATTTCCTTATACTCTCGATTATAATGTATGCCTTGGTTCTTGCCGACGCTACTCGGAAATGTAACAATGCAGGCGACAGGTGGGATAAAAGAACATACTAGATCTACTACATGAGAAATGCGTGATCATCGAAGACAGTCGGTCGATAATTGGGTTAATCATTTATGTACGGGGTCGATTCATATTTCTCTCTTCTGAAATAATCGTATTACCTATAAGCCGTGGGTTTCCAATAATATATTAGCGCCGGGCCTCAAGGATAGTTGAGAAATTGCGCCGGGTCTCTTGTAGGCCTATAAGTGCTGGGTGTAAACCATTAAATTAAAGCTTCCGAGGTCAAACATTTTTTCATATATTCATTGTAAAATCAATAATCTGTCTAAGAAATAGGCGCCGAAACTCCAATATAAGCGCCGGGGGGGGGGGGGGGGGGGGGGGGGGGGTCAAGGGTAGCTGAAAAAATAAGCGTGCCCGGTATTAGAGGAAATACGGCACATCCGTTCTGGGTAGTATTTATTTAGTTTTCAAGGATTGTTTCAATCCCTGTGCCATCTACGTTTCAGAATTGAAACCGGATTTGCAGACCTTGAACAGTGTTCACTGTTTACAAAGACGATAGTCACGTGAAAATATCATATGAAAGTCACATGATGTGTGCCCTTACTGAGCATTGTGAAAATCAACAAAATCCGGAAGTTGTAAACATACTGTTTGCAAAACAACTATTCTCCGGCGCTCAAAGCGTCCAACTGAACTTTGTCAATGGGGATTGTTATCGTAATTTTGAACGAGTGTCATCAGAAGATGACATATCCCAACGGTCCCAAATAAATAAGATATTCAATAACTGAGAAGTTAAAAACCATTAAAGGCACATCTTCAGATGTTGGTTGATCAGAATAGTATTTCCAAGTTTCATTGAGCAATATCTTTCAGTTTATGACTTCTGGAATTCTAAATTGCATAAATATGAAAACCGCAAAAAAATCTGAAGGAGTTTACAATCTGAAATAGGCAAATCTACACATGCTGACACATCAACAATTACCGGGTTTCGTTATAAGCTAGGTCTATCTGGTTTTGGAGTCCTTTTCGGAAACGAATTTTAAGTTTATTTCCATGAAAACCGCAAAAAATCAAAATCAAATGAAGTTGAAATTTCAAAATGTTACATGGATGATTTATTGTTTATAACTATGACATATTTGCCCTTTAAAGCGGGCACAGAAACAATATCAATATTCCCCAGTATTTTATGCTGAACTTTTAGTACAGTAAAACACGGATATAACGAACTAATTAAGGGACCAAAGAATTTAGTTCGCTTTATCCGGTGTTCGCTATACGCATATAATTTTAGTGATTTTATATAGGGAAGGGACTAGAAAATTTGTTCACTATATCCTAGTTCGCCATATCCATGTTCTACTGTATATCATAAGAACATAAAGATAACTCTTTTCCTCTTCTCTTGATTCCTTGGTAGGAGAAATTCTGTGGACAGTTTGCTTCGCCAAGTTGGTTAGGAAATAACTTCTAGGCTTATAACTAGACAAAAAAATGATTATTGGAAAATTGGAAATTTTGAATATCACAGTCTTTAACTGTCTCAGTTATGCAAAGCACGTTTTTATGTAAGCTTTGGAAAATACCATTCTGTTACTATTTCATTTCTAAACAAGCATTAAACTGTATTTCTTTTATCATATCTACCATCTACAACTTTTACCAATATATTGCTATAATGTATAGAATATCACTGTTGTTACTCATGTCTTAAATATTGTCTACATGTTCTTAACCCTGATGTACAAAAAATTCCCTTTCGGGTAATAAAGCATTATCTTATTCTCCCCCTATGTACAGAGGTAACTCAAGCCATCTTGATCCAATCTCTGTTCTGATACGCCCAGTTTTCGGGCTTGATCGGGAGAAGCTTGCATAATTGGATGTTATCAGACTTCGAACCAGGACAACGGCCAATTTTCATTTATTCTTAAGTCTTGTGAGCTAAAAACCACTCATTTGATATTGTATTAAAATGCGCGTTTTAAACACAACAAAAACGTGAAAATA
This sequence comes from Steromphala cineraria, assembly GCA_916613615.1. Classification (NCBI taxonomy): domain Eukaryota; kingdom Metazoa; phylum Mollusca; class Gastropoda; order Trochida; family Trochidae; genus Steromphala; species Steromphala cineraria. Next base: position 26,798,753 of record OU744736.1, on the reverse strand, counting down.
CAGTTACTAAATGATAGTTTAGAAAATTTCAATATGTACACATCTGACGTACTTGAAAACATCCGCCTTTATCATAATTACGTTCAATTTAGGAATTGATAAGCGACGTTTTACTCAGGTATTTCACCTTTTGTGTGATAATCGGGGAAAATCCAATCCAGTCTAAACCTAGCCTAAATATTATCCGTTTCACTCCTATACTGAGTCTCAGTATATAGGAGTGAAACGGATAATATTGAGGCTAGGTTTTCTTAGACTGAATCCAATCAAAACATATTCGTATACATTTGAAAGCGGTTGATACAAAAAACATATGTGTTAAATTCATCAGACTGTTCTATGTCACAAAGTATCCATGAAAGTTAGGCAAATGTAACAAACGAACTTCAGAGGTTTCTAGCAGCTATCAATATTGACAATACAAGACAACATTTTTTATAATCAATTCGCCATATATTTTGGATAAACATTTTACATGTAAGTATTTGTAAGTAATTATTCAATACTGTTTAAGTGTTGATAATGATAGCAAATCTAAAAATTTAAATCCTGATACAATACGTGTGATAGTTAATACTGTACATGTGAATGGGGTGTAACATCACGTGATTCGTCAGACGACCAGCGTGCAAGTCATGCTGTTCTTAGTCGTCATGAAAGTAATAGCATTCATGCAGCTGGCAAACTCAGCAACAGTGCGTGAAACACGAGACTTCATCAAGTTTGAAGGTTCCATCTCTTGTCGGTCGGTGCGTGGAGCTTTGCTTGGGCTATAACTATCCACGCTAAGGGCCCTACATAAAGCTGTCGGCAGGGTCTGCAACAACCTTTCGGTTACATTGTACTTTTGGAGTTGAAAATGAAAACCTTTATCGTCTGCTTGGCTCTTGTGGCTTCGTGCTATGGCCTAATAAGGTATATGTCGTTTTTAAATTATGTTTCTATAATTTGCACGAAGAAGAATGTTAGAAATTAATGTCTTTTTCAAGAATGAATAAAGTTTATTCATTCGTCAAGTCACACAGCGTTTGTTAGGGTTTTGATATCACTAAATTATCTACTATCTGGCAATCTTTGTACATTTGAATATATGTTGATTATCTCTTACCTGACAACTGCTTCTTTGTTGAAATGAACTATGAAACTGATCAAGAAATATATAATTTATTATTGTTTGAATAATGCAAGCATAAGAATAAGGAACAACCAGGAAATGCCAACCGAAAGTCCTGCATAAGTCCCATCTGATGGTTATTTTATTTATATATTTGATAAGGGTAACAAAGCCTCAGTTGACTGCATTTTGGTTCAGGACAGAAACATTTTTGACACAAACTAAAATAACATCAAGACATTATTCTTGATAAGATCTACAAAAAGGTAAACTCATTAGAAATAGGATGATAATTTCAGTAGTGAACATTGAAATGAGTGAATATAATGGGATTAGGTACAAATGCACACTTTAATGAAAAGTCCGCAGAACTACAACCAGGGAAAAACTAAAACTACTGTAGTTGCAGTGTATGTAATAAGGCCTGTCCGCCAGCCGGAACCATGTTTCTCTGATCTGGGCTGGTAACTCCCTAGCCTTTCCTTTAATGTTACCATTAAAGTCCTCAAAGCATCACTTTTGGGTTAAGTTCATACATTGGTAGTATTGAACTGTTGCATCCATATTCACGATCATCATTGATTCATCAACGTTGTTTTATTGCAGAGTCCCCCTCTACAAGATCAGGACCGCAAGACAGACGCTGAAAGAACATGGCATGTCCGTCGAGTCTCTCATGATGAAGTACAATGTTAATAATGTCAAAGGAGTTGACCCAGAGCCCCTATCTAACTACCTTGATGTAAGCTTTGAAGTCATACCCTTTGTTTTGTTAAGTGTGTCAAAACCTGACTGTATCTTTTGCCTACACTTGCAGACATACAGGGGGCAAACCACATAGACTATACATTGGCAATATACTTCCCTGCATGTCATTTTACAAGAGTCAACAGGAATTGCATCTGGCATGATCCCAAGTAATATCTGCTTAGTTGCACATGCAATAAAAGTTTGACTGCAGTGGATAGGCAGTATTCTTGTACTTTCAAAACAGTGGCTAGTGTTATTGTTAACCTTTGGACATACCTATTCTAATCATAGTAATGAGTGTTACAATATATCCAGACCATAGTATAACACAGATTATTTCTGATTAAGATTGAACCCATATAGACAATTCTTTAACAATTTTATTCCTTAGAGCAAAATCGATTTTAATCATACTGCTTTATATTAAGGGTGTAACGATAGATTAAACTATTGACTAAGTACTATCGGCTCTATCATTAGTAATTTTTTAAATGATCAATAGTATCGATAGCACTTCTAACTATCGATAGTATTGACATTTAATTTAATGCATTTTTAAGTTAAATTTTAAAAGTAAAATTCACACATAAATATGTTTTTTTTACACTAGGAAAGGACTGGACACATAAAACAGATCGCTGAGAGCTAAATGGGGGTCAATGGTCACCCTTACTTTAATTATAAACTATGGTCATGGAATATCATTCCTTAAATCCTTTATTGCACTATTTATTCTCTAGATATAAAGTGAACCTGATGCAACAGGGACTGCATATTATCTTTATCAACTCAAGTTGTTTCAATTTAGCTTCCGAATATATCACATCCTAATATATCACATTATGATAGTGAACAATCGAAACTACCGGTACGTTCCTAAGTAGGCGCCACCTACTTGAAATATGAACTGATAATATAAGGTCTTTATCTCCAGACAAAAGCAAGGGTTATCAAAATAAGGTCGAAGATAAATTGTTATCATACCGGTAATAAGTCTGTTGCACTTCTGAAAGTTGAACAAGTGCACAACCTCATTAAAGTTCGATCAAACCTAACCGGTCAGCCAAGCTGTTTTTGCACAAAAGTTCATTGAGTGAAAGTTGATATTTCTTTATATTATTAAGCAGCGATGATTAAGCAATATCAAGAAGTCTTAGAGCTGATTTCTTGATGTTGCACTGTGTACTTTTGGATGAAAAAAGACATTTTTGATAATTGACCATTTTCAAGGTTTTTAGAAATTCTCTGAATTTGAAATAGGGCCATTGCCCTGATGTCAGAAGTAAATTTAAAAATTTAAATAGGCCTCTTATTCATCAAATGTGCAAAATTGCCCCTGCCTTTCTCAATACCTGCCCCATTAAATTGTTCACTCAAACCTCAATCTGTTTTTGATACTATAAAATCAACAGATTGAGGGGGATGATATGATGTCAACATTTATTCGTGGTTTATTGGAAATTTTGAACTTTTTAATGTTTGTTCTTTTCACTTCATGATCCATTTTAGTTGTCATATGATAACCAATGAAGAATTGTTCTGCTACAGGCCCAGTATTATGGCCCTATCAGCATTGGAACTCCCGGACAGAACTTCAAAGTTGTGTTTGACACGGGTTCCTCAAACCTCTGGGTTCCCTCCAAGAAGTGCTCGCTCACTGACATAGCTTGCTGTGAGTACCAGCTATCTTTCTTTTCTTCCGTTTTCCTTGTTAGGACCACTCAATCAGGGATTGGGAAAGACATCTTTTACAATGGGTCATTTTCAGGGTATTTGGCAATTTTCTGAATTTCAAATAAGCCATTGCCAATTGTATCAATATTAAACTTAAAATTGTTTGTAGGCCATTTCTACATCCAATGTGAAAATGGCCCATGGCACCTGCCTTTCCCAATCACTCCTCGATTTATTCATCTGTTTTCATCCTCCTCTCACAGGGAAGTGTCCAGATTTCCTGATTGAGTGACATGCTTTAAGTGTAGGATGAAAACCAAGCCAGAGGTGTTGTTGATAATGTAAGCCTGCGGCAGAGGGAAATTGGAAAGGGCCGACAGGCCCGCCCCAATTTCCCGAGGCTGAGGGCTTACATTATCAAACAACACCGAGGGCGAGGTTTTGATCTAACTTATGAACCGAGGTAAACCGTATTAACAAAATTATTTCAATAATAACTATAAAAATGGATTCATTGATTTTTACTGGATGGGAATCACCATGAGCAAACGGAGAGCACATCCGCGCCCTGCACGTGCTTTGCGCTCGCTACCCAAGCCGTGAACGTGAAATGCATGCGCTATCTGCCTCGTGAAGTTCACATGATTGTCACTGTGGAAAATACATCATTGTTCTCGTGGGCCTTTATAGCCGAGTTGTCAAAGGCGCGAGTTTAGTAAGCGAGTGGTACAGAGTTCGAAACCAGGCATGCGAACATTATATTTGTGATTTGTCAAAAATGTGATATTTTGTGATGGTATTTATTCGAAGAAGGACTTTGAAACAAAGTATTTCAAAACGTGTATAATCCCTATCAAAATAAATTTCCGATAAATTCTAGAGTTAGCCCCGGGCTTTCCTAGAGAAAGCCCTGGGCATTTTGGAGAATGCCCGGCAAAGAGGTTTATCCGGTAAAAGAAGAACCTAATAGAACAATAGAGTGACGTCACTGGAGGTTTATAATTTGAAAGAAAGCATTGTCACTTGTCTTTTGCCTTATGGCATATTTGAAAATGTCTGTTTAAACTTATTAAGATTAATATGAACAATATGATTTGATAGGTTCATGCACAAAACACTATTTTTTATGTGCTCAAAAGAAAAAAATCCAAAAAAAACCATCCTGATTTTTAGGTTGTATCAGAAACTTTAAGGTCAAAGATTTATTTCACATTTCAGACATGTTATCACAATAAATTTGAGGTCTGATTAAGCATCAATATTTTAAATGTATCACACCTCTGGCTTTTAAATTCACACACCGCTAATGGCTGAAATATTTCCTAAGCGGCGCTTAACAATTACTTGCTTAATTCCAAGACAGTGTATTTCTCTCTGTATTTTCACTAATCCTCCTCCTTGCAGTGCTCCACAACAAGTACGACTCCTCTAAATCATCTTCTTATGTCAAAAACGGCACAAAGTTCTCCATCCAGTATGGAACTGGGGCACTCAGCGGTTTTCTCAGCACTGACGATGTCAAGGTAGGTAGCTTTGTAATGATGCTGTTTTGTAACAATGTTTCAATTATTTTCCGATCTGTTGAAAAGAGGCCATGTTTGAGGAAACTAAAGTACAAGATATTGAAGACACCACTCTACAAACTTGTTCTGTCAGCAAGCTCTGAAAGCAGTTAGAAATCTTTTGATTAAACTTGGGATGTCAACCAAGTGTTTTCCACTCCATTTTTCATTTTCATTATCGTTCTTGTTATAAACTATAGTTCTTGCAAAGGACATAGATTGAGTGAAAATTAAGTATATTAATAACCTTGTAACTCCATTCTTTAAATATAATTGGCCTCCTTCCTTCGGGTGTTGGCTTCATTGTTTTTAAGAAATGGAGTTTCTCGATCATACAATTAGCACATGTAAACTCAGATCACAGTTAAAAAATTGTTATTACTTCGAGTAACAATTTCAGATGATTTGCTTTTGGACTATCTGTTTACCTGTCATCAAAGATAACTGCGTCTACATATTCAATATTGTTCACTGAACCAATTTTTTATGCATTTTTGTATGTGCCTTGGTCTAAATATACAATATTGTTCTCTGAACAAATTAATTACGCATTTTGCTCCAAAATCACTCTTCAATGTGGACCAAATAACTTATAAAAAGCTCCTGAACAGGTTAATCAGACAACAACTAATTGACCAGTGAAATAGTATTCTATTCCACTTGTTTAGATTGGAGACCTGACTGTCAAGAATCAGACATTCGCCGAGGCAACAAAACAGCCTGGAATCACGTTCGTTGCCGCCAAGTTTGACGGAATCCTGGGTCTTGGATACTCTTCCATCTCGGTGGATCAGGTTGTTCCCGTCTTCTACAACATGGTCAGCCAGAAGCTTGTTGATCAGCCAGTTTTCTCATTCTACCTCAGCAGGTACCTATAGTTGCTTTACTGGACTGGTTAAAGGTGAGGTAGCATTATTTTTAGTAAATAGATGGTTCTTATGGGACAGAAACCATAATATAAATTACAATAAGTTTTACCATAATTTCTATATTAATTTGACATCTCCAATAAGTTAAAACATTAGTTTACAAATAAAATCACTTCTTTAATTTCAATCAACTGCTAGAAGTTGATAGTTCTGAGATTCAACCTCTGTTTTAAATCATTGTTAAATTTGCCCCAAAAAAGCTGTTATTACAAAGCATAATTTTCTCTACTGCAGTTTTCAATTTAAAATATCTTTATTATGATTACATTACCATTATTATGTGTTCATCTATATCACACTTGATATTTATATCTAACATTTCAACCATAGTGTCAAATGAGCCACCAAAAGTAAAAAATAGTTCAACCATAGACATTTTCTGAAAAGGTTTTGAAATTTTTAGGGTTATATTACTTGAGAATTAACGGTATTTGCAAAAGTGGCAGAACCAAATCACTTATACCATTGTCTGTTGTGGAAAGCAAATTAATTTTGATAGCAGATTCACCTATTGAAAAGAGTGTTTCAACCTTTGGGACAATCCTTGTACAAGCCTTTTTAAGAAAATTCTGAGAAAAATTGTTGTTCCTTTTAAGTGTACATAAAACTGTCATCTCATGATTATGAGGCTGGAAAACTGCTTTGTCAAAACTACTGGATCAACCTCTAACGTTCTCATGTTATGTCTGTTGCATCCAAAGTGACCCTAGTGCGAAATAAAACTTCTAGATCCACCACTTGCGGTGTCATGTAGGGCTGTAACGATTCATCGATATAAATCGTAGCTTGGGAAATCGTGATCATTGTATCGTGAGCTTCCTGTATCGTAATACACTCAAAATAATTTCACTTACTTATAGATGAAAAGAAATACTAAGTGAACACTATAAAACCAGCTAGTGTTGTGCAGTACTACACAGTAAGCATGAAGCAATCTGAAGAAAAAAAATGTTTTAATCTTTGATTTTCGATCATCTCATAACACAATTTCCACCATCTTGAATATTTCACAAAAGTTATACTTTAAACAATGTATCTTGATAATTCTGTATGGCCTGTGTGTATCATGATACATATTGAATTGTGAGATTTCCCACGATACTCAGCCATAGTGTCATGTAACGTATGTATTTCCTTAAAAGGGACCCGAGTGCAAAAGAGGGTGGTGAAATAATCTTCGGAGGAAGTGACCCCGCCAAATACACCGGAAACTTCACATATCTACCGGTCACTGAACAGGGATACTGGCAATTCAAAATGGACGGGTATGAAAATTTAATCTTACAACAGAATGAAAAAATAGAGGTTGTCGTTTGAGCATGATTTGGGAAAGTAAATATTTGCATTAGGAATAAACCTTTATTTTGCCAGCTAAATACATGTTGCTTACTTCTAATGCAGGATATTTATCATTCGAGAGGACAAGCATAACTTCTTTGTCATACAATTTCATTTTACGCTATTGTATGGAATATGTTTTATATACCTGATAATATTATTATGATAATTGCCATAATTTTTAATGTGCCTTTTGATAAATGCAAATTAAGAGACGGAGCCGATCTCACTTTGGGTCAAGAGTTGCTTCCCTTTGTCTTGATTGCAAATAGTAGCATGCGTTAAAACTATTTAAAAAAAATAACAGAAAATAACCCGTTTCCAATGTCAACTGAACAATACCAACATTAGGAACATTGAAGATGAGTAAATAAATTTAGAAACATGTGACTCATGCCTTTGATAGACTATGTACACATTCCACCCCCTGGTTAATTTTGAAACACTGGCTTATACTTTAACCACGAAGCCATAAAAGCCCACCAAGACTAAAACTTATTTAATTTTTCAAATGTGTTGATGATTATTTCTACAGCATCATGGTTGGAGAACAAGCGTACTGCTCTGGTGGATGCAATGCTATTGCCGACACTGGTACCTCTCTGCTGGCGGGCCCTAGCGCAGAAATCACCAAACTGAACCAGCAGATTGGAGCTACACCTCTGGCTAAGGGAGAGGTTTGTGCTTTAAAATATCTCATACACTCTTAATCCCACTTGGATTCCGTAGTTGCAGAACAAATTACGGATATCAGATTCTGATGCTGAAAAAGGTTTCGACGGAAAATACACTTTAATGCAGAATACATGTATACCCTTTTTCTGCTGCAGAATTTGAGAGTAAGAAACAAGCTAGCTAAATGGTGTTTTTATGTTACCAGGCTTGAGGTATTGCATTCACTGCTTCAATGTGATGACTTGATCAAACTTGCCCACTAGAGGTGCTTACTAATCAGCAGTTACTGTTATAACCATCTTTGAAAATGTCAATTAACAGTTGAAAATGTTAGCTTAAAGATTTGCTTCAATATAATTCTTTTCATTGCTCTCTAATCAAGTTAAGACAAATAATAGAGTTTTAATGATATATCTAGTTAGTATTCAGGATGCTTAATCTGATGATATAAGTATTGCGATACATCCTTGTGATGTTACATATATCATATAAAATCGTATTGTTATGAGATATCGAGACATCTCAACTAAATAACTTTTCACCCCTAAGAACCAATAACAGTCAGTGTGTCTGATTTCTGGCTTATAGGGCTGGAAAAAAACAGTACAAAAGATTAAAACTATTATCAAGAGTTACCTCCCTTTGTTTCAGTACATGATTGACTGCAGTAAGATTCCCAGTCTTCCTGACATCACATTTACTCTTGGCGGAACTAAATTTACCCTCACCGGGAAACAATATGTCCTAACAGTAAGTACCTTTTCGTGATCATAAGCCTAAGCTGTAGCCTGGAAATCAGCTGATGTATCTTTGCTGACATCACGAAACAATGGTCCATGACATCCATAACAATTGTGCTATGACGCCACAAGTCAAGGCCCTGGTCAAGGATTTTCAATTCACGCTGAATGTGATTTACAAAGTTGTCTGAAATGCATGTTGCATGTTTATTACCCCGCTACGACGTAGTCGAGGGTATATAGCGATCAGCTTGTCCGTCCGTCTGTGCGTCTGACATTTATGGAGCATAACTTGAAAACTAAGTGACTTAAAAACTTCAAATTTGGTATGGATGTTTATCATGTTACCTATGTGGTGCAGATGTGCCTTTTGGGGGTTTTAATTCCAGGGAACCAAAACTTTTTGAAATTTTGGCGCTAAAAATGCCAAATTCCTGACTTTGCAGGAGCAGAACTTGAGAACTATTTGACTTAAAAACTTCAAATTTGGTATGGATGTTTCCTATGTCGTGCAGATGTGCCTTTTGGGGGTTTGAAATCCAGGGTACCAAAAGTTTTTGAAATTTTTGGCCCTAAAACAAACTTTTCTGACTTTGTTCCGTTTCCGGAGCATAACTTGAAGCTCTTCAGCTTAGAAACTTCATAAGCCAAATGTGAGATTTCAATTTCTTGCTGATTTGCCTTCAAGGGATATATATTAAGTGGCCATAACATTTTCAAAGTTTGACCAAAAATTATCAAGTGCTGCCTTCTTCAAATTATTAAAGCTATGACTTCTAGACTTTAGTTGTTATTTCCTTTAACCTCACCCTTAGTCCATGACAGTAATCATTCATTCCCATGACTGATACAATGTTTTTAAATTTATCATTGTTATATAATGGCGGTAAAATTACAGTGGGGGTATATGAGCTTTTGCCTTGATATGGTATTCAAAGTAACCATTGTCCCAGACTTATTTATTTAGATCTAACAAATAAACCATTATGTCTTCACAGGATTCTTGTCTTAAATAGCTTTATTGGCTCATGGCATCACAGAATGAGAATGTTAGCTAGCCCTTTATCTGTCTTAAACCTTTTTCTTTAGAAAAATCAAGTTATTAATCAAACTTTTCCATTATTCCCACCCACAGGTATCGATGCTCAACGTATCGATATGTCTGAGCGGTTTTATTGGTCTCGATGTTCCACCCCCTCGCGGCCCTCTCTGGATCTTAGGAGATGTTTTCATTGGACCATACTATACCGAATTTGATTTGTACAAGAACCGTGTTGGCTTTGCCTTCACTAAAGATTAAAATAATCAGTGACATGACATTGCCTTATCATGCATAGTCTGAAAATCAAAGACTCCCCAACTTACATTCATGGTCACTGAATATATTTTATTGCTTAGTTTACATTTTAAATTCATGCATTTAAAAACATTTTGTACAATTTTGAGATTTTTATGTTTTCTATTAAATTAATTGGAATATTTCTTTCAGTAAATAACTTTCAAAAATATTTGCAATGAATAACACACATACCGGTATATGCAATTCATCATTTACTTTTGCATAATCATAAGATTTGATCAAGAAAGATGTGAATAATATCATTTATGTAGATTTGTTTGGAAATGTTCATAACCAGAATTTAAGTATATTGATATTGTTAGACATTTGGTTATCTTAAGACCCCTATTTCACTACGAGAGGAATTCTCACGAATCGCCACGATAGAGAAATATTTCACATTCGTGAACATTCGTAGACAATTCGTGATTTATTCTTGTGATTCGTAATGATTTCGTGATTGATTCGGCAATAATCTTACAATTCGTGGCATTCGTGAACAATTTTTTGTTTGTCAAAAGATTTTCCCGAATCAACTACGAATTTTGTTATCGTAGTTGTCTTGTAAACTATTCGTAACTAATTCGGGTCATTCGTAACAATATCGTAACGAGTTCTTGGAAATTCGTGGTTGATATTTTTGATGGTCTCTCCCCGAATTATTTACGAATCATCTACGAAACAGTCACGAATTATCGTAATCTATTCCTACATCATTTGTGATATCGTATCATATTCGTGAACATTCGTAGTATATTCGTAGTTGTTTCGTAGTTATATCGTACAATTCGTACATAATTCGTAAGCAATTCGTATTGGTTTCGTAGTGTTTTAGCATGAAAAGCTACGAATTTTCGTCAACGTTTCGTACAAGTGAAATTGCAGTTCACGAATGTTGCCGAATATTCAAGAATATTCACGAATTTTTGCAATCACCTATTCGTGGCGATTCGTGAGAATTCCTCTCGTAGTGAAATAGGGGCATTAATAAGACAGACATAAACTGTCACAGCATCTAAAACGTAAATGAGTATACAGTTTATAAACTGGGGAAATAAATTAGGGATATATGTTCATTTCGAAATGATAACTATTGATGTATCTATACCATGACATTGCAATAAATCATAAAAATATGAATATCCCTAACTTGTTTTATAATAATAAGGGTACCTGTACCGCGCAATCCTACATACCACAAAGGGGTATGCTCAATGCGCATACATATGTAAAATGTCATACATGAGCAGTTTATATTAAAAGGTTTGGCACCTATGTCTCTTCTCATTTGCATGTGTGTCTTTTTAATATTTATATAGCTTAATATTTTTACAACATAAGTCCTAGTGCTAGTGCTAGTTTTAGTGCTACTAATACATCTATAATTTCAGTATTAACAATAACATATTTCGTGTCTACGCTTGTTTTATTAGCCCTCTTTGCTTCATATCATTTCTTTGCGTCTCACATTCTGTATATGGGCCGGAGGCCTCGAATACAAGAAACTTGACTTGACTTGACATTCCTCATAGTAACCTTATTTCTTTCAGCTTATGTGCATCATCTTCCATTCTTGCTTACCCAGGGCCAAATGCTCTGTTACTCTGAACTTTATCATGCCTATACTGAAATTATCTGCCCTTGAATCTTGCTAAGAACCAATAACTAAAGGAAAGGTCTTCTCATGCGATGCTGGAAAAAGTGTACTCTTTGTTCAAAATTTTCTTCTTGGTGCAAGCCGCTAATGGCTGAAATATTGCCCAAGCTGCGTAAAACAATAACTCGCTCACTCACTCCTTCTTGGTGAATGCTCAGGGATTTGAATTCAAAATTCAAAGGAAACCTTGACGCCTAGTAGGCTAAGAACACTTAATATGTGTCTTGCTAGCTTGCCCACTTGCTTGCTTAAACTGCAAGCTAATTTCCGCAAATCACGAACAAAGCATTATATATCTTTTGAGAGTCTTGCCGATTCAATGGACGAAGCAGTTTTATTGTTTTCCTCCATTCAAGGGCAGTACAGTTTTAGTACGGAAAAGTCCCAGGGCTGATTTAGTGTTGAGCATCTGATCATTAGGACCTGAGAATGAGAATGAGCATCTTCTAGCTGCATGGTCATAGCTGCTATATATTGCTTTATTTCTTTTCGCTTTATGGAATCTCTTTCTTTGCTTGCAGATCTGTAAAAATGCATTTTCTTGTGAATGTGCTATATTCTTTTCAGCACTAACATCGTGCTTTTGCATGAGACAGACATTTGATCGTAATTCAATATTTTGCACATTTCTGTAACTTTTGCATGATGTGGCAAACCTTGAAATATTTGAAAGATATGCTCCTAAAAATATTTTTTACACTCCAAGTACTTTTCTATTTGCTTTCAATATATGGAAAGAAAGGCATCAAATACACTGGAATGGTCAATTATCTGTCTTATGATCATAATTTATGGCTAGTGAAACTCTTAGTTAACAAAGATATTGATTAATTTGTAGATTGAAGCTTACAGATCCAGAGCGGGGGCAAGGGTACAATCTTATTTAATGACTAATGCAGATCATATAAGTTAAATGCATGGGGAAAAAATAAATATGATTTTATCATTTAGAGATATCCATTTTTTTTAAACTTTGCTTTCTAAGGGGTGGACAAGATGACGGGTATAAGATATAGCCCGGTCAAACTCCAAGTTTTTGTTCTTGCATTACTTGATTTTAGACCTCTGAAAGTTATGAACATTGAACTTGTAACTGTCTTGATATGTTTGAATTTCTGCTTTGGGTTTCAAATTGATACTTACATTTATCCTACATACATAAATTTGCAGGAGGCAAGTTTGTATGTGGTTTATATTTCATATTTTGTATTTCAAATTATGCACAAAGTTGTACATAGAGTAGTTAAATGTAGTAAATCATGCCCTTAACTTGTTTTGTGTCAACCAATGTAAAATGTGAAGTGTAATGAATCTATGCATTATGAACCTGGCTTGGGATGAAAACTAACAAAAGCTTCTGAAATTCACTAGTCCTTGAAGTTCTTTGACTAGCATAACAGGAGAATATCAGCATCGCCTGTTTTGCGGGCAACATAAAACTAGATTTTGAGAAATATTGTTCTGTTCCCTTTGTTTGTTAAGCTGAGGCAATTTTGATGGACTAGTGACCATTTCGGAGGGGTCGTGTAACCTTTGTTACTCGCTGCTTGAAATCTCCCAAGTGTTATATCTATTGATCACTTATAAATGTCAACTTGACAGTCAAGGGCATTATAACTAATGTCTATGGTACTTTACCTAGTCTGGTTGAGAAATTACAACACATAAAGAGATGTTCATAATGGCGAGTAATAAATAAAATATATCTACTAAAATTGCTCGCGTGGGATCCTATTTTCATTCAACTTGTTATTAATTTACTTTGATATCAATCATTTACTTGTTGAATGGAAATGGTATTACACATAAGCCAGTGGCGGATCCAAGGAGGGTTCAAGGGGTTTGAAAATTGCTCTTTAAATAGCCAACCCAACTGGTAAGCATCCCCCTACTCTTCAATTGGTGACCAACCCCCACCCAAAAAAACTAGCAAAAACACAACCCTCCCAAACCCCCTTTCAGAATGCTTGGATCCGCCCCTGATCTACTGTTTTGTCTATAGCTTGGTCTATCATCTTTGGTGTCTGTCTGTCTGTCCAGGTGTCAAACCGCGGTGAAACTATTTGTCTAAGCGGATTTCTGGGTCTGGATGTTCCCCCGCCACGGGGACCACTGTGGATTCTTGGGGACGTCTTCATCGGTCCCAAATACACCGAGTTTGATTTGGGGAACAACAGGGTTGGTTTCACTGAGGCCAAGCAATAGGACTTTAGGAGATACATCAAAACTACAATCATTGCCAGCACGTTTGTTGTCTTTCAAGTTGGTTCCTATCCGAGTGAATGTACATTTTGACAACTGTATATTTTGTGAAATACTGTAATAAAGCCTTTCCCATCTTTTCAATAAGTTTTGTCTTTTTGTTTGTCTGGCTATTCAGATGAATAGCATCTGTGCGGACATGTGCAAGGTGCTGATAAAAATAGCAAACTAATCAATTGAAATTATCAAACTTGACTGAACAAATAGAATGCAAAATGCGTCGGTTGTTTTTGTCAACTCTAGTTTCAAGCTGATGGATTGTTTACAGTTCGCATGACACTTATGACCAATCAGAAGGGTGAATTCGCATTGATGTCATCGTCTGAATTTATTAGTATTTCTAGCACTCGGCCTCGTGCAAAACCATACTATATTTCAAACAAGATGGTTAGGACTACTCTGTTTTGTTTATAAACACCAGTGGGCGATATGTTATTTACATAGAAACCTGATAGAACTCTTCAATCTGAACTTCATTCTGCGAATGAGCTGTCAAGTAACTTTTATCCATTACTTCCGTTTCTTTTGTATGGAAGTCTGGTGTTCATTTTTCTTGGTGGAACAATCAATAATGAAAAGAATTAACTACGTATCGATTATTTCCCTTATATAGTTCTTATATATGCTAAAACCTTCTTGCATTTAATCACATTTATCATTAATGGCAAGCCGTAAATACACCTTTGTTGTTATTCACCTTAACATTTATACAGAACCGGACAATAGTGAGTCGTCGCTGATGAATTTCCATTAACTTAATGACTTGCATTTTAATTTACCGTTTCAAGAACACATTTCACTAATTAGGGTTTAGGTTAAATAGCTTTTCAATGTTTTTGAAATCATCACAGGTAAAATTCAGATGTAAACATGCAGCTGAATACTAATTATTAATTATTATATTATCATTAATACCCGTCGGCAAGTAACAGCAAAGTTATTAGTTGCACTATGGTGGTCCATGAAACATGCTATAGATCACCGCGTGTGAACGTGTACGCCTCAGCCTGCTTGTAAGAGCGGAAGTATACGGCTTGTCAATGGCAGAATCGAGTTTTGTTCACATCAACAGTGTAGCTTTTTTGCTAATATCTCAAGAAATGCGAATAGTTAGAAAAAACTGTTCTATAAGGTTAAAGAATATATGTTAAGTCAACTGTAAGCCAAAAATGGGTTTTGTAGTGTCATGAATAAGTTGGCCGTGTGCAAAAACAGACGATAGAAATTGATTTTTCTGTATTCATGTACTATTTTCTCCAAAAAACGAAATTATGTTACAATCAAATATACATGAATGGATACTACAATCATTTATATATACATTGTCAAATTTTTAGCTCATCAGGTCTGAAAGACCCGATGGGCTTATGGCATGGCATGGCGTCCGGCGTCCGTCCGTCCATCCGTCCGTCCGTCCGTCCGTCCGTCCGTCCATCCGTAAACTTTTCACATTTTCATCTTCTTCTCCGAAACCAATGACTCTAGAGAGCTGAAATTTGATGTGCAGACTCCTTGGCAAATGGGGATTCTAAATTGTAGATTTCGTGACCCCATGACCCCAAATGGGGTCACAGGGGTCAAAACCTTAAAAACCTATTTTCATCTTCTTCTCCAGTTCCAAAAGGTCTAGAGAGCTGAAAAGTTGTGTGTAGACTCCTTGGCCAATGGGGATTCTAAATTGTAGATTTCGTGACCCCATGACCCCAAATGGGGTCACAGGGGTCAAAACCTTAAAAACCTATTTTCATCTTCTTCTCCAGTTCCAAAAGGTCTAGAGAGCTGAAAAGTTGTGTGTAGACTCCTTGGCCAATGGGGATTCTAAATTGTAGATTTCGTGACCCCATGACCCCAAATGGGGTCACAGGGGTCAAAACCTTAAAAACCTATTTTCATCTTCTTCTCCAGTTCCAAAAGGTCTAGAGAGCTGGAAAGTTGTGTGTAGACTCCTTGGCCAATGGGGATTCTAAATTGTAGATTTCGTGACCCCATGACCCCAAATGGGGTCACAGAGGTCAAAACCTTAAAAGCCTATTTTCATCTTCTTCTCCAGTTCCAGAATGTCTAGAGAGCTGAAAAGTTGTGTGTAGACTCCTTGGCCAATACCGATTATAAATATTAGTTTTGGTGACCCCTTGACCCCAAATGGGGTCACAGGGGTCAAAATCTTAAAAGCCTGTTTTCATCTTCTTCTCCAGTTCCAAAATGTCTAGAGAGCCGAAAAGTTGTGTGTAGACTCCTTGGCCAACGGGGATTCTAAATTGTAGAGTTCGTGACCCCATGACCCCAAATGGGGTCACAGGGGTCAAAAGCTTAAAAGCCTATTTGCATCTTCTTCTCCAGTTCCAAATGTCTAGAGGGCCGAAAAGTTGTGTGTAGACTCCTTGGCCAATGGGGATTCTAAATTGTAGATTTCGTGACCCCATGACCCCAAATGGGGTCACAGGGGTCAAAATCTTAAAAGCCTGTTTTCATCTTCTTCTCCAGTTCCAAAATGTCTAGAGGGCCGAAAAGTTGTGTGTAGACTCCTTGGCCAATGGGGATTCTAAATTGTAGATTTCGTGACCCCATGACCCCAAATGGGGTCACAGGGGTCAAAATCTTAAAAGCCTGTTTTCATCTTCTTCTCCAGTTCCAAAATGTCTAGAGGGCTGAAAAGTAGTGTGTAGACTGCTTGGCCAATGGGGATTCTGAATTGTAGATTTCGTGACCCCATGACCCCAAATGGGGTCACAGGGGTCAAAACATGTTTTAATCAAAAGTCTGATGAGCTACAGAGCCCATGGCTCTATTTTTAGTTACTTTCATCGTGTTGGCTGTTGTAGATGGTGTACAAGTGTCGTTTAGTCAAATAAGATCATTCTTGCAACATTTGGTTATCCTGCAAGTCTATGGCAGTTCCACTATGGTTAAGATTCACTTTTTGCCAGGTTTCTGTAGGCGTCTAAGGTTTTGAATAAATGCAATCTAATCAGATCAAAAGGTTTTTATTTCTGGTCTCGAAGTATGGAGCTGTCGATCAAAAGTTTTTTAGATTGGAATAAATGTTATCAACGCTTCAGTAAAAAAAGTCGGAGATATTTTAAATAAATCTTTGAGTCATCTAGAATTGAAATACCAAAATTTCATTTTCAAGAACTAACTGCTTTCCGTCGTGAGATGAAGAGCAAGAACTTATATTAGTAAGACGAAGGAAATTCAATGAATGAACAATTTCTTTCTTTGACACTATTTGTTAGAAAGCCGAATTGAGCAAAAAATAGTCAAATTTTTCACCAACTTTACATATTTCCACCACTTAGATTTATTTCGATATTTTGAATTTTCATAAGGGATACATTATATATTTGTTTTATAAGCGTTTTTTTTAATGATTTAAAGGTTAAACCGTACGTTGACTGAACTAGTATCGTCATGTCGATATATATAGATCCTTATTCCAATTTCAAGCATAATGAGAACAAATACACATGAAAGAAAGTACCGAACACCAACTTTGTTTTTCTACCATTGTTTAGCAACCCATACACAACTTGTGACACCGCTAATGACTGAAATATTGCCCAAGCGACGTAAAACCATAACTCTCACAAGAGTATGGGTGGAAGTTTAACAAGTGTTAACAAATGCATAATTTAAACTGGATGGAACTAATGGTCCTAAAGACATCTCAGCTCCTCGTTAAAACATGAAACGTTTTGCAGCAACCATTCGTGTTCATTGCGGTGAAAACAAATAATTACCTTTTCTTTTTTAGCGCTTTAATAATCAATCTTAGTCAGTATAAGTGTCCGCATCTACCGAGACTAATTTAGATGTGATGTTGCACTGAAAATTTCGACCATGAATTTTTTCCTGTTTTTCACGATTTCCTTGAATGGATGATTTTGGAATGAAAAGTTTGGCTGTAACCGAAGAGAGATGGTTTTAATATCCACAGACAGTCCTTTCTTTGTATTTTTTGTGGAAACGAAATTCAATGATGCAATCCAGTGTATACATATTTGATATAAGTTCATAATCACTCAATCATTATGACACATCTTAGTTAGAAGGCAACATTTTGAGAGAAAGACATGTTTTTTTTATGACATAATCATATTCCTCAGTTTGTGTGGTGTCTGTCCGTAGAAAAAACAACGAAAACTGAATCCATTCACTGAATCAGTCTAAGTAAACCTAGCCTCACTTTTATCCGTTACACTGCTATACTGAGTCTAGAAAAGTCTGGTTGAGGGTCGCGTCAGCCGACCTTTCTGCGACCTATGACCCTCCAACGTTATACGTGCGAAGGCAGACTATTGTGGCTTGGTAAGCTGAGTTCTGATTGGTCAACTTTGTCACGTGGGCTGACGCGACTCTCAACCAAGCCTTGTTAGACTCAGTATAGCAGTGTAACGGATAATAGTGAGGCTAGGGTTACTTGGACTGTTCACTGAATCCACGACATGACAGTGACAAGGCATTACATCCTATCAGCGTATATATGTGTCCTCGTTATGCTACAACACTGAGACATATACGCTGATGTAGCGGGATGAAGGCATTGTTGCTTAATCATTATATAAAACATGTTAATGAAAGGGTGTCAACACTATCAATACCTATGGTTTATTTATGTTGCTTCGTATAATTCACCTTCGCCGCTTATGGCTGAAATATTGCCCAAGCGGCGTTAAACATTAACTCACTCTCACTCGTATAATTTACCAAAAATTCAAAATGGCGGATCGGATGTCGAAAGAACAAATACTTTAAAGCAAAAGTATAATATAGACGCGTTCTTTATCAATCGAGTATCATTACATTGCATCTCGACTGACATTGAAAAATAGATGTTTTAATACCTTTTCCACTTGTATTTCGAAGGCAATTTCTAATGGTAGTATACAATTATGCAATCAACATACACAGTGTTTTCACAGTCTCGACTCTCGAGGCGAATTCAATTGCTAATCGGTCGTGTTTATTGTTTGTTCTTGATGTTACCAAGTAAACAATCAAATAATTATCAATAAATAACTGGCAGCACGCTCTCAGAAGTCATCATGATATTTTTTTCATGCTTGCCAGTACTCGTCAATATTCAATCTAATTACTGTTAATTTAACCACCGTTAATTAGCGGATCTAGAACGAGGGTGTTGAAATATTCACGAGGGACATTAGAATACAGACACAGACAGGGAATAGTTTTCTTCGCCATTTACTATGTTTAATCATGTTGAAATCGGAAATACCCAATGAAAATGATTCAAGCTACCATAATACTCAAGTTGGCAAGACCTTTTGATGTCCGGTTTGCTGTATATTTGTCACGCATTTCCTAAGTTGCCGTTTTTTAGATGTAAAACAGTTTTTTTTATGATTCAAGCGATCGTTTTGAACTTGTCTTAGAAAAAATCTCATTGATTTCCAATACGTTATATTGTTGTATTACGCAATTTCCTAAGTTGCCGGGGTTTTAAAAAAGGTTTTTTTAAAACCACTTCAATGCAAGCCCTCATGCATATATTTGCCAACGCATCAAGTTATTGTCATTCTTGTAGGTCTGTAGCAATTATTACCTTGTCGGGATGTGCAGATTCAGTATATCATTGCAATACAAACAACTTATGCTCGTTGCGTAATATCTTCAATCGACATCTTATGAAATATATTGTCTTTAAAGAGCCATTAAGTATGTAATATTTATTTCACATAAATAATATCGATCGTCAGATAAAACTTGGGTCAAGTTGTGAAATTTGAATTTTGTAGGAATCATTTCACATTTACATTTACATACTTACCTACGACATACATGACTTACATACGAGACACCGAGGAGGCGATCCGAACATGTTCAAAAACCCACTCGCGACAAAATTAGACATCCCGACTCTCCACGACTTTTAAAGAAGTAACTACGCCCCGAGCCGACTAAATGGGACTCGGAGACGCTAAATACGAGTTAACGAAGACATTTGGCCTATACAGGCCTACCAAAGAAAAAAACGAAACGCTACCAAAATCAGCGAAACGTACACATAAATGCACGACATATCACTAAATCGAAAATTTACGTAGCTCAGCGAAATGGGGTCATCAGTAAAAATCAGTTATCAGGGTAATGAATGTATTTAAAATCATGTACCCAATGTGGAGTCCTAGAGAAACCCAGGGTAGGAGCCCCAAAACTCTCTAGAGTGTTCTGTGTTTTGGCTCAAAACACTACGAATGTTTGAGGCTAGTCCCAGAGTTTTTTCACAATCGTGATGATTTCTGTGTAAACTGTGAAAGTACATATTGTAACGTTTAGTGAAAAGGGATGAGATTTTAGTTGTTTCGAAAATTTTAAACTTTATATCACACACCATTTATTTAATACTTCCCGCGACATTATAACCCAAATAAGGGCCACAGGGGCCACACCCTTGCCCCCTGATAAGAGCCCTTAAAACCTATTTCTGTCTTCTCCAGATGCATGAGGTCATGGAAGTTTAACATTTTATACAGACTCCTTAGTAATCAGGATTCTAAAAGTTGCATTTGGTGACCCTGTGGTCCCCTTCTAAGGGGCAAACCACAATTGCAACACCCTAAAGCAAAATTGATATGAAGCCTGATGAGCTACAGAGCAATTGGCTCTATCTATTTATTATCTTTGTTAATAATTTACCATAATACAGCAAATTCGTTTTCTCGTTTTGCTTTAATTCAAAATTGACGAATATAAGGTTATAGATAGGTGTCAATGAGTCCTTAAAGTAACCTTAGTGTACTAGTGTTAGAAGTGGGAGAGG
This sequence comes from Steromphala cineraria, assembly GCA_916613615.1. Taxonomy (NCBI): domain Eukaryota; kingdom Metazoa; phylum Mollusca; class Gastropoda; order Trochida; family Trochidae; genus Steromphala; species Steromphala cineraria. Next base: position 26,777,932 of record OU744736.1, on the reverse strand, counting down.
TAAACCTAAGTTGAGGCTTCATTGTGAAAGGAGGGGAAACTGACTTTGGAGATTTCCCACTAAAAGAACAATAGACTGACGTCACTAGAAGTCTATTAGTGCCTATTAAATGCTCAAACTGATAATTTAAGGGAGTTTTTTGCACAAGAGTGTGTCTTGATCCTGCTTAAAGAACAATAGAGTGACGTCACTTAAAGTTTATAAGTGTCATTTAAACGCTCAAGCCGATAATTCAAGGGCGTTTTTTGCACAAGAGTGTGCCTTGATAAATTCCAAAACCCTTTCAATGATAACGGAAGTTCACTCAAAAAGAATTCGATAGCCTCAGCAAATATTTTACAAAAGCAGCATCAGTGATAAGAACCATTAAAAGGCGATTGACTCGAAATGTGTGCAAATCCAAAATATTGACATAGTATTTTCTGACGTCACGCCTCCCCTTCACACCAACAATACCCTTCTTGTAAGTAAAATATTCTTTTACTACAAGTATTTATATAATATATATACATTCTATTATTTTTCAGAGGAATATGCGATATTTTGTCTTCATGATTTCCAGCTGTTTATGCCTTTTAGTTTCTCGTGTTTAAAGATTTATTTCACAGCAAATATTTGGTTATACAATATTTACGATAATCTCAAGAATGTTTTTAAAATCGTGTTTAATCGCCAAGAAAGCACTCAAGGAAAATCCTATAGAGTAGAGTATTGTCTCGCTTCCATCCATAAATGAGAAGCCTGTCGCTTGATGTCTGTAAGAGTATCGATTTCAGGCTGTATTCTTAAGATCCAGGTTATTCATCAGAGATTCAATACAGGCTTTATTGAAAAGTAATTTTCTTGATCCGACCAACCGTGTTTTTCATCAGTAACTATACGTTAATTAATGTAAGGACTATAGTCCTGGGTTGTTGGGGTCTTGTGTGCAAAGTATGTCCCCTTATTTTGACTCTTGATTCCTGTAGGGGACCCTTATGAGAGTGAAAATATGGGTAGACATCTTAGATGTGGGGCAAACTGTAATTCAAGATGGCCGCCACATCCTTCCAACCAACATAATTCAATCCTGTTCTGATCTGGAATGGTAGAGGTGTCATAACCTAGGTTTTTGAGGTCAAGGAATCCAATGAATTCAGTTACAAGGTGAAAACATTAGGGGACATATTTTGCACACAGAACCCCACTCAGCCCCAGGGGTGTTTGACAGGGTGACCGTTTGTTGGCTTGACTATTTCAAAATTTTCTCAATAAGGTTTAGTCAGGAATGGTGCAAATGAGATTGACGTGCCTTTATTTTTAGATAACATTGTATCTATATGTGCTTGGGACCCAGTAAAAGGGGATCAACAACCTGGCTCGTGAAACCTCATTGACCATTGTTAAAAAGAGCATCCAGACGGGTAAGAGGGTCACATGAGCTGTAAGCGGTTCTCAACCAAACGATTTCGTCCCTACCGAGTATTTACGACTCTTTCGGGGCCCTGCTAATAGAACACTGGAAGTTAAAAATTCAGGTTGCAGACCCCCCTTTAAATAATTTCCATGTGAATAATGCACACTCCATTTCGTTGTTAGAGATATTTCACTGTTAGAGAATGCATAGTCAATAAATGCATCACCTGTAATGCATTGGAAGGTTTCATCCCCAAACCCCCCTACCTATTATATTTATTCTTACTCCTGTAAGCAAGCTTAATACACCAGATGATGATAAATAGTGAACGCACAGACACCTTTTTTTGAGTAAAGAAAGATGAAATAAACCTGGACAAAATACTATATGTGTCCCAGTCCATCTATCTTTATATGGGAAGCTCATAAGTATTAAAAGCGTAACAATCTTGCTCTACGATGTGTATGATCCTCGGGTAGATGAGAGTGCAACACATATGTGACCTGAAGAGTGATACCCCATGCTCAAGAGAAAACAAAGCACCTTTGAGCAGCACATTATGAGCTGGACATTTGTGCTTTACATATATCACTAATTATACATTGAAGCAAATATTACATATTGCAAATGACTGATGAAAACATAAATTTCCTTCATAACAAACAGACAGACAGATTGTTTATTACAGTCTCACCTCATTACAGTAGCAGTTTATATACAGTGTAAAGCGAAATAAAACTGCAACGAGCCACTCAACATAGAGTTGCGGGAGACTATTAAAACAGGGCAAATAACATAAAATATACTCTGTAAATACATTTAAAATATACAGGCTTATGCAAAAGGGCAAAATATGGGTCAAAAATAGCCATGGCGTTAAAGAATTGAGCGGCAATATTTTTGCACATACTTTTAGCACACGACATTTGGCTACCAACGTTGTGGCCTTTATTATCACCCTAAACCTCGGCGGCAATAGACTGGTATCAAAGTAAGGTATCCCAATACATTTAATTTTAACTGAACATGCAAATCCTACACCTACATCACACCACTTCTGTATCCGTCACCTTTCAGCGAACGAAGGTCTCTTCAATATCATTTGAGAACACCGTCGGTAATGGCTGAAATATTGTCCAAGCGGACTTAACCATTAACTCAGTCAATCATTTGAGAACTGAATGACTGGCATATCCTTATGTAGGTACCTTCGTCTTTATATGAGAGTTCTTTGTCGCCTTACACGCGCATCATGCAAACGACGAAGACATATCCTTAACACTGTTTATAACCGTACACCGGAACTAGCGAGGTGTACGGCGGAGAAATGTTGCTAGCGAGGAGCGTGATCGCAAACGGGATCACTTAAAAAGCAATCATCGCCGTTTCATCAATTTTATCTATGTTATTATCATGTCAATAGCTTTCCGAGACATAACTATTTAATGTCATATCCTGTTCATAGTCAGAGAAAGCAAATATGTTACTAACAACAGCATTACTCGCAACTGTTACTGTCCCGTGGATACAGAATGACAAGCACATACATTTTACTAAGTATGTGTGCTAAAATTACCACATGATGTTGATTATTTGAAAGTTATGAAGTAAAATATAAACTAACTTTCGAATTCGGCTCCTCGCTGGCAACATTTCTCAGCCGTACACCTCGCTAGTTCCGGTATACGGTTATACACAGTGCTTAATGGTATATTGGTAAAATAAAACAAGATCTTATGGATAATCAACTTCTTTATTGCACGAAATGCGACGTTTCGGTGTAGATGCTAACACCGTTATCAAGCAAGTGATACAAGTGATTTGATGTCGGAGAATTTATACAGAAAATGATATGATGTTTTTACAATTAAAAGTTTTGATGTACATATTGTTTTGATAAGAAGTTAATAGTGCTGAGTAGTTAAAACAAGGAACAGGGTTGATCTACAAGGTCATGATTGGTTTTGATAACATATAATGGAAGCCTGTAGGAGAACAAAGGATTACTGCTGATTGGCGTTGATAAATTGAACAAGACACTTCTAAAATAGTCACTTTGCCTACTTTTTGTGCATATATTTGTTTACTTTGTATGGAACATATTGTACTCAGGGCCGAGGCCCACACCATTGTACTGAAATACAGAAACTGAGAAACGTAATTTCCAAAAGGTGGAAGTTATCCAAGAAACCTTGCTGTTCTTATGTATTCCACTTCAATCTTGCCTTAACAGACTCAAAACAGTTTCGATCTCATTTCCGGTGGCAGGGTAAGGGTTAAGTAGCAGCCGTCCTGAGAGGATTCAACGATAAGCTGGCACATTGAATGAAGTGTCTTACTGCAAATACCGCCTTTCCAGTCATCGAGATCTTTATCGTACTTGAGGCACTCTTGACCAGATTGGGGGAAGCCCTCCCTCCAGTTGGTGTAGATGAGGGGGTCCCCGGGGGCCCAGTACCATGTGGACCCCTCTAAATATCCTCCTGTCCATAGGTTGTTGCCTAGGGGAATTGAAGAAAGCGCTGTAGCCAAGTTTCTTAGGAATTACAGAGATCTCAAGAAAATTTTTAATTTATTGAAAAATTTCCGGAAGGAAAACAAATAACAGTAAAAGAGTTTTGCAATAATGTAGCTGTATACCTTAAGTTTGTTCACCTACTACCTATGTATTCTAGTGCAAATATGTAATTGTAATATTGAATTTGGAATTTGGATTGTCTATGGGGCATCCTTGCATTGCGAACAGGAAATAGATAATGTTGAAATTTCACTACATAAGTTAAGATTCATTTTGCATTAACATGTCCCTGTGCATAACATTTATTTTTGCAGTAATTTTGACAGATCCTAATTTGGCCATGGGTCAAACTTTTGAATACCCTATTTTTTATTTTTCTCTACAAAATCCTTTAAGCTTTCTGGTCTAAGTTACAGTTTATCTTTTGCATTAAGTCAACATCATTGTCCTGGTTTCGGAATATTTAAATCGAAATTTAAGAAAATCGGAATTTTAATAATATGACGTCTATTCAACCAAATTTCGAAATTCCTTATCACTGCTAGACGTTACAAAAATATGACACGTGGAGTTTTTTTTTTTTAAGTGCTATGTTATTTGGCATTCGGTTATTCAAACACCATCAGAATGGTTATTAATTCATAAACACTGAATTTCTGACACATTGTTGTGGTAATATTTATCACATTTAACTTTGAAAAAGCTTCGAAACTGCAGAACGAGTGAAACAAGTAGCCTGCCATAAATCCTTGTATTAAACGCCTGCCTTAAACAGGGTCTAAGGCTTCGTTGAAATAAATAATCGTTGTTTTCAATAATTGCCGAGTTTTTATTTCGCATTGAAAACAAACTTTCGAATAATAAGTTTTTCTAAGTTATTCTGACATATATTCATTTATGAAAAGGAAATCGTTGGTAAGAGATTATATTATAAAATTACAATATTTCGAGTTTTGTATGACTTATTCTAAAACTGATAAGGAGATGAGTTAAATCGTCGTTGAAAGAATATTGTCAAGTGTTCCTAAATTCTTTTTAAAAAACATGAACCTTGATGTTAATAAATTGTTTTACAATTAATTTTGATATAACGCAAATGTTCATCGACAAAGATGACACATTTTATGTGAAAATCAATAAACGTGTCTTATTCTTCACAAGTTGATCATGACAACATTTATACAAGGTAAATGGTATGATAGTGTTCATTCTATTTGTAACCCCTGCCTACATAAAACAAGGAAGTTTTAACAAAACATTTCACAGACACCCATTATTGTATTTAAACTTCTGCAAATACCGATATGTGTTATTGTAAACGTGCCATTATTTAATAAATCATATGTCTCTAAGATAGAAGGAAAGAAATTCAAACAAACTGGTGTGTACCTGGCGGTTTTTCTGAGTCTTCTAATGGCTATACAAAAATCCACTATGGATCAAATCGCGGGGTTGAATCGGGCGATTATTCAGGGATTTACGGTAATTCACAATCTCTTTAAAATGATATCATAATATCTTCACTACGTTACGCAGATTACGTAGCGTAGTGTAGCAGGTAGATCATAATTTTGATAAGATTGGGTAAATCAAAGTGTCGATTGAGAATAATAGAATAATACGAGAAATTATACTGTCATCAAATCGCGGGGTTGAATCGGTCAATTATTCAAGGATTAACGATAAATCAAAGTGTCGATTGTCTATAAGATAAATTATGCTAACATTATACTCACTGGCTGTTTGAGAGAAATGGGCAAAGAAAATGTCCCTCAGGTAGTTTTTAGGGGCGATCAGCGTTGATCCTTCAGATAAGCACTGACCCTTGGCGGTTGCTTGATCCCTTTCTATGTCCATGTACTTGAAGCATATCCTGTTTGGACGATGGTAGTACCAACTGTACGCGCCATTGCAGACACCTGAAGCAGTAAACTTTAAATTTAATCTTGTATCAATAAAGATGCGCGGTATTATCGATATATCGGTATATTGCAATACAGGAACAAGGTGAATACGAATCGGTACACACTTTTGAAATTATCCAATATATAGGACGTTTTAAACGAGCTATTTTCATCTAAAATTACTAACAAACACAAACAAATGTAACAAGATTTACGTAAAGTTCGTTTAAAAGAGTGAAGTTGTGATGTGTACATAGCTCAAATATGTATACAGACCAAAAGTGATTGAAAAAATATCCTTTCCAAAACGGCCCATAGCTGAGCAATAATGATAGTTCTCAACGCTCAATGTCGCTCATATTTATACACGATAGCATACACATTCTTGAAGTGAAGAAGTACCAATAAATTGCAATACGTATTGCAATACGCTTTTCCGTATCGCAACATATTGCAATACAGAAAGGAGGAACGATACCCATCCTTAATTATCAATCGTATATACGACAAAGACCATACGATTCGGAATGGGCCAATACGGCTAAAAGTTGTCAATACGGGAACTTCTGGGCGAATACAAGACAAACTAGGCCAATACGACTCTGAGCGTGCGCAGACACACAGCCGGAGTAATCGCTTCAAAACTGTCGAAAGCATGTAATAGATATACCAACACTTCTCAAGGAGTTGCCCAATACACCTCCAATTTAAAAAGTGGGTCTCCGAGGCTTAGCTTATCAAAGGCTTCATAATATACACCCAAGTTTCTAATGTTTATACTGTATCATTATTCATCACCATAATGTTAATAATGAAATTTTTCCTATTCGGCCTAGTTATTTAAAGTCCGATGTATTCTGTATTGGACCGAGGCGAAGCCAATCAGGTCATTTGACAGTTTACATGAAAATCGAAATTATAAATGTGATGGGTGATTATGATAATAATAATGTGGATACTTATATTGCGCCTTTTCCACGTCCTAAGACAAGCTCAAAGCGCTACATTATTACCCCGAATTAAGGAGTGTACTTTCACAGCTGCTACTTAGCGTTAATCACGACCACGTAGGTCAGTACATCCAATATTCAGGTACCCATTTTAACAACTGGGTGGACTGAGTGCAATGTGGATGAAGTGCCTTGCCCAGGGACACAACACAATATAAGACCCAAGTCACAAATTTTTGGTGTCTATATGTCATAACTGTTGAAAATTTCGAAGCGATTGTTTCTGCCTTTCGGCATTGGTATGTCCGCGCATGCTTACTGACATCCTGTGTCAGGGTACGAACGTTACGCTAACTCCACTAATCTGTACCCTCGGCTCAGAATCTAGATTCGCTCGCGCGGCCCGACTTGGGATACAGCCAATTAAATCATTTTCTCGCCACCTTCTCGATACAGTTTCAACGAGAAAATGATTTGATGGCTATATCCCAAGTCGGGCCGCGCGAGCGAAGGGTACAGATATGTGGAGTTAGCGTTACGTTCAGGATGATGCTTAGAGTCATAGTTGCCCAGTCGTTCGTATGGTATTGGCCAAATAGTTTGCTGCATGGACCAAGTTCATTCGTATAGGCCCAATATAGCAGAATCACATGGTCTAGGCCGCATATATTGTATCAGTGCCATACTATTGATAGTAAATAATATTTGGAATTTTCGTATTGGATTCGAGGTCCTTTGTAGTGGCACAGGATGAAGTTGAAAGCCAAAAAGTAGGGAATAATACTCGGCCAAAACTTAAATGCTTTATGCATAATATCTAGAAACTATAATTCATACTTAAATTTCATCACAAACATAGTTCTTTCGATATGGCACAATCGTTCCTCGTGATTATCGCAGTATCAACAATGTCAGAAAAGCTTACTTTCTAAAACATTATACTTACTTATTTTCCATTCGTAGTATTCCACATTCTCTACAGTATTTTGTAGAAAGGGGGTATAGATCGGATGAGAGTATATGTAGAAACTGTGGTAGCATTTCCCAGTGTCAAAATTGTAGAAAAATGAAGCGCATCTATCAGATTGATGACAATACCCTAAACATCCAGCGAAGGACGTCGTTATGCCAGGATTGGGATCAGCTATAAACTTGTTGGAGGCAATCAAGACGATGGTAAGTAAGCCAGCCATCTGAGCCGAGTGATTCTTGACACCTTACAATGTATTTAAATGCAGACAAAGTCACACCTAATAGAGGTACTCAGTCATCTAATCCTTCTTGCTTCAATGGCTTCAAAAACAGGAATAACAGTAACCATTTTCTTCGGAGCAAATATTTCCCTGTGCTGCACAAGAGGTCTTATGTAATCTTATACTATAAGAAAGTACTGATGTCAACTTGTCCTGCCGAAGTTACTTATGTCACCTTGTCCAGTATGAAAGTCTTATGTCACGTTGTCCAGTTTGAAAGTCCTTATGTCACCTTGTCCAGTATGAAAGTCTTATGTCACGTTGTAGAGTATGAAAGTCTTATGTCACCATGTCCAGCATGAAAGTCTAATGTCCCCTTGTCCAGTTTGACAGTTCTTATGTCACCATGTCCAGTATGGAAGTCTTATGTCACCATGTCCAGTTTGAAAGTCCTTATGTCACCTTGTCCAGTACGAAAGTTCATATGTCACCTTGTCCTACGGAAAACAGAACGAAAGTAATTGTGTCGCCTTTACCTTTAAAGTACTTATTTCAAAACGTCCAGTACGAAAGTACTTAGGTCACAACGTCCAGCACAAAGTACTTAGGTCACAACGTCCAGCATAACACAAAGTATTTATGTCACAAGGTCAAGTACAGAAGTATTTATGTCACAACGTCCAGCACAAAATATGTATGTGTCAAGTCCATCACAAAGTACTTATATCACAACGTTGAGCAAGAAGTACTTATGTCACAACGTTGAGCACGAAGTACTTATGTCACAACGTTCAGCACAAAGTATTTATGTTACAACGTTCAGCACAAAGTACTTAAGCCAGGGTTCTCCATGGTAAATGACGTCAAGCAGAGATTGATGTCTTTAAAGTGAGAAGGTAGGGTTCTCCGAAGAAAATGACTGAAAACACACCTTGATGTCTTTAAACTGAGAAGTCAGAACTCCCCACGGTAGGTAAGAAGATCTTGGTGCTACAGAGTTTGATTAGATGTCCCCAAGGTAAAAGGCTGATAGGCAGGTGTCTCTTTGAAGTGGTACGTTTTGTTTTTATTCCCGCTGATAGTGAAAGATATAAGATCGTCGTGCCTTGGAGGTGAAAAGGTCAAAAGTAGGCCTCACGTGAATTGATGACAACATTAAAGTAAAATAAGTTAAGCCGCACTAGAAACTTTTGAAACAACAATCACAATTCACCCAAGCGTGGACCTTTATGAAGCTGACAGCGGGTTCAACAAAAGAACAATAATTATCAGAATTATTTATGCCATCCAAAGGAACCGGGGATATCTGTTAAGAAATTAAGTACGAAAACGTAAGTTTAGACGGCGTATGAAAAGGAACCTTAACACTTAAAATTGAACAAGTCTTTGTTGTTGAGAAGACGGGAAAGATAACATTCATCTCAGCTATTGTGGTACATTTTGATTAGTGATATAGATGTTAAGTTAATAATAATGTGTGTGTATTGTTCGTTGTGTTGTTAAGTAAATTTAAACTTGTTGTACTCATCATTCAAAGTGATTCGAAGTGAAAGAAGTCAGTCTAATTAAGGAAATGCGTGTACTACTTATTCCTTACGAATGCATATGTTATTATACCCCCGCCTTACAGCGTAAACGGGGATATATAGCGTTCATTCTGTCCGTCCGCCTGTCCGTCCGTTCGTCACAAAACTTTGTCCGAAGCATATCTTCTTAACCATGCATGCTTGCTTCACCAAACTTCATATTCTGATCAACCATGACCCCTAGATGTGCCTTTTGAGGGTTAGCCAAATAAATGATTTTTAATTTTTGCGGTTTCCATGGCAACACAACTAAAACAGTGACTCTATGACTAAGTCTTTTGTCCGGAGTATATCTCCTAAACAATACATGCTAGCTTCACCAAACTTCATACACTGATCAACCATGATCCCTAGATGTGCCTTTTGAGGGTTAGACCAACAAATGATATTTAATTTTTGCGGTTTCCATGGAAACATGTCTAAAACAGTGACTCTATGACCAAATCCTTTGCCCGCAGCATATCTTCTAAACTATACATGCTAGCTTCACCAAACGTGATACACTGATCAACCATGACCCCTAGATGTGCCTTTTGAGGGTTAGGCAAATAAATGATTTTTATTTTTTGAGGTTTCCAAGGAACATAACTAAAAAAGTGACTCTATGACCAAGTCCTTTGTCCGGAGCATATCTTCTAAACCATACATGCTAGCTTCACCAAACGTGATACACTTATCAACCATGATCCCTAGGTGTGCCTTTTGAGGGTAAGACAAACAGATGATTTTTAATTTTTGCGGTTTCCATGGAAACATGTCTAAAACAGTGACTCTATGATCAAGTTCTTTGTCCGCAGCATATCTTCTAAACTATACATGCTAGCTTCACTAAACGTGATACACTTATCAACCATGATCCCTAGATGTGCCTTTTGAGGGTTAGGCAAATAAATGATTTTTATTTTTTGAGGTTTCCAAGGAAACATAACTAAAACAGTGACTCTATGACTTAGTCTTTTGTCTAGAGCATATCTCCTAAACTATACATGCTAGCTTCATCAAACTTCATACACTTATCAACCATGACCTTTAGATGTGCCTTTTGAGGGTTATACCAACAAATGATTTTGATTTTTGTGTGGTTTCCATTGAAACATAACTAAAACGGTGACAAAGGCCTTTGTCCAGAGCATATATCCTAAACTATACATGCTAAATTCATCAAACGTCATACACTTATCAACAATGAACCCTAGATGTGTCTTTTGATAATAAAACCAACAAATGATTTTAATTTTTTTGCGTTTTCCATGGAAACATGGCCCCAAAAAATGCTCTATGCTTACTGTAGCGCACGCTGAACGAGGCCAGGGAACCAGGATGTTGTTCTATGATGAACTACTTTGTCCGGAATATATCTCCTGAAGTATATATCTCAGCTCAACCAAACTCTCTACACATGTCAATCATGATCCCTAGATTTCTTATGACTTTAAAACATGTACATTTTCATTTCTGTGGTTTCCTTGGGAAACATGACTTACAAAGTAACTCAAAAAATTATTTTTTCCTCAGCAAATCTCATAGAATATTGATAATAACTACCTATAATTTTAAACAAAAATCAAACATTATCCCTAGATGTACCCTTTTAATACTAAAATTTATTAATGAATTTAGTTTTGTGTTTTCAGTTGACTTACACAATGATTCATCTTTAAAACTTTATACATAACTATCATACAACTTTTGTTTATCAATGTTACTATTTGAATTTGTAAAACAAAATCGGAAGCGGGGGTATGTGAGTTCTGCACGCTTCTTTACTTTTTACATAATTCATATAAGTACACTATAAGTTGATCTTTAACGTTCCTTAGACGAAAGGCCAACAAATTGAATTAACGTGACGTTGAAATAACACAAAATTCTAAAAATGTCAAATGCATGATAATTGATAATTATTTATAAACATTCAAAGTCTCATGTCAGTACAAAAGCTGTATTTAAACGGCCCGTTTGCTTTGATTGAATTTATAGTACTATAAATCGCCTTTTAGTTCCAATCTGTCCTGTATGATTTTGAACAAGTTGCAAAATATGTTGGCTACCTATCAGCAATAAACTACTCAAAGAAAGAAACGCATCGACAATATGTATGTGATAAACGTATTCTTCAACCATTGAATCCTTTAAATTGCTATTGATTATGTTATGAAAGATGCAATCAAGTCTGCTTTTAAAAAAGAAAAGAACTTGAAAAAACGCATGCTCTTTCTTTTGTCTTTGCAATCTTAACAACGTTTGCCATTTAAACCAGGGGTTCTGGGGGTTGGACCTGACCAGACAGCTGGGACTTTTAAGGTAAATTCCTTCCTTGACTAACTCATTCTCTCCCCACAGAGGCAGATCAAGTCATGAAATGTTGATCCAGCCTCTGTTGTTAGTCACCGAGTTTGTTGGGTAGAATGGGAGATGCCTGGTTGGAGCCAATCTAAGTAAGTTGTGCGATCAGCGACGCTGTTCTAAAATCACCACTGATTCATGACAAAGGTTTTGTGACATGAACCACCCTTTCCATGCGAGAAGTGTGTCATTTGTTAGAAAAAATCAAATTGATTGTGCATTTTGTTTCCGCCAAGAGAAACTGCTGGAACCAACGGATTTGGCCTTATAAGAACAGAGGCTCGATCAACTTGATCTGCCTTTGAGGGGAAAGAATGTGACTAACTGAAGTTTAACAGCCAAGGATGGCAAGGTTGTCTCCTGTGTTCTAGGATACCTTTAGAAGGTTAGCATGGGTTTCAGCAGTATTGAACAACACTTGATTGTCCTGAGCAAGTGAGATTTCCGCTGATCAATCTAAATACATTTACCTCAATAGTTTTTTAACAACAAATATGGAACTGTCGATGTAAATTTGTTTATATTGCCCGGTGAACACAGCTCTCTTGGATTCGAGAAACGGGATAGGACGCTTGGGAAAGAATATCAGTACATTTCAAGACATAGCAACATGCTTTTTTCCCAATCTATGGGACGCGGTGACCTTGACCTCTTTACACGTACTTTGACCTCTTTACACGTATTATTTGAACTTTCAAGTCTCTACTTTAGTTTGACAATACGTGTTCTCTGCCTGGTAACACTAAAAGAAAAAGTTGAGCCTTAAAGAGCATATTTTTTGTTTTGAGAGTGACATCACTTATCTCTCATCAGGTGACGGGATAAAGCAGGTGTTTAAGTTTACGTAAGTGGTACGTTTTGATTTCCACTGTTAGTGATAGATATAAGATCGTCGTGTTTTGGAGATGAAAAGGTTCTATTGTCATAAGTTGGCCTCACAGACAACCACGTGAATTAAAATTAAACTATGTACAGCCGCACAAGAAACTCTCGAAAGAACAATCATAATTCACCCAAATGTGGACCTTTATGAAGCTGACAGCTGTTTCAAACAAAAAAATATAAGAATTATTTATACCATCCCATATCATCAAGTGACGGGGTAAAGTCAGAATATCACGAGTGACTTTATCCCGTTAGGGAGGATTACAATGTATTGTTTAGGTGACCCTTTAAACCTATTTTTGTCTTCTTCTCCGGAAACAAAAGGCCTAAAAATGTGAAACCTTGGAAACAGACACCTTGAAAAGTGAGGATTATGATTTATAGCTTGATAAGGTCCACAGGGTCCACGCCCTTTAAACCCTTTTTCGTCTTCTTCTCCAGAAACAAAAGGTCTAGAAAGCTGAAACCTTGTAAACAGACACCTTGACAAGTGAGGATTATGATTTATAACTTGATAAGGGCCACAGGGTCCACGCCATTTAAACCTTTCATCTTCTTCTCCTGAAGCAAAAGGCTCAGAAAGCTGAAACCTTGCATACAGACACCTTGACAATTCATAGCTTTGTCCACCCTATATTCCTCTACTCCAGTAGCATTTGTCCCAGAGCGCTGAAAACTTGTATGATAACTTTGGTGATCCTCTGGCTTGATGAGCTACATAGCCAATGGATCTATTTTAAAGTTTTGTTTTTAAAACTTCAACAAGATAATACATACACGAACACCTGTGGAGATACTAACATAAAGAAAAAGTTTTGTAAGAATAATTGACTGATGAAACCATTGTGTAAATTTTCCTTCAAATATATAATGATATTCGCCAGGTTAGAAATTCTTCGTTGCATCTTTTTTCTTTTTGTGTTTCTGTTTTGTTCAACTCACACATAAATAATTCAAAAGATCTAACAATGTAGATAAAAATATACCCATCCCGAAAATCAATAGTCTCATATTTAAGATGAACTTATATTATGTAAACATGTTGATATTTTTTTATGCAAAATAATTAAGAGTGCCTCAACGAAGTTATGTTTCAGTAAGTAAAATAATTCAACAAAGCCGAATACAGTGACATATTGATGTTTCCTTTTAATTAAGGGCCTAACTATGTGTACGCCAATTTAACTATGTCATTCGTTAAACAAACCAAGTCTCACGGGACTGCATAGTGTACATTTTACTCAGTAAAATAGTACAGTAGCATATATTATTTATGGTTCAGTTAGTCCACTCGAGTACAGAAAAGAGTGTGGGGTAGTTAAGTGAGATTGTTTAAAACTTCATAATATTCTTTTTTCAATAAATTAAGTCGTTTCATTGTGCTTTTCTACTTAATCAAAATTGGACAATGCAATGTTAACGAACTTTGATCACTAGTTATTGTTATTGATCTTTTGAGGTTATTCAATGTATCTTTCTATTTCTGTAGTTCTTACTCCTTTTCTTTTTAAAACAATAATAAACAACAAAACTTCTTTAAGTTTCCTGCATATACAAAAGGCATTTTAACCTTTCTGAGTTTTCTTTTCTTCCAAACAAAACCTTTTGTAGATACCCTAGGGGAAATATTTCACATATATATGCCGTTTTGTCTTATCCGACAATACGTATAGTGTACACTCCTCAAAATTAATCATATTGATTGAAACAAGTCCGTCAAATGCCTTGAACATATGCTACGCTTTGATGTCATTGTACCGTTGACAATATATAACCTCAGTTTCTTAATCAACCAAATGAATATATTAGGCTTTTGAACAAATCTATTTCTTCTTTATCGTAGTTGGAAATTGGTACAAAAAGGTTTCATCTGATTATCAATTCGTCCATGAAGACTGTGAAGACCTTCCAGCGATTGATCGAGGTATTTATACTCCTTATTTTATTTTTACAATAGTGGTTTTCTTTTTGAGTTACTGCTCTCAAGTGTCATTAAGACAATAAAATTCATCGATCGATATGTTCAAAGTGAAATTCATCAAATAGTTCTTCCGTAAAACCTGAAGGTAGAGTTTGATGTTTAATGACCATACATTCACTCAAATTGTGCTAGATGTTACTTTCTTTTGTAATCTGTCATATAACGTTTACATGACAACACTTGGAAACCAGAATAGAAATTTTGTGATAGAAATAGTATTAAAACATTGCTGCTCTTTCCCACCTTTGGTTTGCTATGGATTTTTTCCTATTCTCTATATGACTCTCACCGTGTGAATCCAAATTATTTTATCACGGAATACCTGCGGGCACTTGCAATTGATGATCGACTTCCTCCGGACAGGCGGTTTACTTGTACTATCAATTCTTCGTTGCATCTTTTTTCTTTTTGTGTTTCTGTTTTGTTCAACTCGTACATAAATAATTCAAAAAATCTAACAATGTAGATAAAAATATACCCATCCCGAAAATCTATAGTCTCATGTGTTTAAGTTGAACTTATATTTTGAATACATGTTGATATTGTTTTATGCAAAATAGTTCGAGTGACTCAACGAAGTTATGTTTCAGTAAGTAAAATAATTCAACAAAGCCGAATACAGTGACATATTGATGTTTCCCTTTAATTAAGGGCCTAACTATGTGTACGCCAATTTAACTATGTCATTCGTTAAACAAACCAAGTCTCACGGGACTGCATAGTGTACATTTTACTCAGTAAAATAGTACAGTAGCATATATTATTCATAAATTCATCAAATAGTTCTTCCGTAAAACCTGAAGGTAGAGTTTGACGTTTAATGACCATACATTCACTCAAATTGTGCTAGATGTTACTTTCTTTTGTAATCTGTCATATAACGTTAACATGACAACACTTGGAAACCAGAATAGAAATTTTGTGATAGAAATACTACTAAAACATGGCAGCTATTTCCCACCTTTGCTTTGCTATGGATTTTTTTCTATTCTCTTTATGACTCTCACCGTGTGAATCCAAATTATTTTATCACGGAATACCTGCGGGCACTTGCAATTGATGATCGACTTCCTCCGGACAGGCGGTTTACTTGTACTATCAAAACATTGACCGGTCTTATTCTAACCGGTAAGACAAATTTTAATTATCAATATTTCCATTTCATACTATACGAGACCCATCTTTCGGATAATATCACGACTTTTCGGGGCTACTTCTTGTCCCTTCTTCAATAAAGAAGCTGTTATCCATAAGATGTGTTTCCTATTATAATACAAACTACTTAATGCCTTTGAAGAATTTCATGTCATACTGTTTCAACCCGAATGGCTAACGAATCGCATATGCCGAGCGAGAGCGATACGAGAGATTCACCGATAATCAAGCACGAATTTCAACATATCATTACTGTGATACTTATCCGGAAGTAAATATCCTTATAAAGTAAATATGCAACAATCGACTTCAAGCAAGAAAGGCGAAAAACTATTAAACATTATCACAGTCACAATAAATAGCGAAATTATGCTTTCGAAATAGTATTTTAAAACAAAATAGTAGTTTAATCAGCTCAACGTAAAATAATCTTTTTTGGAGATCCATATTACTGGAAGTCATTCAAACCACAGGGGCACGTCACGAGTAAATTTCTATAAAAAAATAACGTCACGAGTAAATTTCTATTAAAAAAATAACCTGGTTCTTAATTAAGAATCAGGTTATTTTTTTATAGAAATTTACTCGTGACGTGCCCCTGTGTTCAAACCAAGGATTATCAAACTTCCCTGATAAATAATTAATTTATTACAATTATGTTGCAAATGTTGTTATATACAGTCTTTAAATGTCTTAATTCAAAACACATAATAGTTGGCACTTGCTGAATAAATGGTGGTTAGCACCGTAGCTGATTACTGATTTGGAATAACCTGATATTCATTGTGGAATAAAATTTCTAAAAAAGTAATCCTGCCCATTTTAAGAGCCTATCATATCGACCTCCGGGTCAGCGATCCTGTTTATTTTGAAAATGACATAAAAGCTCTGTACGGTTTTATTAAAATTAACTATACATACATTTGGAAATGATTTATCATTCGACTAATCAGCAATAGTTTGTAAAAAAATACCGCGATAGGACTGTCCCTTTAAATAAACACGTCACATATAAATGCAAACTTCTTACATGACTCCGACAAAATGCTGTACAAAATCTTTCCTAATAAAAGTGCAACAGATACGTTTATCGTTTTTTTTTCAAGTGTCAAAAGACTTATGTTTTGACAGGTTTTTTTTATTCAAATAACATTTCATAACAGGACATGGCCTTGTGCAAAATGTCAGAATATGATTAATGGTATTAATGAATGTTTACGTTAGAAAGCTGTTTATCGAATACCCCATTCCATCGATCTTCAGGTAATGATTTGTTTACAAAGATGGATCTCAATAGAAGCTAGGTAACCTGATCACGCAGAAGCCAGGATCACACCTGTAGTGCTCAAATACATTATTGATCGAAGGCAGGAAGGACAAAACAGAACTTCAGAGACTGAGAGACACAAACAATGCAAAAATCAATTTGTCATATGGGTAAAAAAAATTATTTATTTATTTATATTTTGCAAATAGATCTTCCGTAAACCTGAAGGTTTATATGACAGATTACAAAAGAAAGCAATATATATATATACATGACGACTTATATAACAAATAAATACAATCGATGACCTGGATAGTTTCACATCATCGACAGTGGTAGGAAATGCTTACTTGTATGCTTATGAACAAACATCGAATTTTTTAAAAACTTGATCTGTTTGGTAACTAATGTATTTGTATTGTCAGAAACCTATTGGTTGCTAACAATGCATTGTAACTATTTACGGATAAACCATGAAAGCTGCTTCCTGTCCATATAGGGGAGACCGGGGCCGATACGTCCCCTTTTCACTAAAATAGAAATAATGAGTAGTCTTCCTGCAATATACTAGTGTACGTTTGTAAATATATTGAGACATATCTTAACTTTATTGCAATAATTCAATAATGAAAGTGCCTTACTCAACTAGTTTGCCTATAACTATGCTTTGAAGACGACGAGTTGAAAAAACGAACATGCCCAGCATCGGGACAGGTTCGGCCATCGTTGGGAACAATCAGTACATGTTCAAGTTACAACAATTAAAGAGAGATAAGATGCTACTCATAGTATTCGATATTTGGGATAGAAAAAATACTACACTACTTTACAAAGATATATAATGATGTAGACTCAGTTAAATTTCTATTTAGAAAATTATTCAGATTTTTTTCCAATTAGAGGAGCCTACTCTTCAAGGACCTTCAAGAGGGTCCTTTTGAGGAGGAGGACCTTTAGAAAACGACCTTAATTTTTGTGTGACTCCTCCTCACGACCAAATGTGCCCCGTCTGTAATGACTTACCCCACAGACCACGTTTGTTCTTTTGTCTATGCTACGAAAATACACAGCTCTCACACCAACAAAATTTGTTGGTTACACATACGTCTCGGCATGTTGGTTTATGCTCATTTAAGAACATATTCCTAAACACAGTCAACGTTTGTCAAAAACAAAGTGAAGTGAAATCGAATAAATTACTCAGCTACACGAAAAACGCGTTTCCTTCCACAATTTGTAAAGAACATGATTGACTGTCGCCATTTCAAAGTCAAAATGGGAGTAAAGTCATGTTGTATCTTAGAAATTACCAATTTAAGTTAAAGTGGCCACCGAACAAAAATTATTGAGAAAAGACGAACATGCCCCGGGGCCGTTTCCTCCCCGGTCTCCCCTACCATGCATTTAAAAAAATTCTTATAAAATCTCAAAATATATTATCTTCAAGAAGCACTCGTGAACTGTAGACGTCATATATTCCAGATTTGAACAATAGTGTTATCTAATCTAGAAGTATCGACTGTAAACTAGAAAATATCACAGTGAGTCGGTTCTGTACGATGACAATGTGAAGGTAAAAAGTCTCGATGTGATCAAAAACCGGACAATGACGCGCGTCTATTAGTCTGAAACTTAATACAGGCAGATGGGCAGTTAGGAGTGTGTGCAAGTTTTTATAACTTTTTTTTAATTTTTTTTTTTTAATTTGTTCCCAATGGTAAGATCGTACGTTTTTATAACTTGTATTAATGTAAATTTGTCGTGCGATTTAAACCGCTAAACAAACATAAGGATGTTTACCTTATATATTAGCACTTAGGAATGATGAATGTGTGAAATCTCATCAATGATTATCATGATAATTGGTATTTTGACATATTGGCCTTTTTAATGAAATACAAACACAGAGTGTTTTTTAACCAAACAAAAACAAACTTCAAAGAAGGTTTTTATTGTTTCTTTCAGTGTTTTCACGCCATTGAAATTTATGAGACGGAATGCTATAGCTACATGTATATGTATTTTTTTTAGAAGATTTCTTTAGAAGATATAGATCTATGTATAAAATTCTATACTTCACAATGGGTGTTCAAACTCTATAGCTAAGTTGTGGAAATGGAAATCACAAATCCTAAAATGCCTGACACATTACAAATGAAATCATCATAACGTAGATTTAATTAACTTAACATTTTAATTAATTAGATGGAAGTATGTTAGCTTAAGAAATTAAAAGTGCTATTTCTGATAAAGGTTATACCCGAAAACAATGAAAAGGGATATTGCAAACGTTAACAATTAATTCATATCTGTTAATACTGACTCCATTGTATGGTGAACAATGTATAATCAGTAAATCAGATAAAAGGAATTGTGTTCTCATTACCATAATGCGATGTCTTTTCCTACTAAACAATAAGATCAACGCTCCCTTGAGTTCAATGTTTGCCTGTAAGGTTGAACAGAGACACATGCACCCAAAATGTTGTACTCTGACTTCATGGAACAATACATGAATGTACTTATACGATTTACTAAGAAAACTAGAAACACGGCGATCATAGACCTTTTATTTCGGAAATTACGTGATAACAAATGCGTCGATAGATATCAGTCATTTGATCTGATGATGGAAACTGTATGGAAACTTCTTAATGCAGGAGAGAAACCGCTGATTACAAAGCTCTTAAAAAGAAGTAACGGTGGTCTGATTATGAAAGGGTACAAAACAGTTACCTCCCTTGAGATTTTTGAAAACGGGGCAACAATCACATTAAGAGTCATTATGATGTGTAAAAGTCCATTCCAAATCTCCTTTTTTGGAAAGTCCAATGCTCTGAAGCAGGGACCAAAATTCAATCCATTACCCCAAGAATAACATTACATGACAAAGTTCATGTCCAACTGTATTAAGACAGAAACGGTTCCTAGATACATTAATACCCCTCCCCCTGCTCATTTTGAAAGTTTGAAAAATAACAAAAGGGGGAGGGGGTTGCGGTTGAACCCCTATTGGTCGTCTTATCAAGATTAACTTTACTTGACTCTGAAGGGTGTTAATGGTACAAGCACTTTAGACAGAGTGCAGAGGTGAAGGGGAACAGTCCATCTGTTGAGAGTCAACGCTTATCTGACACATGAACCGATTCTTACTATCGCACTTATCGCTTTTCCACGTGTCCTTATCCTTCTGGATCATCAGACAATCGTCTCCAGATTTAGGGTGGTCCGCCATCCAGTTTGTATAGTTTCCGAACTCTTCCTCTCCCCACCGCCATACAGATCCATTCAGGTGACCTCCGCTCCACAGGTGCCTGTCTGCAAGGATACGGTAACGTGTAAAAACCGACGTTGAGGTATAATTTGAGAAAGTAATCCCCGTACAAAGGGAAATTGGGGAGATCTGAAGGCCCGACCAAATTTACCTAGGCCAAGGGCTTATTTTCTAAAACAAATCCGAGGGGGAGGTTTTGATTCAGCTTATTAAATAAACCGATTTAAGACGAAAAATTAGTTTATTTTGATATTTAGTTAATGCATGACTTCACTGATAATTAATGCACAGAGTTCAACTGTTGTTCGAGGAGAGCACATTCGCTCTCTACACGTGCTTTTCCCAAATATCCATGCCTCGCACGTGCGCTACATTCACGTAAGGGTTCGTAATGATAGACGATACTATTCTCGTGCTTCTTCGTAGCCGATTTATTTAGACCTACAAATGTCAAACTGATGCAGCACCAGCATACCTTTACAACATGATGGAGGACTACATTCCTGCCATATCTTTTTGATCAAAGAATTTTAATTTGGAACCGACGTCATTACTTCATCAAGATGTCTTCATCATAGACTGTTTTTATAACGAAACTTAAAACTTACCTATTTCAAGCGGTCAATCATGGGTCTAACAACTACACCATTAACGGTTATCTCCAAAAGTTGTTCATATTCATATTATAAACATGTATTTTGTGCTGAGATTTATCTTAGCTGTAGAGATATTAAGAAATTCCGTATTGCTCTTGCACAGTTTCGTTGCAGTTCTCATCAATTAAATATTGAAACTGGTAGATATATCAATAAACCAAGACATATCCTAGATTTTGTCACATTTGTACGGAGGATTTTATTGAAGATGGATATCATTTCCTTCTTATTTGTTCTGCCTATGACCATCATTATATATTCCTCGTCATTATTACACACATCCCTCAATGTATAAATTTAATAATTTGATGTCTGTCGACAACATACATGTTTTACGAAATTTGGCTATGAGTGTTTTCCATGCAAATATGCTACGAAGAAGCCTCCTGGTGGCTGTATAATAATTACATTGTATTATGGGCCGATGGCCTACATACACCTGAATAAAGAATTGATCATGAAAACTACACCACTGTGCTTCGTTGAGTTTGACTTTGTACTTGCCTACGGTATCTGAGTAGTGTCTCACAAACTCGTCGCTTATGGCATTGGCCACGTGGATCAGAGTCGCTCCCTCGCTGTCACATTCAAGTTCCGCTTCGTGGTGCTTGGCGTCAAAGTCGTAGAACTTGAAGCAGATCCGGCTTGGGCGATAGTACAGCCACCCAGCAGTCTCGTTACACGTGGCTGGGGTTGAAAACAATATTGGAATAGATAATGAATAGGAAAATTAGTTTATAAGTTTATAAGTCAATAAGTCATTTGAGTTTACGTTCAAAATAAAACTTACCATTTCTTAACTGAAAAATCGTAAGCTATATTTCATTGAAGTTGTCATGTATGTTCGAAATGACATAGATAAAATATCGTGAACATTTCTGTAAATTAACAAAAACTGTCTTGTTACAAGACTCGCATTGTTCCTTCACCTCTATTAGATCCATCTCTATGTGAGTCAAACCAATAACACTAAAACAGTTGTCATTTCACTTCATGAAGGCTGATATCCGTTACGTTAGATCACCGCAAACACTCTCTCTAAGTGACGTTAGGAATTTATAAATCAAAGGTCGCCATGTTGTTATGATCTAATGCCGTTTTGGAGCCATGACAGTTGTAATCAGATCTCATAAACTGTTCAATCGATAGTTACTTGTAACTAGCCATAGAAATATGGATAATTTCATTCGGTGTAAGAACAACGGAAACGGCATTGCTTCCAAAACTGGTTGCATGACTTAAAGACGTTTTAAAAATGTCGTGTAAGGCACTATCCACACCTTTTAAATAATGGACTAGCTTCGGTGTAGATTCAACGTGAACGTTGACAGGTGACGTCGACGTCGTTTGACGCTTGAAATTGTTCGTCGAACAAGGCAGTTTTACAGTGATCACACGCGGATTGCACACACAGAACTTAAAGAAATTATTGCGTAAAGCTCATTTCAACAACGCCTGGAAAGCCCATATTTTACCCCTGTAAATTTTACATTATAAAAGTGCAAAATTGATTATCCCCCCCCCCCCCCCCCCCCCCCGCTTTAATATTTATGATTTTTAATGGATAATGGGTTCCTTGCCTCAAGATTCTAGTGTTTTTCGTTCTTAAAACGGAATGAGTACAAGTGTTATACTTTCTTTTAATCACTTAGTTGATAACTGTACAGAAATAAATAAACGGTATTTAATATAGTATTTTATATAAGTTTTAATAAGGAAATCAGCAATTAGCAACTTAAAACTGCATGTAAAATTCAACATAAATAAACAAAATGTATTTATGGCATATGTGTGTGAACAGGAAAATTTCCAAGTTATTTTCCACTAATAAGGCACATACAGTACTATTTCTTTAACCCCCTTCATAATATATATATATATATATGATGAAATAAAATAAAATTACGGAATTGGGAACATAAAAACACTCATATTATATATCAAGATATAACAATTAAGATAGGTATATTAGAGATCACAATGTGTATGTACAAGATAAGTATATGAATGGTCGAAATGCTTGAGAAAAAATATAAGTTTATGAATGGTCAAAATGCTTAGAAACGCGCAAAGTATATGAATGGTCAAAATACTAAAGAACAAGATAAGTTAATAAAGGGTCAAAATACTAAAGAACAAGATAAGTTTATAAATGGTCAGAATGCTTGAGAAGAAATGACGTAAATGAATGGTCAAAATACTTGAAAACAGATTATACAGTATATACATGGTCAGAATACTTGAAAACAAGATATGAATATAAATGATTAAAATGCTTGAGAGCAAGATAATTATGTGAGTGGTCAAAATGCTTAAAACCAAGATAAGTTTATGAGTGGAAAAAATGCTTGAAAACAAGAGAAGTATATAAATATCAAAATGCTTGACGAAAAGATGTATATATGAATGATCAAAATGCTTGAAAACATGATAGGTAAATGAGTGGCTAAAATGCTTGAAAACAATATATGGGTATATAAATGGTCAAAATGCTTGAAAAGATATATAGATGGTCAAAATACATGAGTGCAGGATGAGTGTATAATGGTAAAAATGACTGGGAACAAATTACAGTAAGTATACTAACTGCCAAAGATCTCGGAAACCTTGAGAACAATATAGGTATTTAAATGACCAAATTGTTTGAGAACAGGAGAAGTACATGAATGGACTCATCGAATAAAAAGATGAAAGCTTTTTTGCTATGGTGTAGAAATAAGCACATAACATGTGCGTGTATGTAAGTCGTTTTATATTCATATTCATATTAACATTTGGTGTACAAATATATATTTTTTACAAACAATTCTTCACTAGAAACGTCCTTAAAGACTTATCAAAAAGATAAGTAAGCCAGGCCATAAAATCAGGAATTAAACAAAAAATAAACCTGTGAATAAGGAAATCAGCAATTAGCAACTTAAAACTGCATGTAAAATGCAACATAAGTAAACAAAATGTATTTTTGGCATATGTGTGTGAACAGGAAAGTTTCCAAGTTAATTTCCACTAATAAGACACATACAGTACTATTTCTTTAACCCCCTTCTATGAAATATATATTATATATATATATTTATATAAAAGAGAGTTGGTTTCATACACTAAGGAAGGTTGTATATCAATAATAGTAAACATCGGATGGTTCAGACTGGATCAGTCTTCTTTAATACGATGAATTCATTTCGACCATTATGTGGATCTTGTCAAGTATGATTACAAATGAAAGGTTGCACATATTTATACAGGAACAAAACAAGAAATTCGTATAATCAACACATTGTCGTGTGCTCAGATTGACAGTTTATATATAAAAAAACTCACCATGTCTCCACTCGTAGTAATGCACGTGACCCGCAGAAACCAGATCCTCGGCATACTTGGGAACGGAGTACAAGTAGGTACTGAAGTAACAAAGTTTCTGGTCAACCTCGTAGAAAAACGAAGGACACGTTTTTGACTTATAGCAAAGACTCGCACATGTAGCCAAACTTGCGTTTATTGCAGGATTTGGGTCGACAATGGTCTGGTTGCTTGCAACCAGTGCCAGAGAAAGCAACGTTAATGCCATCTGAACCCTTTTTCCTCGCACCTTTCAAGAAAGTTTTATATAACTACTCCGATGTTCAATATTTTCCTTAACCTTTTGCGATAGTGTATCTTGCTGCTTCGTCGCGTTATGGTTCCTTCGAAGACAGATTTTCGGTTAAATGGTGTGGTTAAATATTTCCTTCCGCCATTTATGATAAGATGTTTTCTTACTAGATCGCGTGTATTTGTTCCTAACAACTTCGATGACAGTTTTGTGGCTGTTTGTTGTTAGATATTTCCTTCCGCCAATTATTATAGTTTGTTCCACCTTGTTCGCGGGTACCTCACACTGTCGACGACTGATTTTCTCACTGCCTTAATGTCTCCTTGCACCTTTTACGATAGTTTTTCAAACAGCTTTCTGGCTTAATATTCTATCACACCTTCCAAGAAAGTTTTAGAACTGCTTCGTGGCTTGATATTCTATCACACCTTCCAAGGAAGTTTTAGAACTGCTTCGTGGCTTGATATTCTATCACACCTTCCAAGAAAGTTTTAGAACTGCTTCGTGGCTTGATATTCTATCACACCTTCCCAGAAAGTTTTAGAACTGCTTCGTGGCGAAATATTTCGTACAACTTCACAAATTTGTTGAAACATACATGAAGTAAAGCGTCCCGAGAATTCTTCCACTTATAAAAAAAACTTTCACCTCGCACAAGAGGTTTTCAAACGCATTGTTGAACAACTCACGGTCAATTACCCCTTATGTTGAATCCAAGAGATACAACTCTGCGCTAAAAGTTTCCTATTGTCTTTGTCGTGATTGTTTCTAAGATACACCGTGTATAAGCCTTATATTGAATCCAAGAGATAAAACTCTGCGCCAAATGTTTCCTATTGTCTTTGTCGTGATTGTTTCTAAGATACACCGTGACAATTTTTTCCTCGCGTCTCCATCAAAATCATTATCAAATGTTTAACTATTCCTTCCGGTGAAAAATCACCGAGCCAAAGATTTCTTGAAAATAACACGGGCTAAATGCTTCTCACACCAACCCTCTTTGTCCATCAACGGAACTCTATGGCTAAACGATCAATTTGAAACCGCTCCCACTGAGTATGAAAACCAACCCCGTTTAGCACATTGTATTTTCATGTCCAATCGATTATCGGAGCCTTGGAACCTAATTGGTACGTCTTTGTTTGTGGGTTTTTTTTCATCATAAAGCATGTACTTAAATCAAGTCTTTACGCCTTCAGACTTTTACTCATTTACTGATTACTTCGGATTAACATACAGAGGCCGTCCATTCATAGCTGTCAAGAAATCGTTTTGATTTCCGGGTATCTAACTCTAGGGAGGATGGCCTCATTGTTCGTTCAGACATATTTCACATGTTCGTTATTGTTTCCTAAGACATGTCATAACGCGTTTTTAGGAAGTGCAGGGAAGTGTGGTTTATAGATTTAACTTTCTCGGCAAAATGATAAGTTATATTCTGCCTATTGTTTAGGAGATAAACCTACTGTGTCTTTTAATTAAAATAAACCAATGAAATTCGAGGATTTTTAAATGTCACTGTAGAAATGTCTTTAGATCTCTCTCTCTCTCTCTCTCTCTCTCTCTCTCTCTCTCTCTCTCTCTCTCTCTCTCTCTCTCTCTCTGTTACTCTCTCTCTCTCTCTCTCTCTCTCTCTCTCTCTCTCTCTCTCTCTCTCTCTCTCTCTCTCTCTCTCTCTCTCTCTCTCTCTCTCTCTCTCTCTCTCTCTCTCTCTCTCATGGTACAAACATTACGCTAACTTCACTAATATGTACCCTGGGCTCAGAAGCTCGACTTTGATATAGCCAATCAAATCCTTTTCTCACCACCTTCCCGATAAAATTTAAACGAGAAATTGAATTTGGCTATATCCAAAGTTCGGCCGCGCGAGCGAATCTAGCTTCTGAGCCCAGGGTACATATTGGTGGAGTTGCGTAACCTTCGTACCTTGAGACAGGATGAGATTACCATAGTTTCTCTCAATTAAATTATTTCATGTTGGGTCTATATTTTCGATAAAGAAGGCAATTATTTGAAGCATAATTTTTCAACCATTCCCTTAGAATACTATGCGTTAATCTTTATATCATATTGTTACCTGCATAAATGAACAATTGTTAATAATTTTATTAAATATTGAATTTTGGGGGGAAATGTCTTCTGTATTTTAAAGACCCATTATCGAACTGGAATATTTTAAAAAGGGTTTTTACTGTATTCTTGGTATAATTAACAATATTTTGCGACCAACCATGAGAAGATAGGACTAAAATTCATCAAATTGGAGAAAGTTTACCAAAATGACCGAAACGTAAGCCCCGGCATGTCGCATAGGCGAATCAAGTGTGAATCCTCACAATTTCCGGTTCCTAAACATGGGCTTGAAACCGCCTTTGTCGCGCACGACTAGATTTTCTTTTCCCCTTTTTCCGAATCAGGCACTAGTTGGCGCCAAAGTTGATACCCATCGGACGCAATTGCGGTAACTGAGACGCGGTGTAAAACTTACACACATAATGATGATGTCACCGAAAGCGGGTTCGTTAAAAGCTATGGCACTTTTGTAGAGAGTACTGTTCTTTGGACGTCGAATTAAGTTTTTATTGTTGATTAAAACATGTAAATATGAAATCAAACTTTCAACGAAAGATTTTTCTACCGAGTGATTTCTTTTCTCAATAGTTCAATTTCACAACGAACCGCATGCAAGTATGATAATGGGGCTTTAAAACATAGGCCTACTGTCAGCGCACAAAAAAGGGTAGCCTACTTCGTTTTACAAAGCATGGAAATAGGTAAAGCGGGGTGGCTAAAACGTCAAAGAACAGATGTAAGAAAAGGAAATAACTATATAGCTAAATTAACCAATGTTCGGACAGAACGAAAAATTAACCATGGTTCGGACGATTTTGTTCTCGATTCATTCGGTTAAGCTTTATGACAACGCTAAAAAAGTGCGTTCTACGTCACAGTATTCGCGGTCTGCAGCCACAAGATCTGATGTGTTTTCGTCACCCCTCACCCCTTTTTGGCCGAAAATGCAATAATTAGAATATTCTGGAAATCGATATATTTTCGCAGAAAAATCACGTTATGTTACACTGGTCAGATTATTTGAGCAGCCACAGGCGCAAAAGAGTAATTATTCATTTCATTCATAATACATTATTCTGAATGCATACGTATTCCAATTCAAAGATTTGGTAAGAAATTTGAATTTTACGAAGTGAATTAATGATTATTTTCTAAAAGGATGCGAATTGTGATTTCACCATGGTTCGGACACTGATTGACCAAGGTTCGGACAGTGTCCGAACCTTGGTGAAACAATAATTCAAGTATGTTGCGCGGATTGTGAAATCAAGTGACACCCTATCTCTCAAAAACGTAGAAGAGAAGAAGAAAGAAGAGGAAGTTTTTTAGAAGTATGATGAGGAGAAGAAGAAGAAGATGTGTTTGTGAAACACGAATGCCCCCGGATGCATCCTGCTCGCTGTGTCAAGGTCAAGGTCACAAGGTCAAATGTCATGGTGTCATCTGAAAGGTCTCATCACAAGGGATCCATATGTCAAGTATCAAAGAGCTAGCTCTGACCAATCAAAAGTTATGACCAAGGTTAAAGTTTTTGTGGACAAACGGACGGACGGACGGACGGAAAAGGTCAAATATCATGGTGTCATCTGAAAGGTCTCATCACAAGGGATACACATGTCAAGTATCAAAGACCTAGCACTGACAGTATAGAAACTATAGCCAAGGTTAAAGTTTTCGGAAAAGGCTCGCTGTGTCAAGGTCAAGGTCACAAGGTCAAATGTCATGCCGTCAAATGTCATGGTGTCATCTGAAAGGTCTCATCACAAGAGATCCATATGTCAAGTATCAAAGAGCTAGCTCTGACCAATCAAAAGTTATGACCAAGGTTAAAGTTTTTGTGGACAAACGGACAGACGGACGGACGGACGGAAAAGGTCAAATATCATGGTGTCATCTGAAAGGTCTCATCACAAGGGATACACATGTCAAGTATCAAAGACCTAGCACTGACAGTATAGAAACTATAGCCAAGGTTAAAGTTTTCGGAAAAGGCTCGCTGTGTCAAGGTCAAGGTCACAAGGTCAAATGTCATGGTGTCATCTGAAAGGTCTCCTCACAAGGGATCCATATGTCAAGTATCAAAGACCTAGCTCTGACCAATCAAAAGTTATGACCAAGTTTAAAGTTTTTGTGGACAAACGGACAGACGGACGGACGGACGGAAAAGGTCAAATATCATGGTGTCATCTGAAAGGTCTCATCACAAGGGATACACATGTCAAGTATCAAAGACCTAGCACTGACAGTATAGAAACTATAGCCAAGGTTAAAGTTTTCGGAAAAGGCTCGCTGTGTCAAGGTCAAGGTCACAAGGTCAAATGTCATGGTGTCATCTGAAAGGTCTCCTCACAAGGGATCCATATGTCAAGTATCAAAGACCTAGCTCTGACCAATCAAAAGTTATGACCAAGGTTAAAGTTTTGTGGACAAACGGACAGACGGACAGACGGACAGACAGACAGACGGACAGACGGACAGGTGAAAAACAATATACCCCCGGAATCTCCGATTCGGGGGCATAAAAAGGTTAACAAATAGGCGTAACGCCCTATAAATGGGAGTTTAACTTGCATCATCACAGAACGCGAATTACATGTATAAATATGATTATTGATAAATGAGGTAGGCTAACTAAGTTACAGAAAATATTCATTGGTAAGCGTGATGTACGATAGTTAGATATTAAAACCACGTGTTAAATTTATAATTATATTACTAAAGTTGAAAAAAGACTATTGTAACAATAGGAAAAAGCAAACATTAAATTGTATTTCATGCAATTTCAAACGAATATACAACAATCATTTCTTAAATTGTTTTTGAAAACTATAGGCCTGTCCTAGTCAGGAGAAACGATTTCAGGAATCGTTTCTTTTTCAGTTTTGCTCATAACTTTCTATCTAATCAACCATTTCAATTCAAATTCGTCATGGAAATGAATTAACGTGGGCCTATGGCCTATGGCCTTAATATTGAATAAAGAATTGAATTGAACATGTAATAAAGTGTCATGAGAAACAATTTTCTGAAAATCTAAATAAAATATTAGGATTTTGGAGAAAAAGTGGTAAATTTGTAAGAAATCTGTTACAAGTCCTGTCCGGCTCACAACTTCTAAACTAATCATCACATTTCCATCAAATTTGATATGAAGATACATAATCATCTGAAGGTGTGTCATGAAGAACAATTTTGAAAATATTTTTTATAAAATTTTGCTTTTTTTGGCAAAAAATGAAGACTCTGTTGGAAAACTGTACTAGTGCTGTCTGGCTCACAACTTCTAAACTAATCATCACATATTGATAAAATTTGATATTGAGATACATAATCATCTGAAGGTGTGTCGTGACGAACCTCACGAAGAACAATTTTGAAAATCCACATTAATTGATATTTTATTCATGTTCAATCAAACTTTATGTCATTCGGAACGACTCGGGTGATCCCGTTGGTTTCCGTAACAAGGGGTAGGTAACTCTAAAAGCACAATTACATAAACATGGCTGGGTTGACAAGAACGACTGCGAGATTGTACCGTTCAATTTCGAATTTTAGAATTCATGTAAGTTGCAGAATGAACCTCAGTCACTTTTCTAAGAGCCGTTGTTTCGGAAATTCGAATTTAATGTTATTTATGTATAAGTGACTTGCCGAATGCGTTTTGAACGTTTATAGGCCTACAACAGGTCAAATGAAATATATGTAGACCTGTTGTCTTGACAATTCATATCATATGTTTGTGTTTGAACTGTTTGTTTCCATCTAATATTGAAGAAAAATACAACCTGATAAAATATGTTTATACAAAAATATGTAAACAATGTGAAATCGTGTTAAAAAAAGCACAAATATGAAGCTCATAACCAGGAATGTTTGCTGTTCTTTTGACTGTTATTTAGTCAGGAGAGCATTTAAGATCTTAAATTGAAAAAGGACCACTAAATTGCAATTCATATTGTAATACATTCTCCTGTATCTCAATGTATTACAATATGGAATTGAATAAGAGTACCGTCTTTCTTCGAAAAGACGCCAGGTCTCAAATAAACGACGGGTCTCGAATAGAAGCCGGAGGTAGGGCTGTTTGAAGTATATACATGCCGGGTCTTGAATAGACGCCGGGGGATAAGTTGTTGATTAATGATCCCGTAGATAAATGCTGAAAAGTAGAAAACTAGAGCAACAACATCGATAATTGTTCCCATCTTCTTTCAAGGAATAACATTGAAAGGGACAATTTAATTTTAGCAGTGATCAGCAAGACAATTGCTCGTTGAAAGTGAGTTATCCTTTTAATTTGTAATATTTGCTATATTAACTGTAGAGTTCATTTGATATCTTGCAGTGTTTTTTGCAATACATGAGCTGTATATTGCAATTTATTGCAATACTAAATTTGGTACAATACTCAGCCCTACTAAGTAGATTAGTTCATTGACATTTTTTCCCAAACTTTTGGTTGTTATTAGGAAGTTCGGAGTACTTATGCGCACCTCCCATTGTCATAAGAAATTTAATCCTAATCACCTCATCATATACAATACTCTCCTACACATGTTTATGTGCATTGCCGTTTCGCTGGCTGAATATTTTTGTGTGCATTTGAAATTAATGTTTCAAACCATCTAAATGTTTACGTAAACTGTTGTACCCAAAGGCGCTCGTGTCTGTGTTTCGTAATCAAGCCGTATTACATGGCACATTTGATAGAGAGTACGGGTAACTTTAGAGTCAATCTAAATAAATTTAGATCAACAGATTTTTAATCAAATTCGACGTCACAAACAGTTCATAGTCGCTCATTCAACGTGTGAACAGAAGAAACATATAATAGCTTATGGCTGTTCTCAATAATAGTGTGCCTTGAGAACAATAAATCTTGTTTTTGATACTGATAAGAAAAAGATCGGTAGGTTGATTTTATTTTGGTTGTATGAAATATATTTAGTTTTATGATTGACAAAAAATCAATATTTTTTTAATTATTTGGATGGAAATTAAAGAAATTAGTACAAACGAGTTTATTAAAAGGAGTTACCTCCCCTTGCATGAGGAGTTTCGTAAATATTGACATTTATCATGCTCTAACTTTATGATTATTATTCGCCACGTTAGTATCTGTGCGATGTGCAATCATCATTTGTCATTGACAACTAGCAAATACGCTAAATCAGTTTAAAAAGAAAAAATATAATCTATTAATACATCCAAGCAATCGGATAATTCATCGCTCTACTCCGCTCCAAATGACAGAGCTCCGAACATCATCCATTTCCAAAGATGTGCTGCTGAGTTGTTTTAACTTCCAGCGAGCTAGGGCATCTTTTCTGATTGGCCGAGCGGCTGATTTCAGAGGTCACCGGGATGACCCGTCTTACGGGCCAATCTTAGATCAACATGTATGACCAAATATAAAACCTGTTGATCTAAATTTATTTAGATTGCTTTAGAGTTATCTACTTCATAAAATGATGTATCTAACATTTAATTATGTTATAACTTGTAAGCACCATGGAAACCTAGCGACAATGTTGATATTTGTTCTTATCTGTTTTGGTGGAAAATTATGGGATAGGGACCATTCAATTAAGCAATCTAAAGCAATGATATTATTTTAATTCCTAATATTCTATGTATCCTCTTCGAAATTCTGAAAAATCTTTTTTCCATAACTATGATGAGACCAAGAGAATATAAAAGGTGAAATACAAACCATCCAAAAACTTCTTGAAGGTGATATATCTCACCTTGCAAAATTTGATATGCAAATCAGATAGTTCTTCTTTTCGTTAAAGACCGAGATATTATAACTGAATTCAACATTGTTATCAGTTGGAATGGAAATATGCAAATTACTCAAACTTGTTCTATGAATTATCGAAAAGTTATAAGAGTTTCTATCAAGATTGTTAGAAAAATTGGAAAAAGGTTCCTCCGGCCGCAGAAAAATGTACATAATGCTTACATGTATGACTTGGCAAAATAATCAGATTGAGTTTATCCCAACGTTTACCCCCCTTGCGATCTGTAACGCAGTGCAGCAAAATTAACAATCTATGCAAACAATATTAGTTTTAAATGCTAATCATTCATTGACAATTAAGTTTGGGGCATTTGGTATCCCTTATTCAATTTAATGTATGGCATTAGTGAATTAAACTACAGAGGATATTTATGATGCATCTGAGTGCTACAAGGTAGAAATCACAGTTATTACTTAGTTTTCTGATCTTAATGTTTAATTATTTGTGATCAAATATTATAAACAATATTTTCCCTTTGAAATGACTGGCCCCTTCATTCATCTGGGTATGTTACTCATTTCTCTTCTGACACACATATTTGAATATGCAGATAAGGGTCAACCAGTGTTGGGGCCCTAAATTGCCATAATGTCTCAAAAGGATCGTTAGGCCATGCTTTCATGGTCTGCTGCCGAAAGACGGTAAACAACAGCTAACATTACACATGTTTTTGGTCCATTAAGTCCATTTCCCCTTCGAATTTCGGTAAAAATAATTGTCTGTGTTTTGATGAGCTATTCTTTGATCAGGAAAAAGTATAAAAACCATGTTTTATTGATTTTGAGTTTTTTATCCGAACTACCTATTGT
The DNA here is from genome assembly GCA_916613615.1 of Steromphala cineraria. NCBI lineage: Eukaryota > Metazoa > Mollusca > Gastropoda > Trochida > Trochidae > Steromphala > Steromphala cineraria. The sequence continues at coordinate 26,744,537 of OU744736.1, read as the reverse complement.
TATATTTTTCATGCGTTAGACAGATCAATACAGCTAAGTTTTGACTACATTGGTAAACATCGGCTAACAGTTTCTCATCTTTTTTAACAATAAAGTCCATTTTGTCTTTGAATTTTGGTGAAAATAATTGGCTGTGTTATTGGGAATTGTTTTAAGATAGGTAAAAATATAGCTTTGACTGATTTTGAGTCTTTTATCTGAACTTCCTATTTTAGAATGTCAATCAAAGAAATGACTTGTTATGCAAAACTGGATCCAATTAAATCTTTTTTTAAAAAATCATTTGTGAGGGGTTTGATATGATATTGAGTGACTGTCAAACAGTGCTCACCAACACCTAAAAAGTATTTTTTGGTGAAATCTTATTTCTATGACCTCGGCCAACAAATTCACCCAAGCATTTGTTTCCCTCATGAGACAAAAGTTCATTTTCAGCATGTGTAAATGCAACTATGACAGTGAAAACAAATGGACTATTAGATTTTGACTACTGTAATTTCTCTATTAATTCGACCCTAAAATTTTCAAAAGATTTTCAGAAAATGTCGATGGTTGAACTAATTTCACTTTTGGTGGCTCATTTGGTACCATGGTTGAAATATTAGATAGATATGAGGAAGTTATATTATATATAATTAATACATAGTTTCCATACATGACTTCATGAAAATGCCATAGTTATCATAATGAATATACTATGCAGCAGAGAAAGTTACACATTGCAATTATTAAATTTATTTTTGCAAATTAAACCATTATTTTGGCAGTGATTCAATCACAGGAACATAAACTTTTGGCAATTGGTTGAATTTTTAGATGTGATTTGAATTTGTGACATCAGAATAATAGTACATGTATATGGTCGAATTATTGGAGATGTCGAATTAATAGAGAAATTATGGGAATTTAGATTTATGGAAAATCATGGGTTTCAGTCTTGAGAGCAGCCCCTTTATTACCATATAAGTGAAGGGGATCCATATGCGGATTCATCAAATCATAGTGTCAAATGATGACTACTAGCAATAGTGTTGAGAGAGGTTGACAGGAGTTACTTGCCCCTGCCTCCTTACATGAAAAGCTTTTGCCAAAGGTCTTGTGATCAGTGAGTTACGTCAGAACATGCGACTTATGGGGCTGTTGTCAGACCAGTGTGGAGAGGAACCCCCTGAATGAGTTCATATCCTGATAGCATAAAAAGTTTAAAACTTTCATTCTTCAGAACAAAGTCGAATCATTATGAACAAATGTAATTTATGAATAAACGTGAAAGTTTTTAAACAAATGATAAACAAATATGTTTTTTCATCATTCATGAATAAATGTAGGTGAATATTGCCCATTTTAGTTAAATAAATGTACTTTCCTTATAAATAATCGACCTTTCCATGAATAAATATTTCATAAGTATACAGTAGAACTCCAAGGGACCGATGAATTTAGTTCGCTATATCCGGTGTCCGCTACTCACGTTTGGCCCCAATGCATAGGGCTTTTGACGGGACTTAAAATTTGTTTCACTTTATCTGTTCTTTGCTATAGCCGAGTTTGCTATATCCGTGTTCTACTGTATTTAGAATATTGTTAATAAATGTATTAACTATGAAGTTATTTCACTGTTCAATTCATCTCTCCCACAGAATGGGTTTGTTTCCGTCTCCAGTCGGCTAAGCTCCGGCAATCCAGTAGATCCGCCTGACGTGGAACCTCCGATCCCGCCGTATACCGAGAAGGTTGGGGAGGAGACCGAGATGAAGAGAGCAAGACTTCTCTACCAGAGCAGAAAGCGGGGAATGTTGGAGAATGGACTTCTTCTCAGGTACTGGTTCATAGAGAATCTCACCTTCGTGTCGTCTGATATCAAATATATCAACACAAGTTGATAAAAAAAACAAATGTCCCAGGCTTGCCTTTTAGCCTAGGTGTTTTGATGTATTTCATATCAGTAGACACGAAGGTGAGATTCTATTTATCATCCAAAATCATTTTTCATAACTATGAAAAATGTACATATTTGAACACTGCCCTAAGGTAAAACACCTAAAGCTGTGATGTCCTAAATTTGTCATGTCATTGTGTTTATGATGTCATAGTATTGTGACATCCTCATGATAATGGCACTGTGACATCATTACTTGATGCTGCAAATCTTTTGTGATGACATGTAGCTGGCAATTGCAGGGCATAGTTCAAAATCTACAGTTTTGGAAGATAAATAAAATGAAGGTCAGAGAAAATTTATATTTATTTTTTGGCAAAATTTAATGAGTTAAAAATGTTATTTAGAAATATTATGAAAAAGCAAAATTAAATAAACTGAAAAGGTTATATAAAATAATGTTATAAAGCAAAGTCTTCTGAGTTAAAAAAGAAAGATATTTTAATCAGAGGCACTGCCAATATATTCTAATTCACTTGATGAGAAAAACAAGGAAGTAAAAAGACAAATATCTTATATGGTTGATTTGTTGCTAACATTATCTAATTCTTACTTACAGTACTTTTGCGTCAAAACATCTTTCGACCCTCACAGAGCCACAGCTCTCCCTTTACGACCGACTCATCAACCAGCCGACCAATGACTGGGAGATATACTACTGGGTCACAGGTGAGGTTTCAGAGTTAAGAAACAATAATCATGATTCTATGATGACAATAATTATGTACATATTTTTGGATTACAGCTCATTGAGGCAATTTTTATTGAAAATGAAAATTAATTTTATGAAATTTTAATTTGTGCTGTCTTATCTGTGGTGGAGATAGCCAATGGCATGTTATTTTGACATGTAAGGAAGTCCTTATTATACTATACGTAAGTCTGCATCTTTTGAGATGATAGATAAGTTAGTACCTACTGAGCGGCATAGCACATGGCTCCATTTTCAATAAATCTGTTGTTTCAAAATTGTGACATGAACTGTCAATAACAGTGCTTAATGCACACAAAAAACCTTGATATTCATTATTGAAATGCAAAAACATACTTTTTGTCTATCTTAAATATTATCCAAAGATGAAATTGACACTTGAGATTTCTTTTGTAATCAGTGACAATTAAATAAGTGAACTTCTTAGTATGATTTAATAGATGTGAAAATATTGTTTTTCTTTGGTCAGACTTGCCAAACAATAAGCCATGTATTTCAAGGGGTGCCAGTCTTAATTCACTCCAGCTTATAAATCTCATTATCATACCTCGAAATTTTACTAGCCAAGCATTCTATTTAATCTGCTTTTACTGATGATATTTCATGAGAATTATAGATGGCAGTGTTGTTCTTGGAGGGGGTTCTGGGAATGTGCCCATCATTTTTGTTTGCTATCCCTTTAAATTGAGAGAGGTAGGTACTTTTACCATTGCAAAGGGTCCCCTCCACTGGGAAAAGGCCAAAATGACCCCCTTAATTGAAAAACCTAGGAACAACACTGGATGGTTACAAATACTCTCTTTCGTTATATATTGTTGGTGAAAGACTTGTTTTTAGGATGTAAAGATAAAATCCCTATTTTCACTGAGTGTTCTAAGTGGAATTAATGTTCAGTTTGGATACATCTTTCAAACGATAGAATGATGTCGTAAGAAGACTGTGATTAGGCAAGGATGTTACCTTAATATTTAATTGATAAAAAATTGTTTTACAAACATAACACGGATTTAGGAAACATTATCAAGATAACAATTGCTATTTTTCCTTAATAAGATATTCAAAATGTTAACTCTACTGAGATATGTAATCCTCTACACTAGATCTGACTGCACTCCCGTATCTCGCATGCTTTTCACCAGTTAAGTACAGCTGAAATCCAGTCGTAAGCGTACCAATCACTTTGTTTGGCTTGTAAGACCGCAAGCAGTGATCATGTTCATAGCATGGTTAACAGGAGTTACTTGCCCCTAGCTGATATCGAAGGCTTTTGCCGGCGGCTTCTGATTGGCTAGCTGAGTAAATGTATGGACATGCGACCTACAGGGCTGAGGTCGGACCTAGTGGAGAGGACCTATCAAAATAACAAGTTCATTTATCGAAAGAGATAATATTTTGAAACTTTATTCCTTGGAACTAGACTGATTTTAATCACTCTGATGACATACCATTGTGTTATCAGTCACTAGTTACAGATAACAGGTTCCAATGTCGTTTTCACTATTGAGTTATTTCAAAGTTTATTTCCTTTGAAAGATCCTGGTATTTCACCGGCATATAATAAATACATGGTATTCAACAAAGAATATGAAAATACTTAATATACTTTTAAGATAAATATTAATTATCTCCAAATTTCAACATAACATGTTGCTTAAGTGCAGCTCATGATAGATATGAACCTTGATATTTTACCTTTAAATGTTGTTAAATTTGCCTCTCTGTATTTTCAGGTGCTAAACCTACTCCAGAAGAATACAACAATGAGATAATGACAATGCTGAAAGAACACGCTGAAAACAAGAATAAGGACTATAGAATGAAACAACCAGATTTGTATGCATAAATGTGGTGTGAAATACTTGTGTTGAACCTTGACTTGAGTGAATGTGAATTCAATGTGAAATGTAATTTGGTATTATTTGGGATGATAATACCAGTGCTCCAGATAATTTTTGGTCCTATTTGGTATTTACTCCCTGTCTTGGTAACACTTGAGTATTGTCGATTTTGATAATGTACATAAGTACAATTGTACTCCCCTGATTACGGACAATTGGGTATTTCATATCAGAAATGAGATTGTACTCTCAAGAATGAACATAATGTGACATTTCTCGGCATAAAAACACTATCTTTAAAATTTAATTGATACTAATAATCATGTTTAAAGTACTGAATATTGATATTTTAAAGAGTTATGATATCCATTTTAGAATTTATTGGTACGAATATGCTAGTGTTAAACAAAATGCTGCCTACAGTATGCATGGTTTTTTATTCTTTTGGGTTTAAAAGAAAATGTCAGGTGTATCTGTACTCCAAGCATTTAAAATAATTGGGTTTTAAAGATTTTGTTGCCTTAAATATGCAGATACCCTTCTTATCTGAAGCACTGTAGTACAACTTTTTGTTCTTTGTTCTCTTTTCGGGTTGAGTCACTTGCGAGATTGGAATCGACACCCTCAGTGTCTGTCAGAAAATGACTGAACAAGAAACAAAACAATTTGCCAATAACTGGTACAGACAACGCTAGTGGTGTTGCCGAACTCTGAACGTGTGGGTTCGAATCCTGCATAGGACTTGACCTGAAACAAAGTAGTAGAAATTGTACTGATGCAGTCTATAGTGTGATGCCAAAAATAACAGTAAAGATATTCAGGTTCTGTCAGTTTCAACTGTACAGTCATTGTTATGAAGAGGTAGTAAAATCCTTCGCAAGTGCCCTTGTGAAATCTAGTCATTGATTTAAAATAAGAAAATAACCTTTGGATTCATCTGGATGTTCCTCAAAGCCCCATATTTCTACCTTGTTCAATAGATGAGAAAACAATCCCTGATCCTTCATTGGATAATAAATTGATATGAACATGATGAAACTATATTAGAATATCTTCTCAACAATCGTTTTTTGATAGATGATATATGAATATTTTGTCATGAGGCAATTTCTAGACCAGATTATGTATTAGTTATGTAAATATATGTATAGAAGTTCAAATCAAACATCCTTAATATGTGTTATATTAAATATTTGTTGTTTTGAGAATTTGTGTCATATTGTTTTTAAGAACATAGCATACTTGATGACTAAAAATTTGAGTACCGCATATCTAGTGAGAAAAATATCAATACTATTGTACTCATGGAACTAGAAAAAATGGTTTTTTTTGGCATATATTTTTCTTTCAATTGATTGATTTGTTCAATTCCTACAGATGTTGAAGGTTTTTGCAATCACTGAATAATGACCCACATTGCCTTTTTGCAGGTAAAAGTGCAAAAACATTTTATATTTGCAACAAATAGAGAAACATTACTTATTAACCTGCAGTGACTTCACTCTATTGTTCTTCTAGGACACTATTTTTCGTAATTTCCCTCCGTTCTGATTACGTTCCTCTGCCCCGGGCAATTACCTTGATAATACCCTCTGACCCAGGCAATTTTGTTAAAAATGCCCTCTGCTCTAGTCAATTATCTTAATAATTTTTCAAACCATTAGATTTTTTTATAAGTCAAGGTGTCAAGTAAATATTAATTTGAAAAATAACACAATTATTTTAATTATTAAAGGGAGACTGATCGGATCTGTGAAAAACCTTAAGATTGAGTAAACTCCGAGACGGGCTCTTTGACTTTGTTATTATTTTGCAGTTGCATGCTGGGAAAACTTTCGACTGGTTATACGACTTCAATGCGCTGGAATTAAACGCTCTTCTGCTCAACGGATCATGGAATACTATAGGGAATAAACGCATATTTACCACTGGGTTTGAAACCAGCGGTAATAAATACCTGTTTCAAGAAAGAAGCTGTATTAATTCACAGTGTAACAAATGATTTGGGTCAGACGAAATCTTATGGGATAATTTTATTTCATTTTTAGCTCATCAGGACTGAAAGTCCAGATGGGCTAATGGCATGGCCCGGCGTCCGTCCGTCGTCCGTCTGTCCGTAAACTTTTGACACTTTCGACTTCTCCTCATGAACCATACATATTAGAGAGCTGAAATTTTGTGTACAGGTACCTTAGCATATGGAGTTTCTAATTTGTAACTTTGGTGACTCTGTGATCCCAAATAGGGTCAAAGGGGTCACAACCTTAAAAACCTATTTTCATCTTCTTCTCCAGTTCCAAAAGGAGTAGAGAGTTAAAAATTTTATGTGCAGACTCCTTGGACAATGGGGATTCTAATTTGTAACTTTGGTGACCCTGTGACCCAAAATAGAGTCACAGGGTTCGCAACCTTAAAAACCTATTTTCATCTTCTCCAGTTCTAAAAGGACTAGAGAGTTAAAAATTTTATGTGCAGACTCCTTGGACAATGGGGATTCTAATTTGTAACTTTGGTGACCCTGTGACCCAAAATAGGGTCACAGGGGTCACAACCTTAAAAACCAATTCTCATCTTCTTCTCCAGTTCCAAAAGGAGTAGATAGTTAAAAACGATATGTGCAGACTCCTTGGCCAATGGGGATTCTAAATTGTAGATTTCGTGACCCCATGACCCCAAATAGGGTCACAGGGGTCACAACCTTAAAAAACAATTCTCATCTTCTTCTCCAGTTCCAAAAGGAGTAGATAGTGAAAAAAATGATATGTGCAGACTCCTTGGACAATGGGGATTCTAATTTGTAACTTTGTTGACCCTGTGACCCCAAATAGGGTCACAGGGGTCAAAACCTTAAAAACCTATTTTCATCTTCTTCTCAAGTTCCAAAAGGTCTAGAGAGCTGAAATTATATGTGCAGACTCCTTGGCCAATCGGGATTCTAAATTGTAGATTTCGTGACCCCATGACCCCAAATAGGGTCACAGGGGTCACAATCTTAAAAACCTATTTTTCTCCATTAGATGACAGTCTATGGCAAATTTATTTCTCCTTGGATATTTTAGTGTGGACTTCTTTCACTGTCTGATATTGGCGATCTAGAAAGTATTGAATAATAATAAATCATTTGGGTAAGGAAATTTATTCCGAAATCGTTACATTTGTTTTGTATTTTTAGCTCACCTTTACAAAGTAAATGTGAGCTTATGTCATGGCGCTTCGTCCGTCGTCCGTCTGTCTGTCCGTCCGTCCGTCCGTCCGTCCGTAAACTTTCACGAAAAAGACTACTCCTCCTAAACGAATTCAGATATCATTCTGAAATTGTAGTATGTTATACCCATGGTGATTCCCCACAGAAAGGTAGACGTTTCACTTTTGAGAATCCAAGATGGCCGCCATGACAGCCATATTGAATTTTCAATTAGATTTCATGAAAAAGACTACTCCTTCTAAATGAATACAGATATCATTCTGAAATTGTAGTATGTTATACCCATGGCGATTCCTCACAGAAAGGTAGACGTTTCACTTTTGAGAATCCAAGATGGCCGCCATGACAGCCATATTAAATTTTCAATTAGATTTCATGAAAAAGACTACTCCTTCTAAATGAATACAGATATCATTCTGAAATTGTAGTATGTTATACCCATGGCGATTCCTCACAGAAAGGTAGACGTTTCAGTTTTGAGAATCCAAGATGGCCGCCATGACAGCCATATTGAATTTTCAATTAGATTTCATGAAAAAGACTACTCCTTCTAAACGAATACAGATATCATTCTGAAATTGTAGTATGTTATACCCATGGTGATTCCGCACAGAAAGGTAGACGTTAAAGTTTTGAGAATCCAATATGGCCGCCATGGCAGCCATATTGAATTTTAAATTAGATTTCATGACAAAGACTATTTCTCCTAAACCAATCTAGATATCATTTTTATATTGTAGTATGTTATACCTATAGTGATTCCGCACAGAAAGGTAGATGTTTCAGTTTTGAGAATCCAAGATGGCCGCAATAGCAGCCATATTGACTTTTCAGCTGCAGATGACACATCATTATTATTAAATTTTATGCTTTCATCAAGTGGCACCATATTAATTCTCTAATTTGAACTTACTAATCATAATATTATCTTTAATATGGAATATTTAAGATTGTCGTGCAAGTTGTTCTATATTTTTAAGTGTTTCTAAAAAAAATTAAGATGAAAGACAAACATAATTGATTAATTTGTTTAAAATGTTTATGGCAACTAGCTGCAAAAACCAAATCACATTAAACATGTTAAATTTTAAACAATGGTATCTCCCTTATATTCCTTTAAATACCACACATAAGGGGTCAACCAGAGTTCAGATATTCCACTATCCTGTCTAATACACATCCCAAGGCAGGCTGCTAGCATCACAGTGGCAGCTGCTAGTCTGTTGCATAATCAACCTGACCCAATTGATATGGTAGAGCATTATGCTATATGGCCATGGCCCATGTGTATGCAATAAAAGTTATGGACTTGGTATTCTCATGACAGTGATATGTTCTTTCTAAGAATAACAACTTACACAAAAATTGTCTACAATAAGCTTTGTGTTTAGCAATCTACATGATAAGTTGATGTGGAATAAATATGCAGATGAAAATCGAAAAGGGTTTAGTAAGAAAAGTAAGGAAGTTTGATTTGTCATATCTCTCTGTTGATTTGACAATGCAAAAATGTTTACCATTATAGTACTGTATGAGTGTTAAATAAATTGATACTTTAATGAAAGACATCTCATGGTCATTTGACATGTAAATATTATGTGAACAAAATAAACGTGTCTTATGCATTGCTGTGTTTATGACTTTCCTCTCAATCAGTCATTCATTTTCCTTGAAAAATCTGTACTTTTGGGATTCTCAATATCCCATGCAGCATAACCATCAGTGAAATAATCTTGAAATCATATTAATGATTCACTACAAAACAAATGTACGTGCCCACCATCCTGTAAGTAATGAATGACATTTAAATGGATACACCTAAACCAATCAAGATATCATAATGAAATTAATACGGATGCCCACATAAAAGTAGCATTTTGAAGATTAAAAAGTACAAGATGGTCACCAATTCAGCCATAGATATGTACAAAAAAGTTATACAAAAACCTACTGCTTGTTAACTTATCATGATTATATCATTCGTGTATTAATGTTTGTTCAAGCTCTAGTTGTTTCCAAAAGAAGACTAGTATTTTAAAAGATAAAAAAATCATGATGGCAGCCATAATCAATTGTATAAAAGATGGTTACATGTATAATTAAACCATTTTACCACATCATTCATTTTAAGGTGAGCTTCTGTACCCTCGGTACTTTTATTTTTATAGGTTTTCTTGCAATAGGTAACATCAGTTTCATTTTTAGCTCATCTGGCCTGTATAAAGCAAATTTGATATGATGCCTGATGAGCTACAGAGCCAATGGCTCTATTTTTGCTAAGAATGATGGATCATTATCTCCAGTACCATTATCTATGGGAATGCATAAAGATATAATATAAATATATGAATTAGACTTTTAATCAGCATTTTATCAGATTATCACTTTAAACGTACATGTCTAGCCATAACGGCGCCAATTTAACAAGGCAGTCGCCTTTTTGCGTCATTTGATAGGGTTTTGAAATATACTACATGTTTATACAATAATGATTTGCTTGGATAAATGTTATTGAGCCGTCGGATATCTAAAATATCGGAATATGCATAAATTGATGGTTTTTGTGAATATTTATATGTTAAATGAACGATTAAAAATGTGTCATTACCCGTTGAAAAATGATCATTAGGTGAAACTACTCCCCTACTGCTACGTCATAGTAGGTAGACACGCTTCAGTGACCACAGATTCTGTTCGCCGGGGCTAATTAGGCAGTGTTTTTTAAAAGCCGTATTTAGGCAGGTTACCGTCCGATTTCGAAAATTCAAAGTTGACTCTAATTCAAATTGCAAGCCCCTTTTTATGAATCCATATAGACATAGACCATTTCAGTCCCCCTTGAAAGTCCGCTGTAACCTCTTATTCTACAGTACATCGATCCTCGCAAATCTGTTTGTATTGTGCGACAATGGAATGCAAATTGACAAGCTAAAGTAGTATTTGCCAATAAAGGTTTTGTCTGTATGTCTTTCAACATATTCGATAACACTTAGAGTTTGTTTCAACTATTTAGATATAACCCTCAATGGTCTCGACCAGACAAACATCTCTATTGTTGAAAAACTTAAATAAGTAATGATTTTCCATGGTGCCTTGGGATTTGTTAAAACGATAAGCACCAATGCTTTTTAGCTTTTGTGCGAGTTAATTAAGTTTTAACGTGCATTTTATTGTTTAATTCTATAAGAATACAAGGTACCGGTGGTGTTGCCAGTCAACACGGCGTTTGTGAAAGGCAGATTTGTTGTGAATGACGCACTAGGGGACTTGTGAAAGTATTTTGAAACGCAATTAGGGATGTCTTCCATATTTTGGGTTAGTTTGGACAGTCTGTTGCTTATTATTACCATTATATTACACCGAAACACGTATTTTCTTTTAATATTGAAATCGTCATTGTTTCAAACTTTGAAATATACTACATTCAGAAAATAAGGGGACTGTCATTTTGAATGTAGCTAAATTTGAGGTCAACATGCGCGTGATGTTGCATCTAAACACCTAGGTCAATGAAATGTCACGCACTGCGTCATTCTCTCCCCACAGAGGCAGATCAAGTCATGATGATTTAGCCTCTGTTATATTACGACGAGTTTCTGGGATAGAATGGGAGATGCCTGATTGGAGGCAATCAAAATAAGTTGTGCAATCAGCGACGCTGTTCTTAAATCATCATTTTGACTACTGAAACAAGGCAAAGGCATTTTGATATGAACCACCCTTTCCATGCGAGAAGCCTTCTCATTTGATAAAGAATGTATTGAGATGAAAAATGTTTCCACCAGGGGAAACTGCCGGAACCCACGGATTTCGGCGTAATAGAACAGAGGCTAATTCAACATGACTTGATCTGCCTCGGTGGGGAGAGAATGGCACTGCATCAACAGTATGTGATTCACATGCACACTGAACCTCATCAAGTAACTTTTTTTTTTGAAAACTGAAAATCGCCACCGCAAACGAGATGAATAAACGCATCTATGACTGTAATAATCTTTCCAACAGCCCATGAAACAAAATATCTTTATAGCCCCATGCAAGTCTATAAATGTTATTGTAGCAAGTCTAGATCACCACAGTTTAAGCTTCAGTGGGTAGAATGGGAGATGCCTGATTAGGGGCAATCAAAGTTAGTTGTGCAAACAATGACACTGTTCTAAAATCATCATTTTTCCTACTGAATCATGGCAAGGCATTGTCACATGAACCAACCTTTCCATGCGAGAAGCGTTGTCATTTGCGAATAAAATTCAAATGGATTGTGGTGCATTTTTTTTCACCAGGGGAAACTGCCGGAAGCAACGGATTTGGTCTAATAAGAACAGAGGCTCTATCAACATTTCATGTCTCGATCTGCTCTGTCGGGAGAGAATACAAAACCTTACACGTGACAATAATAATTCTATGTAACAGGTTCAAAACAGCAGGTTCTGCCATGATAGGGTTGTTCATGACGAATATTTTGCAATCTCAATATGCCCTAAAATGATTTAGCTTACTTTTGACATAGTTATATATGCAACCTGATCTCCATTATCTCGCCACAGAGGTTGATCAAGCCATGACGTGTTGATCGAGCATCTCCAATTCTATCCAACAAACTCGGCGAATAAGAACAGAGGCTCGAACTAGTACTTCGAGGTTTTCACACCTAATTGACCAGCAGTTACGTAATGCCATAGCCGAGGAAAGAGGTCACGTGACACGGACTGGGCGCCGGCCAAAAGAGGTGCGGTCAATGTGACCGGGGAATTCCCCTTTATGACATGCGGTCGTTGATTGGCTGAATCATTATCTTGTTCCTATCGAGCAATGAGCTGATTTGTCTTAGAGAAATGTTTGCGAATCTAAAATGACCCAGCGGGATAGAATTGAACAATCATTATGTTTTATCAGATGAAACAAAATTAACACTCATTGTCGTGTAGCTTCAGATTTTCAAATTCTGTATAGTATAGTTTTGTAACCAAAATGTTTTATACAATCATTATGCTTAAGTAACATCACTACAGTACAGTATTGAATAAGTTGGTTTAAACATATATATGCATGTTAAGGTGATCGGAAAAAAAGTAATGTTAATCATACAAAAAGTAGGATACGCAAACAACCAATAGGCTTATTCAAATGCATGTCCTTAAGAAAACAAAGATAATTTGCGGATAATAACATCATATCGATGAACACAATCCGTACATAGGTAACAATTTGAAAAATAGTTTTTTAAAGAGATCACTCATTTTAGAATAATAATCGGTCTTGAATAACTTCAACAAAATATACTTGTTTTGAACTGGCAGAATGCTCTTCTTACATGTGAGTGCACCCGTTCAATTGTGTAGTTTTTTAAGATAACAGACTAAATAGCTATTATCCTACGGCAATGTTCTAATTTTCTAGCTGCAGCCTCAGATAAAAAAATAAATCAAAGTTAAGTCAATAGAGTCTATTACTCTTGTTGATAAATTGGTGTAATAGTTAAATGTTACTGTTTTCAAAGATAGTCAGATAGATAGTTGCCGAATAAAATCATCCTTATGTCAAATCAAACTTCAATACTAGGCATACCCAGCAACATCTGCAAACTTATTACGTACCAAAAATTAAAACATTCACTCATATATCTTCGTGAGTTTATCATGAGGTAATGGAAAAAATTTTAGAGTTCAATATCACATGCCAAGTCGATGAGAAATGTCCGTTGAGGATAAAAGGTTGATTATAAGATTAAAGGTAAAAAAGTATCAGAAAAAAAGTCCTCAGGAAAAAGTCCTTTTATCGTAAAATCAGATTAAATTGATCTTGACATCAAAGTTTTTGTAAAGAATGCATCCTTGAGTATTAATAATTGAAAACTATGTTTGTTTTAACTGAGAAAGTAATCTGTGCAATTGATATTGTAAAGAAAGTATGAAGTGTTTATGTATAATGACTTTAAATACATGGATTAAATTATTAAATTTAACCAAGAAGGATGTTACGATAACTAATTAAGGATTAAGATTGAGAGCTTATAATTGTATTGAAGAACTCAACGACTTGAATGTGTGATTTTAGCTGACTGGATCAAAGCAGTTCTGCATTGTCATGTGAGTTTAGCTGAGTAAATCAAAGAAGGCTACTCTATCAGGAGATGCGAGAACTAACAATTTTTGCGAAGGGTGGAACACGAAGTTCTTCAACTTGGTTGGGCACCACCACCAAAGTGCCTGGCGAACCATCGATTGGTTCAAAAATGATAAATTTGTTGATGTTATGTTGAAATATGAATGTGATTCAGAAATGTCAAATATATCACGATATCATTAATGTATGTTGAATCATATACAAAGTACATGTAAATAAACTTTTTAATCAAAATCTTTGGGTTTTACAAATAGGACTTTTCTCCTAGGCAAAATTAGGACTTTTTACCGGGACTTTTTTTTACCGAAATCCAATTATAAACTTTCATAAAGATTTTTTTATGAATGTGCGTTGCTGTTGTTAAATTGAGTTAAGATTTCATCTTTGTCTAAATGTTTCAAATAGATCAAATATTTATCATCTTTCTTTAACAGGTATCATAAACAGTAATGTCTCCTCGGATTTCAGGCAGTGAAATAAACATGATTATTTTTACTTGTTTAATTGTGAGGATAATAAAATACATCGCTGATATTTGTAATCACTTTACTCACACCCAATACATTGATAAAATATACATCTCGTTAGTACCACCTTATCTATCTCTGTAATTTTCTTTTATGACGACAGTTTCGTATAGAGTGACAAATTGTGAAATAAGTTCATATAAGCAATAAATTTTCATTGTAAGTGATAGTATACATATTCAAAGGAGAATAATTGTACATCCAATGTATTAATACGAACGATGTATTGTCTTGTATAAATAAACTGAGTAGATACTTTGTAAATAGTACATCAAAGTATATAATATATATTCACAATATTAAATGAAAATTTGAAGACCTCTACGAAGCTTTTTTCACTGAAAAAATCGGTCTCTACGAAACCGCTGGTTCCCCATACCATGCTAGACTAGGTTGCTGCGCAGTTAAAATAGCGCAGAGTAGGCAGCGCGCTGATCGAGATTTACGACCCTCTCGGGGCCTCGCTAATAAAACACTGCAAGTGAAAAATGAGAAGTTGGAGACCCCCTTTAAATTAACATTTCATGATTTGAGCTGCCTGGGGGGGGGGGGGGGGGGGGGGAGGAGAGAGAATGCCTGATCTCACCAGTTCCCTTATTTCTTGTCGGCAGTATATATTAATGCTCGCAACCAGACAAACATCTCCCAATTCCGTTGCTCCGCCCAACTGGTTGAATAAGTAATGATTGTTCATGGTCCTATGGTTTATACTAAACGACTGAAGCTTGTTAACGTTGAGTGTTCTTTAAAGCAGAAGTTGTTAACATGGTGGGTCTGTTTATCGTCATTCTTCTGTCAAGTAAGTTATTATATGTTTCATGTATATATACATAAAGAATTTCATCAAGAATAAGTTTCCTTTTTAATATATTCCAAATTTCAAAATTTCAAAATTCAAACCCTTTCGGCCACGGCATCAAAATTCAATTTACCATTTTTTCAAATCCTTTATTAAAGGTCTTAGGACCCAAGTGCGAAATCAGCTCCGCTGAAAGCGCTTGTAAAATCTCCAAACTAAGTAAGTAAGTAATAAGTTTCATTATACATCAATGTATGACTTGTTCCCCGAACTGCCCCGCAGTTTGTTCGCAAATCCTCTAAATGCAAATTTTCGACAATTATCTCTTGTTCTTTTGTACAATTATCCCAAATGTGCGAGCAGTAATAAAATATTGGCAATATGGAAGACTTGTACATTTGCTATTATGACTTTCTTGATAATATATATTTAAGACTACGGAAACGATTTACTAAGGGACCTATCTTTTTAACTAGTTCAGAAATATGAAAATTCCATTTACAGTCTGATTGTAACATAACTCCTTCGTGCTTTTGTTGAGTAACCTCATTAATATCTGCTCCTTGCTTTAGAAGTCTATGAATCTGCGTTTGACTACTTTTACGTAAGAATAAAATGATTCTTGTCTTACCTTGATAAAAATCAACGTAGCCCATTATTATCTAAAGAAGCAGCAGTTTGATCGTGATTATCAACGATATCATACATTGAAGTGTCATCTGCAAAGAGGCGAATATTATTATCAATAACCACTATGATATCATCGATGTAAACTAAGAACAATAAAGGTCCCAAAACGGATCCCTGTGGCATCCCCGCAGCGATGGTTTTCTTGTCTGAATTGTAATTGTCTATAGAAACGTTTTTTTTATTCTATGTTGAAAATAACTGGTTAACCGACTGAGTAACTTGCCCTTTATATGATTTAAACAATATTTTATTTCCGTAAGACATGTTAATGTGATACAAAACAAAAAGTATAATCTATATGGAAAAGGGATTAGCAAACAGGCTAATAAAGCCTATATAAATGCTTCTCCTTAAAACAAAATTGTTACATATATTTTGATGTCATACATGGAAATATAATTCGTTTCACGCCTACAAATGGTACAGCGAGTCAACATTACAACTATGGTATGTGGTGAGATTCAGTTATAAACATGTGAACAGATATCACAGTTCATTATCTGGCCAGGACAATGATTCGTCGCCGTTTAAGATAACATTTAAAGTGACATTGTTTTGGAAGAAGAACTTGGTCATTCTAAATCTATCATATAGAGGACATTGAAGAAAATAATGGAATGGATCCTCTCGAATATTGCCACAGGAACAGGCACGGTTGTCAGATAAACATCTATCAAATAAATGAGAGTTTAAGTCACTGCAGCCAATGCGCAAGCGGCAGAGAAGAATTTGGCAGCGCCTAAGACCAAATGATACATACTTTTTTAATTTTAGAGACAACATCCTATCACCAGAAGTGAGCTTCTTAAGTTGAGATAGCGATTCAGCATTTTTTATGTCTAAATCTAACAAATTCCATGCTCTCACGGTAGAGGGAAGAAAAGAGTTATTAAAGAGAGATGTGCGGCCTGTATTATTTTGGAGATCATTACAATTTCTCAAGTTGTATCTACTCAAATTAGAAACGTTTGGGGGTACCAATATCGAAAGATATTGTGGGGTTAATCCATTAAACATTTTATAGAACATGCAAAGTTTGTGGTGCTGTCGCCTTTCAATCAGGGGGCTATATCCGGTTTCCGAGTAAAGCTTTTCATGACTGGTACCTCTTACCGCACCCGATATAGTCCTTAGAGCATCTAGGTGTAATTTCTCTAACATAAGAGCCTGATCCTTTGTACCATATCGTGTCACAGTAATCAAAGATTGGCATTATAAAAGATCTGTACATAGTTTCAAGTGATATTCTATTCAATCTATATTTCAAACTTCTCAAACAATTTATTAGTGGGCTTGCTTTTCGTAGTATATAGTCAATATGTTTATGCCATTTTCCATCATCCTGTAAAATTAAACCGAGATGTTTATGTTCTTCAACTTCAGGAATTATCGAATTATTGAGTTTAAGTTGTAATTTGGGACTTGCGTTGGTCTTATTTGAAAATAGCATAGCTTCTGTCTTTTCAGGGCTGAATTTAACCTGCCATTTGCTTGCCCAGTCGGAAATAAGTTCAAGGTCACTGTTGAGAAGAGTTTGTGCCTGGATTGGGTTCTCAATAACTAAATAAAGAGAAGTGTCGTCTGCGAAAAGTTTCACATTGCTTACAATTCCGTTTGTTAAGTCATTAATGTATATGAGAAATAAGAGAGGCCCAAGAACTGAACCTTGAGGCACGCCGGCTAATACAGATTTTGAACTTGACTTACGCCCATTGATAACAACTGATTGTTTTCTATCGTGTAAATAATGTTTAAACCAATCAAGCAAATTTCCAGTTATCCCTATAGATTCCAATTTTGCTAATAGCCCCTTATGCCAAACACGATCGAAAGCCTTGCTGATATCACAGAAAACAGCTCTGATTTCTTTACCTTCATCTAATGCCTTTGATAGTACATGATAAAGATCAGTTAACTGATATACAGTCGAGTCACCTGGCTTAAATCCCGATTGATGTACGGATATGATATCATTGTCGACGCAAAAGTTGTACACGTGCTTAAATATACACTTCTTGAGTACTTTAGCCAAACACGACGTTAAAGCAACTGGTCTAAAATTGTTACAAACATGGACAGTACCTTTCTTGTGTATCGGAGTGACCGCAGAGAATTTCCAAATATTGGGAAATCGGGAAGTTTTAAGAGATATATTAAATAACTTAGTAACAGGGCCATACAGTGCACGCGCCAATACCTTTAATAATTTATTACTTAAGTTGTCCGGACCCTTGGCTTTCTTTGTATCAAGCGAAAGTAAAATATCAAGGACTTCGCTGTCTGTAAGAGATAAGATATCTAGTTTGTTTTCACTGGAAGTGTAAGGAGTAGGTTCGATATTAGGTTCATTAACTTGAGCTTGATCTGTGAAATATTCGTTAAAAGCGTCTGCAATATCGTCAGGATCATCAATAACGATATCATTATGAGTGATTGGAGGGAATGGTTTACCCGAGCTACTGTTATTCTGAATATACTTCTTGACTAAACGCCACCATGACTTTGATCCCCGCTCAGTGTTAATAATAGTATCAAGTTTCAAGTCGTATGCGCGCTTAGCTTTTCTAACTTCAGATATGACTTTATTTCTAGCAGCTTTAAACCGGTCCTAATCAAGGCTATTGTTTCTTCGTTTAGCAAGTTTATGCAGGGACGCTATATACAGTATGTATATAGCGTCCCTGGTTTATGTAAGCGGTTTCTTGTCCTCATTAGCGAACGCAGAAAGCCATTCATCCATATGCCATCTCGTGGTCTTATAACAACTTCTTTATTAGGGATATAGGTATTGATCAATCTATTTAGGGTAGATGTGAAGATTTCAGAGGAACTGTCAATATCGTCATTAAATAGCGAGTCCCAGTCGAGTGTTAAAATACTGTTATTTAACCCGTCATAATCTGCACGGTTATAGTCATAAATAGTCCTCTTGTAGGCACCTTTCGAACATTTTCCAAATTTTAATGAAACAAAGATTGGACTATGATCGCTGCAGATAGGAGTAAGGACGCCGGAATCAATGACAATGTCTAGCGATGAGGTAAGTATATAATATCTAATAAAGTACTAGAGGTTTGTGTAACTCGAGTTGGCTCATCAATAATCTGAACTAGATCATACATAGTCAGAAGATTATTAAGGATTCAGCCATAAGGCTGAATCCTTATTGTTATTGGCGTGTTTCTTTTTATTAAGGATTCAGCCATAATTTTTGTGGTCAACTTTCAGCCCAAACGGCTGATGCTACCAAAGCCAAATTTCACAGGCTGGCAGACCTTGTTGAGGAATGGCGACAATAAGCTTTTGGGCCAAATCGGTCCGTACATTAAAGGTCCAGTTCGAATCCAAAATCAAAAATTTAACATTGATTTTTTTTTCAAAATGCACTTAGAGACATGAATTTTTTTTTAAAAATATGCGCAAACAAAAATGCTGCAAAAAACGAAACCATAGAAAATTTGTAGGTCACATGGTTTGGCCGCCATCTTGATTTTAAGCACTTTTTACAAAAGTCCGACCCCATGCACCTTTGCCGATTCATATCTTTTTTAATATTTGTACCAGAGAGCTAAAATTTACACATACTTTATTTAAAATACTTTTTGTGTAATGACCTTTCAAAGTTTGATCATTTCTAAAAACATCGATTTTCAAGGGCAGATAACTCAAAAACCAGACCATAGAATTTTATGATTTTTGCATGAGAGTTAGATATTGGCAAGGTCTTTAAGATAAAAGAATAAAATCGCTCGCGAACAGTCATTTCCGGTCAGGGTCAGAGGTCAAACTTTGCATTTTGGACATATGGTGTTTTGGTGGGTATGTTCTCGTAGCGAATCAACGGCGTACGATAACGCTTTGTTCTATACATCACATGAAAGGCAAAAGTCTATAGATTTTTTTTAAATTTGACAGTAAATTTCTATATTTGTTTTACATTGAGTTACGGCCCTTTGAATATTGTCAATTCTGCTTTCCTTTTGAATGCATAGGATACAGGTATGTTAAACAAGTTGTTAGTCATCAGTGATAGACGACAAATCATTGTTCCATATATCATTAGAAAGCCAAAAGAATACAAAATCTTTTAAAAATTAACAATAAATTCAGTTACTACATTTACATTGAGTTACGGACCTTTGAATATTGTCAACCCTGCATGCGGTTTGAATGCATTTGATAACTGTATGTTTGCAAAATGCGTTAATCATCAACAAAAGACTATTACCAAGCAGCTTTTGACTGAAATTATTACCTTTGTGAAATACATTAACACCATACAGCGCTGCCATTTACACCATACAGCGCTGAATCCGTTTGTCGTCGCTTGCGACTATATTTCATTTTATTGTTGCTAGTATTTATCATATAAGCGTTAAAATCACCGAGTATGAATAACCGTATATTTTTACTTTTAGCCATTGAAAATGCATTCTCAATCAAATCCCAATATCGATTGCTTAAGTCAGCTCTGTAGAATGATCCAATGAGAAGTTTACTATTACCATTTGCAATAACTTCAACCCAAATAGCTTCTAAGTCAGGAACATCCAGATCTGTTGCATGTTTGAAGTACAAGTCATTCTTAACATATATCGCGACCCCTCCTCCCCTTGTTAGTCTATCTTTCCGGACTGGTGGGTGATACCCGGGTATAATTATATCATCATTTGAGACAAAAGGGCTTAACCAAGTTTCCGATAAATATATTACATCGTAGTGATTATACTCTGCTACAAGAAGATCAATTTTTTCCCTTAAGCTACGTATGTTCAAATGTATAATACTGAGGTCTGGGCCAGGGTTAGGATGCACATCTCCACAGCATATTAGAAATAAAGATATCAATAAGAAATAACGGACACCTAAGCATAAGCAAAGTAGTATACAGAAACATGTTAATTTGTCAAATCGGCGACTATTTCCTCTGGCCGTAATGCCAGCAAACAGCCCAACTGCCATCCTATACTGAGTTATATCAACCCCAATCGAACTGTCTTACAAAAAACACAAAGTAAGAGGCAGTGGCTGTAGCTGTCAGAATATATTGCTTAACGTTGTGAATCATAGCTGTATCAGAATTTGAAGTACGACTAGCATGAAGACATAGAAGATATATGGAACCAAAGTGCAGAAGTAACGTTGGTGTAGACATTTGTAGGCGTTGAACTGAAGTGGACGTTAAACACGTTAACTTGTAAAAAAACAAAGAAATAAGTAAAAATAATAGGACTCCATACAATGGAGTGAACAGAGGGAAAGTCATATTCGCAACCTGACCTTACATTAACTTATAATATTCTTTAGAATTGAACAAAAGTAAATTTGAGTTCACAATCACACAAACACAAACTCAGATATTAAGTTAACAAGCATATCCTTAAAGAATAGTGACAATGAAAAAAATGTTATAAATAAAAACGTTGAAAATTCTTCCAAATCCGAGAATACCCAATAAAAGTACATAACAAACTTTTAAAGTAATAGTTTACTGTCGATATGTAATAACTAAAGTATGATGGTATTTAATATGATTAATAGAAACAAATTTAGAAGCAAACATTGAATATCGTATATTCATCGATGTCGAGTCAGGGTGTTGTAAGCAGTTGCTGTGAAGCATGTTGTAAGTGAGAAGCCCGTGCAGTCAGTGATGCATGGTATGCGAGCAGTGTCGTGTAGACTGGCTTATACTCAATATGGATACCTGCTTATGTGGATAGTGGAAAAGATTGGAAATTTAAAGTAAGTAATGAGATAATGTTATGTTAGTTATGTAAATTGTATTTAGACTTTAAGTTGGCGAAGATCATAGGGATAGAAGATAAACATATATTCTGAGTGTTTTGTTGTGAAGAATGATAGCACCGTAGTGTGTGAATTACAATGTAAAATTTGAGATGAGTCAGTACTACTTACTTCAAGAATACTTCGGAGATAAAACTGAAAAATAGTGTAACCTTTTGTTATGCAATTTAGTAGCCAATTTGGTGTTAATAAAGAGATGTAAAATACAATACAAAAAAATGTATTAATGTATTGGTATTTTAGAATATAATAAATAATAGGGTTGAAAAATAGATAATCAATGTGTATCGATGAAACATAATATTAACCACACTGAATGACCCAATGAGTATTTGCATACTCACTATAAGACACGAAATAAGAATCAAATAAATCAGATAATGACTCTATATTCACACGTACTGATTCAACAAAAATGTATACATAAAGCAGAATATAAACATGGAACACCCGATCCAAGATACTGTATTACCTTTCGCAGTATAAGATTGACTATATAACAGGTAATTGAGATAAATCTTTGGTTAACCACGGTTATCTATGAACATGTAACCATCTGCAAATAACTTTTGAATGGATGTTTTTTTATGAATAACATAATTAAATAAAATAAAAAGGGGCGCACAACAGATGATCGTTTTCTGATTATAGCATCACTTCCTTGTACTGTTAGTGGTAGTGTTTATAATATAGACACACATTTAGATCAAAGTACACTTGTATAAGAGTGAGAGGCATAGTATATGGGAGTAAATTATTTCACTGTAAAGCACATATGAATATTCGCCGGTCCACATGCAAGCAACTAATTGCCTGCTGGATTCTGACTTAGACTGAATGTAGTTATCAGTCGTGTAGCCTCATATATGTCTTGATATTGCGACATTGTTGACACCTTCTTCTGTGTACCGTCTTTCATTTTTACAATCACAACTCCTCCTGTGACCCATGACGATTCCAACCTTTTCTCCTTGACTAGATCCCGAGCATTTCGCGCCAACATTGCCCTCTTCCTAGTTAGGTCTTCATTGATAAAGACCTTACTGCCTGACCATGCATCTTGATGTTTCAGCTTAGATCTGTTGGACATCAAGTTTTGTTTGGTTGAGTTTGCCCGAAGACGCACAAGAATAGGCCTTGCTTGAGATTGAGGTTTTTGGGGGAAACGGGGGACTCTATGACTGACGTCTATGTCTGTGGGCGTGATGACTACCCCAACTGCATTAGCGGCATCAACGATAAGTTAATTAGTGTCTTCTCCATGCTTTTCAGGAATACCTGTGACACGAATATTGTTACCCCTGGAGTGCTGCTCTAATCTGTCTAAACTATCAGCTAGAGTTTCGATAAGTTTATCTTTTTCGACTAGATTTTCCTTAAGGACTACGAGTTCATCTTCTAATTCTCTTGTTTTTTGGATCACAGCATGCATCTCCTGCTTGATAGTTGTGGCTATAGTTGGTGCAATGGCCTCACTAACAGCAGCTCCTATCAGAGATAGAATAGTCTTATCTTGCAAAGCCTCACGAAACTGACTAACAAGAGGGCTTTCATTTGGTTCCTCGCTATCGAATACAATATCATTTGATCCGTGCTCACTCATTATGGAGTTAGATAGTTCACTTGAGGTATCAGGACACTGACTACTGGGGCTCAAATTACACTGTCTTTTGGTCAAAGTGTCGGACTCGGTTGAAGAAGATACGTCCGATCTATTACGCTTTGATGACACTAGGTGTGTATCCATTAAGATGTCACAGGATTTAAGAGACACATATGAAGGTGTTACAGATAGACATTCACAAAAGGTATGGTATTGTCACCAAATCAAGATGGCCGACATTCATGAAGGTTACCTCAAGTTCAACACTCACAGCATTTTGGAATAGTTTTCACAACTTCATTCAGGCATATAATTCAGATAATCACTGTTAGCATGCCATACCTGTTTCACAACATTCATCCAATTTTGGCTTTAGTAAGGTCGAAGTAGTTGAGAATTCAGACGGCGTGGTGAGAGCCGAGACAGCCGAGAGAGACACGTCCACTCCACATGGTACCCTTCCGTAGTCAAAACAGCGATTTTATAAGCGGATTCAAGGGAATATGCTTTGATCTTTGCCGATTTTGCCGCACTTATTACGTGATTGATCCGTCACAAAGCGCGGTTGCCAAGGTTGTCCGCACTTTATCTGCAGTTTTCCGTGTACAACGTAAGTATTCAGCAGTTATTCCGTATGGCTCGCAGTTATTCCGAAGTTATTCCTCGCCAAACGGATTAGTGCCGCCACCTATTTCAGTTATTTTCCGTAGGATTTTGTCCTATTTTCCGCGAAGAACACCGAAGCTCTTCCGAAGAACCGATTCCGCGAACGTCCGCGAACGTTCGCGAATACCGTAGGGGTCCGTAGCTCAGTGAAATGGGGATAAAGGTCTTTGGGTTCATCTCTATATACTGAAAAGAAGCCTAGTGCGGCATCAAACATTAAAGTCAAATACGAAATAAACTTTTAAGGAATTTACTTAATTGTTAAAAGGTTCAATTAGGGATTACAAGGTTTGTCGTGCTTTGTTCCTTCTGGTCAAGTCCTGACTTAATTTTGGTTGTCCACAATTCAAATGAATCTCCATGCTGCTTTTCTTGACATCATTAACGTGATTTTATGAGACATCCAAACTCCCAAGGTCCTTGAAATGCCGATACGTGAATAAATAACTTGTAACAAAAACGTAAGACAAACGAATTTGGGTAATCAATAAGAACATTGTTCTCTCCCTGGGTATCGAGTATGGATGGAGTGATGGATAATACATGACAAGAAAAAAACATTTTGAAAATAATGATGCCTCACTTCGTAGAACATATTCAGTAGCATTTGACGAGTCCATCATTATGTATAGGGGTGGGCGCTCAAATAATCACAAAATCAAATGAATTGAACAGTCAATGTATGTGAATTTTATTTATTGAACATGTATGATTAAACATTTGCACAAAATATCTATTCTCAATGACATGTGATTTGGTTTCGAATCGACAGACGCCGAGTCAGCCATGATGGACAATAGATGCCCCCTCAAGTTTCATCGAAGGACTTGACAATTATGATGTCATTTGATAAGTAACGTTCTAGTAACGGAAAGACGTCATTAATCTCGCGCATGGTTGTATCATCACACAAAGCACATCGTCGGTCCCATTGTCCGCTGTGGCTGTGGCTATCTTATATTGAATATTAATGCACTATCTTCCAAAACTGAACTTTTCGGTGCTCATTAATCGGATACGGGACACATACGTTTACGTTACCATTCATACACGTGCGGGCGATGCAAATAACAGCAAGTAGCCCGAGATTCTCGTGCTTAGATTGTGTTTCCCATGCTTTATTCGTGCGCTCCTTGTTTAACCCATTCTCTCCATACAGAGGTAGATCGAGTCACGAAATGTTGATATAGCCTCTGTTCTTGAAGGCCAAATGGGTGCCCGCAGTTTCTCCTGGCAAAGAAAAAATTAAAAAGATTTTTTTATCAAATGACAACGCTTCTCGCGTGAGAAAGGTGGTTAATAATTTAGGAGCCAAAATGATGAATTTAAGAACAACCTCGCTGATTGCACAACTTACTTTGATTGCCTCCAATCAGGCATCTCCTATTCTAACCCACAAACTTGGCTAATAAGAACAGAGGCTTGATCAACATTTCATGACTTGATCTGCCCCTGTAGGGAGAGATTGTCTTTAACCAGAGATAATAAAAATAGGATCCTTGGTTTTCCCCGTGAAATGAAAACACACGTTTCCTACTGGCAAACTTTATTATTTCGTCAGCCATAGCCCGCCGGGAAAAGCGTTATGTAAACAGTTTGGGTGTTGCAGGTTTAGCCTAGACTAAAATGTTTAAAATTGAATATCGAGATTTGACATGTTCAATCACATTATTCAGATAAATCATTCATAAACTGAAGTCGAATGGACTCTGCATCATCAAAAATACCTTTAAAAGATACCCTCCTAAGTTGTGTAGACATTAGCCTGCAGTGTAATTTTGTATGGTCATAAAATGTGATCATTTATTGTTGTCTCCAGTGAGTTATGTATTGTCCCCTTTATTAGTTTTTAATTAATGTTCAACCTCCACCAGTGGTTATGTAGTTGTGTGTGTATATATATCTGAAAGGCAATCGTATCATTTCAATAGACTCATTTTCCAACTTAAATATTATAATCAAAGAATGGAACAAAATACACAAGGTAAATATTTATATTAAATTACAAAACCACAACAGTGCCATCAGCCAAATCAAGATTGATATTCCATTAACTTCAGATATGACTTTATTTCTAGCAGCTTTAAACCGGTCCCAATCAAGGCTATTGTTTCTTCGTTTAGCAAGTTTATGTAAGCGGTTTCTTGTCCTCATTAGCGAACGCAGAAAGCCATTCATCCATATGCCATCTCGTGGTCTTATAACAACTTCTTTATTAGGGATATAGGTATTGATCAATCTATTTAGGGTAGATGTGAAGATTTCAGAGGAACTGTCAATATCGTCATTAAATAGCGAGTCCCAATCGAGTGTTAAAATACTGTTTCTTAACCCGTCATAATCTGCACGGTTATAGTCATAAATAGTCCTCTTGTAGGCACCTTTCGAACATTTTCCAAATTTTAATGAAACAAAGATTGGACTATGATCGCTGCAGATAGGAGTAAGGACGCCGGAATCAATGACAATGTCTAGCGATGAGGTAAGTATATAATATCTAATAAAGTACTAGAGGTTTGTGTAACTCGAGTTGGCTCATCAATAATCTGAACTAGATCATACATAGTCAGAAGATTATTAAGGATTCAGCCATAAGGCTGAATCCTTATTGTTATTGGCGTGTTTCTTTTTATTAAGGATTCAGCCATAATTTTTGTGGTCAACTTTCAGCCCAAACGGCTGATGCTACCAAAGCCAAATTTCACAGGCTGGCAGACCTTGTTGAGGAATGGCGACAATAAGCTTTTGGGCCAAATCGGTCCGTACATTAAAGGTCCAGTTCGAATCCAAAATCAAAAATTTAACATTGATTTTTTTTTCAAAATGCACTTAGAGACATGATTTTTTTTTTTAAAATATGCGCAAACAAAAATGCTGCAAAAAACGAAACCATAGAAAATGTGTAGGTCACATGGTTTGGCCGCCATCTTGATTTTAAGCACTTTTTACAAAAGTCCGACCCCATGCACCTTTGCCGATTCATATCTTTTCTAAATATCTAAAATTTACACATAATATAGCCAAGACCCTTGTCTATAACAAGTTAGTTTTTAAATTTGAAAATTTAAAATACTTTTTGTGTAATGATCTTTCAAAGTTTGATCATTTCTAAAAACATCGATTTTCAAGGGCAGATAACTCAAAAACAAGACCATAGAATTTTATGATTTTTGCATGAGAGTTAGATATTGGCAAGGTCTTTAAGATAAAAGAATAAAATCGCTCGCGAACAGTCATTTCCGGTCAGGGTCAGAGGTCAAACTTTGCATTTTGGACATGTGGTGTTTTGGTGGGTATGTTCTCGTAGCGAATCAACGGCGTACGATAACGCTTTGTTCTATACATCACATGAAAGCCAAAAGTCTATAGATTTTTTTAAAATTTGACAGTAAATTTCTATATTTGTTTTACATTGAGTTACGGCCCTTTGAATATTCTCAATTCTGCTTTCCTTTTGAATGCATAGGATACAGGTATGTTAAAAAAGTTGTTAGTCATCAGTGATAGACGACAAATCATTGTTCCATATATCATTAGAAAGCCAAAAGAATACAAAATCTTTTAAAAAATTAACAATAAATTCAGTTACTACATTTACATTGAGTTACGGACCTTTGAATATTGTCAACCCTGCATGCGGTTTGAATGCATTTGATAACTGTATGTTTGCAAAATGCGTTAATCATCAACAAAAGACTATTACCAAGCAGCTTTTGACTGAAATTATTACCTTTGTGAATTACATTAACACCATACAGCGCTGCCATTTACACCATACAGCGCTGAATCCGTTTGTCGTCGCTTGCGACTATATTTCATTTTATTGTTGCTAGTATTTATCATATAAGCGTTAAAATCACCGAGTATGAATAACCATATATTTTTATTTTTAGCCATTGAAAATGCATTCTCAATCAAATCCCAATATCGATTGCTTAAGTCAGCTCTGTAGAATGATCCAATGAGAAGTTTACTATTACCATTTGCAATAACTTCAACCCAAATAGCTTCTAAGTCAGGAACATCCAGATCTGTTGCATGTTTGAAGTACAAGTCATTCTTAACATATATCGCGACCCCTCCTCCCCTTGTTAGTCTATCTTTCCAGACTGGTGGGTGATACCCGGGTATAATTATATCATCATTTGAGACAAAAGGGCTTAACCAAGTTTCCGATAAATATATTACATCGTAGTGATTATACTCTGCTACAAGAAGATCAATTTTTTCCCTTAAGCTACGTATGTTCAAATGTATAATACTGAGGTCTGGGCCAGGGTTAGGATGCACATCTCCACAGCATATTAGAAATAAAGATATCAATAAGAAATAACGGACACCTAAGCATAAGCAGTATACAGAAACATGTTAATTTGTCAAATCGGCGACTATTTCCTCTGGCCGTAATGCCAGCAAACAGCCCAACTGCCATCCTATACTGAGTTATATCAACCCCCATCGAACTGTCTTACAAAAAACACAAAGTAAGAGGCAGTGGGTGTAGCTGTCAGAATATATTGCTTAACGTTGTGAATCATAGCTGTATCAGAATTTGAAGTACGACTAGCATGAAGACATAGAAGATATATGGAACCAAAGTGCAGAAGTAACGTTGGTGTAGACATTTGTAGGCGTTGAACTGAAGTGGACGTTAAACACGTTAACTTGTAAAAAAACAAAGAAATAAGTAAAAATAATAGGACTCCATACAATGGAGTGAACAGAGGGAAAGTCATATTCGCAACCTGACCTTACATTAACTTATAATATTCTTTAGAATTGAACAAAAGTAAATTTGAGTTCACAATCACACAAACACAAACTCAGATATTAAGTTAACAAGCATATCCTTAAAGAATAGTGACAATGAAAAAATTTTTATAAATAAAAACGTTGAAAATTCTTCCAAATCCGAGAATACCCAATAAAAGTACATAACAAACTTTTAAAGTAATAGTTTGCTGTCGATATGTAATAACTAAAGTATGATGGTATTTAATATGATTAATAGAAACAAATTTAGAAGCAAACATTGAATATCGTATATTCATCGATGTCGAGTCAGGGTGTTGTAAGCAGTTGCTGTGAAGCATGTTCTAAGTGAGAAGCCCGTGCAGTCAGTGATGCATGGTATGCGAGCAGTGTCGTGTAGACTGGCTTATACTCAATATGGATACCTGCTTATGTGGATAGTGGAAAAGATTGGAAATTTAAAGTAAGTAATGAGATAATGTTATGTTAGTTATGTAAATTGTATTTAGACTTTAAGTTGGCGAAGATCATAGGGATAGAAGATAAACATATATTCTGAGTGATAGCACCGTAGTGTGTGAATTACAATGTAAAATTTGAGATGAGTCAGTACTACTTACTTCATGAATACTTCGGAGATAAAACTGAAAAATAGTGTAACCTTTTGTTATGCAATTTAGTAGCCAATTTGGTGTTAATAAAGAGATGTAAAATACAATACAAAAAGATGTATTAATGTATTGGTATTTTAGAATATAATAAATAATAGGGTTGAAAAATAGATAATCAATGTGTATCGATGAAACATAATATTAACCACACTGAATGACCCAATGAGTATTTGCATACTCACTATAAGACACGAAATAAGAATCAAATAAATCCGATAATGACTCTATATTCACACGTCCTGATTCAACAAAAATGTATACATAAAGCAGAATATAAACATGGAACACCCTATCCAAGATACTGTATTACCTTTCGCAGTATAAGATTGACTAGATAACAGGTAATTGAGATAAATCTTTGGTTAACCACGGTTATCTATGGACATGTAACCATCTGCAAATAACGTTTGAATGGATGTTTTTTTATGAATAACATAATTAAATAAAATAAAAAGGGGCGCACAACAGATGATCGTTTTCTGATAATAGCATCACTTCCTTGTACTGTTAGTGGTAGTGTTTATAATATAGACACACATTTAGATCAAAGTACACTTGTATAAGAGTGAGATGTAGGCATAGTATATGGGAGTAAATTATTTCACTGTAAAGCACATATGAATATTCGCCGGTCCACATGCAAGCAACTAATTGCCTGCTGGATTCTGACTTAGACTGAATGTAGTTATCAGTCGTGTAGCCTCATATATGTCTTGATATTGCGACATTGTTGACACCTTCTTCTGTGTACCGTCTTTCATTTTTACAATCACAACTCCTCCTGTGACCCATGACGATTCCAACCTTTTCTCCTTGACTAGATCCCGAGCATTTCGCGCCAACATTGCCCTCTTCCTAGTTAGGTCTTCATTAATAAAGACCTTACTGCCTGGCCATGCATCTTGATGTTTCAGCTTAGATCTGTTGGACATCAAGTTTTGTTTGGTTGAGTTTGCCCGAAGACGCACAAGAATAGGCCTTGCTTGAGATTGAGGTTTTGGGGGAAACGGGGGACTCTATGACTGACGTCTATGTCTGTGGGCGTGATGACTATCCCAACTGCATTAGCGGCATCAACGATGAGTTAATTAGTGTCTTCTCCATGCTTTTCAGGAATACCTGTGACACGAATATTGTTACCCCTGGAGTGCTGCTCTAATCTGTCTAAACTATCAGCTAGAGTTTCGATAAGTTTATCTTTTTCGACTAGATTTTCCTTAAGGACTACGAGTTCATCTTCTAATTCTCTTGTTTTTTGGACCACAGCATGCATCTCCTGCTTGATAGTTGTGGCTATAGTTGGTGCAATGGCCTCACTAACAGCAGCTCCTATCAGAGATAGAATAGTCTTATCTTGCAAAGCCTCACGAAACTGACTAACAAGAGGGCTTTCATTTGGTTCCTCGCTATCGAATACAATATCATTTGATCCGTGCTCACTCATTATGGAGTTAGATAGTTCACTTGAGGTATCAGGACACTGACTACTGGGGCTCAAATTACACTGTCTTTTGGTCAAAGTGTCGGACTCGGTTGAAGAAGATACGTCCGATCTATTACGCTTTGATGACACTAGGTGTGTATCCATTAAGATGTCACAGTATTTAAGAGACACATATAAAGGTGTTACAGATAGACATTCACAAAAGGTATGGTATTGTCACCAAATCAAGATGGCCGACATTCATGAAGGTTACCTCAAGTTCAACACTCACAGCATTTTGGAATAGTTTTCACAACTTCATTCAGGCATATAATTCAGATAATCACTGTTAGTATGCCATACCTGTTTTCACAACATTCATCCAATTTTGGCTTTAGTAAGGTCGAAGTAGTTGAGAATTCAGACGGCGTGGTGAGAGCCGAGACAGCCGAGAGAGACACGTCCACTCTACATGGTGACGTCACCGGAAGTTGTTTGCTCTTTATATCACAGGCTTCTAATTTCACTATAATTCCCTTATGCAAAAAAATGAATGCCTTAACATTGCTTAATCTTACAGTCAGAGTGTAGTTAATAACATTTTGACATAACAAAACCTCTGGATTAGCAAGTCTAGCTCTGTAGAGAACAGTTATTGTAGATCTGAAAAAGCAAATTCTCTGAATTCGATGATTTTCTTACTTTCCCTAGTTTTCATCAGGCACGTTGCACAAACTTAAAACCCAATAATCATACTTGCATGCGGTGAAATTTAGCTATTGAGAAAATAATACATCAATCGGTAGAAAATATTTCGTCGAAAATTTTATATCATATCAACATGTTTTAATCAACAATAAAATACTTTGTACGACGTCAAAAGTACATTACCCTCTGCAAAAGTGACACAGCATTTAACGAAACCGCTTATGACGTCATCATGTGTAGGCTTTACACCGCGTCTAAGTTACCGCAATTGCGTCCGATGGGTATCAACTTTTGGCGACAACGAGTTCCTTATTCGAAGAAAAAGAAAAGAAAATCTATATGAGTCGAAAAAATAGAAAACATATATGAATCAATAGGGTTTGAAATGTGAATGAAGTGCTTAGTATCAAGAGGTGCTAAGAAATATCAGAGCTGTTTGTCTAGTTCATAATGTCTTTTTTGCCGAAGTTAAACACATCACATTCTCTCCCCACAGAGCAAGCTCAGTGCGAGCTTACTCGGGTATGACTGAGCTGCCTCTGGGGGAGAGAATGAACAAGTAACTGTTGATTTATATTTTGTATAAATCACGTAGGGAGACTGTTACTTTTGTTGCAATAATGATAATCTTCTTCATTGAAAGAAAAGAACCTCGGTGAATTGGAAGAGTTTAGCAGTTGGCAAATTGAAGTCTAAAAATACACAAGTTCATTTAGTAAAATGGTAGCTGTGATTCTCGTCAGTATGAAACCTGTGTTCCTTTGACGATGAAGCGGATAGTGCACGTAGAGAACATGTCAAGCACGTGCAAAGCTCCCCGTAGTAGTTGTCATTGACGGATGGCAATACACATTAACGGATGAACCCCTTTGTAGCGTTTCCCAATTTCTATGAGTGAGCATCGAACATAATTCTTTTGCTCGTAAAATGTAAGCAATATGTGTGAATAAAATACAATACGACAGTTTTTAGGCTTATAAAGTCATAAATGGATCAAGACAGAGAATGTGAGTGAGTGAGTGAGTAATTGTTTAACGCCGCTTTGGCAATATTTCAGCCACTAGCGACGTGTATAGAGAATGTATTCGGATTCGAGGGTTCGGGGTTACTGAGTATTGTACCCAATTTCGGACAGCTCATATTGCAATGCATTAAATGAACTCCACATTCCACTTTTATCCTTAGCCCAAAGAAGTTTATACAATACAATACAACATAGTTTTATTAATGCCACTCAAAAGTAGTTACGAGAGACTTAAAGTTTCATTATTAAGAGCTTTAAACAATTATTGGGTGTATTAACGAGCACCGTCCGTTCGTCTGTCAGTCCGTTCGTCCGTTCGTCCCGATATCGTTTCCGTTGCAGAACTCTGTAATACCCCCTTTTCACTAAGCTACGGACCCCTACAGTAACCGCGGACGTTCGCGGATGTTCGCGGAATCGCCTCTTCGGAAGAGCTTCGGAATTTTCACTCGGAAAATGGACAAATTCCTACGGAAAATGTACATTTCACATTGTTTCGGAATACTTTCGGAACGCTCACGGATCCTACGAAACACATACGGTTAAACTACGACACAACTACGGCTAGACGGCGGAAAAACACAAGGAGAAACTGCGGAACACAAAGGAATGAGTTCGGATAATAACGGTAAACATTCGGATAATTTGCGGAGCACACTCGGAAGCTACGGAAAATGCGCGGAATAACTGCAATATAGGTGGCGGCACTAATCCGTTTGACGAGGAAAAACTACGGAATAACTGCTG
Source organism: Steromphala cineraria (assembly GCA_916613615.1). Lineage (NCBI taxonomy): Eukaryota > Metazoa > Mollusca > Gastropoda > Trochida > Trochidae > Steromphala > Steromphala cineraria. The sequence continues at coordinate 26,711,299 of OU744736.1, read as the reverse complement.
AGTAGGCCTACTTGCTTTTTACACGGAAAAACTGCGGATAAAGTGCGGACAACCTTCGGCAACCGCGTTTTGTGACGGATCAATCACGTCATAACTTGTTCAAAAGAACGTTTGCGGAAAATAAATCCGTACCCTTCCGTAGTCAAAACAGCGATTTTATAAGCGGATTCAAGGGAATATGCTTTGATCTTTGCCGATTTTGCCGCACTTATTACGTGATTGATCCGTCACAAAGCGCGGTTGCCAAGGTTGTCCGCACTTTATCTGCAGTTTTCCGTGTACAACGTAAGTATTCAGCAGTTATTCCGTATGGCTCGCAGTTATTCCGAAGTTATTCCTCGCCAAACGGATTAGTGCCGCCACCTATTTCAGTTATTTTCCGTAGGATTTTGTCCTATTTTCCGCGTAGAACACCGAAGCTCTTCCGAAGAGCCGATTCCGCGAACGTCCGCGAATACCGTAGGGGTCCGTAGCTCAATGAAATGGGGATTAAGGTCTTTGGGTTCATCTCTATATACTATAAAGAAGCCTAGTGCGGCATCAAACATTAAAGTCAAATACGAAATAAACTTTTAAGGAATTTACTTAATTGTTAAAAGGTTCAATTAGGGATTACAAGGTTTGTCGTGCTTTGTTCCTTCTGGTCAAGTTCTGACTTAATTTTGGTTGTCCACAATTCAAATGAATCTCAATGCTGCTTTTCTTGACATCATTAACGTGATTTTATGAGACATCCAAACTCCCAAGGTCCTTGAAATGCCGATACGTGAATAAATAACTTGTAACAAAAACGTAAGACAAACGAATTTGGGTAATCGATAAGAACATTGTTCTCTCCCTGGGTATCGAGGATGGATGGAGTGATGGATAATACATGAGAAGAAAAAAACATTTTGAAAATAATGATGCCTCACTTCGTAGAACATATTCAGTAGCATTTGACGAGTCCATCATTATGTATAGGGGTGGGCGCTCAAATAATCACAAAATCAAATGAATTGAACAGTCAATGTATGTGAATTTTATTTATTGAACATGTATGATTAAACATTTGCACAAAATATCTATTCTCAATGACATGTGATTTGGTTTCGAATCGACAGACGCCGAGTCAGCCATGATGGACAATAGATGCCCCCTCAAGTTTCATCGATGGACTTGACAATTATGATGTCATTTGATAAGTAACGTTCTAGTAACGGAAAGACGTCATTAATCTCGCGCATGGTTGTTTCGTCACACAAAGCACATCGTTTGTCCCATTGTCCGCCATTGTTTTAATGCCGTGGCTATCTTATATTGAATATTAATGCACTATCTTCCAAAACTGAACGTTTCGGTGCTCATTAATCGGATACGGGACACATACGTTTACGTTACCATTCATACACGTGCGGGCGATGCAAATAACAGCAAGTAGCCCGAGATTCTCGTGCTTAGATTGTGTTTCCCATGCTTTATTCGTGCGCTCCTTGTTTAACCCATTCTCTCCATACAGAGGTAGATCGAGTCACGAAATGTTGATATAGCCTCTGTTCTTGAAGGCCAAATGGGTGCCCGCAGTTTCTCCTGGCAAAAAAACAATTAAAAAGTTTTTTTTATCAAATGACAACGCTTCTCGCGTGAGAAAGGTGGTTAATAATTTAGGAGCCAAAATGATGATTTTAAGAACAACCTCGCTGATTGGACAACTTACTTTGATTGCCTCCAATCAGGCATCTCCTATTCTAACCCACAAACTTGGCTAATAAGAACAGAGGCTTGATCAACATTTCATGAATTGATCTGCCCCTGTAGGGAGAGATTGTCTTTAACCAGAGATAATAAAAATAGGTTCCTTGGTTTTCCCCGTGAAATGAAAACACACGTTTCCTACTGGCAAACTTTTTTATTTCGTCAGCCATAGCCCGCCGGGAAAAGCGTTATGTAAACAGTTTGGGTGTTGCAGGTTTAGTCTAGACTAAAATGTTTAAAATTAAATATCTAGATTTGACATGTTCAATCACATTATTCAGATAAATCATTCATAAACTGAAGTCGAATGGACTCTGCATCATCAAAAATACCTTTAAAATATACCCTCCTAAGTTGTGTAGACATTAGCCTACAGTGTAATTTTGTATGGTCATAAAATGTGATCATTTATTGTTGTCTCCAGTGAGTTATGTATTGTCCCCTTTATTAGTTTTTAATTAATGTTTAACCTCCACCAGTGGTTATGTAGTTGTGTGTATATCTCTCAAAGGCAACCGTATCATTTCAATAGACACATTTTCCAACTTAAATATTATAATCAAAGAATGGAACAAAATACACACGGTAAATATTTATATTAAATTACAAAACCACAACAGTGCCATCAGCCAAATCAAGATTGATATTCCTTAAGTTTCGAACGTTGTGTCACAGCGACGTCATACTGGGTATTAAATTTAGTCAACTGAAAGCGAGAGATCTGTGGCTCGTACTTGTAAGTGAGATATTGTCCGAAAAGTCTCCATTAGTTAGGCACGAGAGAATTGTCTAAAGCCTACCTAATATTCTCTTGTGCCAAACTGATGGAGGCTTTTCGGACCATATCGTACAATATTTGAAATTAATCCACCGTTTTGACAATAAAGGGCAACGCAGCACAGGCACCCATTGGTATGACGCGACCGGGAATCGAACCCTGGTCTTCCGGGTGATGAGAAGGCACTTTAAAGGGGGTCTCAAACTTCTAATTTTTAACTTCCAGTGTTATATTAGCGAGGCCCTCTCCGACCCTCTCGGGGCCTCGCTAATAAAACACTGGCAGTTAAAAAAATAAAGGGTGTCTCCAACTTCTAATTTTTAACGTTCTAATTTTTAACGTCTAGTGTTTTATTAGCGAGGCCTTTCGCTAATAAAACACTGGACGTTAAAAATTAGAAGTTGGAGACCCCCTTTAAATATACTTAAAGCAAATTTATTTCCCATTTTTGTTTTCAGAGGGTGCATCTGGGAACTACTTCACGAATTTAAACGGAGCCATGACGTCACCTTCGTATCCTTACCACGCCGGCCATGATATGGTTACCACCAACACTATAAATGCGGGCTCCACCTTGATCAGCCTTAGATTTGATGTGGCAGATACAGAGCCGAGATATGATTTCATCATGGTAAGGAAAGGAATATACTGGCCAGGCTCCATTCACTCCCCACAGAAGCAGATCAAGTCAATAAATGTTCATCGAGCCTCTGTTCTTCTAAGACCAATACGATTTAGAACAGCTTCGCTGATTGCACAACTAACTTTGATTGTCTCCAACCAAGCATCTCCCATTCTACCACTGAAACTCGGCTAATAAGAACAGAGGCTCGATCAACATTTCATGACTTGATTGCCTCTACATGCTGAGAGAATGACCAGGCTCGTGATGTAACTTATATTATGGATAATCATTGTATTATGTATATTATACAACTTACAATTCCAAGTTCCCATTCACGGCTATTTCAAACGTAACAAGAGTGTTGCATATATAAAATGAAATGCAGTTTTCTATAATTATGTCCCCCGCAAAACTTTGCGGGAGATATAATGTTTTCAGTTACGTCCGTGGTTCCGTAATTCCGAAATGCTTTCGTTTCCGGGCCATATCTCAAAACTGTTAAATATTTTTCTACTAAACTTAGTATGTGGTAAACCTAGAAGAGAAGTGGTGCCTTTTGCTATTTTGCTTATTCTGAATTTTTTATTTTATGGTGGTTTCCATGAAAACAATTTTGGAAGAAATTTCCAAGCTATGGCTCAAAAACTGTTAAACTTGTTTTTACTAAACTTGGTATGTGGTTAGATCTAGAAGAGGAGCCTTTTGCTACTTTGGTTATTCTGAATGTTTGTAACAATTATCCACAGGTGTACAACAGTCAAGGGCTGTGTTTGCATAACTTGTCTGGATCATACCCATACTTCGTAACGAAGTCGGACACTTACTTCAGAGTCGTGTATACAACGGACGTTAGCATAGACAGCACCGGATACTACGCCTCTTGGAAAGGTATGAGATCAGAATTACACTTTGGGGTAAAATATGCATAAATCTCGTTTTACAAAATCCGTTCTGTTCCTCATTTTTAAATTGTGGTTTTAATGCAATTTTTCTTAACGTTAAGATAAATCTTAAAGGGAAAGACATTCCGGGGTGTTTTTTGTGCAAACGAAATTCAAGGGCGAATTCTAGTTGATACATATGATGCACCGTGATTATAACATTACTCAATTGAAACATGCTACTTGGGCTTACATTGTGATTGATTACTATTTGACATCTTGATTAAAAAGAGCGCAAACTCCGTAAAGAAACGGAACAACAATTTGAAGTGAAGCCATTCATCGGCGCTACGAGTGTGAAAAGTCTGGCTACAGTTGCGAATAATTATTTTTCAAGCAAACATTTTACATCAGTTTGTTCAGTAATAAATTCTGCACCAGAAAAAAAAAATTCACGAATGGAAATTCCTTCCTTTATTTCCTATATCTTTGATTGCAGTTGCCCCTTCAACCTCCCTGAGACAAGTACCCCCCCTCACCTTCGGATGCGGCTCCCTGGCATTTGAGAAGGTTCCCTCCGCTCCACTTGCGTTGTACTGCAGAGAGCAGTTCTCTTCTCAAAATTTCAAGGATTGCTTCAATGTGTGCTCCAATGATAATGCATGTTCAACCTTTCAGTTTGTTAATGGGACGTGCACGTCGTTTGGCTATGGGTCCGGGTCAAACCCTCGTGAGAATATGGTTTGGAATAGGAAATAGCAGGGTTAAATATTTTCAATTTTTCAATGATATTTGTACGTTAATGCTAAATGTAATATTTTGATAGTGTCAAAAATCTCATAACACAAATCGATCAACCTTAGTCAGAGAACAAATTATAAAGAATCACATATAAGTCCATTGATTGTCATTTTTGTGTCAACACCTTTAATTCATGTTGTTTAAGAAAAGAGAATCGCATGACTGAACTTTACATTATATATTTGATTTATTACTCAAATAGTTGTGCACCACCCCCCCCCCCCCCCTAAACGTGCTACTGCCCCTTTAAGCCATTGCAATGTGAAATCGAGAAGAAGTTGTGTTAGGTTGACAGCACCTATTTACCCGGAGTATGTGTTACTAGGCTCAAGCAATTTCTAGATATACTAACTGTAGGCCTACAATATGTAAAGACTATTCAAAACAGTTTGTTTGAAGTGCTCAGCTTCTAATCATCAAAAGCCCCCCAAACATATATTCGCAGAATTCCTTCATTATTGGTTGGGGCACAAATACACTGAGTCAACGATCCGTTCGAACTTAATTGTGTAACTGATGAAAACTATCGAGTCAAAACGATGGCTTCAAACCTCGTCGCTGATTGGCTGCAGCACAAACGTCTCCTGACACAAACCCTCTGCAGCACTAATCGGATCAGAACTACAGCAAGGAACGATCTATCGATCTTTTCATTTAGTTATTTTTCAATGTAGAAACAGTTTTTGCAACTATAACCAGTAATCTGGACATACATGGGGAGAAAGTGAGTATTTACACCAAATGATTTATTGTAACGCCACATGAATATATATTCATTTGAAGTGCTTGTCTATTTTCATGAAAATCAAAATGTTGAAATAGTGTATTGTTATATTACAATGAGCTTTCGGGAAAATAAATTGAAAAACCAAAACAACTATAGTTTTATCATATCTTTTACGCTGGAGCCCGTTACAGTTTGTTCACTTAATCTACACATTTTTTCCTAAAAAATTCATAATTGGCACTATTTTCTGTGACCCCACCTTTGACCTGACCTTACCTTTGCGCACTTCCGGGTCACTGCGCACAGCCTTCCTCACTTGGTAGTTAAACTTCACACCACGAGGTAGTTGTTTTAACTTTCCCACCCACCCATCCCTTTGCAAATTAATTTCCCATTGTAATATGCCGCCTTCCTATTCAGGTCAGCATTAAGCTTTGCCTGCTGTAGGTATATATATATATTTTAATCTCATACATTTAATTTACAAAAACATAAGTTATATTGTTGCAATCTGCCTTTCTGAGGCCTTGCTACTTGCCTTATTGTATTGCAATTATTGTCTACGTGTTTGTTGCTCGTGTTTACCTGGCAAAGTATACATTTCATGTAACTACCAATTTATCAATTCACAATATTGATACATATATACTCATTACAATATCATCGTAGGCACAATGTAACCAGGCCTACGATTTTGCCAATCTTCAATAAACATTTAAACCTTTATCAAATTACACTGTCTTTTGGTCAAAGTGTCGGACTCGGTTGAAGAAGATACGTCCGATCTATTACGCTTTGATGACACTAGGTGTGTATCCATTAAGATGTCACAGTATTTAAGAGACACATATAAAGGTGTTACAGATAGACATTCACAAAAGGTATGGTATTGTCACCAAATCAAGATGGCCGACATTCATGAAGGTTACCTCAAGTTCAACACTCACAGCATTTTGGAATAGTTTTCACAACTTCATTCAGGCATATAATTCAGATAATCACTGTTAGTATGCCATACCTGTTTTCACAACATTCATCCAATTTTGGCTTTAGTAAGGTCGAAGTAGTTGAGAATTCAGACGGCGTGGTGAGAGCCGAGACAGCCGAGAGAGACACGTCCACTCTACATGGTGACGTCACCGGAAGTTGTTTGCTCTTTATATCACAGGCTTCTAATTTCACTATAATTCCCTTATGCAAAAAAATGAATGCCTTAACATTGCTTAATCTTACAGTCAGAGTGTAGTTAATAACATTTTGACATAACAAAACCTCTGGATTAGCAAGTCTAGCTCTGTAGAGAACAGTTATTGTAGATCTGAAAAAGCAAATTCTCTGAATTCGATGATTTTCTTACTTTCCCTAGTTTTCATCAGGCACGTTGCACAAACTTAAAACCCAATAATCATACTTGCATGCGGTGAAATTTAGCTATTGAGAAAATAATACATCAATCGGTAGAAAATATTTCGTCGAAAATTTTATATCATATCAACATGTTTTAATCAACAATAAAATACTTTGTACGACGTCAAAAGTACATTACCCTCTGCAAAAGTGACACAGCATTTAACGAAACCGCTTATGACGTCATCATGTGTAGGCTTTACACCGCGTCTAAGTTACCGCAATTGCGTCCGATGGGTATCAACTTTTGGCGACAACGAGTTCCTTATTCGAAGAAAAAGAAAAGAAAATCTATATGAGTCGAAAAAATAGAAAACATATATGAATCAATAGGGTTTGAAATGTGAATGAAGTGCTTAGTATCAAGAGGTGCTAAGAAATATCAGAGCTGTTTGTCTAGTTCATAATGTCTTTTTTGCCGAAGTTAAACACATCACATTCTCTCCCCACAGAGCAAGCTCAGTGCGAGCTTACTCGGGTATGACTGAGCTGCCTCTGGGGGAGAGAATGAACAAGTAACTGTTGATTTATATTTTGTATAAATCACGTAGGGAGACTGTTACTTTTGTTGCAATAATGATAATCTTCTTCATTGAAAGAAAAGAACCTCGGTGAATTGGAAGAGTTTAGCAGTTGGCAAATTGAAGTCTAAAAATACACAAGTTCATTTAGTAAAATGGTAGCTGTGATTCTCGTCAGTATGAAACCTGTGTTCCTTTGACGATGAAGCGGATAGTGCACGTAGAGAACATGTCAAGCACGTGCAAAGCTCCCCGTAGTAGTTGTCATTGACGGATGGCAATACACATTAACGGATGAACCCCTTTGTAGCGTTTCCCAATTTCTATGAGTGAGCATCGAACATAATTCTTTTGCTCGTAAAATGTAAGCAATATGTGTGAATAAAATACAATACGACAGTTTTTAGGCTTATAAAGTCATAAATGGATCAAGACAGAGAATGTGAGTGAGTGAGTGAGTAATTGTTTAACGCCGCTTTGGCAATATTTCAGCCACTAGCGACGTGTATAGAGAATGTATTCGGATTCGAGGGTTCGGGGTTACTGAGTATTGTACCCAATTTCGGACAGCTCATATTGCAATGCATTAAATGAACTCCACATTCCACTTTTATCCTTAGCCCAAAGAAGTTTATACAATACAATACAACATAGTTTTATTAATGCCACTCAAAAGTAGTTACGAGAGACTTAAAGTTACATTATTAAGAGCTTTAAACAATTATTGGGTGTATTAACGAGCACCGTCCGTTCGTCTGTCAGTCCGTTCGTCCGTTCGTCCCGATATCGTTTCCGTTGCAGAACTCTGTAATACCCCCTTTTCACTAAGCTACGGACCCCTACAGTAACCGCGGACGTTCGCGGATGTTCGCGGAATCGCCTCTTCGGAAGAGCTTCGGAATTTTCACTCGGAAAATGGACAAATTCCTACGGAAAATGTACATTTCACATTGTTTCGGAATACTTTCGGAACGCTCACGGATCCTACGAAACACATACGGTTAAACTACGACACAACTACGGCTAGACGGCGGAAAAACACAAGGAGAAACTGCGGAACACAAAGGAATGAGTTCGGATAATAACGGTAAACATTCGGATAATTTGCGGAGCACACTCGGAAGCTACGGAAAATGCGCGGAATAACTGCAATATAGGTGGCGGCACTAATCCGTTTGACGAGGAAAAACTACGGAATAACTGCTGAGTAGGCCTACTTGCTTTTTACACGGAAAAACTGCGGATAAAGTGCGGACAACCTTCGGCAACCGCGTTTTGTGACGGATCAATCACGTCATAACTTGTTCAAAAGAACGTTTGCGGAAAATAAATCCGTACCCTTCCGTAGTCAAAACAGCGATTTTATAAGCGGATTCAAGGGAATATGCTTTGATCTTTGCCGATTTTGCCGCACTTATTACGTGATTGATCCGTCACAAAGCGCGGTTGCCAAGGTTGTCCGCACTTTATCTGCAGTTTTCCGTGTACAACGTAAGTATTCAGCAGTTATTCCGTATGGCTCGCAGTTATTCCGAAGTTATTCCTCGCCAAACGGATTAGTGCCGCCACCTATTTCAGTTATTTTCCGTAGGATTTTGTCCTATTTTCCGCGTAGAACACCGAAGCTCTTCCGAAGAGCCGATTCCGCGAACGTCCGCGAATACCGTAGGGGTCCGTAGCTCAATGAAATGGGGATTAAGGTCTTTGGGTTCATCTCTATATACTATAAAGAAGCCTAGTGCGGCATCAAACATTAAAGTCAAATACGAAATAAACTTTTAAGGAATTTACTTAATTGTTAAAAGGTTCAATTAGGGATTACAAGGTTTGTCGTGCTTTGTTCCTTCTGGTCAAGTTCTGACTTAATTTTGGTTGTCCACAATTCAAATGAATCTCAATGCTGCTTTTCTTGACATCATTAACGTGATTTTATGAGACATCCAAACTCCCAAGGTCCTTGAAATGCCGATACGTGAATAAATAACTTGTAACAAAAACGTAAGACAAACGAATTTGGGTAATCGATAAGAACATTGTTCTCTCCCTGGGTATCGAGGATGGATGGAGTGATGGATAATACATGAGAAGAAAAAAACATTTTGAAAATAATGATGCCTCACTTCGTAGAACATATTCAGTAGCATTTGACGAGTCCATCATTATGTATAGGGGTGGGCGCTCAAATAATCACAAAATCAAATGAATTGAACAGTCAATGTATGTGAATTTTATTTATTGAACATGTATGATTAAACATTTGCACAAAATATCTATTCTCAATGACATGTGATTTGGTTTCGAATCGACAGACGCCGAGTCAGCCATGATGGACAATAGATGCCCCCTCAAGTTTCATCGATGGACTTGACAATTATGATGTCATTTGATAAGTAACGTTCTAGTAACGGAAAGACGTCATTAATCTCGCGCATGGTTGTTTCGTCACACAAAGCACATCGTTTGTCCCATTGTCCGCCATTGTTTTAATGCCGTGGCTATCTTATATTGAATATTAATGCACTATCTTCCAAAACTGAACGTTTCGGTGCTCATTAATCGGATACGGGACACATACGTTTACGTTACCATTCATACACGTGCGGGCGATGCAAATAACAGCAAGTAGCCCGAGATTCTCGTGCTTAGATTGTGTTTCCCATGCTTTATTCGTGCGCTCCTTGTTTAACCCATTCTCTCCATACAGAGGTAGATCGAGTCACGAAATGTTGATATAGCCTCTGTTCTTGAAGGCCAAATGGGTGCCCGCAGTTTCTCCTGGCAAAAAAACAATTAAAAAGTTTTTTTTATCAAATGACAACGCTTCTCGCGTGAGAAAGGTGGTTAATAATTTAGGAGCCAAAATGATGATTTTAAGAACAACCTCGCTGATTGGACAACTTACTTTGATTGCCTCCAATCAGGCATCTCCTATTCTAACCCACAAACTTGGCTAATAAGAACAGAGGCTTGATCAACATTTCATGAATTGATCTGCCCCTGTAGGGAGAGATTGTCTTTAACCAGAGATAATAAAAATAGGTTCCTTGGTTTTCCCCGTGAAATGAAAACACACGTTTCCTACTGGCAAACTTTTTTATTTCGTCAGCCATAGCCCGCCGGGAAAAGCGTTATGTAAACAGTTTGGGTGTTGCAGGTTTAGTCTAGACTAAAATGTTTAAAATTAAATATCTAGATTTGACATGTTCAATCACATTATTCAGATAAATCATTCATAAACTGAAGTCGAATGGACTCTGCATCATCAAAAATACCTTTAAAATATACCCTCCTAAGTTGTGTAGACATTAGCCTACAGTGTAATTTTGTATGGTCATAAAATGTGATCATTTATTGTTGTCTCCAGTGAGTTATGTATTGTCCCCTTTATTAGTTTTTAATTAATGTTTAACCTCCACCAGTGGTTATGTAGTTGTGTGTATATCTCTCAAAGGCAACCGTATCATTTCAATAGACACATTTTCCAACTTAAATATTATAATCAAAGAATGGAACAAAATACACACGGTAAATATTTATATTAAATTACAAAACCACAACAGTGCCATCAGCCAAATCAAGATTGATATTCCTTAAGTTTCGAACGTTGTGTCACAGCGACGTCATACTGGGTATTAAATTTAGTCAACTGAAAGCGAGAGATCTGTGGCTCGTACTTGTAAGTGAGATATTGTCCGAAAAGTCTCCATTAGTTAGGCACGAGAGAATTGTCTAAAGCCTACCTAATATTCTCTTGTGCCAAACTGATGGAGGCTTTTCGGACCATATCGTACAATATTTGAAATTAATCCACCGTTTTGACAATAAAGGGCAACGCAGCACAGGCACCCATTGGTATGACGCGACCGGGAATCGAACCCTGGTCTTCCGGGTGATGAGAAGGCACTTTAAAGGGGGTCTCAAACTTCTAATTTTTAACTTCCAGTGTTATATTAGCGAGGCCCTCTCCGACCCTCTCGGGGCCTCGCTAATAAAACACTGGCAGTTAAAAAAATAAAGGGTGTCTCCAACTTCTAATTTTTAACGTTCTAATTTTTAACGTCTAGTGTTTTATTAGCGAGGCCTTTCGCTAATAAAACACTGGACGTTAAAAATTAGAAGTTGGAGACCCCCTTTAAATATACTTAAAGCAAATTTATTTCCCATTTTTGTTTTCAGAGGGTGCATCTGGGAACTACTTCACGAATTTAAACGGAGCCATGACGTCACCTTCGTATCCTTACCACGCCGGCCATGATATGGTTACCACCAACACTATAAATGCGGGCTCCACCTTGATCAGCCTTAGATTTGATGTGGCAGATACAGAGCCGAGATATGATTTCATCATGGTAAGGAAAGGAATATACTGGCCAGGCTCCATTCACTCCCCACAGAAGCAGATCAAGTCAATAAATGTTCATCGAGCCTCTGTTCTTCTAAGACCAATACGATTTAGAACAGCTTCGCTGATTGCACAACTAACTTTGATTGTCTCCAACCAAGCATCTCCCATTCTACCACTGAAACTCGGCTAATAAGAACAGAGGCTCGATCAACATTTCATGACTTGATTGCCTCTACATGCTGAGAGAATGACCAGGCTCGTGATGTAACTTATATTATGGATAATCATTGTATTATGTATATTATACAACTTACAATTCCAAGTTCCCATTCACGGCTATTTCAAACGTAACAAGAGTGTTGCATATATAAAATGAAATGCAGTTTTCTATAATTATGTCCCCCGCAAAACTTTGCGGGAGATATAATGTTTTCAGTTACGTCCGTGGTTCCGTAATTCCGAAATGCTTTCGTTTCCGGGCCATATCTCAAAACTGTTAAATATTTTTCTACTAAACTTAGTAGGTGGTAAACCTAGAAGAGAAGTGGTGCCTTTTGCTATTTTGCTTATTCTGAATTTTTTATTTTATGGTGGTTTCCATGAAAACAATTTTGGAAGAAATTTCCAAGCTATGGCTCAAAAACTGTTAAACTTGTTTTTACTAAACTTGGTATGTGGTTAGATCTAGAAGAGGAGCCTTTTGCTACTTTGGTTATTCTGAATGTTTGTAACAATTATCCACAGGTGTACAACAGTCAAGGGCTGTGTTTGCATAACTTGTCTGGATCATACCCATACTTCGTAACGAAGTCGGACACTTACTTCAGAGTCGTGTATACAACGGACGTTAGCATAGACAGCACCGGATACTACGCCTCTTGGAAAGGTATGAGATCAGAATTACACTTTGGGGTAAAATATGCATAAATCTCGTTTTACAAAATCCGTTCTGTTCCTCATTTTTAAATTGTGGTTTTAATGCAATTTTTCTTAACGTTAAGATAAATCTTAAAGGGAAAGACATTCCGGGGTGTTTTTTGTGCAAACGAAATTCAAGGGCGAATTCTAGTTGATACATATGATGCACCGTGATTATAACATTACTCAATTGAAACATGCTACTTGGGCTTACATTGTGATTGATTACTATTTGACATCTTGATTAAAAAGAGCGCAAACTCCGTAAAGAAACGGAACAACAATTTGAAGTGAAGCCATTCATCGGCGCTACGAGTGTGAAAAGTCTGGCTACAGTTGCGAATAATTATTTTTCAAGCAAACATTTTACATCAGTTTGTTCAGTAATAAATTCTGCACCAGAAAAAAAAAATTCACGAATGGAAATTCCTTCCTTTATTTCCTATATCTTTGATTGCAGTTGCCCCTTCAACCTCCCTGAGACAAGTACCCCCCCTCACCTTCGGATGCGGCTCCCTGGCATTTGAGAAGGTTCCCTCCGCTCCACTTGCGTTGTACTGCAGAGAGCAGTTCTCTTCTCAAAATTTCAAGGATTGCTTCAATGTGTGCTCCAATGATAATGCATGTTCAACCTTTCAGTTTGTTAATGGGACGTGCACGTCGTTTGGCTATGGGTCCGGGTCAAACCCTCGTGAGAATATGGTTTGGAATAGGAAATAGCAGGGTTAAATATTTTCAATTTTTCAATGATATTTGTACGTTAATGCTAAATGTAATATTTTGATAGTGTCAAAAATCTCATAACACAAATCGATCAACCTTAGTCAGAGAACAAATTATAAAGAATCACATATAAGTCCATTGATTGTCATTTTTGTGTCAACACCTTTAATTCATGTTGTTTAAGAAAAGAGAATCGCATGACTGAACTTTACATTATATATTTGATTTATTACTCAAATAGTTGTGCACCACCCCCCCCCCCCCCCCCTAAACGTGCTACTGCCCCTTTAAGCCATTGCAATGTGAAATCGAGAAGAAGTTGTGTTAGGTTGACAGCACCTATTTACCCGGAGTATGTGTTACTAGGCTCAAGCAATTTCTAGATATACTAACTGTAGGCCTACAATATGTAAAGACTATTCAAAACAGTTTGTTTGAAGTGCTCAGCTTCTAATCATCAAAAGCCCCCCAAACATATATTCGCAGAATTCCTTCATTATTGGTTGGGGCACAAATACACTGAGTCAACGATCCGTTCGAACTTAATTGTGTAACTGATGAAAACTATCGAGTCAAAACGATGGCTTCAAACCTCGTCGCTGATTGGCTGCAGCACAAACGTCTCCTGACACAAACCCTCTGCAGCACTAATCGGATCAGAACTACAGCAAGGAACGATCTATCGATCTTTTCATTTAGTTATTTTTCAATGTAGAAACAGTTTTTGCAACTATAACCAGTAATCTGGACATACATGGGGAGAAAGTGAGTATTTACACCAAATGATTTATTGTAACGCCACATGAATATATATTCATTTGAAGTGCTTGTCTATTTTCATGAAAATCAAAATGTTGAAATAGTGTATTGTTATATTACAATGAGCTTTCGGGAAAATAAATTGAAAAACCAAAACAACTATAGTTTTATCATATCTTTTACGCTGGAGCCCGTTACAGTTTGTTCACTTAATCTACACATTTTTTCCTAAAAAATTCATAATTGGCACTATTTTCTGTGACCCCACCTTTGACCTGACCTTACCTTTGCGCACTTCCGGGTCACTGCGCACAGCCTTCCTCACTTGGTAGTTAAACTTCACACCACGAGGTAGTTGTTTTAACTTTCCCACCCACCCATCCCTTTGCAAATTAATTTCCCATTGTAATATGCCGCCTTCCTATTCAGGTCAGCATTAAGCTTTGCCTGCTGTAGGTATATATATATATTTTAATCTCATACATTTAATTTACAAAAACATAAGTTATATTGTTGCAATCTGCCTTTCTGAGGCCTTGCTACTTGCCTTATTGTATTGCAATTATTGTCTACGTGTTTGTTGCTCGTGTTTACCTGGCAAAGTATACATTTCATGTAACTACCAATTTATCAATTCACAATATTGATACATATATACTCATTACAATATCATCGTAGGCACAATGTAACCAGGCCTACGATTTTGCCAATCTTCAATAAACATTTAAACCTTTATTGTGTTGTTCTTGAATAGGAGGCAATTAACCAAAATGTTGACATATGTGAAGAGCAGTTACTTGGAGAATGTGATTGGCGCTTAGAAATTGAATACATCAAATAAACATGTCGGTGACAGCTTGTTGAAAATACACAAGTCAAGTCAAGTCAAGTTTATTCTCATAAGTCATGAATTTATGACATAGAGTGAACAAATATTAAGACAGTAGTATGTACATATTAATGGAGCATACGCGATCCATATTTGATATAAAGAGCAATTTTTACAAGTATTGGTTTATATGTGATGGACATCAGTGAGATAAATTTCTCTATGGATGAATGTTTACAATAATACGCAGGAAGATATTTGTGTCTTAATTCATTAAACATATTACATTCTAACATAAAATGAAGCTCGTCACCGATCTTACACTTACATGAAGGGCATAATCTTTGTTCTTTATCAATGTTATACCATCTTCCGGTTTCAATTGAAAGTCTGTGATTACATGTTCTAAGTTTCGTGATATATATACGTAAGTTCATAGGAAGTTGCAGTAAATAGTTTTCAATGTACAAAGTATCTTTAAACTTATTATAACAAAAGCCTTTTGATGATTGTAATTTACTTTCTCTCTGTACACAGAACACGTTATGTTAGCATCCAATCAGATCCAGTCAGATTACTCCCGAAAATTGTGTTAACAAATCAATTCTGTAATACCCGGATGTTCATTATGACAGACAGACAGACAGACAAAATATTTTATTATTGTGTCACATGTAGTGTATAAAATTTGGTACAGTGAAAGGTTAAAAAATTAAATAGTATACAAACGCCAGGCCATATGGCCAATGAGACACAAAAACATTGTATACAAGCTAAATATTAAAGGATTGAGACACAAAGAAATATCCCAAATTTGGGAGGGATAGAATATGAATTATTGTGATTGAGTTGACATCTTCCGCCGATACATATACGGATAACTAAAGCGGCCAGTGGATTTACAATGGAGTATATATAGTCAATATCCAATAAAAGGGTGAAACCAAATACCAAATACTAACATTTTGGAATAGGTTATACCGGAGATCTGAAGAAGTGAACTTCGTCTTCGACTGCCTGACGACTACAGTGACGACAAATGCTTATGTGAGGCATATTTGATTGGTTAAATGTCTAATGGAAACCATCACGATCAACAACAATTAAAGGGATAGTCCTATCGGGGTATTTTTATTCCTGTTTATATATTATTATATTTATATACATGTATATTAGCATGCTTGTTTGATTACACCTCTCTGTTCATCAAGTGATTGATAAAACAAAACAAAGTCTCCAATACTCACTGACGCTATCGTGTTCAAATTGCACTCCATAGTATGTGACTAACAACACGACTGATTCCTGTATTGTCCATGACACCGATTTCGTTTTTGTCAATTTATGCACGTAATAATAGTGGTTATGAATTTATTGTTATGTTCCTGTACATAAATATCGGAACGTTCCATTTTTAACCACACTTGACAAGACCCACATAATGGTCGAAATGCATCTTATTAAAGAAGATTGATCCAGTCCGAACTCTCCTTTTTAGCTCATCTGGCCTGTAAGGCCCGATGGACGTATGGCATGGCATGGTGTCCGGCGTCCGTCCAACCGTCCGTCCGTAAACTTTGTACATTTTTACTTCTTCTCCATAAACATAAGGCTTAGAAAGCTGAAACTTTGTGTAGAGACTCCTTGACTAGTAAGGATTAACACTTGTAGCTTTGTGGCCCTGTGGCCCTAGTAAGGCAGACAGGGGCCACACCCTAAGAACCTATTTTCATCTTCTCCTACAAAACAGAAACTTTGTGTACAGACTCCTTAACTAGTGAGGATTATAATTTATAGCTTTTGTGGCCCCTAATAAGGGTCACAGGGGCCATTTTCTTACAAATTATTTTCATCTTCTTTTTCAGAAGCGTAAAGCCTAGAAAGCTGAAGCCTTGTCTAATGACTCCTAAGTTAGATAAGGGGGGTTGTAAATTGTACAATTGGTGACCCTGTGGACCCTACTAAGGGGAGAACCACATTTGCCACACCCTTTAGCAAAATTGATCTGAAGCCTGATGAGCTACAGAGCCAATGGCTCTATTTTTTATTACTCATTTTCATAAAGATAAGATAAATTTCTAAACGAGGTAGGATTTATTACTCAGAGACAGAGACCATTGCAAAATTGGGAAGAAAGAGTTAAAATGCTTTCAATGAAACAATGGTAAAATAAACATAGTACCAGGTTAATTTACATCGGTACCTGGTACAATATAAAACATGTTCAGTGAAAGAAAACAACGAACCTGCTTAGTTTTCAAGAGAGTTTGCGAGCGCCTCCAGCAGGGCTAATAACCAACCTGCTCAGATGCTCCATGTATATAATCTATGTTAATAATGTATAATCTTACAGTTTGTGAGTGTGTCCGGAGGAAAAGCTTTCATTCATAAAATTTTCATTGGTCATATTTAATGTTCTACAACTTCATTGGTTCATTAAACTAGACATTGTGCCGGAGAAAGAAAGAACATTTCATTGGTCAGATTTAATGTTCTACAACTTCATTGGTTCATTAAACTAGACATTGTGCCGGAGAAAGAAAGAACATTTCATTGGTCAGATTTAATGTTCTACAACTTCATTGGTTCATTAAACTAGACATTGTGCCGGAGAAAGAAAGAACATTTCATTGGTCAGATTTAATGTTCTACAACTTCATTGGTTCATTAAACTAGACATTGTGCCCGAGAAAGAAATAACATTTAATTACACAATAATTAGCGGTGATTGTGTATATTTCTTGTCCACTAAGTCAGACAAGACGGCGCCATCAAGCAATGACCCGGCAGTTATATGACCTGTTACGACACATGACTAGACTCACTGGACGTCAATAAACTGACACCTCACACCTGTTATCTGTAGCATCCGGCTTTTTGATACACAACTTCAAATGGCAGATTCCTCGTCGTCTTCAAGGCACTTTTTAACGTGTATTAGGTGTAACTGCAGACTGTTAAATTTTTATAACTTCTTTGAGAGGCATTTTAGAAATTGAAATGACTAAGACGGTGTCATCGATATATTCCTCTGCATTATTGTTAAATTTATCATACAAATTTAAAACGATGTTATTTAACAACGAAATTAACATAAAAATTATTAGATGAGAAAATTGCTTTTTTTTGTGGTGTCCGGAAAAAAGTCCTCGGAAAACAAGTAGCGGAAAAAAGTCCTAAATTCAACTAGGAAAAAAAGTCCTCCGGAAAAAAGTCCTATTGTAGATTTTAGGTAACAAAGTATGACAAAATATTAAACTTTTGTTGTTATTCACTTTATTCAGATACAACAATGCAATATTGACTTACATGGATGCATCTATACACAAAGAACTTAATTAAGCACATCCATTTTGTAAAATTAAATTGGGAGCTCTTTGAATATTGTGAAATATTTTATGTATTGACCACTCTAGATATAACAATTGCCATTTTATTCACTATTTAATTGATACAAACTAAACAAAATAATTGAAAATATGAGAAAAAATGTGAGACAACTGAAATTTGGCTATATATAACTATTGTCATTGGTGAGAAACCACGCATGAAACTTTGGGTTTTTAAAATCAAAAATAACAATTTGAATCCTTAGTTGACATTCAATTAGAGAAACCTTTTTTTATCATGCACGATAAAAGCCTAGCAGAACATTGAATTTTCAGTATTTTTTTCAACTATAATTTCGAAAAATTCGAAAAATTTCAATTCTGTGAGAAAATTTGAGATTCTTTGAGTTGGACTTGTTGGACAAACACTTCTTTTTCCTTTAGATAAGCCATTATCTTAAACAGTCGCCAGTTTTTCTTAGTGAAGCTTTTTTCAAATTTGATATTTTATGATTTTGTGATTTTGAAGGCTCATCACATGAGACTCACATCACATATACTCTTGATTGGTGCTTAATTAATCCCTGATTAATCCTTATTTAATATAACAGTTGATTCAATAGATTGAGATAAACTCACATTTTCTTAATTCTTAATTAATCCAAAATGCCTCTTAAAGTAAAGTCTTAAAGTTAAAGGAATATTCCAATGAAAAATGAAAAAGAGCCTTTTAAAACAATGTTTATGGATAAATCCTTCAACTTTGGCTAATAATTTTTAGCTAAATCACCAAATCTGCAATAAAAATTCAAAGTTGGGAAAAATCAAGTTTACCGGCATTGATGTGGGACGCCATATTGCTATCTCGAAGGGTAAACGAGAGCGAGAAACAACGGGAATATGACGTCAAGACACACCACGAAATTAGGAGACGCCGTTAGATTCAATGGTGGGCGGTGACGGCCCGTCAAATATGAGACTGTAACAACCGTCACGACTTCAGTAAAGACATGCCGGGTCCAGAATATTCTACTTCTATGATGCCCAAAGCAATAAATAAATATTTCTGACCAGCAGACTGCTGCAAAACTTCAGTACAGTTTGGAAAAGATTTCCCATGTGCGGACGTCACAAGGTTTGAACACTGACCACTGTCATTTTTTTAGAATTTTTATAAGCTATAGACACCATACATAAGGTTGAAATAAAGTGTTAAATGACTTTGCTTAACTAAGTGCATTTTTAAAAAAAACTAAACGTAACATAGAATAATTATTTATTGATTATATCACTCGAAAAAAAGACCTTATTGACATGATCTTGTCGAAGCGAATCCTAAAAAGCGAATCCGCGATGATGGTGGTATGGTTCGTAATCAAAATGAAATTGTTTATATCAATCAAAACACGTTTGATAAATTTGAAAGATGGCATTTTCTATGTTGGCATTGACTTCTCGTTTTTAATACATAAATCTTGGCTTGTTTGAGGATGAAAATATTTTTCTATTTATTTAGTTGTCGCCGAAACGAAACCAATTTTGATTACGAATCACTGAGGCGCACATGCTGTATGAAATATTATCGGAATGATTGTTAATGATTATGATTCCTTATTATGTTCACATATCAAACCATGTTGATTATTTTCCAAAGGTATTTCTGCTAAACAATACGTAACGAAATTAAAATGGAATTATAAGATATCATTAGTATACTAAAACAATCAGGAAGGAATGGTGTTTTGAATAATATTAAAGATCTATCAACTCATCAGCAAGTAATACAAAATATACTCACAAAGTTTCTTTATATCATCGAGTGTTTTTCTTATATCTAAGTTGCTATGATGTAGCTGAATAATCCATATTTGTTTGGAGTAACAGTTTTCTCATTATTATATCTTTTAGTAAATAAAATTATTTAACTTACAACTATGATTTTTTATATTCACAGAAGGATATGATTTTTATGATAACAATGCACAAAATAATGAATTATCACAAGGTATGTCTCTTAATTAAACCTTCAAATTCTTTTACAAAATACTAGATTTACGTTATTTATGCATGCTTTACATTGAATATTCCCTTTTATATTTATTTTTAAATAATACAATGATTCTAACACGTTCATAACAAACAATGTTTTTCCCTTTTCAAACTGACTAGAGGGTTTTTGAAAATCCACAGATTGAATGTGAAAGAGTGCCAAATTTTTAAAGAAAACCTATCGTAATAACTCTGTGAAAATAAAATATTAAAAAATATAATTTCTTATTTTTGGAAAGATATAAAAAAAAGATATGCAAAGGTCTTAGTGATTGATAATAGGCCTATGTATATAACAGATAAATCATTGATATGCACGTTTGATGTATCAAAATTCAAGGAAACGTTTTCTACTTTGAAAGTGTAAATTTTATATAAAAAGGAATAGTTATAGAGTACGTCAACATCTTTCAGGTAAACATACCATGTTTTAATCAGAAAAAAATACAAAGAACACGACAAGATATAATTCTCTTGATCGTTTTTAAAAACATTTATTTATTTATTTATTTTCTGTGTTTTTGTTGTTGTTATAATTCATATCGTTAATAATACTAGACAAAACCGCATATTAGTCGTAGTTGCTTGTTGAATGATCTATCCGACGACTGGGTCGTTCTGTAGGCACAACGATGTTTTACGTTAACAAAGTGCGCAGCGCACACAGTCAGCAGTTCTAGTCAAATCATGGAAACTCCACTGCACAAAGATGTACGGAGTTTATAATGTAAGCTCCTTGCATCGATTTCTTGTGGTGTGTCGATGACGTCACATTTTTAAATAAAATGGCGACCTCCGTCATCGCTCAAAGACGAAGGTTTAAAATTCTGTAAATACTTATCTCGTTGACAGAAAAATTTAATAATTTGTCAGAATGTCTTTTTATAACTCAAACTTTTGCTAGAATTAAGTTGAAATCGTACTGGAATATTCCTTTAATTAATCCATATTTAGATATCACACCATCCTTCTTGATACCTCAAGTACAAACAATTCATGTTTTCTTAACAATATATGTTATGTTAATGTCTATTTAACCTGTTTTTATAGTAATAGGACTTTTTTCCGGAGGACTTTTTTACCGGTACTTTTTTTCCAAGGACTTTTTTCCTATAATATTTTTTGTAAACCCCATCACCAATCACTCAGTTACATGATTTCACTGAATAATGAGAAAAACATAATAATAAAAAAAAATATAATGTTTATCTACATTGCATATTTATGCAATAAGCAAACATTAATATCGTATTTCACTATTTGATTGGATACTTTATCTTCTTAAACTGTGAGAAATATTATGTTCTTTTAAGAAGATTTAGGGGGAAAACTAGTCATATGATTTAATCTATTTTATTCGTGAAAAACATAAGCTAATGAATGGAGTGATCAAAAGTTAAAAAATTATTTCAAAACCGTTCCAGTATATTATAAGTTTAATTATATTTGAATAAATGTAACAGATAGGATGATAGGGGCATATTTTTGTTCATATTTTGATAATGATTGTTAAATCACAAACCTATTCATACTTAGAACGAAGTTATCATATTTATAGAATGAAGAATAATATCGCATCTAAATATCTGATTATCCTGCCTCAACGGTGATCGGGGGAAAAGTCACAGTCCTTCATTCGATGGGCGGAAAAAAAGTCACAAATTTGCATAGGAAAAAATGTCACAGGAAAAAAAGTCACAACATTTTATTATCCATCAATAAAAAAACTAACATACATATTTTTCATTCACCTCAACTACCTAAAACAATTGACTAAAAGCTCTGTCATGAAAGCATTCTTGTATTTCTATATAAACTGCCTTTTCTTGTGAGATCACCATCCATCAACTGTAAAAAACTGTTGTATCCCAGGGTGCTATCAACATTTAAACCACTAAAAGCGCAGAGAAAATTCATCCTTTCGGACAATGAAATGAAGAAAGGGGACAAATGCTTGGTAGTAATGGTGCAACAAAAGTATCGAATTTATTTAATCCTGATATCCAAAATAAAAATATACATAACACGGTTTCAAAAATACAAATTACGGACAACTGTGATATTCAATATTTATTAAATTATAAAATGATAAATATTGTTAACAAAGACAACATAAGATAAGTCATATCATGTGGCCTATCATCAGTCAGCTTAATTTCAACACACAGAACTTATTTGAAATAACAAACATTTCAATAAGCATTACTATCATAAAATATTGTGATTTTTCCCTAGGCAAATTCGTGACTTTTTTTCCGTTTACAATGTCAGATGCGGTCACGGATATCAAAACGATGTACACTATTTTCAACAAATCATACAAGATAGAAATCATTATTCTATTTGAAAGGGTTTGTTAAAAGCAATACAAATATGAAATAATAATAATGATATATATAATATTAATAATAATAATAAATATGAAAATGCAATAACATAAAAAGTTTAATTCTCTACTTTTATCCTCTTTGTAATATATCATTTTATTAAAATGTAGCCCAACTGGCTATTGAGAATAAAGCTGAGTGTGTTACGACGGATCTTTGACTATGCTGAAGGCTTTATCTAATAATAGTGCTTTCGTTAGAATTCTTTATGATATTGGGGTAAAAATCATAATTTTTATTAATGCCATCACACTTAGGTTACGAAACCCGAGGTTACGAAATCCTCGACAGCTGCCGGGCGGTGCCCAGTTCGTGTCACGTGACCGCGTTACGCAACTAAAAAAAGTTCCTCGAACTCTCATTACCTTGGCTGATTTATCCAAAACTGGCACAGTAATATTTGTTCTAGCCCCAAGGGAAGTTATTATCAAGAATTAAAGATATTTCCCAACTTTGATGTATATCTCCTCCTACCAAAATATGTTTCCCTACCAATATTGAGATTTCGGACAAGTAACCACAATTTACCTATCGAAACGGGCCGCTGGTATAATATCCCAAGAGATGAAAGAACGTGTAAACTATGTAACTCCACAACAATTGCAGATGAATATCATTACATTTTTCATTGTAAAGCGCTAAACAATTTAAGGAATCAATATTTATCTAACTCTCTTACGAAATTTCCAAATTTATTAAACTTCAGAAAAATCATATCGACGAATAAATCTCAAGACTTAGTCAATTTATAAAAATTTCTCAAACGTCTTTCATCTCTTGTGAATGAAATAAGTGCATTTTAAACTTTGTGAGTCTTTCTTCTATCTTGAATCATATATTTATTTATTTATATGTATAACATTTTGTGAATATGCTCTTGTACCACCAAGGTGGTTTTATGAGAATAAAGAATTGAAATTGAAAAATTGATTTGTGTTGTCAGGCCTGA
The DNA here is from genome assembly GCA_916613615.1 of Steromphala cineraria. Classification (NCBI taxonomy): domain Eukaryota; kingdom Metazoa; phylum Mollusca; class Gastropoda; order Trochida; family Trochidae; genus Steromphala; species Steromphala cineraria. The sequence continues at coordinate 26,687,537 of OU744736.1, read as the reverse complement.
GGATAGTCTCCCTTTAATTATAATAGTTTTCCAATCTGCAAATGTTTGTGGTGTAATGCCGTCTCGAACCCACAAAGTTCCCACTCCGTATCGCTGAACCCAACGCTCTGCCTAATAAGCTGTTGTGACAGCACTGAATGTAGGACAATGTGCCATTCATAAGAAAGGTCTGAGTTGAATTGATATTTTATATCATTAAATCTATTTTTAGGAAACTTAATGCTAAGAATACTTATTTATTTATTTTTTATTATTTTTCATTAACAGTGTGAGAGGGAAAATATTTGAAAATCAGATATGGATAGGGTTCTTCATTAGATAGAAACTGTTTTATAATCCGCAATTTTTATTTTTATTTATTATAGATTATATTTTACTAATTAACCAAATAAAAACTATTGAGAACGTAAAAAGCGATATTTTGAAAAGGAAGATTTATCTCCCCTGGATGTTAGATTTCAACGATAGCTTTGCCGGACCCCACGGAAATGGCCGAGCATTTGCGAATGACCACTTTTAAACGGCGTCGCTGATTGCACAACTAACTTCGATTGTCTCCAATCAGATTTTTACCTTTCTATCCCATATATAAGCAGAAATAGAACATAGGCTTACTCGAGTATGACTGAGCTGCCACAGGGACACAGAGGCTCAAGATATATCTGTAGGAGAGATAGAATCAAAATATAGTCTCAAGCGACGACAAAAGGATTCAGCCGCATTTACAGAATGTTCAGAACATAAATAAATATGTCAGGAATCAGTCCTGAAAATTTCATTTATTTCTGCTAATGCATTAAGCTTCAGGTCGTTTCAAAGGAAATAAGACTTGCAAAGGTTCAAGGGGTCTGGAAGTGCAAAAAAAAAAAAAATGGCGCCGAAACCACGTGACTTCGTCATGATTGTCGTTTTTGCTTAAAATATTACTTATCGTCTTTTCAAAAGAAATTCTCTAGGTCCATTTTGAAAAAAATAATCCCATGTTAACCTTTTTTAGCCTTATTCTTAATTGTCTGTACAAATGACAGTTTCTAAACTTTATGGATTTGCAATCTAAACAATACTGTCTAATATTCTTAAGAAAATTGTACAATTCTGAGTCCAACATTTTGAATTATCGCCCTTTGAAAATGATGCATTGTATCAAGTCCCCAATTTTAATCGATCGTAGCTCAAAGAGTATTCGGGTCTCGAGTCTCCTTCCAACAATTACGTAAGCCCCAATGTCTCAACTATCCATTTAGTAACAGCTCTGAGATTCAAGTAGTTTCTGAGGAGAAGATTCTCAAAGGTGCATGGGGTCAGGAAATCAATTTTGAAAAAATGAGAAAAATAAAAAAGGCGCAAGAACCACGTGAACTACAAGATTGACTTTTTTACATATACAAAAGTGCATCTTTTCAAACAAGTTGCAAGTCTCACATGAACAAGCAAACAAAATTATGTTGTGAAAGGGATGAAATCAATGATTTAGAACATAAATCAAATACTTAAACAACATGTAACCCCGAGGGGGTACACAATGCAGAAATGGATACATAAAGATATCTTGAGATAACATCGATATTTTGTTTGTTCAAAAACATGCGCAAAATAGTCATTTAATGACTTTGAAAACAAACATCATATTTTCAGTCTGTAAAACTTCTCTCAGCCAATCATAACCTGCCACATCACATCGCCCTTTCTCGCCAAACTGGTCAGGCTATTGCTATTGTTTACAGTATTGAGTCAAGCGGTCACTTACTTACTTGGCGTATAATTACTATACAAACAAAGAAAACAACTTTCCAGTATGCCGGTTAGTTAGTGAGACATATAATGAAGACATTTACTAATTTTGGTTGAATCTTTTTGACTGTTGATAGCTTAATCACGGCTTCTACAAAGGGATCTAAAGTCAAGTCATCAATGAGACTACATGGTATGTCATAGCCCTGTCATAGAACTATGTTTCGCATATATATTTTTAAAAAAGAAACGGGGAAACAAAGCATACAACAAAGCAATTAAATGCTAAGGTTATATCTTCATTAATGGAATAAACATAAGGATATTTCATCAAGGAAAAATTTTAATATTCAATCATGTTTTGAAAATCTCTTAGATATTACGATATAGTTATGTTTTGAATTTAGTAGTTCTTAGTTTACATTTTGTGATGAGTGGCCAGATAAAATTTAAGACAAATTAAACAAGTTTGTGAAATGTTTTAAGGAACTTATGAATAATCCTGAAGTAATTTTATATAATCTGATGAGGTTTTGCTATATACACACTACGAAATATTCGGAGTCATTGAGGCATCATGTCATGAAATTGTATTAAGTTCGCAATACAAGGATATTCAGGATATACACCCTTTGACACCATGTTTCATCATGTCTTGAGCGTTTCTCAATCAAATAAAGAAACAATGTTAGTTTACAAAGAGACAAAAATAAATACCGTTCTATATGTTTGTTTGAGATAATGTTATTTTAAATTTTAAATATTTGTAAACTTCTAACGCAAACAACTGCCTGAAATAACAAATATGTATACATATAAGTTTGAATGCACAAAGTTTAGTTTACATATCATGTGACCAAAGCCTACCATATTGAAGTCACTGTAAACGCAAAATACTCCATCTCATGTGTCTGTATGTGTTCATCTCAAGACAGATGCAATGCATATGATAAATTCTAAATGTTTAATTTTTGATTGGATCTAGTTTGTCTTATTGTTGACCAATGGATGACTAGTGCTTTGACAACTGGGCGTGTCATAGATGGGCAGACATGCTTAATCTCTAAAACAACATCCCCTAATTCTTGTAACAACATTGTCAAAGAGTGTGAAATATCCCAAGCGCGACTCCCTAGGCCTGTAATTACACAATCAGTTACGATGTGCCATAACTGTTTAATTACTACTCTGTTTTATTGCCGGACAGATGAAGCTTCTAAATCGTGCTAAAACATGTTTATTCTGTTTATTCTGTTTATTTACCACCATTGTCTGTTATACTTACATTGATTAGGCCCATTTCCGTTCTGTATATGATGTAATAATACACAATCTGTAAAACGTCTCTCAGCCAATCATAACCTGCCACATCACATCGCCCTTTCTCGCATGAATCCCTTTTCAGACTGTCAAATTGAGAAGCCTAAAATTTGCGCACTTTGAAGGGCGATATCTTTGTTATTAGAGGACCGATGAAAACGTTTTTTGGTGTTTTTTGAAGTTGACAATGTTTTCTGTACATATTTACCAATTAACATGGGAAAAATTATGAGGTTTCTTGTTGTTTAAGGTAGGCATTGTATAAATAATTCACAATAATTCATTACTGACCATTGGCAAATAGAAAGCTTATTGATATATTCGACGGTTTTTTTGTCAAATAAATGACTTACAACGTCATGAATCATAAAAGAATATCCTGTAAAGATTCAACAGAGGGTTATTGACCCCACTCAAAGTGTGGTGATTGGGCCCATTGGATTTTTTTCTAACTAAAAAAATAATATTTGTTAAAAAGCCACTCTGTAAGTAGGCGGGGTCAACATTTGCAAAACTTAACCGATAGAGTCATTTTATCGAAGAGAATAAAAAACTGCATCAAAAATCATATTCAATCTATTCGACGTTGTACATAAATACAATAGAAAGGCTTGAAGTCCGGATTATATGATCGAAAACCGGAAAATGGCGCGCGTCAAGTAATTTTATAGAAAACACTCAGACTGTCTAAATAAGCCTAGCCTCAGTAACGCTCGCTAGACTCCCATACTGAGTCTAGCTAGGTGTAGTAAGGGCTCCTGTCAGCCGACCTATCTAAGTGACCAAACAGGGCTCGGCTTACCATTCCGCAATTTTCTGCTTTAGAACATATAACGTTTGAGGATCAAAGGTCGCCGAAAGGTGGGCTGACGCGACCTCTTGCTGTATCTCGCTAGACTCAGTTTGGGAGTATAGCGATTATTTTTGAGGCTAGGTTTGACTGAGCACTAAGTATGATACTCGCGAGTTGATGACGTTTTATAGGTTATATAACTAGTGTATATGTAAATTGGTCATGTGGATTTTGCTTTTACGAATATATTTGACTGGTGTCATTGAAAATGATTATCTATCATAAAAATGCCACTTGGGGATCGTATATGTTATATTTTGTTTAATTTACATAATGAACCATGCCATCTACGACAGCATCACAGCAAAACAAGAGTGGCTATTCAATAAAAACAAATTTTAGAATTTGATAATTTTTAAGATAATAATTTAATGGTCCTTATTTTTCGCTCAGTATATATTAGTTGTCAGACTTATGATTTATGTTCTTGAACAAATATAAAATTCAATGAAAATGTATACAATTCTTTAAAATGACTGTATTTGTGAGTTTATGAAAGTGTCCGTCTTTTTATGCCCCCGAATCGGAGATTCCGGGGGTATATTGTTTTTCACCTGTCCGTCTGTCCGTTTGTCCACAACAACTTTAACCTTGGTCATAACTTTTGATTGGTCAGAGCTAGGTCTTTGATACTTGACATATGGATCCCGTGTGATGAGACCTTGTGACCTTGACCTTGACACAGCGAGCAGGATGCATCCGGGGGCGTTCGTGTTTCACAAACAAATCTTGTTAATCATTGAAAAGGTGAGAGAGTGTGTAGGAAAACTTTATTTCCACCACGACTCTCACAGGCTTCTGTATATCTTTCTTCTCAAATTATTAGGTATGATTCGTTATAACGAATAACTTGCTAAACATATTGAGATTAGCAATTGATTTTTCTTTTTTTATCTGACATGCTATATTGAATTTTTTACTTGCTCTGGTAATAATTAGAGGATATTTATCTTTTAATTGACGAATATCATGTGTAACATCGAATGTGGTATTCAATCAATATAATAACCGTGAGTCTAACAGTTATATGAATATATGTCTCCTCTAGTAAATAATTCATCGAAACAAGTAATAATAAACACAATGCTAAGATTAGAATTGATTTTCTTTTATTTGTCACAGTCAGATATGCGATGTGAGATGTTGTATTGTAGTTCTTATAAACACTTCTAACTATTTCGATTATCTTCCAAAGGCAATGTTTTATTCAAAGGATAAAATTTGGTATATCATTAAAAACATGTGAACTAAGCAATTGATCGTATCATTAAACTTTGCTGTAAAGCAGATCAACAAAGACGTTGCTACGAAGCTGCTAATTACTAGAGATTAAATCTCAAACGAATTGTCATCCACGAGGCAACAACACCTTAAATCAAGATTGTCATCTACAAGACAACAACATCCTTAATTAAGATTGAAATCCACAAGACAACAAAAAATTAAATCAAAATTATCATCGACAAGACAACAACATCTTGAATCAAGATTGTCATCGACAAGACAACAACAGCAAAATCCTGATTCAAGTTTAAAATCAACAAGGCAGCAACATCTGACAAATCAAGTCGTCCCGAAGTGAAGCAATGTTTAAAGAAAATTCTTTCGAATTAGGCTTTGTTGATTTCACTATTGATGGAGGAACCTTTGTGACAGTGCTTGGAATTCTGGAATGTGCTGTGTTGTGCCTGAATACCAAGGATTGTTTCTCCTTCTTCTATAGTCACAACGTGCATTCATGCTCAGTGAGCGCCATCAGGTATTTCAACACGGAGGAACTCACCTCTCGAGCAGGATCTAAATACTACATAATGGCAGGTAAATATAAACTGATAGGGAAAAAGTATTAACCTCAGTTCAATCATATGTAAGATTTTCAATTACAAATATATCGAGTTTTTAATGTCATACTCTCAAACCGATAAGAACAAGAGTTAAATCATCGATCAATGAGTACTTTTAAGTGTTTATAATTTTTTCTTCAAAAATTAAATTTTGTTTAATTAAATTGTTCCAAAATTATTTTTTTCTATAATACAAATAATCATCAACAACGAAGACATATCATATATCTCTCAGAAGACATATACATAAAACACATATGTTTTAAGAAAACCTTAACCAGACACCAATTATTTTATTCAAACAACTTCAGATATGTGTAACTGTTAATGTTGCATCACATATCTCTACGATATTAAGTAAATTTAAACAAACTGTGGTGTGTACTTTCTTTTGCCTGGATCTGTTTTACGCGTTCAAACGTTTGGTAATGGGTTTTATTACAATCTGATATAATATGTTCATTGTACATTGACCTGAATTGAAATATCTGAAATGTGGTTAATTGCTACTTAAGGATTGTTTTACATGTTTTGTGCCTCTATCGATGTATAACAGCAACCAATTTTGTATAAAATCGCGTAGCGTAGCATAGCGATTTTATACAAAATTGGTTGCTGTTATACATCGATAGAGGCACAAAACATGTAAAACAATCCATATAATTACAAAATCAACATATTAACAAAGTTTTTCCTAATTATTTTCAAAAATTCTGTCATCAATGTCGTGAGATTGTGGTTTGTTACACGAAACAATACAAAGTTGAATCAAAATTGAGAACTCCATAAACTAAAACGGCCGAAGATTTAATTTCGTTTTCGCAACCATTGACACCAATGCAATCACAATTCGTCTTAACCGGAATCCGCATTTTCGGAATAACCCTAATTAGCATATCACACGACGTTCAAAATGTCCGCCGTTTGCGAGACGCTCGGAGCGAACAAGCTTGAGGACTCGTAGTTATAGGTAAATCTGCTTGAGTAAACTGATCTGTCGCGCGTACTGTTAAGGTTGGTAATTCACATGATTGTTTTAATTTGCTACCTGGTACAAGGACTTTACCAAAGTTATAACTGATTGAACAATCAAATAATATGATTAAATGAAGTCAATTTATCTGCCATACGTTCTTATGATTTGGGTTATTTGAAAGATGGGTTCATATTGCTGACTGATAAAACTAAACTTGAAAGTGTGATTGTTACTACACAACGCAAGGTAAATATGGTTGAATTCAATCTGTCTGCCGTACGTTCTCTTTCGGTAAATTTTTTTTGATAAACGGGAACAAAGACAAGACAAACAAAAGGTTATGACAAATATGTAATGACATTAAGTGTTTACATGTAATGAGCAATACAGGTGTCCACCTAATTGCATCGATTCTTGCTATCACAAGATCGATAAAGACATAAAGGAACGTAAACACTTACCCTCACAACAGATTGACGTTTATTAGGAACCTTCAGTCGTCGAAAGATGGTGTTATAGATTGCTTTCGTTTTTTGTTGAAGTCGTCTTTGAGCAAACTATGCAGCTCAAGCAACTTGGCATAACATTCTTTTTTGCAACATTTTTCTATAGAACCTTACTCGGAATACACATTTTATTTGGCATAAAGTTCTTTTTTGTAACATTTTTCTATAGAACGTTACTTGGAATACACATTTTTACTTTTTCAAGTCCTATGATGTTGAAAATATTTACCTTCAGTCAATGGTGAATGGTCATGTGTAAGAGGATGTTCTATTAAGATTTTAAAACAGCTTTAATGTTTATATTTACCATCAATTAGGGAAAACCTGTTATGCTGAACGTTTTCATATTTACCTGATATAATCAGTGTTCTAAATTTGGACCTGGAATTGAAAAATTGAAAACGTAATTATGTCTATATATATCATATATAAATATGATGGAAGTTGATGTATCTGTCATACGCCCTCTTTGTGTCAGAAATTGGGCACACCATTTAAAGTCAATAACAGGAATCTGGGTGCAGCAGAATGTTTGCCAGAATTTATACATCCTGAAGAATTTTTTTTTTAAAATATCACCAAAATATCACAATATTCGTTTCACAGGAACTGGCATGCAGTGTTCCTCTAGAGCCAACTGTTTCTACTTAAACTCAACCTGCAGCCATGCATCATGTATTTGTGATGTAGGATACAGTTATCAGCCACTAACTCGAAGTTGTTTCATTGGTAAGTGGGATTTATATCTTAACAGGGAGAAATGAACTTAGTACCGACGATGACGTTTCATTATTAGTTTACAGTCTTTATTGATAACGATATGAATTGTTTTGTGTCGGATAGATGATTTTTTTAGATTTTTAAAGAAAGATTTAAATCTTGAACGAAAAATTTAGAGAAAGCTTTGTTTTCATGTATTTGTGATGTAGGATACAGTTATAAGATGTCAACTTGGAACTGTGTCATTGACTGTAATGATCAATAGAAATCAAGTCGAAGTTGTTTCATTAGTAAGAACAATTTTATATCTGAACATGGCGAACTAATATTCATTACCAAATTAATCATATCATTGTTAGTTTACATCGAGAAAAAACAGATGAATTGTTTGCTCATTACCAAAGTAATCATATCACTGTTAGTTTACATCGAGAAAAAACAGTTGAAGTGTTTGCTCATTTAGAGTGTATCGTTTAGTAATAAGAATACGAAGTTCGCATTCCGCCTCAGGGTGCAACGTATACGCTGCACTAGACTTTCATAGGCTGTTTAAGAACCTAACTCAAAGTTGCGCATGCGTGCTGTGACCTCTTAACTACGACCTATCTAATAATAGTCAACCAATGTCAGCGTCTGAAAGGCGAATCAGCATTATCAAAAATTTGTTGCTAAGAACGTCCTTGAACTTTGTCTAACAACACTGAAGATAATGGTAACTTCGACAAGTATATCGTACACATTTTTGTCAACGAAATTAAAGTTTGTCAAACAAACATCATTGGTTTAATAATAATATTTCATATCATTCTACATAATGTTAAAAAGATACTGCAATTGTGTTGTCAACCCAGCAAAACTTGTCAACGATGTAAATCAACGATAAAAAACATCTCACCTGCGGTAGAGCAGAGAAGGGTCCTTTGCAAACTCAAATTGTTGAAATGATTCTTTCAAAAGCAACATTCAGTGAAAAGAACCTAGGTTTATATAGAAGAAATTGTCTCGTGTCAAATTGTCAATACGAATACTGCAAAAATTGGAATGTTATCCGTCCCTTTTAAGCTGTAAATGTAGGTATCGGTTTTGTGATACTTTTTTATATCACCCCTAAACAGTGACACCTGAATTTTGCTTGCCTGGCTGTTAGTTTGGGCTTCCCTACATCCACAAAGCGTGATATATCCTACTTTAATAGCAATGGTTTCTTAAACAACAAACACATTTATTATATACTCATGTAATCTTAGGATAGTAATACAAGGATTCAATAAGGAATACGTCTTCAAATTCCCTATTGCACGGCAAATTCCCTATTGCACGATTGCCGGTACTACTTTTTTCAAGCTTCGACAATACTCGGAACTTTCCGTAGTAACCATCATGTTCCTAATCAAAACATCGGAATTAATGTATCTAAATGCAAAGGTACCAAACTAACTTTTTGATATGATATTGAATAATAATAAACTTTGAAACTAGTGATATCATCAGTAAAAAAAACCTGAAAATCTCTTTGAAAAACAAAATCCTAAACTAAATCCGACGACATCGCTAGCGATACTTCGCTCTTATGACGTCTTAGCCGATAACAATAATGACGTCATTTCCATGGTGATGTCGTTTGAAAGGAGCCGTCGCTCGGAACTATGAACTTACGTTTTTGACATTCTGAACTATAAAAATAATTACAATGGAATAACTTAATATTATTTTCACATTTTAAAAATGGCGTCTTACGTTTTTACTACGCAAAGTAATGAGAAAATAGAAAGGTAATTGAGGTATGAAATTATCAGTCGAGCGTGTTTAAGGTAATCGCCTCGTTCGCATTAAGTATCAATGCGCAGTACGTCGTCTCGGATTATTTATGTAATTCAAAATTACTTGTAAAAAGGTTAAAAGCAGAGTATATAATAAATACAGAACGTCATACGTGTGCATTTTGGTCGTCTGTATTGAACTCGAAGATGTCATGGACGCGGGGGAAAAAACTCGTTCTTCGAAGTCGTTGTTCTTCCGCGTCCATGACCTCTCGTTCAATACAAACGACCGAAATTCACCCTTATGACGTTCTGTATATGTACTTCGTTAGTGAATCAAATTTTCAACATTTGTCCAATTAAGCATGTCTTTTATATCAATATTTTTGTTGTTCATTTGCATTCAGGTTAAACTATAATTCATTGGGGGACATGTGTGAATCATTACGAAACTCATACGGAACTGCAAATATTTTAATAATATAATTTTTTTCAACAAGATGGTTTGAAGGCAGCAAGTAGAGACACATCAACATAGAAAAATTGACACGTCGTTGAAATTTGACCCTTTGACAAACAAAATAATATATGACGAAGTGTCATAAATAGGGGAGACCTGTATTAGAAAAGATTGTGAAGCTAAATATCAGAGATACCAATGTGACTTCATTGTTAAATTTAAACAATTTAAAGTTGAAAGCAAAAACTTCAAAACAATCCAGCAAGCTGCAGGTTAACCCAGGCTATGAAAGTGCAGCGTCAGCGTATACTTTGTACCCTGAGACAGGATGGCGAAGTCACGGCTATGCAGTCTGATAAAATCTTCGAAGTACAAAATAGTAAACTGGTAGAAATGATAAAAATATAAAAATATTGTCTATATCAGAGTAAGAACTAACATATCCTCTCAAGGCCTGAAAGCACCTACCTGAGCTAAAGAACGGCAGCAAGAGCCTTCGATAACATGCTAGAGTCAGGTCCAGTCTACCATTTGGTATACATCCGCTAAACATCACCCTCATCATAAAATCCCTAGTGTTATTGGCATGTTTTTTATTTTATTATTCCACCTTTCTCTAGCTGAAAGGGCTTTAGAAAAAAACAACTTAACTTTAAGGGTTTGCTTACTTTTAACTTTAGAATATCATGTGAAATCCCCATAAGCTTTTGCTGTGAATTTAAGGTCAAACATTCCATGTACGTCAAAGAGGGAGTCTTGAACATCGCAGAGGTCCATTTGAATACTACTACTATCATTATCATGATTTCAGGCTGCAAAGACTACGGAGACTCATTCAGCGCTTATCGTGGGTTGGGAATCTGGCATTGCAACACGAAGTCAATCTATGTGGCTACTGGATCCGCCTGTATGATGGCTTGTCGTGATGAAACCACATTCGATTGTATCAACGCAGAGTTTGGGGAACTTCACGGAAAGTGCAACTTATGCAACAAAGCATGGTTTGACCTACCAGAAGAGCAACGTGATACCAACTCTCCTGGATGGATTGTTTACCATCGGCAATGTGTTGAGTGATAAACATCTGCAACATTAAGGTCTTTTCAAGTATAGCTGTTTTGAATTTGTTTCTTTAAAGCCTTGATTTCTTGAGTTTTCTTTATAAATTTTTTTCGAGCATTTTATAAGGTTTGAAACCTTTACAAATGACTTTCTGGTACAATATTAGCAAAATGAACATAGAAAGAGAGACTATAGCAGGTTGAACAAAAGTTATATTCAACACTCAATGATAATATATGAAATGAAAATGCTCATTTAGTATATTTTAAAGAAATCAAGTCTCTTTTGAATGTTGAATTTTATGTCAATTTTATCAATCTACGAACAGTAAGAAGAAATATTTGTCTTTTAAGATTAAATTCTCTCCCTTAACGTGCTAATATAAGAGGTGTGAACGTAGACATGTGTTGTATGTGTGAATGTGTGAAAGTGGTGTGAACGAAACTATAATTCATTTCTTGTTTGAATGTAATGCTTATGATTTAATAAGAGACAGATATATTCATGTAAATGGTCAGTTAAATTCGGTTCCTCAATTTAACAATATAATTACCAGTAAATGTAAACATACTCTTGTAAATTTGTCTAATTATATAAGAGAAGCGCTTTTTCGTAGAAAAATGTTAGCTTATTAGCAATGTAATAAAATAACATTGTATATCTTTAATTATCTACTCTTAAAATACTGAAATGTTATCTAAATATTGTACATGGGCCTATGGCCTACAAACCGAAAATAAAAGAATTGAATATGAAATTAATTATTATTCCGGTTTGATATATTTGGAATTGTTGAATGTTAAACGTGCTTTTTGAATATAAGATATTTCATTATCATCAAGATGAAATTCAGATAACCAATGGTAACATTTTTTCAACTTTGACTTGAATAAGTACCTTCTGTTGTAACCAGAGTTTTAGTTGTCCCGTGAATTCATTGACAGAATGACATGTCCAAATAAATGAACAGGTGTCTAGACCTATACAGGACGCCACGACTAGGAAGTATGTGATGTTAGATCTTTGACCATTGACGTCTAGTGTCCATTGTGCATCTGAAAGGCACCATATTGAATTATGCTCAGTCGTTTAGCTCAATCTTGTCCTCCTCCGAGAACTGAAAATATCGGCTTTACCTCGACCTTCATTATTTTGCCTCGGTTAAAATCACAGAGATATGTATTTTTTGGTAAGTCACTACGAAACGCACATATTTAGTTTTCCCTACATCTCTGGAAGATATCTGCCCAATTTTGATTTGAATATGATGCAAAACTGCAAAACCTCCTGGTCTCAGATTCACATTTCCATGAAACATGTCTTGAATAATTTTGCTAGGTGACATTTCTCTTTAGGATTAGAATACTTAAATTTTATATTTTTAGATAAATATCTTTTAAAAACGCCTTCAAACAAAGTTTTATCATCTGGACTGTTCTGTATCCAAAAGAAAGCTAAACTTCGATGATTTCGACCATTCAGAGCACTTGATTCGGTGACACCCCTCCTTATAGCAGCCATTTGTGCCAAGATGAATGCTTTGAATATGATAACAACTTTCTTTCGATTTTCCAAAATAACTACTAATAACTAAGTATTGGTAGAATCCGTGAGTTGTATATAGATATTTATGTGCATTTACTATCTTCATTTCAAAACCATTATAATACCATCTTTCATGCTTTGATAAGGGGCCTCCATTTCTAAATTGGTCTTTTCTAAATTAACTTCCATTCCCCATTTAACGCAATATCGATGGAGAGAATCGAGTTGTTTCTAAAGCTTTAATTGGGAATCATTGATTAATACTAAATCATCAGAAAATAATAAAGCTTAAATGTTGTACAAAGTTACTGACACAAACAGACCATTATCAAATTCAAGTTGTAAACCTTCCACTATTTCTTTTATAAATAAAGAGAATGGAATGGGACTTAAAGTGCAGCCTTGTCGTACACCCACAGTACAATTGAAATAGTCAAGAGAGTTTATTACCACCATTGAATACAACTGCTGATCTAACATTATGATAGAAACTTTCTGTCCATGGATTCCATTATTAAGTAGTACATAAAATAGCTTTTTTTCTGCTCACAAAATCAAACACCTTCTTAAAATCTACGAAGGCTCAGTAAAATCGGCTACCTTTACAGATGATATATTTCTGAATCAAGGATTATAAAATAAATATGTTATCAATTGTTGAATGATTCTTACGAACCACCCTTTGTATTCACCAATAATTCCAAGACTTTCGACATAATCCGTAAGTCTTTTTTTTTCGAATAAATATAAATAGTTTTCCCATGGTATTCAGCAAAGAAATACCTCTAAAGTTGTTAGGATCTGCTGCCTTTCTTATACAAAGGTAAAATGATCGCTTCAGTCCAAGAAAGGGGAAACTGACCAGTCTTCAAAATTTGTAAGATTAGAGGAGCTAGATATTGTGAAATGTTTTTTTATAATAATGCTGAGGAATATATAGATGACAACTTCTTTGTTTATTGTATGCGACGTTTATACACAGATTATTGTGTCGTTCTCAAAGAAGTTATCCCTTTTGATAGATTTGAAAAATTCAGACGGAATACCGACATTTACGGGGGATTTGTTGTACTTAAGGTTATATATGGAACTCATCACCCCTTCGATAGTAATATCATGCATTAAATCATTGTTAGTACAATCTTCACAATTATCAGCGTTTGTGACTATATGAATAAAAGCATCAACATGAGCATCAAAAGTGTTTTCATTACCATTATTCTGAGGATTTAATAAGGTTTGAAAATACACTTTCCATTCATCCATTGTTATTTGTGAGTTGTGATCGAAAGGTTAAACATCCTAGTATATCTTGACACAAAGTTTTAATCGATTGCTGTCACGTAAGAATAGGAGTTGAGAAAAAAAAGCGATGGGGGTAGCATCCTGGCTTGTTACATGAAGGAGTTGAATTAATGCGGTCATCCTTTTTTTTGCAGCTGGAACGATTTCAGAATTTAATGAACCGTGGGTCTGTGCCGCCAATGTGTTGTGTGATCTTTTATTAAAGGGAAAATGTTTTCAAGGTGCTTTGCAATTTTCCTTTCCCCAGTGACATTGAATGGTTATTTCAAACATTGCAGTATTTCATAAAACTGACTTTATGGTGATAACAGTGTGGAGTGTGATAGCCAATAGATAAATCTTGCAACTCTTGGACAAAGAGGCCCCGCCAAATACCATGAATGTTGGTACCTAACAGTGAGCTTTACTTTGCAAGAGTTGAAACATTGAAACTAACAAAGAATAATACTTTGTGAGGGATCTAAATAAACATTTTGGTTTCAATGATTGTTTATCAAGGTATTCTCTATTCATCCACCAGAAACCAGATAAAACAACATACACAAGTCCCCTGTGACACTAGTAAATCATATCAAGAATAAACCGCGCCTCATCCTCGTTTCCATTACCGTCACCGTCAGTCGGGAACGTGTTGCGGGGAGGTCGGTTTGTCAGCATTTAGATTTTACGTCAGTTACATCAATCTTCCATCAAGTTAGCATTACCTTAGGCATTACCTTAGGAAGGGATCGAACACTGCAGCATTGTCTAACATGACGCCTCATACGTAAACAGTTTTGCATTAACATATGTTACAGCAACATGTATTCTTCCTATCAGGCAGGGACCGAATTCTGCAGCAGTGTCGAACATGACGCCTCATACGTAAATATTTTCAGCATTACCAAATGTTACACTAACATATATTCCTCCTTAAAGGTTGGGACCGAACACTGCAGCAGTGTCGAACATGACGCCTCATATGTAAACATTTCAAGCATTACAAATTGTTACAGTAACATCTAATTACATGATCTATACTCAACTCTCAAGATTATGTCAGCCATGAGCCACGTACCAGCGATTGAGGAACCAAGATCTATAACCTCACCGAAATCACAAAGAGTTACGTCATAAACCAAAACTGTCAAAACTTTATATTCTAAATAAATGCATAATCATTCCATGAACGTTTAACCATATTCACTTCAAACAAGAAAACATCAAGCAGATACTACTGTAACATTCATTGTCCAACATGGTATATTCCCATTACTGCACCTCTAAGTGCCCTGTGTTGTTATAACGTGTTTTGTTGTCTGTTAGAGTGGAATGGGGGTTGGAGAATACCACTGCAACATACAACCCAACGTCAACAAACACAAACTATACACCATCAGTTTACCATAAACCACCGTTTCAGCACGACCTTTCCACTTCACCATACAGTGCCACTTTACCATATTCCCCAAATTCAAAATATATTATCACTTCGCAGTACATTAACACTTCATCATAAACCACCACTTCATAATACACAATCACTCCACATATACCACCACTTCAAAACACATAATCACCTCACAGTATATCATCACTTCACCATATACCACCACTTCACAAAACACCACAATTTCACATATACCAACACTTCACTACACTTTACCACCCACCGCCACGATATCACCACTTCGCCATAAAACAGTTCACCATAATGCACCTTCACTCCATAATACACCTTCACTTCATATTACACCTTCACTTTAAATACATCTTCACTTCATATTACACTACAAAATGCGTCTTCATTCCTTTCTACATAATACAAAATATTTATATCTTCAAATACGCAAACTTTCAAATATGACAATCCAGCTGTCAGTTTTACATACTTTGCCTGAAACAACCCATTTACACAACTCAATTTAAAATTTGACATATCATCAACTTGATACGCTAGTCGCAGCCGAGAATGGACTTCCAGCGCGCTATGACAACACATTTATACACACTTGACAGCACCCTCTTCACAAGTATTACTCCCCTTTTATCTGGGTTGTTCCTGAAGAGAAATCAATTTCTCTCTAATTCGCCCAGCCCAAACGATAGAATTTCATTTATCATGTAATCGCTACAGATATTCGAGTGGTGTTCCTTGTTTGTTGTGGTGTACCTTAAGTTTGTTCACTTGCTTGTGTGTCTTATTGCAAATATCATGTAACTTGGGTTTCGTTTGGACGGCAATCAAATACCCCCAGCAGCAAAGACAAAGGCACACGAATTGTCCATTTGTAAAATAACCATTCTTAAACCATATGTTTGATCGTCTGGTCTGTGGTCAAAGGTTTCCAAATTTGACATGGTTAAATAGACAGATGGGGTCATATATTTGAAATTCCAATTTCGATATAATTAGTCCATATAGACAATCTGAGAATACTATAAGTACATTGACATTGACCTAAATAAAAAAAACAAATATGACTTAGGCCCAAAGTTGTTGCTCACTTTTGAAGCATTTTGTAGAGAAAAATAAAAAAATGGTGATTTTAAAATTATGAACCCTGGTCACTTAAATTGCCTGCCCACATTTTTACGGACAAATGTTAGGTAAACCATAAAGATATGTTGATGCAAAATTAATCCTTACTTATGTCGTGCACGTGATATTTCAACATTATCCGTTTTGTTTTAGCAAATTGCTAGGATGCGTCAAAGACATTCCAAATTACATGATATTTGCACTATATTAACAGGTAAGTGAACAAACTTAAGATACGCAGCTGTATATTGATTTTGTTAAGCTGTCTACCAACGACACTGGTTTCACCGTCTTTATGAACTGATCTGATCTACAATTCAAGGCGGTTACGTCCAGTCCTGTTGACAATTTTACTGCGTCAACGAATCAATCTGGACTACAATTCAACTGTGTCAAAGAACCTATAATTTCACGACGTTTACAAACCAACAAAACTATAAAACAAAACATTCTTGTCTACTGAATCACTGCATCCCACTGGAATACAAGAACCTACAGTTGATGCACGTTGAGATAAAGGAATTTTGCATATACATGTATTCTTAACACTTCTGAAAGGCAACCAAAACAAAACGTCAATCAACGTCAATGTAGATAAGTGATTATCGTCTCAGAGAGTAAACGTTACGTCCTAATGAATAAGAAAAGAATATTTTATGAGTCAACAAGTACTCAACCGAGAACAGTTATAAACATTGATTTTCTTTAGCCATAAACAATTCCCATTGACTATCACACACAAAAATATCAGAGAGACTGTACAAGTAAATATAATGGTCCATTGAAAAATATTTGTACTCAACTGGTTGAAATAAAACGAGTATAATTCTTTCAAAAACAATATTCATAGAATAAGTACATAGGTTTATATCGAAGAAACTGCCTCGTATCAATACGAATATGCAAAAGCAATTGAAAACTAATCGATTCCTCTTAAGCTTTAAATGTAAGTATCAGGTGTGTGATGCGTTTTGATACCACCCCTTAACGGCGAAATATACATTTACATGTGAATCTCGCTTACCTGGCTGTTAGCTTGATTCTCACTGCACCCTTGTCACGAAACGTGATATATCGTATCTAAATCTATTTTACTACTTTCTTTGGAATATATGAATGTCTTATTAACATTTTTAAAGCGTCAAAGATCGCTACTGAAATATGTTATTGGTTATTGATTGGTTTGTCTGTAGCCATTAACAATTCCTATTGTATGTATGAGATCACACAACAAAGTCTCAGAGAGACTATACAAGCAAGATATAATGGTCCATTAAAATTTATTTGTATTCCCTTTTTATATATTAATTAGGAGATAGATCCATTCTGTTTTTCATTTTGAGTTGTATGTAGTGATTTATTTAAGTATATCTCCATTGAAACATGATTAATTAGTAAAATATTGAGAAATTGTTGCATAATATCAATAAAGATTTTCAATGTCGTCAGAGTTACGAGTTTTGAAGTCAATGTAAGTGTCGACCTATCACCCCTAAATGACCGACAAAAAATCAAGGGACTTCAATCTAAAAAGAGTTATTCACTACAATTTTGAATGTTTGAAAGTTGGAGAAAGTCCGCCAAGAAAGCTTGAATTTGTGTCATGGTCTAGGACACTGTTCCAGGAAATATTGTCATTTGTGAATTATAGATAGGGGCAGAGGCAGCACTCTGCAAAATTAAAGAATAAAGTCGCTTCTGTTCATTTGACAAATCGCTGTTCAGCATGTTTATTTTGTTTACAGCTCCCAAGGCAGTACTTACTTTAACATGGAAAAGAGACAAAGAAGGTGCTTATTTCATTTTTAAAATGTCGCAGTATGTCGCCAAGTCCCCGAGTTTTAAAAATTCATATTGTCGTAGCAAGTCTATTGTAAACAGAAAATTCGCCGAGTGTAGTTTGTGTACGTGCGTGGAGGATTGAGAAGCGGTCATAAATATTTAGAGGTGATTATTGTCAAAATAATTACTACTAAATCTTTTAAAGGAACCAACCAGGAAGGAGTTTTTTCAAACTAGGTTTCGTGTCATGTTAGAATCCTAAATATTATATGTTTGAGGAAGGACGACTTGCAATATCAGATATCAGATCACCTTAAAGCAAAATTAGATATGTAGCCTGATGAGCTACATAGCCAATAGCTCTATTCTTATTGTCGTATAGGAACAGTGTTAAAACAAAAAGGTAATTTTGAACATTTCTAAAATATGAAAAATTACCCTTTTGACTTAAAAATACTCTCTAAAATCTCAATATATAAGATGTAGTCATGTATGACTTTTCATTTAAAGTTTGTCAAAAGTAGAAGAGAAAACTTGATTTACATATTCCATGTTGTGTTTGTATACTGCACTAAGGATGAGGATCAGATTTATAAACGAACCAGTTTATACTAGAGAGGAGTAATTGCAAATGAAAAATAGATGCATATATATCCCATTTATGCATGACGTCCCATAAATGGGACGCTAATTCAATGGTGTCGTTCTTTTGTGATATACATGATAAAATATTGTTGTATTTTTTTTGTTATTATGAACATGCCATATTTACAAGTAAATAAGCAAAAATAGTTGTAGAGTTAAATTTCTTTTAAAAAGACGGCTTTGGGTAATTTTTCATAAATTTCAAAGTTTAATTGTTAAATCATAAACAAAGGTTGAAGTTAACTTTGATTTCTTCCATGGTCAAAGTTTCATCAAATTAGCGTCCCATATATGGGACGACATGCACGAAAGGGTACAGGTTTTTAGCTGACTCTCAAAGCAAGATAATTATTAAAAAAACGTTTTTATTGTTTCTTTTAAGTCCGAATATAAAAGATAAATATAAAAAGAGTGATGATATAAAAATCTGAAAGCGTCCATGCTTTGTATCTGCTAAAATGAAAAAGCTAAATAGTTTTCTGAGAGTAAATGTTCTTTCAATAACACTGATATGATGACATATCTTGTCTTTAACGCCTCCTAGTCCGTGTTTGAAACCTTGAACCCCTCTCCCCCCCCCCCCCCCCGCCCCCCCCCCCCCTCAGATGCCTTTGCCCCATTCCCAGAAAAAGTGCTTGGATGGCATCTTTGACAAATGCTTGGTTTAAAAATTTGTTTCCAATACTAAAAAAGATCAGAACAGCAATGATGCCATTATCACAGTTGACCATTTCTATTTACATACCTTAAAGGGGCAGTAGCACGTTTTTTGATAATTTTATATTTCAAAATTTTCGCTGATAAATGTACGTTAATGCTAAATGTATTATTTTGATAGTGTCAAAAATTACATAACACAAGCCAATCAGCCATAGTCAGAGGACAAAGTATGAAGATTCACATAAAATCATTGGCGGCCATTTTTTTGTGAACACCTTTAATTCATTTTGTGTAAGAAAAAGGAATCGCATGGCTGAACTTTAAATTATATATTTGAATGATTACCGCTCCATTTAGTTTAAATACATTGTCTTTCAATTGGTACCATTAATTTTCATTTTCCTGACATCACCTTATATTCCCCCTAAAAACGTGCTACTGCCACTTTAATATTGATCAATTCTAAACGTAGGAATGCAATGAATAGTGATGCAACTATCAACGAATGCATTTACACGCAGGTATTTTTAATTCAACGACCAAATTGAAATATATTAACAAATTACGAATATTTAAACAAGCTTTTCAGAATATATAAGGACTGTTATTATACATATGCGATGAAATAAGACTCGACATAAATTACGATACGTTGCACATGGGTATTAAACCCTCACAGTGGTTTCTTTGGTTGGTTAAGAAAACCTTGTGTTATCGGATTGAAGGACTACTTTACGAGCCTCTCGACTTCTGGCTTTTGCGTGGCCGAGAGCTTCCGGGTAGCAAAGCAAAACATGTGCAGCATGTGCAAAGTCGGCAAGTGAATCCGTGCAAACGTGTCATTTCTTCCTGACTATTACACAAAAGACCTTAATTAGAATAAAGAAGAATGTACATTTTCTTCACTTGATACGTGTTTACATTTAAACTGATAGATTACATTTAAATGGTGATATTTCTGTTTGAAGATTGTTGTTCGAAACTAGCGCTACACAATCAGTCTTTTTTAAACCGTGTTCGCCGTGACCGACTAGGAGATGCATCCATATGTGCTGACATGACTGACAATATCTTTAATGCTCTAATAATAAGAATTCTAGCTTTCTCACATTATGGATAATTAAGAAATTAACACACTCGCGAAATTTCACATGGTTTTTACAACACTCATGCTAATATAACGATATTTCTCTCGCTCTCGCTCGGGAAATATCATTTTACAGTCACTCATGTTGTAAAAACAATATGATATCTCTGCTTGGGTATTAATGTCTATTTTCCTATATAATCATATATCTGTATACTTGGTACTGCCATGTTCAGTCATGCCGTATCGCCACTATCCATTGACAGTCTTAGATAATATGACAAATAATTGATGAATAAACAGCAACATGTCGACTTTCAAATCAAACAGAAAACGGATAAGACAATGATCAAGCCTTACGGGGCAAGTTAGAGTAATATAGTACATTAATGTGTTATATTTGAAATGAAAAAATTAAAATGTTTTGAAATCTATTGCAATGGATGACCTCAATATCCAATATCATTATACATAATCAATATATATGTTCATTGAGATTTTTTTTTTAAAGTATTTTCATGACGCTTCCCACATTATTTCCTTCTAGCGTGCAAACATTATACCATAGTCAATTTTTCTTTCAATTTTATGCGTTTTATAAAGGCTATTCTGGCAACATGCTTCATTCCTGTGTGTAGAAATACCTGTACCCTTTCGTCCATGTCGTCCCATTTATGGGACGCTAATTCAATCATAAAATTAGTAAGGAAAAAATTACTTACAGGGAAAATAACAACTTATTCCCTTCATTGCATGGTATGAACAACATGTATATACAATTTAATGCAAATCTGAAACCTCATGCTTATATGGGATATATATGATATTTTGTTTTGTAAAACTAAACCTGGCAGTCTTGACCATGTTTCTATTAGTTTTAAATATGAACATGAACTTTGGAGAGAGGTTAAACACTTAAACACCCACATTCTACACTCTCATATTGCCATCTCTGATCTCAATATTTGGTTTTTCAACATTTCAGTCAGCCTTTCGGTATCCCACATAATGATATTAGCAACAAATATATTCTTGACTTGGAAACATTTACACAAAGATGGTACTACAGACCGTATTACCCTCGTGAGAAGCATACAACTTATAATGTCGTAGAGCGATTTAAATTAATAAAAATTCAGAAACATGTTGCCTTTAATTTGTGTGTGACTGTTTGTACAAAGTCTTCGTTACTAGCTTTGAAACATGTATCTGTAGAACGCGTTTAAATGTTTCAAACTTCAAGGCAATTTGTTTTAAACTATGAATATTAATTTTGTTTGAGCTACACAGTCAGTTTTAAAAAACACATATGATTTAAAGGTGTTCACACTCACTATGGCCAACACAAGTTTGTACATAATTCCTTTACAGCGATGGATATAGGACTAAGTAATAAAATATATGATTCTGAAGATGATAACTTGGGCATGAATATAAACTAGTGTCCAAAAGAAACGTTACAATACAAACGCAAGGTAAAGTAATCCACTGCAGATTGATAGGACTAAAATATACTTTTATCATTTCTTCAGAAGTCAACTTCATTGTAAAATTTTGAAACATTATCTATTTACGTTTGTGAGAAACACGTATTTGAAAAAATCATCGATTAGGAATCTCCTTCATAGGCGAGAAAGCAGAGAGAAATTTGACACTTTTGCTTGTTTTAAAGCATTCTAGAGCAATGACGCGTCAATGAATTAAACTGAAATGACGAAATTTCAGTGCAAAACAAAAAAACAATTTAAAATTGCAATTTCTGCATCCCATGTGAGTTTGAAGATATACATAATCAAAAATATCTTTTACAAAAGGAAAATGTGCATACTTGTTCACAAGACATATGCCTGTCAGATACATTTAAATTCCACTTTGTCCGGTTATACAATTTAGTTTTGGACGAATTTGAAAAGTAGGTAGCGTTTCTTTTGGACACTAGTTTATTATATATTTTGAAACCTTTTACCCAACTTTTAAAAACTTGCAAAAACAAATTCAACCTCAAACCCGTCACTCAAATCTTACTTTACAGAAACCTAAACCCAAATATTCATTTAGATATCCATTCAAATAAGTGCATTTAGACATCTAAAATATATTAATCAACGTACACTTCCCAAACACAATTCTTTGTTTGTCTTTGTATCTTATAGAAATCATTTTGAAGAGCTCGTATCTTTTAAGATTAATTTTTTAAACAATCCATTGAGTACTTGAATAGAATTTTAAGGCAATTGAAATGACAACAAAGGTTTTTTTTAAAAAAGTAATCAATTTTGCCCGGTCGTTTTGCCAGATCTCTGAGATATGAAACAACGTGTGTGTAATTGTCTTCCCATTAGCATTTCATATCTGGTTATGAATTGCTCGATGTTTGACACCAGTTTCCATGGATATATCTTCCACATTTGTTATCTATACATGTTTGTCATATCCATCATATGCATATTCGTGAATGTAACCACATCAGTTTTTAATCAACCAGCACAGGCTCTCTTTACAAATGACTTATACAAATTTAGCTTGCTTACATTTTGTAAACAAACCATTTTACTGCCTTGTTGCTTGTGCCAATATAATGTTCGATTGGTTCCACAAATTCAATAGATGAAATTATTTAATTTAAAGCATTATATGTTCTCAATACATTTTCTTTATCACATACTGTATACGTATTGGAAGGTATCAGTGTAAGCAAATATCTTATGTATGTAACCAGACACACCTTTAAAACTTACGATATATAAACTAAAGACATCCAAGCAGCAACTGGGAGACCCAGATGGTTAGACCTTCAGATATTATCTTTGTCCTGTTTTTTTTAAAGTTTGAGTCACAACCCTTCTTATAAATCAAAATCTCGAACATATTGGCATCAACAAAGCAACAACATCTTAAATCAAGATTGGCATCCATAAGGCAACAGCATTTGACAAATCAGGGCATCCAAAAGTGAAACAATGTTTAAAGAAAATTCTTTCGAATTAGGGTTTGTTGATTTTACCATTGATGGAGGAACGTTTGTGGCAGTGCTTGGACTTCTAGAATGTGCTGTGTTGTGCCTGAATACCAAGGATTGTTTCTCCTTCTTCTACACTCACACCATGAGTTCCTGTTGAGTGGGCTCCACCAGCTACTTTAACACGGAGGAACTCACACCTCAAGCAGGCATCAACTACTACATAATGGCAGGTAACTCTAGAATACTATCTCCTTCACATTAATCACTTTATCTTCAGACAAGCCCTTCTACGATTTCGTTGTTCCTGCCATACTCTGATGATTGAGAAAGGACGACACTTAAACTTGAAGCAAGAGGATAGACTTTGTGCCTACTGCCTACGTTTTGGAACATATACAGTTGAAAATGAATATCATTTTTTGCTCGTCTGTGATGCCTACAAAAACCTAAGAAGAAAATATCTGAATCCTAAATATTGTTATAATCCAAGTTGTACTAAATTTATTGAATTGATGTCCTCTCAGTGTAAACACACCGTTTTATCTTTATCAAAGTTTCTATTTTTTGCTTTTAAACAGCATTCATCGCAATTTTGATGCTTGTAAGTACCACGTTAATGTTACGTTTACGTTTGTGCATTATGATTATAATTGTTAATAACCTATGTTCTATGGCCCAAATGGCCTTAAACTTCATGAAATAAACACAATAATGGCAGGTAATATACTTGAGTTAACTTATCTGTGTTACGTTTTCTCTGGAAGGGTTGGTTTATTACTACCTGGCATAATGTTTACACAGTTATTGTGGCCTGAATTGAAATATTGTGACTAATTGTTGCTACATAATGAAATGAATACATCTGCGTATCTTAAGTTTGTTTACTTACCTTGTATTCTAGTGCAGATGTCATTTAATTTGTAATGTCTTTGAGACATAGTAGCATTGAGAAAACGAAAACAATAATATTGAAATTTCACCTCATAACTTAAAGTTTGCATTGACATACATTTTATATGCATTTTACATACATGTATTCGCATGTCATACCTAACTGATAACCGTAACAAATTTGGCAGGTCATTAAGGTATATTTGTAGGTGTATTTGTTTCTTTGCACTAAAGCAATTGTGCTGATGTTTTTCCTACACAGTTTACATGGATTATTTTAATCGAAATTTAAGAAAATTCGAACTTCTCAAATATGTACTCATCGGTCTATTTAACCATGCCAAACATAGACATTCAGCACCAGTGACAAAACGATACGGAACTATGGTTTGGAAATGGTAATTATACAGATGGACAATTGATGATCCTTTGTAAGTGGTCCTGGAATTATTTGATTAACGTAAATACGAAACCCAAATAACATGATATTTGCACTAAGATACACAAGCAGGTGAACAAACTTAAGATACGCAGCTGTATATGCTTGAGTCAGCTGATCTGTCATACGTTCTTGTAAGGTTACTTATTTGAAAGATTATTTTTAATTGCAATATGGTATAATGATTTCACCAATTTCAGATTGGAATTGAAAAATTTGAAAATATGGTGAATATGTTTGAGTCAGTTTATCTGTCATACGTGATCACAATTTTAGTTATTTGGACGAGTGACTTTTATTGCTATCTGATATACCTATTTGACTAGATTTTAACCTGAATTGAAAAAAATATAAATGTCATTATTACGATACAACGCAAGGTAACGTACATTAAACCATATCTGTCTGTCATACCGCCTTTATGCTAAGAAATTGGGAACAACATTTAAAGTCAATAACAGAAAGCTGGGTGCAACAGAATGTTTGCCGGACTACACATTTTCTGAAGAATGTGTTTTTTAAAATGGTGTTCACAATATTTTTACCACAGGACCTGGCATGCAGTGTTCCTCTAGAGCCAACTGTTTCTACTTAAACTCAACCTGCAGCCATGCAAAATTTAGACAAAGCTTTGTTTTTCCTATTACAAAAGAAATGTTTTTATTTGAGCTAAACAAACTCACAATTGAAAACATATCATATTTCATCAACAATGTATGGGGTGAATCTTAGTTTAATTGTCAAATGCAATATGGTACATTAGCCAGCTTCAATACCCTTCTATAAAATGTGATCGAACGTTCTTCTTCTATTTATTATATGTGTTTTTTTAGTGAGTCTTTCAGTAATAAGTATATGAAGTGCTATGCACCCTGATAAAAATCCATCGTATTAGATGAATAAAATAGGAAAACAGTAAAACAAATAAAATAGTAAATTCTTTTGTCTCTATTGGGATTCAAACCAGTCAGGTAATCCTCTCTCCCCTGGCATGAATGCACCTCCGTTTTAGCTTACGGTAAACTTCAACTTTAGAATTAAATACCATGTAAAATGTTGATGAGAAATGTCAAATATACTGATGGAAACGAATAAGGGAACGCTTAATTACTGTTAACTTTTGTCTGGCATGTTCCGTTTGTTAGAGGCTGAATGGGGCCATTATAAACTGAAAATGTTGAAGTTTACTTTCACTGAAAAAGGTACCATGAACAATTGATTTCCATGACCTTCATGCATGGCAACAAGGAGTCAACGAATGTCAGTGTACCTTTAACTTCAGAATCATGCCAAGAACATACCTTTCTGATAATGAGAAATGGCAGGCTATCGGGTGCATAAACAGCAGCCAATCAATGTGCCAGACAGCCAGACAATTTAACAAGTCTAAAGGTGTGATTTCGCGACTGTGGAACCGGTACCGTCAGACAGGGAACGTACAGATTACAGGTCGTGGTCCAAAACGTAAGACAACGCCCCGAAACGACCGCCAACTGGTGCTGCTATCCTTACGTAACTGATTTAAACCAGCATCGAGAATAAACCTTGAGTTCAGGGCAGTAACGAGACTAAGAATTTGTAACCGTACTGTCAGAAACAGACTTCAAGCAGCAGGCTTAAAGTCACATCGTCCTGTTGTTGGGGTAAGGCTGACTGCGGAACACAGACGTCTCAGAAGAGCATGGGCTACACAACATCGAGTTAGACAACTTCGACATTGGCGCAATACCATGTTCAGTGATGAATCTAGATTCAATTTGGATTTCGCAGATGGTCGGATCCGCATTTGGCGACGCCTTCGTAAACCTCATCATCAGTGCACCATCAAACAACACGATTCCTACTGGGGCGGATCTATGATGGTATGGGGCGTCATAACCTACGATCATAGGAGCAACCTTGTACGACTTGATGGAAGGGTGACTGGTGTCCGTTACCTAGACGAAGTGTTGCAATCTGTTGTTCTTCCTTTCCGCCGTAGAGTTGGTGTAAACTTTGAGTTTCAACATGACAATGCTCGACCCCACACGGCTCACGTCAGTAGGGATTTTCTCACGCAGAACAACGTCAGAGTGTTGCCATGGCCGCTCAAGAGCCCAGACGTTTATCCCATTGAACACCTCTGGGACGTTCTTGTACGTCGGGTGAGGGATCGTGATGTTCTACCCCAGACACTTGATGCCATGTTCCAGGCTCTCCAAGAGTGGCGTGCAGTTCCTCGGGCTGTCATCCGGAAGTTGATCCAAAGTGTTCCACGAAGGTGTGAAGAAATGATCAGGAAACAGGGAGGACACTGCAGAAACTGAAATTTCACCTGTGGTGTACATACTTAATGAAATATACTTGATCAAAAACCCATGACAATAAAACAAATTTCACCATCAATACATGCGTTCCTTTATTCATTTCCTGTTATTATTACTATTATCATTATTTTCTCTTCAGGTTGTGAATACTACGGGGACACATTCAGCGAGACACATTCAGCGGGACACATTCAGCGCTTATCGTGGTTTAGGAATCTTTTATTACAACACAAAGACTATCTTTGTGGCAACTGGATCAGCTTGTATGGCAGCTTGTCGTGATGAAACCACATTCGTCTGTATCAACGCAGAGTTTGGGGAACTTCACGGAAAGTGCAACTTATGCAACAAAGCATGGTTTGACTTGGAAGAAGAGTATTATGATACCAACGTTCCTGGGTGGATTGTTTACCATCGGCAATGTGTTGAGTGATGAACATCTGCAACATTAAGGTCTTTTAAAGTAAAGGTGTTCTGAATTTCTCTTTGGTGGCGAATACAAATTCCTTCCACATGTAAGTGGTGAACAGTTCACAAAATCTGATAGCGTGTGAACAGTTCACAAAATCTGATAGCGTGAGTAGTTGTTTTGCAGGAAAACAAAAGTACATAGCCCAGTAAGTTTAAAGTTATTGCACGTTAAAAATAACACATACTTGCTCTAAACTTTTGTTTACATTTAATATCAGGTTATGCAAAGAACATTTTCTTCGAAGGCTAAACTATTTTATCACTCCAATTGATTGAAAATGTACGCTCACATTACATTGACTATATGCTTTGAAGATATTCAAATGGCTATTTGGGTCAAGGATTTAAAAATGTTAGCTGTTTCTATTGTGTCAAATTTGTCATGCTATCGAGAAAAGATACGTTGTTTTCTTTCGAAATTTCACTTGGGACATGTAGGCTCACTGTAAGCTGTTTTTATTGTGTAAACTTTGCTGCATTGTTGAGAAAAGATATGTATTTGTATAAGGTTTTAAGATATATAAATCTTTTCTTTGATTTATGTTTTGTAAACCTTTCATAAAATGTTGATAAATTACAGTCAAACACAATATTTCATACCCCTTTAAATTTTCTTCCCCGAACACATTTCTAATATTTGTCATATGAATTTTCAATAAACCCAGCTTGCTGTCAAACAAAACCAACGTTCTGTTCCTACTAAATTAATCGTATACATCAATTGCAGCATCATGTACTATTGTTGTTATAGTCAATATAATATTCGATCGTTGCAGCAAAAGCCATATCCTTTCATAAGCTGTCGGTTGTTCAAGAAACACTGCATTGAATTATATAGTTAGGCACTTATTGTGAAGAGTGCTAAATGAGTTCCGTTCATTCAAACACGCAGTTAACTTGGTGGAACCTCCTAGAGAATATTGAATTATTAAGTGAAGCTTTATCAGATATGAATGCCAAATGCATTTTGTTTTATATAAGACACGAACTCAATTAACGTACTGAAATCACTGTTTGTTTAATTTGTAAACATGGTAACCAAAAACACATATAAAGCTGCGATATAAAAAACCAAACAGATTTCGATGTCACCAGGACTAGAGAGATGGAAATGTTAAGGTCTTCAAAAACGATTTTTGCCGTGCTCATGATCATAGGATTAAATCATAAACCATCATATCAGTGTAAAGTTGAAAATCTCAAGAATTACCAGCTAACAAGCTTTGATGACAAGAAAGTTTCCGACTTTCTGCTGTCCGCGGATGAAGGAATTGAGAAGTTGTGGATGTGTACTTTGAAGTGTCGAGACAACTTGCAGTGCAGATCATACCAGTTTAACAATCTCACCAAGACCTGTACCCTTCTTGGAGCTGGTTTCTACCAACAAGAGAAAACCCTTTCTGTAACCGTGGAAATGGGAGCCGGACTTTATCTCATGTTTGGACGTAAGTTTTCTCCAAAAAGCTATTTATTTTCCCCTTTAACTGTAAACGTTTTACAAATTATTATGATGAGTTTTCTACCTCTTTGAATAATTTGTATTCATAATTGAATCTATTAC
The DNA here is from genome assembly GCA_916613615.1 of Steromphala cineraria. NCBI lineage: Eukaryota > Metazoa > Mollusca > Gastropoda > Trochida > Trochidae > Steromphala > Steromphala cineraria. Next base: position 26,658,130 of record OU744736.1, on the reverse strand, counting down.
GACCAGCAATCCCACAGATTCTCGTGAATGGACTAACATATCACTCCTGAGGATACGTGATATTTTGATATTCTTTATGAATTTCATGTTCCAGTTTGATAAAGTTATAGCATAGGTACAAAAAAGTATAAGTATTCGTTAAACTGAGCTAGAATAGTAAATATAATGCAAAACATTCAATACGATATAAGGGAGAATATTTTGAACATTGTAAAACTCAAAGATTTGGCATACAAATGAAAAAAGTTGAGGACCAAACCTATTTTCTGCCATGGCTGCTTCTGTGTCATACAAAAGTACAGTTTCAGTAGATATCCTGTTAAAATAGATTCAACATATTCTGACGAGAAATCAGTCTACAACATATATGCCATTATCAAACACAACAAGTATGTAATTGTAATGAAAACACAACAATGCATATGAGTTGGTCGATGGTTATGTCCTTGTAGGTGTGATATACGTTTTTCGTGAATAATTTGAACATGATCTAGCTGATCTCAATTGAAATTTCGTAATTGTCAGACGTCAGTAAAGCGCCTTTTGTAGATGCAAAACCATTGTGTGGCTGCAGGGTGGTTTTAAATAGAAGTGTTTCCACTTTGGCTACATATACCTGAATCTATGCAGTGGTTTGATGATGCCATATAGAAATATATGATCAAATCTTATTTGGAGTAGTCTAATTTTAGCTCATTGATAAAAGATACCATCAATCGTATAATATATTTGAATATCTTGAGTTCAAACTTTTCTCGTTTTTACTGTCCAAGATTAAATACGTTTGAAAATTCCACTGAATTACTTCTAACACCTCTCTTAAAATACATGATTATTTTAGTTAGAACTTTAATCATCCTTTTTTAACGCTCAGGATTACGATCGTTTGGCATGCAGTGCTCGTCTACATCAGACTGTGAGTACCAGCACTCCCTCTGTAGTCAAGGTTCTTGTCAATGTGCTGCAGGATACAGCTATCAGATGTCAACTGGAGACTGTGTCATTGGTGAGTTTATATTCAAATAATCATTTGCATTGACCATCAAAACACACAGTTAAGTGTGACTTTTGAATTTATATAAATACACTTAAACAGCAAATCAACTTTCTTATCAATTGTATAGGTTTTGGACCTACATGATGTTGTGGTTTGTTATCTTAATCTTAAAGACCTTATCTACTGCAAATTTTGTAAAGTATACCTTACCGCAACAAAATCGTTCTTGTATATCAATTCATTAACCTCATTTTCAATACATCATAAACCAAAACAATTGTATGATACTTTTTTATGTTATTATCAAAATTTAATATCATTTATTTTAAAAGAGTGATTTGAGCCGTGTTCAACCGATGAGCACTTTCGTAAACATAAAACTAAAATAACACACTGTTTTGTCATGATTTTAAATACAAGGAAACTCAACATAATCTATATATTCAAGGATCTAACATTTGTATCTTATTTTAAACAAACTACAAGAGTTCAATTATGCTGATGGTATGTGTTTAACATTTTAGGATGCAATGAATATGGAGACAATTTCTCGGTATATCTGGATCATGGCATTGATGGTTGCAACGTGATTTCAACAAGTGCCAGTTCTGCTACAGCCTGTATGGACGCATGTCGAGATGAAACCTCCTTTATCTGCATCAATGTTGAGTACCACCCGAGTGACTTGGATTGCCACATGTGTGATGTCGCCTGGTTCAACCTCCCAGAAGGAGATCGAATAACAAATGACTACGGCTGGAATCTCTACCACCGCAATTGTGTTGTGTGATCTGTAATGAAGGAAAGAAATTTCTCTTGCACCAGTGACAAAGAATGGCTAATTTAGGTCTTTTGATAATTCAAGAACGCCCCTTTGTACTAGTGACAATGAATGGCAGATTAAAGCCATGTAGCATTTTGAGCATCACTTTTCTTTGCACCCAAAACAAAGATTGACTAATTCAAGCCACGAAATATTTGCAGAGCTTTCCATTGCACCAGTGACAATAACTGGCTTATTCAAGCCATGAATTTTCCAGAATTTTCCCTTGCACCTGAGACAATGATTGACTATTTCAAGCCATGACATTTTAGCAGAACTTTTCGTTGCACCAGTGACAAAAATATGACTAATTCAAGTATTTACAGAACTTGTCTCTGATTATTCTCATATGATGTATTATAAACCTCCAGTGACGTCACTCTATTGTTCTATTAGGTTCTTCTTTTACCGGATAAACCTCTTTGCCGGGCATTCTCCAAGAATGCCCAGGGCTTTCTCTAGGAAAGCCCGGGGCTTACTGTAGAATTTATCGGAAATTTATTTTGATAGGGATTATACACGTTTTGAAATACTTTGTTTCAAAGTCCTTCTTCGAATAAATACCATCACAAAATATCACAATTTTGACAAATCACAAATATAATGTTCGCATGCCTGGTTTCGAACTGTGGACCACTCGCTTACTAAACTGGCGCCTTTGACAACTCGGCTATAAAGGCACACGAGAACAATGATGTATTTTCCACAGTGACAATCATATGAACTTCACGAGGCAGATAGCGCATGCATTTCACGTTCACGGCTTGGGTAGCGAGCGCAAAGCACGTGCAGGGCGCGGATGTGCTCTCCGTTTGCTCATGGTGATTCCCTACCAGTAAAAATCAATGAATCCATTTTTATACTTATTATTGAAATAATTTTGTTACTACGGTTTATCTCGGTTCATAAGTTAGATCAAAACCTCGCCCTCGGTGTTGTTTGATAATGTAAGCCCTCAGCCTCGGGAAATTGGGGCGGGCCTGTCGGCCCTTTCCAATTTCCCTCTGCCGCGGGCTTACATTATCAACAACACCTCTGGCTTGGTTTTGATCCTACACGTATAATAGCCAATTGAGAAATCTTGCAACTTTTGGCCAAAGATCAGGTTGCATTCTCACCATGATCGTTGGTACTAGAAAGCTTTGAAGGAACTAGCGGTTATATGCTTTGCAAAAGACGTTGCAAGCTTAACAAAAATGAGAGATCAAAGAAACCATTTCAGGTTCATTGATACAGATAATGCATATTCAATGATCATGGTCCATTAATTAAAAAATCCATATAATGCATGTATAAATATGTATGCTGATAATGCACTTTCAAAATACACTTAATAGAACAAATGTCTAAAAGTAATTCTATTCCAACAATGACATTTGAATTTATATATATTATTAATCATAATATTAAAAAGACACTCTTTAATTATCGAGGAAGTACCAAATAATATTTTTCACATATGTTATGAATAAGATAAAGTTGAATGATTCTTTATACAAATTTAACTTTAGAATGTCCTTAAGTGAAATAATCATCTCATTGGATATTAAAAATACATGAGAAGGCTAATACATTTTCAATGTTTGTTTTGTTTATAAACGATACTCAGTTTACCAAGTTCAAACAAACACTGAGGGGCAAACAAATAACTTGAAATCAATTGGCTAAGGCAATGGAACTGCACGGAACTCCAGTCAGATAGACTAAAGAATTAAAGAACTATGCTATTCAACCACCTTCGTTCATTTCTCTGGTAAGTCGTCATGAGGACTGGAATGAATGCTATAGTTTACAATGGGTGGACATAGGGTTAAAGGCAGAGGCTTCTGAACAGGTTTCTAACAGGTAACTGAGACAAGTTCTGATCATAATGTGAATTTATGAATAGAGCAATTCACACAGAAATGAGATATTGCAAATCTAAAAAGGAGATAGAATAACCTTTTTTATTCTCAATCTGAACATTGAACACTTGAAAATGATTAAATTATTATCAAACAAAGACATGATTTTTGAAAAGAGGTTGAGCACTTTAACAACCTTCGAATTCATATTCTACACACTGATGTTATCATCTCTGATCTCAATATATGATTTTGCAACAGCTCAGTTATCCTTTGAGCTTCACACATATTTATCAGTTAATAACCTCTTAGAGTTTTTGCATGCTGCTGACAAACTTTTACGTTTTTAAGGGTTTTTAAATCGATATTGCACCTTATGAAGCTGATTCATTTGGCATATAAACTTACAATAATGAGAACATTTTCTCTCTTAACTGTGCACGTTTATCAGCCCATAGCACATCAAAAAGCAAAGTTATCCATTTAAAAAGCAACTAAATGTTTTTGTTAATGGGGACCCAGGGAAAGCTTTTGTACATGCTTCAACATGCTCAAGTTACCCAATGATCAGGTAAATCTTGAGTTAATCATTTTCGAAGAGCTCACCTCTTTTTATAGATTATAGTTTGCAGATAAAATAATGAGACCATGAATACAAATAGAAGACAAATGCATGGACGAAATAAGATGTTTCGTGTTTTGCCTTAAACAATTTTGCCCTGTCGATGATAGATCTTTGAGATATGAAATAGCTTCTGATTGATTGTCTCGCCTTCAATAAATAATTATTTTTTATCTCATTATAAATTACTTGATGTTTAACACAAGTTTCCATGGATATTCATTTTACATTTGTTACATGTACATATCAACAATATGTATATTTGTATAATGTACATATGTAAGTTAATTAACCTATTCGCTCCCTTTAGAAATTAGTTTGTTAACATTTTTTTTTAATATTTTTAAAAATATTTCTTGTATTCTGTTGCTATAGTCAATATAATGTTCGATTCTTTCCACAGAAGCCATCGATTGTTCAAGTAAATAAAACTTGTATTATAAAGCATTAGGTGTACTTAATACATATTTCTTTATATCAGATACGTAATGACGGTTATAAGAGTAGATAAATATCAAAGTTCTAATGTTGTACAAAGTTTTAATGTTGTACAAAGTAAACATTGTCATCAGGCCTACTCATAAAGCTTAAGGATAAATTTATTCAGCACATGCTAGCGACGACTGTACAAGTAAGTTGGCAATGTTCAGACCTTCAGAAATGATATTTTGCCTACTTTTGTTTTTTCATTTGAATCTGCATTTGACATATCAGTGTGAAGTTGAATATCTAAGTAATTACCTGCTCAAAAGCTTTGATGACAAGAAAGTGTCCGACTTTCTACTGTCTGCCAATGAAGGAATTGAGAAGTTGTGGATGTGTACTTTGAAGTGTCGAGACAACTTGCAGTGCAGATCATACCAGTTTAACAATCTCACCAAGACCTGTTCCCTTCTTGGAGCTGGTTTCTACCAACCAGGGGAAACCCTTTCTGTAACTGTGGAAATGGGTCAGCGACTTTATCTGATGTTTGGAAGTAAGTAATTTTTTGTATTGTTCATAAGAAATTAAGTGTTATCTATAAGTTACATCAATATTATAGATATCGAAACATTTTAATTTCTTAATGTTTTAGAATTCACTTCATTAGTATATGACCACGGTGCTTTTTTACCGTACAAAATCTATAACACAAAATAGCCAACCTTTATATCATCATTTTGGTCACATTTCTTTATGCAATACTAAAAGGATTTCAAAACCCTACTTTAAGTCAATTAACTTCATAAGTATGGTGTGTCTTACAGGTAAACACAAGTCGCCATGATTTTACGTCAAATTTGCAATCCTGCGCTAACATTTTTAAAACGGCCAGGCAAATCCGGCAGCTCTTGGTATCTTCCGTAATGTGACGTAATAGTAGCCTTCAATCTCGGGCGGGCATGATGCACTGCAGTGGGAAGGCCAATGTCAAAGCTGTTAACAAACACGCTTTTGATTGATACTATTGTTGAAATTTATAACATAAAATAATCACAACATATCTCAAAGACATTAAAATTATTGTTGACTAAGTTTAATAATTTTAGCTAAAGATAAATGTGTGTTTGATCGTCGTCAATTCATGCCTGCAGTCGATAGATGTTCTGTGTTGATTTGTTTATGAGAATGATTTGATATTTCCAAAAACAAAAAATCGAATTCCAACTGGCTATCAAATGTTTTTTGGAGGTTTATATTATTAATAATTCGTACTTAGTATATTTATAGAACTGGAAATTTGAGATCAGTTGAATAACACCTTTAGATAAGGCAACAATAACCTTGATGTCTTTTGGATAAAATTTAACGTCTTGCAGGAACTTGGAATACGAGTACACTCATTTCCAGACAGTTTTTTTTTATTATTTCATAGTGAAAACGATTCAAAATTTTAGAAATATATGTCACATATCAGCAATAATAATTTTCGAAATAGTTGAAACATCCCTTTGACTGTTTTAAGATTGTGCATATCTATGTTACCGTAATTATTTTAAACAATATCTAAGTGATATGCTAGATGATTGCATATAATAAATGAAATTATTTTGTGTGATTATATTTTTTTCAATATTTTGGAAATGAATCAGTTTTTGTAAGCAGTAATGAAATGATCAACAAATATACATGCATAAAACAGTAATTAGGTAAGGCAGGGGCCATAGATCATTTTGCACAAGAATGAAAACAATTGGCCTATAAAATTTACTATTGAAATAATGTCATTTGCCCAAATCCAGAAAATTGAGAAAACCTACAAAATAGCCCTTTGTCAATGATTCCTTTTCAAATTCCTGTAAAAGATTTAATGTATGTCATTTGATGGGTTTTATTTTGTCATATAAGTATAAAAAAGTTCAATAAATCGTTTTAGTATATGTGGCATATATTTACAATAATTATAATTAAATATTCATAATTTTGATGTTGTCATTTTTTTAAATAAACAGCATAATTCTTCATTGCATTTTATTTACCTTCTTGTATTTCATTGTCATCAATGTTTTATCATCATAATATTTGATAAACTAGTCTTAAAAGATTAAACAAATAGCATTTATTGTATTGAGACTTTTTCTGAGATATTGCAGGTGTAATTGAATCTTATATAAGTAAATCTTATATAAGAAAGAAAAAAATCAAACCAACATAGTCAGTCAGCTCTGGGAACATGTTAAGTAGAAAAAGAGCCGTTTAGAGTTATCATTCTTGATACTGGCAACGTCATTGAAATCCACATCAAAATGAACAAATGTTGTTCTAACTCTATATTGCTTGATTATCATGGCATATAAAGTTGGTTTGACGACTTGTTTGTAAGTTTCTCTTGAAGATGTTGCCAGTTTTATCAGTTAAGTTTTAAAAAATTGACAGTTTTTTTACATTTTCGTTAAAAAAAATGGTGCTGTCAACGACACAACGGCGTGACAACGGGCAGCGCGGCCGATGCAAATATTTAGACTTTGTCTAGGTGTCTTTATGTGTCATTTTGAAACTTCGCCACCTGACATAAAATCAAAAATCAATTATGACTAGTTATGCTGATCGTTGAGGTCTACTAGTAGTCCGATTTGGCTCTTTGCAGCACGGTCACTCATTGACACAATGCTAAGATATTAGATTTTATCAAATAGAATATGATCTCGAATCGAATATGTGTTGATACATTTTTATCATCATCGTTTATTAAGTACAACAACGTCTTTGTAAACTCACGCCAAATAACTTTCCCTTCGCTCGTATGTAAACAAGTACACGCCTCTGGATTCGTCAGGCTACTATTACGGCACTGGTTCTTGTGCTCATTAAAGTTTTAAGTGTAATATATGACACCTCGATCACTTGAGTTTGAACTTTAATCATCCTTTTTAACATTCAGGATTACGATCGTTTGGCATGCAGTGCTCGTCTACAGCTGACTGTGAGTACCAGACATCCCTCTGTAGTCAAGGTTCTTGTCAATGTGCTGCAGGATACAGCTATCAGATGTCAACTGGGAACTGTCTCATTGGTAAGTTTACATTCAAATTATCATTTGTGTTGACCTTCAAAACATCCAAGCGTAAAATAAGATGTAAAGTTGTAGTTGTGGATTTATTTATAACATATGCCATTCCTTGAAATTTCAATAATAGGAACGGCCTGGTTAAATCTCTAAGGACAAAGTGGGTGTGGCCGGAGATTCTTGTCTTAATGGTATTTTCGAATTCACATTTAAAATATCAACATCCACATACACTAAACCCCAAAAGAAACTATCCACTCATTCAAATTTTCATTGAAAAACAACAAGACACGGTTTTCTATCCTAACAACATTTTATCTAATACTGAATCATTTGCACATCATTTAACTTCATTTGTTTTGCAATAACTCGTTTATCTTACAGCCAGGAAACGTTTTATTAACACTGGTGTGAAATGTTAATTTCCATTTTTTAGAAATCGAAGTTACTGATCATATCATATGTTGTCGTATGTCCACCTTCAGCTGTTATGCAGGCAAACACTCTCATTGATGTCGTGAAACGTCTGCCGGTGGCGTTAGGGATGTTTCCCCATTTATCCTGTAGGGCTTGTTCCAGCTGCCTCAGGTTGACTGGAGGGTTTGCTCTATTCCTGATTCGCCTTCCTAGGCAGTCCCACATGTGTTCAATTGGAGAGAGATCAGGAGAATGTGACGGCCACGGCAAGCCGTTAACGTTATTGTTGTCCAGGAATGTTGACACTGCTCTTGCCTGAATGTGCAGGCGTGTTATTATGTTGAAACAAAGTTCCCGGGTGATTCTGAAGAAATGGCAACACAACAGGACGAAGAACTTGATCAATGTATCTTTCATCAGTCATTTTACCCATAACAATCACCAATTGCGACTTGTTTTCTCCTCTGATACCGCCCCAAACCATTACACTTCCCCCACCACTTCCCCCACCGTGTGCCTGGACCTCTGCAACACAATTTGGAGCGTTTCTTTTTATCCTGACAGCGATAAATGCGGGCTCTGCCATCATGCTTATATAAACAAAACCAACTTTCATCGGTGAACATAACATTTCGCCAATCACGAAGCTGCCACCTTCGTACACGTCTTGTCCAGATTAATCGGTTATGTCGATGTTGACGTGTCAACGTTGGGCCACAATAAGATCGACGGGCCCGAATCCCTGCTGATCTTAACCTCCTTCTGACGGTTGATTGACTAAGCACCATCCCGAGAGCCGTAGACGCCGATTCTGCAACTGTCAGGAATCGATTTCGGAGATGGAGAGTTCTTAAGTATTGGTCTTCCCGACATGACGTCACACGTGGTCTACCTGTATGCGATCTATCTAATGTTGTTCTCGTTTCATAAATTTTTCGATGGTTTTTCGATGACAGCCGAATGTTCTTGCAATAAGAACATTTGAAGCAGTCTAAGGTGTACACGTTCACACAGGGTGATAAACTCCATTCAGATCAAGAATTGTATTCTATCTATACGTATCACAATATATTGGTACTTTTCAAATTAAAGAATCAACATGCCATCTTGTCTATATATGAGCGTTCAGAACGATAATCATTGCTCATCTATGTGCCGTTTTAGAAAGGGATATTTGGAAAGGGACTGTTTATGGCCAGTATACATGTTTCAGCTATTTTCACAACACAACCTCATAGTTTGTTAAGAAAGGTCCGTAAACTCATGTTGTAGTTGGTTATGTAATTGGCAATTTTAGATGGAAATCGCTCATTTAAACGTTCGATATATTGGATATTTTCTTAAGTGTGTAACGATTCGCATCATGTTGTTCCCATTTTGAGATATACCGATATACCGATAATACCGCGCTCCCTTAGTTAACATCAGTCTGCCAAAACCTCTTTTAAGACTAAAGCATATGAATATGATGAATCTGAACAGTCATCAACAGTGCAAAACCTCCCGCTTTAAGCTTCATATTTCTGGGAAAATTATTTTGTAAGGTGACGTTTCTTTTGCAGTATACTTTCTTAGAATAATTTTACATTGTGTTGGTTTCAAACAATGCCTGATTCCTACACACAAAATAACCCAACAGAGTTTTTGTTATCATCTTCACTGTTTAGTCATGATTTGAAATACAAGGAACCTCAATATAATCTATATATTCAATGATCTTTACATTTGTATCTTATCTTTAACAAATTACAAGAGTTCAATTATGCTGATGGTATGTGTTTAACATTTTTGGATGCAATGAATATGGAGACAGTTTCTCGGTTTATCTGGATCATAATTTATGCTGATGGTATGTGTTTAACATTTTAGGATGCAATCAATACGAAGACAGTTTCTCGGTATATCTGGATCATGGCATTGATGGTTGCAACATGATTACAACAAGTACCAGTTCTGCTACAGCCTGTATTGACGCATGTCGAGATGAAACCTCTTTTTTCTGCATCAACGCCGAGTACCGCCCGAGTAGCTTAGAATGCAACTTGTGTGATGTCGCCTGGTTCAACCTCCCAGAAGGAGATCGACTAACAAATGACTATGGCTGGAATCTCTACCACCGCAATTGTGTTGTGTGATCTGTAATGAAGGAAATAACTTTCTCTTGCACCAGTGACAATGAATGGCTTAGTCAAGCCTTTTGATAACTCAAGAAGTCTCTTTGTACTAGTGACAATGAATGGCTGATTAAAGCCATGTAGCATTTGAAGCAGCACTTTCCTTTGCACTCAAGACAATGATTGACTAATTCAAGCCACGAATTATTTGCTCAATAACCAATTGAGAAATCTTGCAACTTTTTGCCAAAGATCCGGTTGCCCTCTCACAATGAACGTTGGTACCAGAAAGCTTTGAAGAAACTTACCACTATAACGCTAAGGACGTTGCAAACTTAACAGACATGAGAGATCAAAGAAACCATTTCAGGCTCATTTATTGAATAATGCACGTTCAATTATCATGGTACATAGATTCATAGATTCATATAATGCATGTGTAAATATGTTTGTATGCTGATAATGCATTTTCAAAATACACTAAATAGAACAAATGTACAAAAGTAATTCGAATTTCAACAATGTCATTTGAATTTATATATTGTTGTGAATTCAACTGTTTAGATTAGTAGGAACATCTTTAATCATGATATTAAAACACAATCGTTCATCATCGAGAAAGTACCAAATAATATTTTTCACATATTTTACGAATAAGATAAAGTTGAATGAATATTTATAAAAATTTAACCTTAGAATGTCCTTAAGTGAAATAATCACCTATTTGGATATTAAAAATACATGAGAAGGCTAATACATTTCAATGTTTGTTTTGTTTATAAATATACTCAGTTTTCCAAGTTCAAACAAACACTGCGGGGCGAACAAATAATTGAAATCTATTGGCTAAGGCAATGGAACTGCACGGAACTCCAGTCAGATAGACTAAAGAATTAAAGAACTATGCTATTCAACCACCTTCGTTCATTTCTCTGGTAAGTCGTCATGAGGACTGGAATGAATGCTATAGTTAACAATGGGTGGACATAGGGTTAAAGGCAGAGGCTTCTGAACAGGTTTCTAACAGGTAACTGAGACAAGTCCTGATCATAATGTGAATTTATGAATAGAGCAATTCACACAGAAATGAGATATTGCAAATCTAAAAAGGAGATAGAATAACCTTTTTTATTCTCAATCTGAACATTGAACACTTGAAAATGATTAAATTATTATCAAACAAAGACATGATTTTTGAAAAGAGGTTGAGCACTTTAACAACCTTCGAATTCATATTTTACTCACTGATGTTATCATCTGTGATCTCAATATATGATTTTGCAACAGCTCAGTTATCCTTTGAGCTTCACACATATTTATCAGTTAATAACCTCTTAGAGTTTTTGCATGCTGCTGACAAACTTTTACGTTTTTAAGGGTTTTTTAATCGATATTGCACCTTATGAAGCTGATTCATTTGGCATATAAACTCACAATTATGAGAACATTTTCTCTCTTAACTGTGCACGTTTTCAGCCCATAGTGGAACCAGAAGCACATCAAAAAGCAAAGTTATCCATTTAAAAAGCAACTAAATGTTTTTGTTAATGGGGACACAGGAAAAGCTGTTGTACATCCTTCAAAATGCTCAAGTTACCCAATGATCAGGTAAATCTTGAGTTAATCATTTTCGAAGAGCTCACCTCTTTTTATAGATTATAGTTTGCAGATAAAATAATGAGACCATGAATACAAATAGAAGACAAATGCAGGGACGAAATAAGATGTTTCGTGTTTTGACTTAAACAATTTTGCCCTGTCGATGATAGATCTTTGAGATATGAAATAGCTTTCTGATTGATTGTCTCGCCTTCAATAAATAATTATTTGTTATCTCATTATAAATTACTTGATGTTTAACTCAAGTTTCCATGGATATTCATTTTGCATTTGTTATCTGTACATATCAACAATATGTATATTTTTATAATGTACATATGTCAGTTAATTAACCTATGCGCTCCCTTTAGAAATGAGTTTGTTAATATTTTGTAAAAAAAAATCTTTCTTGTACTCTGTTGCTATAGTCAATATAATGTTCGATTGTTTCCACAGAAGCCATCGATTGTTCAAGTAAATAAAACTTGTGTTATAAAGCATTGGGTGTACTTAATACATATTTCTTTATATCAGATACGTAATGCAGGTTATAAGAGTAAATAAATAACTAAGTTTTAATGTTGTACAAAGTTTAAATGTTGTACAAAGTAAACATTGTCATAAAGCTTAAGGATAAATTTATTCAGCACATGCTAGCGACGACTGTACAAGCAAGTTGGCAATGTTTAGACCTTCAGAAATGATCTTTTGCCTACTTTTGATTTTGCATTTGAATCTCCAATTGACATCTCAGTGTAAAGTTGAATATCTAAGTAATTACCAGTTAACAAGCTTTGATGACAAGAAAGTTTCCGACTTTCTGCTGTCTGCCAATGAAGGAACTGAGAAGCTGTGGATGTGTACTTTGAAGTGTCGAGACAACATGCAGTGCAGATCGTACCAGTTTAACAATCTCACCAAGACCTGTTCCCTTTTTGGGGCTGGTTTCTACCAACCAGGGGAAGCTCTCTCTCTAACCATAGAAATGGGTCAGCGACTTTATCTGATGTTTGGACGTAAGTAATTTTTGTATCCTTCATATGAAATTAAGTGTTATTCATACGTTACATCAATATTTTAGATATCAAATAATTTAATGTCTCAATGTTTTAAGATTTACTTCATCACTTAATGACTGCGGTGCTTTTTACCTTACACAAATGTGCCTTCCTTTGTATCATTTTCTTTTATAAAAATTGGTACTATTTCTAAATACAATACTAATAGTTTTGATCTCTTATAAATTATCCTTTTTACATCACATAGAACAAAGAACTAATATATGGCTTACAAGCATAGTGTTCCACAAAGGGTTATAATTTGACAATTCGAAAATTTTGGTTTTCTTAGTTTTGCAACAACGTTTCTCTTTAACACATATTAGACAAAGTTTTAGTCAGATAGTCAATATAGGTTATTATTCAACCTAGGAACTATATTTCTATAATCAAGATATTCAAGAAATTTTATTTTTTTACAATCTAGACCAAAGTGTTTCATAAATCCATGCGAAATGTGTTTCTGTATTTCTATGACCTTCAATTGTTCATCTCCTGCTAAAAAAAGTACCTTTTGGTCATTTAAAGCTTATAGTAAAAGTAACTGTAAGTACATAGATAAAGAATACTACACAAGGTCTAATTAGATTCAAATTACAAAACAAATGTGTGTGCATGTCTCCTGACGGATATATGACTGTTATCATTGAGTTGTGAAGGGAAATGTTTCCTTTAAATTACTTCTTACACTTATCTTTAAAAATATGACGACTTGATCACTTGAGTTTTAAGTTTAATCATCCTATTTAACATTCAGGATTACGATCGTTTGGCATGCAGTGCTCGTCTACATCAGACTGTAAATACAAGAACTCCCTCTGTAGTCAAGGTTCTTGTCAATGTGCTGTAGGATACAGCTATCAGATGTCAACTGGGAACTGTGTCATTGGTAAGTTAACATTTTCAGATGTTATTTTTTATAAACCGTAATGAACTCTCAAAATAAACGAGGATTGTTTTTTTAACGGATTTAACTAAAAATCCCAAGTTTACCTCAATTTATTTCGTAAGATTACAGTCTTTTTGCCATTAATTTACTGTTCTTTTGAAAATAGAATTGTAATTTTAAAGACCAGTGACTACCTTATTTCGAAAGACAAAAGGTGTCATTATATGGGAAAGTCAAATTGGTAACACTAATATTGTTTCAGATATCTGAAACTCGATGTTCATGATGTTGTTTTAACATTACAACCATTCTTATATTCTTCAAAAATCCAGTCGTAATATTCTAAAATGTCAACCTAGACAATTTTTATTTGAAGAAATGTTTTACACAATCTACATTTGTCATGTTAAAAGTGATAAATTCATTCAAGGTGTCGTAAATTTATGTCAACATCAATATAAGTTTTGAATTCAGGGTTGCTTAATGTTCTCAATATATATAAGTTAAAAGTGGATATATAATTTCTAAGACAGCTAAACACAAATTATTGCACATCAAATTATTTCTTTTACACGTTAAGCATGCATCTCTGTCTTCAACAAGAAGTGTAAAAAAGTTTGAAGCTTATAGTGCTCAATGAAATTGATATTGCAATAAAAAAAAATGCGTAATGTTTATGTGATGTATTGGTACTACTGTGATACTATTGTATTTAACATTTCAGGGTGCAATGAATACCTAGACAGCTTTGGGGTATATCCGGACCACGGGATTGATTATTGCAACGTTAGGACCATAACTGCAAGCACCGCTACAGACTGTATTGATGCATGTCGCGAGGAAACGACCTTCTTCTGTATCAACGTCGAGTACGAGCCAGATGTGTTGATGTGCAACCTTTGTGATTTGTCCTGGTTTGAGGTCTCAGAAGGAAATCGAATCACCCATGAGTATGGCTGGTTTCTGTACCACCGCCATTGTATTGTGTAATCTCACCTTGAAACCACCCTCTTCTGCTTTAGCGTCGAGTACGAGCCAGATGGGTTGACGTGCAACCTGTGCGATTTGACTTGGTTTGAGGTCTCAGAAGGAAATCGGGTCACTGATGAGTATGGCTGGTTTCTGTACCACCGACATTGTATTGTGTAATCTCACCTTGAAACCACCCTCTTCTTCTTTAGCGTCGAGTACGAGCCAGATGGGTTGACGTGCAACCTGTGCGAATTGTCTTGGTTTGAGGTCTCAGAGGGAAATCGCAACACTGATGAGTATGGCTGGTTTCTGTACCACCGACATTGTATTGTGTAATCTCACCTTGAAACCACCCTCTTCTGCTTTAGCGTCGAGTACGAGCCAGATGGGTTGACGTGCAACCTGTGCGATTTGACTTGGTTTGAGGTCTCAGAAGGAAATCGAGTCACTGATGAGTATGGCTGGTTTCTGTACCACCGACATTGTATTGTGTAATCTCACCTTGAAACCACCCTCTTCTGCTTTAGCGTCGAGTACGAGCCAGATGGGTTGACGTGCAACCTGTGCGAATTGTCTTGGTTTGAGGTCTCAGAGGGAAATCGCAACACTGATGAGTATGGCTGGTTTCTGTACCACCGACATTGTATTGTGTAATCTCACCTTGAAACCACCCTCTTCTGCTTTAGCGTCGAGTACGAGCCAGATGGGTTGACGTGCAACCTGTGCGATTTGACTTGGTTTGAGGTCTCAGAAGGAAATCGAGTCACTGATGAGTATGGCTGGTTTCTGTACCACCGACATTGTATTGTGTAATCTCACCTTGAAACCACCCTCTTCTGCTTTAGCGTCGAGTACGAGCCAGATGGGTTGACGTGCAACCTGTGCGAATTGTCTTGGTTTGAGGTCTCAGAGGGAAATCGCAACACTGATGAGTATGGCTGGTTTCTGTACCACCGACATTGTGTTGTGTGAGCTTACGTTCGATGGAAAGCTCTCCCGAAGTGTTTTGCAACTTTCATTTGCACCAATGAATGGCAAATTCAATCTTTGACAAACATTTCCAAACTTTACTTGTTCTCTTATGATGGATCGTTTGATGTTATCAAAAAATATAACTTATCCCAAAATGATGAAAAAGAAAACATTTCTCAAATGTAGCTCAAGTTTTTCGCAGTAGATTTGAATTCTGATGACACAATCTACCAGTGAAACTATCACTGGGATTTGACTTATTTCATGACATATATTTTATTGATGTTAACAAGTAATAAGTATTTATACATAATAAGTATGCCAAAGTAATAACTCAAAGTTAGGTCATTCGAACAGTATGGGAGATAATTGTTATTTTTACATACACGTATTTTTTATGAAAGTGAAACGCATTTGCACAGGTTTTAACCTTACATTTCTACATTTATTCTGCTATTTAAAGGAAAATAGTCTTATTTATACTTAAACAGGGATTGGACATTTTTAGACATATATCATGAAGCAGTTTTCATAGGTACTATCGTTGCATTTGAGTAAACAATTATTCAGGTGGATTGTGGGAAAGAACATATATTTCAGCCATTGTGACGTTGTTTTATACGTTTTATAGGTGATGTGTTTGTCATATTTCTTAAGGAAGTTTACTAAGCATTGATTGAAAACTTATGTCACATTTAATTGACTATATGCTTATAAAATAGTCCAGTGGCTGTTACAATTCACTCTATTGTGTGAACTTTGTCGCGTTGTTGAGAATATATATTTTTTTAAATAAGTTTTGAGATATTAATAAACCTTTTCTTTGATATATGTTTTGTAAACATTTAATAAGTTGTTGATGTATTACAGTTTAACACAATCTTTCATGGATAATTACTTTATTATTTGCCCGCACACATTTGTCATATTTGTCATATGGATTTTGAATAAAATCAGCTTACAGTCAAACAAAACGTGTCTCCTTACAAACGAACTTGTTTACCGGCATTTTGTATGCAGCCATTGTCGTATATTGTACTATTGTTGTTTAAGTCAATATGATATTCACAAAAGTCATATCCATGTATGAGCTGGTGATTGTTAACGAAAACCAAGAATTGATTCATCAAACATGAAGAGTGATTTACACATTGTGTTCACTCAGGCACGCAGTTAACGTGATGGAAATATTGAATTATCACTGAAGCATTATCACATTTGAATGCCAAATACATATTGTTGTATATCAAACACGAAGTAAACATAATTGATGGTCTGAGGTAAATAACTGACCGTTTGTATAACTTGTAAACATGGTTACTAAAACAACATATAATGCTTAGAGATAAATCAACTGAAGATATAGGAATATGATAATTTTGGAAGAACATTCTATTTGGCAAACATTTGGCATCAAAGATTCTCTATCTAATCTTATTTTGTGAAATTTTCAACATTGCAAAAGCTTCGTTCTATCGCCATCACATTTCCATGTCACTTGTCTGAGGTCATTTTTATAAGGTGACGTTTTATGCGGCTTGGTAAATGTGAAGTTTTGTATCATTTTATTAGAGATGAAACTTCCTTCGCGTGTATTACTATAGGAGTAACCCCATACAAATTACACAAAGTATTAGGACAACAACATACTCCATGCATAATCCGATATATTTTGAAATTAACTAGTAAAATGATGAATTGTTTTCGATTTTATCATTGAAATTTTAAGCTGTTGATACACGTTTTTCCAAAAAGGATTTATTTCACATTGCTATTACCATCAAGAGATAAATGCTTTCGTTGTATATACATAAAGTTGAGCTTGTCTTAATCATACTTGACTTTAAGATAGCATAACAATAAGACAACGATTATGGTTAAAGGGCACATCATGAACATATTATATGTAGCATGTTGAGATTGACCTATACCATTCAAACCTGTGTTCCACAGGAGATATCGTTTTGACAGTAGATTTTTTATAATGCCCAGCAATCAGAAAGTACACATCACAAACGTTTTCCATCATCAGTATTGGCGTCACAATGCTTTAACGTCATAAACATGATGACGTCACAATGCTATGATATCACCATTTGTTTTTAGAGATGAGCATTTTTCATGCAATAGTTATGAAAAAATATATTGGGTTTTTTTTATTACGTGTGTGCGGTGCAAACCTCAAATGGCAACAAAGGCAACGAGTTGGTCAACACATGTAGACACAACAGTAAATTCCTGCTCAGAAACAGCCCAAAAAGCGTAGAAACATTGACTTATATACTACAAGTAAAGAAGCGAGCATCACATACCCCCGCTCCCCACTTTGTTCAAAGAGTTTCAAATAGTAAAACTGATTAATAGTGGTTAGAGTTCTATGATAGTTGAGTATACAGTAAGTCAGTGTGTAAGTCTTCTTTCAACTGAAACCCCAATACCAAATTCATTAATAGGTTTTACAAATAAAAGGGTACATCTAGGGATAATGGTTGATCTTTGTTTCAAATACGAGATGCACTGAGGACAAAATTATTTTTGTTGAGTCACTTTGTAAGTTATGTTTTCCAAAGAAACCACAGAAAAGAAAATCCATATATCGTTTAACTCTCACAAGGCATATCCAGCAATCACGATTGACATATGTAGCAAATTTGTTGAATTTGAGATGTATATTGCAAGAAATATGTTCGGGACAGGTAATTTATCATAGAATCACTTTTTAGTCATGTTTCCATGGATACCACAACAAATAAAAATAATATGTTGGTCTAACCCTCAAAAGGCACATCTAGGGATCATGGTTGATCAGTGTATGAAGTTTGGTGAAGCTAACATGAATAGTTTAGGAGATATGCTCCGGACAAAAGACTTGGTCATAGAGTCACCGTTTTAGTCATGTTTCCATGGAAACCGCAAAAAATAAAAATAATTTGTTGGTCTAACCCTCAAAAGGCACATCTAGAGATCATGGTTGATCAGTGTATGAAGTTTGGTGAAGCTAACATGAATAGTTTAGGAGATATGCTCCGGACAAAAGACTTGGTCATAGAGTCACCGTTTTAGTCATGTTTCCATGGAAACCGCAAAAAATAAAAATAATTTGTTGGTCTAACCCTCAAAAGGCACATCTAGAGATCATGGTTGATAAGTGTATGAAGTTTGATGAAGCTAGCATGAATAGTTTAGGAGATATGCTCCGGACAAAGGACTTAGTTATAGTTATAGAGTCACTGTTTAAGTAATGTTTCCATGGAAACCGCAAAAAATATTATTTATTTTTTTATCTAACCCTCAAAAGGCACATCTAGGGATCTTGGTTGATAAGTGTATGAAGTTTAGTGAAGCTAGCATGAATACTTTAGGAGATATGCTCCGGAAAAAGGACTTAGTAATAGAGTCACTGTGTCAGTCATGTTTCGATGGAAACCGCAAAAAAAATTCAAAATTGTGGATCTAATCCTCAAAAGGCACATCTAGGGATCTAGGTTGATCAGTGTATGAAGTTTGGTGAAGCTAGCATGAATAGTTTAGGAGATATGCTCCGGACAAAAGACTTGGTCATAGAGTCACCGTTTTAGTCATGTTTCCAATCGAAACCGCAAAAAATAAAAATAATTTGTTGGTCTAACCCTCAAAAGGCACATCTAGAGATCATGGTTGATAAGTGTATGAAGTTTGATGAAGCTAGCATGAATAGTTTAGGAGATATGCTCCGGACAAAGGACTTAGTTATAGTTATAGAGTCACTGTTTAAGTAATGTTTCCATGGAAACCGCAAAAAATATTATTTATTTTTTTATCTAACCCTCAAAAGGCACATCTAGGGATCTTGGTTGATAAGTGTATGAAGTTTAGTGAAGCTAGCATGAATACTTTAGGAGATATGCTCCGGAAAAAGGACTTAGTAATAGAGTCACTGTGTCAGTCATGTTTCGATGGAAACCGCAAAAAAAATTCAAAATTGTGGATCTAATCCTCAAAAGGCACATCTAGGGATCTAGGTTGATCAGTGTATGAAGTTTGGTGAAGCTAGCATGAATAGTTTAGGAGATATGCTCCGGACAAAAGACTTGGTCATAGAGTCACCGTTTTAGTCATGTTTCCATGGAAACCGCAAAAAATAAAAATAATTTGTTGGTCTAACCCTCAAAAGGCACACCTAGGGATCATGGTTGATCAGTGTATGAAGTTTGGTGAAGCTAGCATGAATAGTTTAGGAGATATGCTCCGGACAAAAGACTTGGTCATAGAGTCACCGTTTTAGTCATGTTTCCATGGAAACCGCAAAAAAATAAAAATAATGTGTTGGTCTAACCCTCAAAAGGCACATCTAGGGATCATGGTTGATCAGTGTATGAAGTTTGGTGAAGCTAGCATGAATAGTTTAGGAGATATGCTCCGGACAAAAGACTTGGTCATAGAGTCACCGTTTTAGTCATGTTTCCATGGAAACCGCAAAAAATAAAAATAATTTGTTGGTCTTACCCTCAAAAGGCACATCTAGGGATCATGGTTGATAAGTGTATGAAGTTTGGTGAAGCTAGCATGAATAGTTTAGGAGATATGCTCCGGACAAAAGACTTGGTCATAGAGTCACCGTTTTAGTCATGTTTCCATGGAAACCGCAAAAAATAAAAATAATTTGTTGGTCTCACCCACAAAACGCACATCTAGGGATCATGGTTGATAAGTGTATGAAGTTTAGTGAAGCTAGCATGAATAGTTTGGGAGATATGGTCCGGACAAACTTTTGTGACGGACAGACGGACGGACGGACAGACGGACGGACAGAATGAACGCTATATACCCCCGCTTACGCTGTAAGGCGGGGGTATAATAATTGTCTTGCTCAATTCACCAATGTTGAGCAGTGTACCAAACCCCTACAAGGTCAAACTACACAAAACAACATTCGGTAGCTTATACATGTATAATTACAAAATGTATTTGTTACACTAATTTCCGCGATTCTGATTGGACGAGAGCGCTCAAAAACCTGCTGCCATTTCTCGATGAATGCAGAAAAATTTGCAACCATACCATGTGCATTCATTCCTTGTGACGTCACAATCACCTGACGCAATAGTCCGGTTTTGACAGTTGCGAGTTACGTTCTGTTGCAAAGACAAATATAACATATCCTATCACTTCCCACCTGCGTTTGTAACAAGTAAATACATTCCTCTCCCTAACACAATCCATACATTCATCGGAAAGACTGCATTTTAATAACTACGAGTCCTCAAGCTTCTTCGCTCCGAGCGTCTCGCAAACGGCGGACATTTTCAACGTCGAGTGATATGCTAATTAGGGTTATTCCGAAAATGCGGATTCCGGTTAAGACGAATTGTGATTGCATTGGTGTCAATGGTTGCGAAAACGAAATTAAATCTTCGGCCGTTTTAATTTATGGAGTTCTCAATTTTGACTCAAATTTGTATTGTTTCGTGTAACAAACCACATTCTCACGACATTGATGACAGATTTTTTTAAATTAATTAGGAAAAACGTTGTTAAAATGTTGATTTTGTAATTATAAGGATTGTTTTACATGTTTTGTGCCTCTATCGATGTATAACAGCAACAAATTTTGTATAAAATCGCTACGCTACGCTACGCGATTTTATACAATTTGTTGCTGTTATACATCGATAGAGGCACAAAACATGTAAAACAATCCTTAAAATAACAACAACTGAAAAAGAAAGTTTCTAAGAAGATAACGTGTTTAAACACATCCACATTTCTTCTGTGTGGTTGATAAATTAATTCCAACTCAAGTGATGCTAAGTAAAGACGAAATTTGATCTTGGTTACAAAACGTTAAAACGCAATAAGCTTACAAAAGAGGCTTTATAATCAGAATTGGTTTAGTCCCTGGCATTATTAGAATTTAATTGGAATTTAAGAGCAAAATATTTAGTGCATTATATACAAAGTCAATTTTATGAAACAAATTGAGGATACCCAGTATTGACGTTTATGAAATGAAACGTAAAACAAGAAGTAATACTTCAATAAATATTAAAAGAAAAGTGTCCGAGTGGACGAGTTGTGCTTGAGCGATGCTTGATCAATATTTCAGTCATCAGCAGAGTATTAAAAGAACAGGTTACGTCTTATAATGTTCATACGTTTATGTAATTGGAAACTGTAATTTCAGTTTTAATATACCGTATTTCCTCTAATAAGCGCCCGAGCGCTTATTTTTTCAGCACCCCTCTACCCCCCGGCGTTTATTAGAGGCCCGGCGCTTATTGGAAACCCGGCGCTTATTTCTTTCCCAGAAATTCAAAATCGTTTTAAGCCGTCTTTTACTATGAATACCTGTAAAATGTTTACTGAGGGAGACTTTTTCTAATGGTTAGGACCCGGCGCTTATTAGAGACCCGGCGCTTATAAGAGGCCCGGCGCTTATTTTCTCAACTACTAATGACCCCCCGGCGCTTTTAGAGGCCCGGCGCTTTTTGGAGACCCGGCGCTTATTAGAGGAAATACGGTAATGCTTTGCTATAAAAAAAACTCTGACGTATTTGAGCATATCCCTGTTACATGTATATGTCATTAATTCGTTCATTATTGATTAAAATTGTCATAAACATGAATACAATGCAATGGATAAGAATTTGTAAATCCACCATCTGTATGTATATAAGTTGAAAAGGAAATAAGTAGAAGAAAATTTTGTTAACTTAAATGAATCTAAACTTCTCTAGTTTTATTTCAACATTTCTTACATTTCAACATTGTTACATGATATTTGCAATATGATATGCAGGTTAGTGAACAGACTTAGGAAGCAGCTGTATATTGTATCAAAAACTGATGGTAGAATAGAGGATGAGAGTTTACCGTGGGCTAGTAACTGTTGTTCCAGGACAACACGAACCGACTGCTAATTAGATTCAAAGAAAGATGAGGACCCCCAGCAGAGAAGCAGTGAATCGTCCTCGCAGTATCTGCAGACAATCTAGATTCATCAGTCCGTTATGAGTACTTGAGATAACTATGTGGATTTAACGAAAAGGGTTATGAAAGAAAGTAGGCATGGAGTTCAGGTCGCGGTGCGTTTCCTTCACAGCAACGCTGGACCTTGCTGAGTTGATCTGTAAAATTCTAAGAAAATAATGGCTGTTATATAAGCATCAAATGTTTTAATTAGCAAAACTAAAGAAAGAATAATTAAGGTTAATGTTTCTAAGAAGGGTCACGAATCATGTTTATTTATGTCAAAGATACTGATTAAGAGCTTCAAACATGAAATCTGAAGTCAGCAGGAGAACGGTCCTTCGTGTACTCTGTACCCTGTGTTTGGAACTCCTTTCCAGCAACCCTGCAAGATACACCAACCCTTGGAAACTTTAAAACTAGCTTAAAGACATATCTATTAAGACAACCATTCACTGGCTGATTTCCACCTAATCTGAGTCTAATTATGGAGATTTTTGCGCTATACAAGAACTATAGATTATTATTATAGATTTTAATACATTCTCTTTAAAGAAATCAAAATAGATTGACTGAATTATTTTATGTCCTTCATTGAGAAATACAGCTCTGTTTGACACTTGTTGAAAACGCTACTAAAGCAGCAAACAGTGGTCTCAGAGATCGTATTTTTAAAGTTCATCAGTTAAAGGCGTATTCTGACATAGGCTCTTAATTCAGCAGCTCTCCGAGCATCGATGGCATTATCAAGTTCGAACTGCACAGAGGCGATGGCAGCCTTCATAAAACGCTCCTCGTTGGTCAGAGCGGTAACCTGGCTTTTGCGGGCCTTCTCCCACTTAAAACAGTAAAGAAATCTAGTTGAAAGTGACACGGTCACATTATATCATGATGCTAGACAAAGTAAGGCAAACAAATAACGCTTTGTGAGTCTTTATAAAAGCAAATAACAAAAGACTCAAGGAATTGTGGGACATAGTCCTATGGAAAGAACGGTCAAATAAAAAAAGGTAATGTTAACAATTGCAAAATGATACTGTATCTTTTATTATTCATTTTACATTATATTAATGTGGCGATAATTACATGACCACAAAATGAATTTGTTTCATACTTTTGCTATGACAAGGGTTAATAAGTTTAAGTAATGGCTTAGAACTAAGGATGGGCGGTATTATCGATATATCGGTATATTGCAATACAGGAACAACATGATATGAATCGGTACACACTTCTGAAAATGTCCAATATATCGAACGTATTAGAACGAACAATTTCCATCTTAAATTGCCACAAAAAAAAAAAAAAAAAATATTAAAACAATGTAATCAAAGGTAACAAACAGTGATTGAAAATACCATTTTTCAAAATGACTCATAACTTTCATTATGAATTATTTGTGAATTATGTGCTCCTCTTCTATCAATCAAGTAGTTATTACTTTATTTTGTTAATGAATAAGCATATTACAGCACATTTGTTTTCTCGAAATGTTAACCTTTCAAAATGGCGGATGAAAGCCGCTCGAGTGGTGCCTTTAATGTGAAAAATGACTGATAAATAAAAACATGGTATCAATCTTGTATGGCTAGTTGGCATTTATATCCAACATTTTGAATCCTTGATCATTTAGGTGCAAATCATTAGTGACAAAAGTCATAACATATTCTTGTATTGCATCGTCTGAACACTTATCAGCATACTATAATGCAAACATTCGGGTAGAATGTAACAATTTGAGAAATTTGTATAAAGGAGACAAATCATCTTTAGTATTGTTTGATAAGTTATAAAATGCGTATGAATAGGACGTGTATTTATAGGATATCCCCTTCTCCTCCCCTTTCATACCCAGTTAATGTCTCGAGCCTTGGCGATTGAAAAACAAGATCACACAAACACTTTATATCAAAAGAGAACTAGTTATGTATACTTTGTATTACTAACTTGCATTTCATACGATTTATTGCTTTTTAAACACATTGTTATTGTACGGGTAAAGGGACAGTACAGCGAATGAATATTCAACCACGTCACAGCTTCCAAGTTGAAAATATGTGACGTAAAATATCAACAGTTATTAATTCTATCCTACATTAAACCCCAGACATGAACAAAGCTTACGTAAAATATAATATTTCAACAGATGAGAATAATCTTTCTTTGATCAACAGTGCAGACTTTTAAACCTCTTGTTTTTTATGTCAAATTACACATCAGTTAGATATCTCATTGTATTTCGTTTTTCCTCCGACAAATTATTTTTCATTGCGGTAAGATTTATAAGATAATACGTTTGAGTGTAATCGAAATTTTGTAATTGAAAAGACGTTCGTTTTATATATGAATAAAGTAGTCCGGGCAATGTCAAAGTTCGCCGTTAGCCAATCAAATCAAAGGAGTACAACGTGGCTAACAAAATATATTTTGAACATTTATATTGATGTTATTTGAGTTTCACTGAAAACTATCAATCAGTATATAACAATAATATGTTTTGGATGGACGTAGCCAATCAAATCATTTTCTCGTCACCTTCCCGATAGAATTTAAACGAGAAAATGATTTGATTGGCTATATCCCAAGTCGGGCTGCACGAGCGAATCTAGCTTCTGAGCCCAGGGTACAGATAAGTGGAGTTGCGCAACGTTCGTACCTTGAGACAGGATGCAAAGGAGGGACTGATGGCACAAAAGCTATCTCCATACCTGATGTTCTTGATCTCCTCATCCTTCTCCCTCAGTCTCCTCTCCATCTCGCCCTTCTCCGCTCCGAGGATTTGGGTCTCAGCTGCCAACTCATCACAGCGAGAAGCGTTTTCATTCTCCTGTGGAATAAGAATAATTAATCTAATTGCAAAAACCATGACATTTTACTTTTGTGTTGATGTCAGTAAAGGGACTCGAGCAAATTTGATACAGAACCAACCATTTTCAATGTGAAATGTTTAAATATTTTCTAAGTTTGGGATCGTCTAGTCTCATGGCCGAATTTCGGAAACTTTGACATAACAAAATAGGTAGATGGGTACGATGGGGTTTATTTTGTTATTCTGATTTCTGAAATGTTCAATAAAATGTTCCCAATGAGTCTCTGAGAAAAAAAACCAACAGGATGACATTGATTTAGGTCAAATGATCAATATGTCTTGATTTTAAATATGTTAATCACCTAAAGAGGATTAAGAAATAAAGATAAGATTCAAGTTTTTCTCAGATTCGGACCATTTGCCAAAATGGTAACAGTCAACTGTTAGATATGACGCATATGTAGAAATACATATAACGAACAATAAATCTAAACTTCCGGTAGTGAAAGACAGTATTACTTGATCAAACTAACATCCTGTATGCAGAATCTTTCAGTTACAACCCTAAAAAGTGTTCAGTGCACAGTCTTGATCTCTAAAGGAAGCCTTGGTAAATGACCTTATGGTGACCACATGAAAACTTGCATTCACCTAGTAAGGTTACAGCATAGAACAATATACTCAGTATGAACACAATACTGTGATAATGTGTTGCAGTTCACGCAGCTGTGCATGGCTACCTCATAAGAATGAACATGGTAAATAAGCTTTGTTTGCAAGTTGGTGATGGGCAAAAGTGTTTGGTCAAACATTGATTTCAATCTTAAGGGGTAGCTTGTTGATATGAATAAGATATGCTTTGAATAGTATGAAGAAGAAGAACAAGAAGAAGAAGAAGGGTTTTTTTTGTATAAGGGCCATAAGAGACCTCGTACAATTTGGTACAAAGTATAATACATTGAGATACCATTGTTTATATTTACGCAATGTTAACAGCAGCAAAAAAGTTATGAATTTTTTTATGACAACGAAGTCTAATGATGTACAAATGCTGTGTAGAGAAAAGTAATAGTTGAATAGTATGAAGAGCATTATGATTCATATTCCTTATCCATTAAACATCCTTCAACACATCAATCACTCACCTTGCCCCATGATAGGGCTAAACAGGGCAGCAACAAGGTGATAGACCGGATCACCATCTTCTTTGATATTGGGATCGGCGAGCTATATATACCTGCTAGAATCTATATCAGTGTTTATATACAATACAACAGCAATCAAAATGATATATAATGGGATCGGCAAGCTATAATTCCTGTTACAATCTATATCTGTGTTAAAATACGATATAACACCTATCAAATATAATTAGATGAAAAGGTGTTCGAATAACATAAAACAGATAACTATATTGATAATGTTTTGTCTAATAATGCTATGAACATTGTATTTAACTTAATATAAATCCTTTTCGTTTTAAATTATTTCTAGGCACCGTTATTGACATTTTCAAATGGGCTCATCCCGATTACTTATTACTTTTGATATTTGCTATTAAACACAAGAATAATTTGAATATTTTTTTTTTGTGCTTGAAATAAGTTATGTCTTATTAAAAAGGAAATTAAAGAAACAGTTGTTTAAATATCCATAGAGTATACGTTGTATATTGTTTAAGGGCATGTAGGTATGTTGAGTCCCAAGGGACATAGATCAAATCCATTTACCAAACAGATGTCTTCTTACAAGGACATTTGTTATTACTTTCCCTGTGATCTGCTAATCGTTCTGATACATTAGAATATCTTTCCTGCAGCTTTCACCGCCGCTGATGACAGAAATATTACCCAAGCGGCGTTTAGCATTAACTCACTCACTCACTGCAGCTTTCACCACATGTACATGTGTCAGTCAGTTGCTGTCAAGAACGCCTTGATTTCAAGTGTATATTATGTTGCATGTTTGCAAACCAACACGCTGACCCTACATTACATATTATCCGTGATACCACATGACGACAGCTTGTGCTGTGGTTTAACGTAGTCATGAATCATAAAAAAATTTATTATGTCATCTGTTTTTGGGTTCTGAGTCCAATAGCACTTCGCCCTCTGATTCAACGATGGTTATTCTTGGGACCTAGGTGTTGTTCAACTTAGTAACATTTCAGAGGTTATTCATAATCTTTTGCCATGACTTTTTTAATTATTATGTTTTTACTTAATTTGTTGTGTGTCAGGTCATGTTTGTTTAAGAAACTTTCACCAAATAAATCCTGATCCATTAAAAGTGTTTTACACAATATTGTGATGTCACTCATCACTGCTTGATCATGAGTGAACTCTGCACCCAAACATTACTTCAAATTTGTTACATCACAAGGGCAAAGTATGAAGATTCATATAAATTCCATTGGCGGCCATTTTGTGTGAACACCTTTAATTCATTTTGTGTAAGAATCGGGAATCGCATGGCTAAATTTTACATTATATATTTGAATTACTACTGCACCATTTAGTTTAAATGCATTGTCTTTCTATTAACCATTAATTTTCTTTTTCCTGACATCACCTTATATTCCCCCTAAAACGTGCTACTGCCCCGTTAAACGGCAGAAGGCAACATGACATCGTTACATATCAACATACATTAAATGCAAAGGTTTTACACATATCTTGTATTTATTTTATTCAAATATTTAGAGAACAAACTGAATTAGTTTAGACCTTCAACTACATGATTCAAAGGACCTATTTTCCAGTCTCCTAAAAGGTCCATTTAGACCTTCAACTACATGATTCAAAGGACCTCTTTTCCCGTCTCCTATTTAAAAGGTCCATTTAGACCTTCAACTACATGATTCAAAGGACCTATTTTCCCGCCTCCTATTTAAAAGGTCCATTTAGACCTTCAACTACATGATTCAAAGGACCTATTTTCCCGTCTCCTATTTAAAAGGTCCATTTAGACCTTCAACTACATGATTCAAAGGACCTATTTTCCCGTCTCCTATTTAAAAGGTCCATTTAGACCTTCAACTACATGATTCAAAGGACCTATTTTCCCGTCTCCTATTTAAAAGGTCCATTTAGACCTTCAACTACATGATTCAAAGGACCTATTTTCCCGTCTCCTATTTAAAAGGTCCATTTAGACCTTCAACTACATGATTCAAATAAAGGGTCCTATAAAGGGGGGTAATTGCAAGGCATGTAAACTTTTTATAAAATGTAATGCTTAAAATAAAGGTTCTATGTACCATAATGTACCAATCACTGTTTTCGATTTGTATCCATTTGCAAATAAAGATATTGATTATTTCTACTTTTACCGTTTTTACAGATTGAGCATATTTGGGAGATTTTATAACTATTTTCAACACATCGCTTTCTCATCTCCAAATGATTAATTTCAGTAGAATACATAAATGTTACTTTTTGTTCTATATATAATAAAATATTTATCTATTAGAAGTAAAGTTTGCAGAGAAATCATATAAACAAAAATAAAGCAGAAATATTCCCAAACACCGCTAACGTGTAACATCGTCAGCTTAATATATCGTAGGTTGTATACGCACTGCACAGATAAGGGAACACCCTTCCTCTAGGAACAACACTGAACATATATCATCCTTTTTCATAACATGTATTCATTTTGGCCGGACACGTGTGTGACACTTGGTTTTAACATATTTTATTCCGTAAAGAAAGTACATACGGCTGGATTGGGAAACAAGCAGTAGTGCTTATATAAATCCCTCTCCAGTATACATAAATTACATTATCTTAAATTTTTTAAACTTACAATAGCATATTACATAATTTAAGGATCATGGTCGGAATAACAAGAGTTCAGGATGTATGAATAACTAATAACAAAAGTACAAAATGATGCTGATGCTGCCAGGTCAAATCAAATGATGGTATTTTTAATTTTTGAAAGAGAATCTTTTTGAATCATTAATAAAGGTGTGAACTGATTTCAGAATATTCATGTTTGAATCTGATGAACAGTTAGGGTTTCCATACATGATAGATTTTTTATCAAATCCATGAGTAAAATAGTAAAAATTTTGACTAATGCTCTGATACTTTGGGCAGATGAAAAAGTAGTGTAGTGTTGTTTCAGGGTCAAATCCACAAGATCAATGTGGAGAATCAATGAGGTATCTATCATATTTATGTGCATTAAGGTCACTACATCCCAATCTAAGTCTAGAGTGTATGATTTGCAAACTTCGCAGTCAATAATAGATATCAAGATAAAAACCGTCTTCATTTACCTTGCTACCAATGTTAAGCTTAAATTTTTCAGAGTTTCAGTTCCAATTACCTGTTCTAGAAGAGAATTCCAAATACGTACAGAGTCTTGTAGGAATGATGTTGAATAATGTGTAGATCTGCAGAGAATTGGTTGTAATTTAGTAGGATTTTTAAGATTGTAGTCAGATGATTCACATGCCATAGGGGGTACAAGTTCGCAAATATATTCTGGTGGAAGTTTATGATTCATCTTGTAAAAGAAAGATAATTTTTGGGCATGTCTTCTGTCACTCAGAGGTTTGATTCTTGTTTCACTATAAAGCTTTGCATGACTAGTCCCACGCACAGCCCCACATATTGTTCTTAATGCATCAAGTTTAGCACCGGCTTCAAGCAATGTTGATTGTTCTTTTGAGCAGTTATCCCATATATGGCAACAGTAATCAAAAAGTGGTAGAATATATGATTTATACACAATTTCTAATGTTAGCCTATATATTAATAACTACATAGGCAGTTGATCATTGGGCTAACCTTTGAATAATGTTTTTCTATTTAGCCTATATTTATAACTAAGTAGGCAGTTGATCATTGGGCTAACCTTTTGAATAATGTTTGTAATGTGTTTGTCCCAATTACCATTTGATTGTAGTGTCAATCCTAGATGCTTATGAGAATCTACTTCTTTAATGGGTATATCATTAAGTTTTAAGGTTGGTTTCTTGGGCAAATTATGCTTTCTAGTGAGAAGGATAGAATCAGTTTTGGTAGGATTAAAATCTACTTGCCACCTTTCAGCCCAGTTTGCTATTTTTTCCAAATTATCATTCAAAGTGCAGGCTGCTATATCATAGTCTTCTACGATAACATGTATCATCAGCAAACAATCTTACACAACAATCAATATCATCTACAATGTCATTAATAAAAATTATGAATAACTTCCGGTGGCGCTGTCTGCATGAGTGGACGCATGTAACTCGCTCTCCCCAACTCAGCCTATATGCATAGGCGTAGGAACTGGGGGGGGCAGCGCCCCATTTTTGAAAAGCTTGAATTATTTTTTTGGGCACCAAAATCAAGATTGAAACATATATTTAATATAATATAATATTCAAAAAGTACATGGATTTTTTTCCGCTTAATATAGAAGCCACATTTTATGATTCTTGTCACTCTAAAGTGAAAGTAGAAAAAGCACTGCTCTCTGACCGGCAACATGGCACAAGCGTCAATGCTGAACGCGGGGCATCGGTAAGTTGTAACAGTGCAACCCATACATTAACATTGATTTTACAACGTAAATCCATATCTAGACTACTATAATAGGTGCTAGTTCACTTATGAATTGAATATTTAAGTACTAGAATCTAGTATACACTCACAATGCCAATTAATGCCATGTGTTAGCAGTGATGGAATTGGTTATATCTGAAAGCCGAATTTGTGAATGAAATAGGAATGATTGCGATAATTATTATACCGACGACCTACAGTTCACAGGTGGATAGTTATAACAACGATAATGATTCTGTCCTTCCGTCCGTCTGTCCATCCTAAGATATTTTTCTGTCTGATTCCTGAAAAACTTTTCAAATTTTACTCATGTCTTCAACACAATTAGGAGAGGTGCAGGTCTTCACGTTTTTTTATTTAAGAATAAAATCCTGTATTGATTTAGCCATTTCAGAAATCTATTTTACAACGCATAGCAAAGAAAAAATTAAATAATAAATTGAGAGGTATTTATCAAGGCGCCCCCCACCCCTTGTAGATTTTGAAATTTTGCCCTCCAACTTTTGAACCGTTCCTACGCCTATGATATGAATACGAATATGTCTGCCAAGAAAGGAAACAGGGGTAAGCAGAATAATGAACCTAATGTCCCCACCTATGGCAAAGAAATAATACAGACTAGAGCCCGTACAAACGCCGAGAAAACACCTGGCAAGGCCGCAAGTGAAAGGACCACGACGGCAGCCATTACCACCCCGGCGGACTTGGACAGTGTGGCTCCCGATATCAGGGCCTTTATTCTTCAAGCGCTCAACGCTCAAACCGAGCAGATTGTGAGTAGAGTCGATATAATAACACGGGAAATAAAAGACTTACACCATGAAACTAGCAACATTCTTGAGTCCGTTCAACATAATGCGGAACAGATTGAGACCAACGCTAGCGAAATAGAGAAATTAAGACAGGCACTTTCAGACACGAAGAGAGAATTTGAAAATAGATTTGTGCTTCAAGAACTATATTCACGAAAAAACAATCTTTTGGTCTACGGAATTCCTGAAGGTCGAGACCCCGAAGAGTCCACCAGAGAACTCATATCTTTACTTGGAGTGACGGAGGCTGAACACATGCAATTCGTTAACGTTCACCGCTTGCCTAGAACCAGCACTGATCCAACTAACTTCAGAGCCAACATGCCTAAACCAGTTGTCATCAAATTTGTTAGATTCAGTGATAGACAAGCTGTTTTCAACGCTGCAATGAACAGAACTCGTACTCAAGAAACAGAGAGGCAGACTAGCGAACAGGGAATTTGAACTTCGCAAATCTCATAAGCTACAGACTCGGATTCAAGAGAGGGGGTTGATATCTACCTTCAGATCAGGAAGAATCCCCAGGACAACTGGAAGAACATCGCAATCGACGAGAATCCCTAAAATAACTGAGCACTTTCTTCTTTTGTGGAACTTGAACTTAAAATTGGTTCGCTTTTCTTTTTCGTTTTAGTTATGTTTCTGCATGTGATTATTCTGAGGAGGACTCTTAGATTGGTCTAAAACAAACTAGTATTGGACAAAACAAAATGTGAGTATAGAGTACGCAA
The DNA here is from genome assembly GCA_916613615.1 of Steromphala cineraria. Lineage (NCBI taxonomy): Eukaryota > Metazoa > Mollusca > Gastropoda > Trochida > Trochidae > Steromphala > Steromphala cineraria. The sequence continues at coordinate 26,625,472 of OU744736.1, read as the reverse complement.
CTATGAACTATTGATGACTTTTTTTTGACTACATGTTAACAGTGATTAGTGGAGCACTCAAGCGATCGCTGTGAGGAACTGTTTATAAACAATGAACATGTGCTCGGCTATTATTAGCCATCACCGATTGCGCATGCGATTCCGGGTGTTTACAGTCACAACTAGATAGATGTTCGTTTTGCTTTTAGTGTACCGCTGAAAAGGTTAAAGACTGTTAACTAACAATAATGCTACACCTAACGAGGTAGAGTACAATATTTTTAACATATACTTTGCAATTAAAATCTTTTTCTTTTTAGATATATTTCATGCAATAACAACAAGCAGTGACATACCTATGCCCCATTTTCTCTTCATTTCATTTTTTCCTTTCTTTCTTTCTTTCATTTACAAAAAAAAGGTTCCCAGTTTTATTTTTCTTTGATACAACAATCACATAATCTTCACACAAAAAATTATCAGCCTATACTTAACACAATTCTTGCCTTTGAAATAATAGTGTAACATTTGAGTTTGAGACCAGTAATTTTTTTTTTCGAAACTTAATTATATCTACCAAAAATGAATAGGACTAAAAAGATTAAAATTATTTCGGCTAACTGCAGAGGACTAGACGATACACACAAAAGAAAGGAAGTTATTAATATATTTAGGAAAAAATTATACTCTATTATTTGCTTACAAGATATTCATGTTGCCAAGGATGACATTAACAAAATGAAAAATCAGTGGGGCTTACAAAGTATTATTGCTCCTTATAGATCCAACTCCAGAGGGGTAGCTATTCTTTTCAATAATGATATTGATTTTCAAATACATAGGACCCTTATTGATGAAAATGGTAATTACATTATAGATGACATAACTGTAGACAACAAAAGATTTACCCTTACAAATCTTTATGGGCCAAATGTTGATGACCCAAATTTTTATGTAAAATTATTTGAAAACATTTATAATTTTGAAAATGAATCCATAGCTATTGTTGGTGATTGGAACTTAACATCAAAGGATTTAGAAAATTACAAAAACATCAATAATCCTAAAGCCAGAGATATTGTTTTGGATAGACTGGAATCTTTGAATCTTATAGACATTTGGAGGGAATATTATCCTGATTTGAGAAAATACACTTGGTGGAAAAGGAACCCAAGGCAACACTCGAGGCTAGATTTTTTCTTAATTTCAGAGGATTTATTAAATCTTTCTCTTGATTCCGACATTATTCCCGGTTATAAGACAGATCACTCGTCTGTCAGCTTTACTTTTTCCAACTCTAATAATCAGAATAGAGGGAAGAGTTATTGGAAATTTAACTCTTCTTTACTCTTACAGCCTGAATATGCCGATTTAGTCAGATCAGTCTTATGGGAGACAATAGATGACTACTCAGATAGTGAATCAAATGAAGAGACAAAGGATATTGATATCAAACTTAAGATTGATGACAGCTTATTCCTAGAAACTTTTCTGATGAATGTACGGGGTAAATCAATATCTTTTTCTTCTTATCTTAAAAAGAAAAATAAGGATAAAACCACTGAATTGGAAATCATGAAGATGCTATTAGAAAAGACTTTCAAATTGTTGATGAAAGAACTATTATCTGACCTTTCAAAGCTTAAATTAGAAATGCAACAAATAAAAGAAGATGAGGTAAGAAGAATGCAGTTCAGAAATAGAATTCTATGGTATGAGGAAGGAGAAAAACCAACCAGATACTTTTGTCACTTAGAAAATAGAAATTATATCAATAAATCAATGAATGAGATTATGACTGATAAAAATGAAGAAATTACTGATAGTAATTCTATTTTGAATGAAGTAAGATATTTTTACAAAAACCTTTACTCTTCTGAAAGTAAACATGAAACTTTTAATAGCCTTAAACATGTGATAACTCCAACTTTGAGTGATCAACTAAGAGACAACCTGGAAAAAGATATTGATATGATGGAATTAGCATTTGCAGTAAAAGGAATGAAAAATAACAAAAGTCCTGGATTAGATGGATTCCCAATAGATTTCTTTAAATTCTTTTGGAAAGAACTAAAAGTTTGGATTTTTAGATTTATCAAGGATGTTTCTAGCCAAAATAAAATGTCTCTTACCATGAAAAGAGGTGTTATCACATGTATACCTAAAGCTAATAAGAACAGGTCATTTATAAAGAACTGGAGACCAATTACTTTATTAAATGCCTTGTATAAAATAATCAGTACATGTATTTCTAATCGACTGAAAAACACTCTTGACTCTCTCATACATGACAATCAGACAGGCTTTATTCCTGGAAGAACATTATGTGAGAATACTAGGTTGTTATATGATATTATGTTTGAAACTAAGAAAAGAAATATCTCAGGCTTACTAATCTTGATAGATTTTGAAAAAGCATTTGATACAGTTTCAAAAGATTTTATCAATTCTGTTTTAAAATTTTTTTGTTTTGGTCCTGACATTATACGCTGGATTAATATCTTAACTTATGTCACATCTTCATGTGTAATTCAAAATGGCCATCTTTCTGAATTCTTCCCAAATCAACAGGGTTGCAGACAAGGGGACCCAATTTCTCCATATTTATTCCTTTTTGTGGCTGAAATCCTTGGTTGTATGATTAGGCAGAATGAAAAGATAAAAGGTATTGTAATTGATGATGAGGAATATAAGCTAGGCCAATATGCTGATGACACAGAATTATTTTTAGATGGCACTGAAGAAAGTTTATATGCGGCTATAGACACACTGAACACTTTTTATGATATGTCAGGCTTAAAGATAAATAAAGATAAAACTAAGGCAATATGGATTGGTTCAAAAGCTGGTTGCAAAGAGGTACTTGTGAAGACTTAAGTATAGAATTGCAGCAAAATGAATTGGGCATTAGATTTGCACCAGATTTGAATGATTTATGGGTAATCAATACAAGGAAAAGACTTGAAGAAATAAACAGACTACTAGCAACATGGAGAAAAAGACATTTGACATTAATTGAGAAAATCACAGTAATTAAAACACTAGCTCAATCAAAATTAGTTCACAGTTTCAATACTTTACCAAATCCTCCTGAAGAATTTATAAACTCTCTTGAAAAGATTTTCTTCAGATTTATTTGGAATGATATAACCGACAAAATAAAACGCAGTATATTAAAAAAAGACTTTACAGAAGGTGGCTTGCGCATGATTGATATTAGAACTTTTATCAATGCAATGAAATTATCCACACTCAAACGCTATTTACAAAAAGCAAAACCAGGTAATCCTTGTAATTTTCTATTGGATGATGTTCTAAAATTTGGCTCCAATTTTAAGGATATTGTTCAAACTGAGAACCCCTTTTGGAAAGATGTATTAATGGCATGGAAAGCATATTGTACTAAGAATACTATAGAGGATGATAGTATCAATGAGAGTTTAACTCAGCCTTTATGGTTGAATGATAAATTTAAAAACCAACATCATTATATTAAACACTGGGCAAAAAATGGAATTTTCGCACTAAAAGATCTTTGCAATCATTATGGTTTTTTGTCTTTTGATGAACTGAAGACAAAGTTTAATATACGAGGTACATATATGGATCTTGATTATATAATGTATATCTTACCCAAAGCATGGAAAATTACAATCAGGAATCAACATAGAATTGGCACAAGGGATCTGGAAATATATTCTCTTCATAAAGATTTTTTCTCTGTTAAGAAAGGTTCAAGACTTTTCTACGATAAGCTTCTATCTGAGAACCTTAAGCCTAAAAATTGCCAAAAATGGGAAAATTTATTTTCTGATACAAGTTTTAATTGGCACAATATTTTTGATATCTGTAGAGAGAATCTTAAAGATATGAAGCTTTTTTATTTTCAATTTAAGTTCTTGCATAAGATTATTTACACTAAAAAAGAGCTCTTGAAAATGAAACTTGTTGACAATGCAGTATGTACTTTTTGTAATGTTGAATGTGAGTCTTTATGTCATGTATATTGGGAATGCAATGTGACCCATACTTTCTGGATGGATCTTGAAAATTGGATCATCAATAACATAAAAGTATTTGAAATTACAAAGTTATTGGTGTGGTTTGGTATCTCTAATAATAACCCGTTATTGATTCATATAATATTTTCTGCTAAAAGATATATTTATAGCTGTTCTATATATATCTGTTTATAGCTTAAAGAGAATTATTCCAAAATTGCATAATTTTCTTAAGATTTTGAAAGACATTTACATCGTTGAAAAATTCATATTCAGAAGAAACAATAGAATTGATAAATTTGTTGACAAATGGTGTCCATTATTCTCAATATTCCAGTACTAAGGCTTAACTAATTTTGATTCAAACCCTGTAAGACTTTAAGTTTTGATCGCGCTGTCACGCCGATTGCCTTAATACGTCTTATGTGACTATGTTACCTTAAACGGTAGGTTTACCTCTGGTCCTAATTTTTGTCTCTTTGGGTTGATTGCAGGATGATGGGGCGCCCGTCACTCCCTCCGACCCGAGACTGTCCGATAAGGATGCATATGTAGAGCAAGGTAAGTATTAAAGAATTTATTAAAATCTAAATATTTTAGATATTTGTTAATACTTACCTTGCTCTACAAGTCTTTATCCCGCCCTGCCTTCCCCTTGGCTCCGGGCGCCAGTTCCTGCTGTCTCTCTCTGAGAATTGAAAGTGAGGGATTGGTATGCTGACGTCACGGACCGGATGCACATGCATACCGGTAATATTGGGGTTACTACAGACTGTGAGTCGAACTCTCATTTCAGAAGACTAGCGCTTTCAACTTCTCGTTAAGGTAATTGAAGATGCATATGTAGAGCAAGGTAAGTATTTACAAATATCTAAAATATTTAGATTTTAATAAAACTTTGGCTAAGCAACATGTTAGAGCAATGGGGCGATAAATAGCATAGTCATGAATATTTCCTTTCGTATAGATAGGCATAATGAAAGCATGTTTCCAATTTTCAGGGAAAATAGAGAGTTGTAAGGACATATTAAAAGATTAGTCAATGGCTCAGCTATTTCCCTACAGATCAACTTCAAGATTCTATTTCCTATACCATCAGGGCCCGTGGCTTTATCTATCTCGAGTGACAACAGAATATCACATACTTCGGAGGGCGATAGGATTATTATCCCCCGCCACGAAGTGGAAGGGGGATATAGGTTTGAGCTCTGTCCGTGTGTGCGTCCGTCCGTCCGTGCGTCCGTCCGTCCGAGTTAAAGGAGCCAATTTTTCTCAGAAACCGTTAAAGGTAGGATTATCAAATTTTGTGTGTGCCTTCAGGGTATCAATACCTTGATGGAGTTCGAAAATCAGAACCGCGCAAATATTTTTTCCGGAGTTATTGCCCTTGTTACGTTTTTTGGGACTCTGTTCGAGGTGGCTTCAAAGGAGCCAATTTTTCTCAGAAACTGTTACAGATAGGATCATCAAATTTGATGTGTGCCTTCAGGGTATCAATACCTTGATGGAGTTCGAAAATCAGAACCGCGCGTATATTTTTTCCGGAGTTATTGCCCTTGTTACGTTTTCTTGGGACTCTGTTCGAGGTGTCTCCAAAGGAGCCAATTTTTCTCAGAAACCGTTTAAGATAGGATCATCAAATTTTGTGTGTGCCTTGAGGGTATCAATACCTTGATGGAGTTCGAAAATCAGAACCGTGCAAATATCTTTTCCGGAGTTTCGTGTCATGATATTTTTGAGTACACTCGAGTATTTAGGAGAAGGTTCTGACTTAATTTAAAATAAGAACAAATCAGGCGGGGGATGTTGATGACTATGTCTTCTTGTTTCACTTAATATTTCCTCAGTTTTCAAAGTTTATGTTGGAAGTGATTTGTTTGGAGTGATAACATTTGATTGAGTTACAAAGAAGTCATTCATAATACATGTATTAGAGATTTCTGAAGGATCACTGTTTGCTACATCATACTTAATAATTGTTGGAAAATGTTGTTGCTTGCCTTGTGACACTTGAATAACATAATCTATTTCTTCTTCTTCATGTATAAAGATCAATGTGCTGTTTTACTTATAGTTACAAGTCTCTATGAATAGGCTTATTGTGGAGATGGATTGTTCAAATGTAAGTAAGATAAAACCATAACTGGGATATAGATGAGATATACTCTAAATTCAGATGTGATTTTAAAAAGAAGAATGATAAAGATAAATCAAATAAACAAGTATATGTTTATTTGTTTTAAACATAAGTAAACTGGTAAAGTGAAGTCTGGCTGAAAGGTTATTGAGAGGTTCATCTTTAACTTTACCATTTGAATTATATCAACACCAATAAGGTCTAATAAGGCTAATCTAAGGGCACTTTGGCATGCATATAGGACTTTTTCACTCACATTGTATTCTATTAGTGCATCAGATACTTATTATTCTTTCTTATCAACTTGCAATCAATAGAAAGCTGAGGTTGCCGAGTCACCAACTTCATAACTGAATGACAAACATATTTTCCAAGTAACTTAAATGGTAGATTACCTGAATATGTCTTAGTTACATAAAAAATTTCATCATTTGTGCATTTCTTGTATTGGCAAATATTGCTGTTTCAGTGTCTTTAAGCCAATTCATTAATTGCACTGATAATTGTTTCAATGTTAGGATTTCAGGATATGCTAAAAAGGAATTGATAAAAAAATTTCTTAAAAAAGAATGTAAAGTCTGTATAATTGTTGCCATCAAAATCAATAAAATTGCATTTTCAGTTTCTTCACTGCCTAAGCCTTTGAACAGATCACAGAGAATGTTACAAAAACTGTTTCTAATTAATGAACATATACATAAAATATCAGCAAATAATATAAGCTAAATTCTAATCTCATTTCAATACTTGTATATTATTCACATCAGGGTGAAATTAGCCCTTTTCTATCTCCTTTTAGAAATTCCATTTCATATCATATTAAGTTAACATAAAAGTCAGTGGACAAGTCTTTGAGATCTAATTAAAACAAACAAAGCAAGTACAGAGAAGATTTGATGATAATCATGGCAATCAAGATCCCTGTGTACAACTTGTTATGTAAGTGGCCAAGCCGAGCTGCTTCTTGGCTGAGATTAGTCTCACCAACTGAACGCACTGTTCAAATCATTCTCAACTGACCGGTCCGACTGGGGGGACATCTGACACATACACAGATACTCATGGTAAGTATTTATTCAGTCTTTAAGTAATATAACATTTAACCTTCACAAGGAATTGAGCATTACTTTAATACTTATTAAGACATAATAGAATGAGGTATAACAAGCATTGTCACAATATGAGATTATCAGATTTCAGGCCATAAACATACCCTAAATAATCAAATAGTCGTATTTTTGCTCTATAAATGTGAGATGAGAGGATATATGTGCTGTGTTATCTTTAAGTATTTGTAATAAATTAATATTTTTGTGTTACACATTGCAGCTACTGTAAACAAACATATGCATCCTCTACATTCAACCCTTTTTCATTACAGCTGGAATGATAATGACCTTGTACCGACCTTACCACCAGTGTCCCATCAATGTATCACCAACAGGGTATGTGTATATCATCTGCTTTGATTCTATTTTTAGCTCTACATGAACTATCACTTTATGTTTTTATGTATCCTTCCATTGAAACTTAAGCATAATGATTTATCGACAAATAATCAAAAGAAGCACAAACTGACTCACTTTTGGACACCATATCCCAAGGTTTCCCGAACTTTGTCACTTTTGATGAGGAGCTGTGTAATATTTGCAAGCCTTTGTTTCCAAGTGTTTCTTTCAATCTGTTATAATATCTGCATGTTTCTTTTGATAATTATTTTGTTATCGGGCATATGTTAATGAAG